>JAVBJF010000229.1:0-622971 GCA_033439095.1 Pseudococcus viburni | reverse complement strand
ACCCACGCTACATGCGATGCGCAGCACGAGTATAACTACGCTTCCCCATGTGCATCACTGCAGAACATCTGTTTCTGAACTGTTTGAATTGAGAAATGTGAAGTATGATAAAGAACGAAACTATCCAACTTTTGTTCGCTTCTACGCGATCACCACTCATCCCGGCGTTGCCAGCAGTAACCCCGAGTCGGGCTTCGTTCCGATTACCGATTCGGTACTCGAGTGGCGCATCGTTAGTGTATTTCGAAAAATCGCCGACAAGGATGATAAAATTTTAGATTTTCGACTTATCAGTTCATCGCTGCGTTTTTTGCTCCTTTATGTGAAAGAAGGCGAATTTAGTAAATTTAGACCGGTAAGTTGGAAAATTTTGTTGTATAAAATGAATAAATTTCCTTTCTAATTTTTCTCAATTTCAGTGTTCGTTAAATTTACTAAAATCCATCGTTCATTTACACTATCGACAAACTAGCCCTACATAATGATCCGTCCAGCAGGCGACAGTGACGACGACGATTTAAGCGACTTCTACGACGACGAAGATTTCGTACCTGCGGTTAAAACTCAGCCCAAACCAGTCAAAATTTCCAATTCGGATCGTTTACGAGACGCCATAAAAAACGAATGCGTCGACGAAGTGAAACAACTCCTACAAGAAATCGAAGACTTGACCGAAGTCACCGACGATGGCTGGAATCCGGTAACAACAGCTGCGAACACCGGTAATTCGGAAATCTTGCAATTAATCCTAGATAAGTATCCTCTGGACAGAATCACAGACGCTTTTACCCCCTTAATGGCTGCTTGCAGTATCCCCATGAGCGAAAAAGAGAACGCCGAAGAGAGAAAGAAATGTATCGCGTTATTGCTCGCTGCCAAAATCGACATAGATTTCAAAACTCGCTATGGCGAGACTGCTTTGATGTTTTCATGTAAAGCTGGCCGTATCGATGTAGCCGATCACCTGTTATCTAATCAAGCCGATGTAAACATCAGTGATAATGACGGCTGGAGTGCAATTTTTTACGCTGTCAACGGTCGTCACGTCGATCTGGTCAAGTTACTCTTGAAACATCACGCTAACGTTAATAAGATCGATAAACGTAATCGAAAAGCGTACGATATAGCTTTTCAGAAAAACTACCCCGAGATCGTGGAACTTCTGGAACCAGCGACCGAGGTCGAAAAGCCAGAAGAACATCTTACTTCCGAATCTGTGTTCGTAAACCAATGTGATATTCTAGAATCCGATTACCCAACGTTTCACGAAACCGTTATGGATATGGTGACCGCGTCTCAGGATCTAGAAAGGTACTTCAAATTACCCGGATTTGAGAATATGACGTTGCGCGAATTTCTCACATTGAAGAAAGACGATAAATTGAAAAAGATGGGTATGACTTTTTCATCTCATCGGAACATGTTGCTGCATCGAATACGTCAATTTCATTTGAGCGAATGGTCTCGTGCTTCGTTCGGATTAGAACCAGCGGATGAGACGAATTCGCAGTATTGCTCTTTGCTGAATATCGCCAATTTCGTTGGTACTGTGTTCCGTCAAGTTTACTCGTTGCGATGTTCGTTTCTCTATATGAAGGATGATGTGCAACCTTTTACCAAAAGAAACGAAATATTGGCTTCTTTACGTAATTCCAGAGCTAGATTGGTAGAAATGAACGAACGACTGGAAAAAATCAAGCTGACTGCGGAGGAGCTAAGTTCTAAAACGCAGCCGTTCCTCAATGCTCAGAAATTAGTCGATTAAGGATTTAACGTCGATTACGTGTATCGACTTTGATTTTTTTTCATTTGGGATGAAAATATTTTTTTATTTTTTTACAGAATTGTGTTTGTTTTATTTAACGAAGTTGTTTTTTATTTTTTAAATACACGTATATTTTCCAAGACTCGATTAATTAGTAGAATGAGCGACCGATGAAATTCTTAATAAAAATGTTTATTATTTCAAGATTTAATAATAATAATAATATCTTAAATATATTATTAAATAAAAAGAACATTACAGATTTTATAAAGATACAAAATCTCGGGGATGAGGGAGGATAGGGGAGGAATGGGTAGGTATATGAGGGAGAAAACGTTTGATACTTCTGACTGTGGAGTGATGGAGGGTGGAGGGGCAAAGGAGGGATGATAAATTAACTAAAACCTTAGCGATACTTACATAATATTAATAATCATACAATAGTAATAATAATGATGATGATAACGAATCAAAACAAACGACCAACAAGAAAATACAAGGTAACTGAATCAAGTACACGGTACTGAGAGTATAATAACAACCAAATTAACAACTCGTACACGACGCTGAGATCAGTCGTGTTCACGATGATAACAACAGCAGCAGCAACGCACATCGCCAGTATTTCTGCAAACCAGCGCGAGCAACCATCGATATCAGAATTTCTGATGTGCTGTCCGATCGGTGCTCGAGCAACCGCTACCGGTGGTATTTGACGACCCGGAGGATAATGGGAATGAGGTGGTGCGTTTAGCACTTCTATTGAGAAAAAAATATGGTAAAGTTAGCAGAGAATCAGAGGTGAAAAAATTAAGTCAAAATTAAGCTGGCGTAAGCTAAAATAACCAATTTTGATACTACTTTAATATCTATTAAGAGTAGTAAGTATGACTGATAGTTATAATACGTACGTTGAATGCAATGCAAGCATATTTCGATCAAATTATCACCTGCGTCTTCGAATAGAAGAATTGTGTCCGAAACAGCCGCGCGGAAACAGCACCATTCTGGCGTTACCTTGGGCTGGGCGAGGACCGCCGTGAGCTAGGAGATTGGACAGATGCGCCGCGTAACCGTCGCTCAACATGGTGGCTTGATTTTGATATTTTTTGCTGACTCGACCAACGATAAATATCTGGGACGGTTTTAGGCCGACGGCGCTGTACACGGCGATGTCTTTGTTGCTGCCGTAGGCTCCGCAGATGGCGAGACCATGTTCCTGGAATTTGAGAATTTTTTTAAAGGAACATTTTCGATGATTTTGATGCAAGTTCAAGATGAATCTTATTTTCAGACAGGCATCTCAAATGACTGAAAATGTTCTGAATAGGTTGAAATTTGAAACACAACAGTTATGGGATCTAGGCAAAAAGTTTTGTCTGGCTAGATACGAACACGGTCCTGATGAAGATTTTCTTCAGGAAGGGGCCAAATATGAAGGTGGCCTCAAAACAAATGCCAGAAAATTAAAAATACGAGGGTTGCGCAATTTAAAATCAAAAACTGAAAGATTTTTAAATGTAGCAATATTTTTTGCTAATGAAGGTAAAAACTGTCCAAATGAAAGCAGGGCGATATTTCTTCAAAAAAAAACGTTTGAAAAGCAAAAAATGACAATTTTTACATTGTACAATAATTTTTAAAAAACCGGGCGGGGGGGTAGTAATAGTTCCGAGTTGTACTCAATTTTCACTGAATGAAGATAGCGATTCCTATAGTTTTGTGTTTTTTAAGACGTTGATGGAAACTTTTACTAGAGGTACAAATTTGTTTTCAGTCATATACAAGGTGTCCAAAAAATTACAGAATGTTTCATTTTCTAGCAAGAAATTCAATTAAAAAGATGCAGTTTCAATTCGATTCATAAATACTTAATGCAATTTAAAACGATTTTTGCAACGAAAATATTTTGAACCCGGTTCAGTAGTTCTCAACTGATTACCGTTAATTCAAAAAAAAATTGAAAATATACGGGAAAAAACTGCAAACGAAAGTCGCAGAATTGAAAGTAGGTACTAAAAGTTATTCATCTTTGATTCTTAAACCTAATTGAAAGTTCTCAACCAGTTCTTGGCAAAGTTTTCCTAAACCAGAAAAAAATATTGATACAGGAAAACGTTTGAGCGAAAGTTATAAAATACTAACTATTAAAATCAATTATTTCGTGTTTCGACAATTTTTTCCCTTGCTGGACACTGAAGAGAAAATATTTGTTCATCAAATTCGAAAAAAAATTATTTGAAAAAAAAACACCTAGAAACGAACAAGAGTTGACATACTTGGATTTTTTTTGATTTTTTCAACCAAGTACGATTTTTTTTTACTTTTTCTAATTCAAACTGAAAATTTTCGAAGAAAAAGTCATCACCTTTGAAAATTTTCTAACTCGGTTCTAATTTCTCCAACTGAAAATGCGATTTTACTATAATTAAAGCGAGAGATTTTACCCTTCTAACACCCCCTCTTCCCACCACACACACACTAACATAAATTTGGTACGGCCTGAGAACATCTCCTTTCGTTTGCATGGAAAACAACTACCTATAGAACAAAAAATTATGTTTTTTTTTCATATCGTGATTTTTTATGTAAGCATATGTTTCTTTGTGACCCCGGAATAAAAAAAAGCTCAAAAAAATTAATTGTACAGCATTTAAAATTCAATATTTTTTCAGTTCAAAATTTTTTCTACCTTGCAAAAAGAATTCATTTTTCTAAAAAGAAAGGAATTTATCTTCACTTTTCGAGAAATTTTACAAACGTGGTAGAGAACCACTGAATCGATCTCAAAACTGACATCTCATAATAATATCCTAATTTGTACTATTTTCGGGCCAAATTAAAACACCACCTTTTCGCTTGAACTTCTTGACAAAAAGCATGTTTTGTGATTTTTTGGACACCATGTATATAGGGCCACAAAATTTCAAACCTTCAGCGAAAGCTAGTCAGTAAAAAAAAAAATCTAAAATTATTTGGTCATCTTAACCCAGTGAAAAATAATAGACGCTAATCAGAATAAATTGAACAATGATTTTGGCGACTTTTCGTGCGCATCCGAAATTTCAACTGTTTAGAAACATTTTCAGCTGGATTGACTTTTGAACTATAATTTTTTTATAAAAATGTTCAATACTGATCCACGTATGATCGATAATAACCTGCGTGAGATTTTTCAGGTAGCTAGTTTTATATCCGAGAGGATCAGTGGAGAAACGATCGGCAAAGGCGACTAATCCATACGGGAAATTATGCTGCGCCAACCACGACAACACCATTTGCTGTTGCATGTCTGGTCTAGCGGAAATGTACAATATCAAATATCCCAATTCTTGCCATTGTCTGGAAAGAAAGAGCACACAAATTAGCAAATCACGAATTCTTCGAGCATGAAGTACTGCAAGATATTGAAACTTGTCTCTCGTACCTTACGACATCGACAGCACCGGCTCGTACTTTCGGATCTCTTCCAGTAACCGAGACGCTGGCAGTAAACGAACCGTCGATACTGAAAACGACACTTTCTGTTTTCGGAGGTACAACAGCGAGTCGAAAATCAACAGATGTATGGTCTCCTCTGCGATGCAAACAAAAAAAAAATTATTAATTGGTCGGAAAAAAGTAGGATACTTTGCTCCGAATATCAAATTCTCAATTTCTGAGCAATTTCTCAGGTAAAATCTAATTGTTGAACGTACCTTACGACCATTTTCACGTGATGAATACCATAACTGAATGATTTATCGGGAGGAATTGTATAAGTAACTCGGCCAGTTTTATCGGTAACTTGAGTACTGAGATATATCCAGTCACCTACGCTGCCGCCATCGTTCATAACATGTATATCAACTTTCTCTCCGGTCAACGTGATCACATCGTAAGATCCATACATAAATCTTGCAGATAAAGTTTGAGGAGCTCCTTCTTTGACAATAACGTCATTAGCTCGATGATTAGCTCCGATATTCTGAAAAATATGAAATGAGGAAATAAAAAATTGCATAAAGCGATCTCATAGAAACTGCATCATTGATACCTTTAATTTGCTAAGTTTGACCGAAGTCCTTTTTCTAATCCATTTCTCTCTCGGTTGACTAGGAACAAAACCGCTGGTATCTTGATCTTCTCCGACACCTCCGGAGGGCATTAAATCAAATCCACCGATCTAGAAAATAGCAACGAAAGAATAAAAATAACCATAATCTAATCCTAGGCATTGATTTCTCTGCTGGACTAACCTGTCGAAGAATAAACGCCACAACATCGAAAGACTCCCAATAACTGGCATGGAAAAGATGAGGCAGCGCATTCGTGGGGAAATTAGACAATCCTTCTGGACAGTACAATGCATAATCGAGTCTTTTATTACCCCACCATCTTTGGCTAACTGTAAATAAGATTTCAAATTTAGATTTCTGCAGGGAGAAATTCTTCGCTACTGGAAAGGTAAGGGACTAACGTTCGCTAATCATTTGAATAGGTAGAGGTTCTTGTAAAAGTCCAGAGGAATTACTAAATAAACTAGCTTCAGACATACGTCTCATTTGAATGGAATTATTTATGGTGGTACCGACGGATGTCACTGCTGACGAGTTCACTTCGGAAAAGAGCTGGGCATTCGCTTGAATTACTTCCACTGTAATCGAAATAATACGCAATTCGACTCAAAATTGATCAAAATATAGGTAAAAATCTATGAAGAGAGTTGACTTACAAAGATGGTAAGGAAGTCCATTTCCTAGCGGATATTTCTGATAACGTGGAATGTTTACAGGCGGCAACATGGAGAATCGATTCGATAATAGGGGTTCTAGTCGAGAGGCCACCGGATCCGATGGATGAAACAGGTTGTAAACTTGTTGAACACTGGGTTTAATCAAAGATGCAGCTTCTGCGAATAAAAAATATATCAGAATCGAGTGTTATTTCGAATATTGAATATTACAATTTAATCGAAAATTTACCAGATTCGGCGTCTAATTTCAATTTCAACGATTCGCCGCTCATTTTACGAAATGCTAAAACCAACGGAACCGGTGAACCGAACATGAACAAGTCTCGAACGTCGAATTCTAATTTATTTATCGATATATTTCGGAATCCTTCGTTACTGCTGTCGTCTCTGAAATAATAAAAAATGAAATGATTATTTTCAACGTTGAATATTCAATGGATTAATTTTCTTTTTCAAGCTGCTTCCAAATTTGAACTTTTCAGCAGTAAAAAAAATACTACGTACCCGGTACTGGATGATCGACGACCATCGGCACTTTCTGAAGCTGAACTTGAATCGGTAACGTTTTTATTACCTACAAAAACGTATCCAATGAAAACATCACATATTCTACTAGAATTACGTACAAAATGCTTTTATAAAGATCTTTCCCAGGGCCAATAACTTCTGAATTGGTGAAAATAGCGACATGAGAATTCGACAGTATCGAATTTCTTCAGATAGACGCTGCCAATATCGATGCCAAAAATTGAAGAATTTTTTACTACAAGTTGTTCAAAACTTGACAAAAAATAAATCGTAAAAATAAGTTTGCTTTCTTTACAGCCAGCGAAGGTGAACGTAAACCCTTGTTTCTTCAGAAAAATTCAAAAATTAAATATCACCCCCCCCCCCTCGATTCATCATCATTTTCTGATAATCAAAAATTCTGTCCAATTTTTATTGAATTCTCGAGAGAAAAGATTTTAAAAGTTGTAACTTCAACAAAAAAATGTTCAATATTCAATTTTCATTTTTTCAACACAATGTTATAGATAATACGGACTTTTCAACTAAAATAAAGCCCAAAACCCAAATAAAATAACCGAAAGGGGAAGTTTCGTATATAAGCTTAGTAAGGCATGTATTTCAATATTTCCAAACTTCCCTAAAATTGGTGAATATTTTGGCCTCTTTTTGGGGGGTGAGGGGGTTAAAATTTTGGGTTTTCGGCCATAACTTTCAAAATTAAGCATTTACGAAAAAAAAGCTGAAACAAAAATTGCAGAGAATTAAAAAACTGATAATTTTGTTATTTACAGTTTTTCCCTAGGATGGTCATGGAAGGTAGCTGGGGCCTTCCCAAAAAATCAATTTTGAAAATTCCTTATCAACAGAAATAATTACCAAAAATCGGGTTAATCGACTTTTGGGAGCAATTTTTTTGCATAGTACATCCCATTACTATGTAGAACAAGAAAAATGTATTCCTGACCCCTCATCTCAAAGTAGGGGGTGGACCCTCCGTAGAAAAAGTTGAGTTTTCCCCCAAACATAGCTCAATCACAGTGAAAAATTCAAAAAATTGGTTCAAGCAAACGTTGTAGAGCGTTGAAAGACGAACATTTTCTTTTTTTTTCCTTTTTTCTGCGTGGTCTTGGAAGCGAGTTATCGCAAGAGCGTTCGTCTTTTAACGCTCTACAATGTTTGTTTGAACCAATTTTTCGAATTTTTCACTGCAGCTGAGCTATGCTTGGGAGAAAACGCGACTTTTTCTACGGAGGGTCCACTCCCCTACTTTGAGATGAGGGGTCAGCTAAACATCTTTCTGTTCTACATAGTAATGGAATGTACTATGCAAAAAAAAAAAGTCGATTAACCCGATTTTTGGTAATTATTTCTGTTAATAAGGAATTTTTAAATTTGATTTTTTGGGGAGGGCCCCAGCTCCCTTCCATGACGTCTTAGGGAAAAACTGTTAATAATAAAATTATCTGTTTTTTAATTTTCTACAATTTTTATTTCAACTTTTTTTTCGTAAATGCGGAATTTCGAAAGTTATGGCCAAAAAACCAAAATTTGAACCCCCTCACCTCCCAAAAAGGGGTCAAAATATTCACCAATTTTAGGGGAGTTCGGGAATATTGAAATACATGCGTTACTGAGCTTATATCCGAAACTTTCCCTTTCTGCTAATTTTTTTGGGTCAAAACCTAAAAAGTCCGTATTACAAATGTAATATTGAATCAAATTAAATTAATTTTTCCAAATTTTGTACTCCTCTTCCAAGCTAAAGGTGAAATTTTAGAAATAGATACCTAGCTACCTACGTACTGTAAATTTGCAAACCTCACCATTTTTTTGAAAAAATTCAAACTTTTATGCAAATGCATTCTTTGTACACCCCTCCCCCCCTCCCCCCTCCTATCACCAAGTTCTGGCTTTTTTCACTGAATCAGAAGTCATTGGTACCAATAAAAACCTACAATATTTTTTCAGAAAAAAGTACAAATTGGGAAATTATAAATACCTCTGAAAAACAAGGTAAAGAAGTCTTCGCGGTCACGTTTCGAGTGACATAACGCATCGTAAGCTAAAATAGCTCCCATACAATCACCTAAAAAAAATTATTCAATTAATAAATAGAACAACGTAACTGAAGTACGTACTGAATGAACTGACGAATCACACTTACCAATCAAACAAACATTGCCATTGAACCCGAACCCTTCTTCGGATTTTAGAAAATGTCTAAAAACGCTATTCGCATTATGGATCATTTTATTCAAAGTATCAATATAATGAGTCGAGATAGTTGATAATACTGGAATAACTCCCATCGGAATGGAATCATGAGTGAAATGAGGTGCGTCAGTCGAAGAAGGTGAAACATCAAAACTATAGGGGCTTAAACTGTTGGAACAAAAATTACAGTGACATTAGGTTCAATTTACAACGACGTGCGAAATGAATACAAGTTCAATTTACCTAGATAAAATACTCAGGCTATTAGTGGTGATAGGAGGACATGCGACTAATTTGATTGCAACCCGGCCTACCATAGTTGGATAGTGCTGTCTCATAACACTTTCGAACGAACCTCTAAGCGTCGTGATATCTGATTTCTTTGCAGTAATATCGGTGCTGGCTTCTGTAATATGAAAATTATATCTTTTTAGTAGATGAACTCAATTTCAAGAAGAAAAAAAATCGAAAAATGAATAAAATCGAACCTAAAATACTGCCTGCGTGAACGACTAATAATAAAGTGGTAATTTTACAAGACGATGGCGAATCGGTAACAGAAGAGGCGGAAGCTGGATTTAGATGATCGCCTTCTACAACAGACATCACCGATAAAGTTGGCGATCCAGGACATGAAATATTGGTAACTGTACGAGCTCTCTCACTGGATGTCCTTTTCAAAGCACTGCATCCAGAAAACATGCTTCCTTCTCCTTTATCGGAAAAGCTAGATAAAGGTGCCGATTCGGCGTCTTCTTCAGTCAATAAATCCAGTGAACTCCATTTCACCAACATTCCTCCAGAACCAGCTTCACCCGGGGCATCTACGAGAATAAAATCACGATTAGGATTCCGTATTAATACGCATAATAAAGCTGTAATTTATGATTACGATGATACCTTGACAATCGAAAAATTCGTCTTCGTCTTCGTTACTATGTTCGGAATCGGAATCACGGGCCAAAGAGCCGATTTTCCATTCCGCGGCGGCAGTTTGAACATTAGACGAGTGCATTTTTGATGTAGTGGCAGTATTGGCAGCTTTGCTGTAACAAATAGAATCTGTTGAGTATCCTTACTCCTACTAAATATATAAAAGCGAATGGTCGCTGGACACTCGGACAGATGAATAAAATCGGATCAAATTTCAATTTTTTTTCTTCAACTTATCATAAAGTGCACCTTCATGTGAAAAATTTTCCAGAATGTTTCAATACCCTCCATCCACCCTCCCCTTCTCTACTCTTGCTTCAAATTAAACAAAATTGTTCTCAAGGATTTCCAATTTCAGTAAAAATGAAAGAAATTTATTGTTCTCTAATCTGACCAAGGTTATATCTTGAAAAGATCATTTCTTGACGATTTTTTTTCCAATTTATAGATAAAAAATCAATAAAAACAAAGAATTATCATTTTAAAAAATTACAACAAAATTCGAGTTCTCGTAAGTATAGAATCTCCTTGATCTGATTTCGTAGACATCTTTGAGGCCAGCAGGACTAAAAATCACGAAAGAATAATACAGGAAAAAATCATTATTTAGGCTTTTTTTGTCACAAAAAGCTCGAATTTTAGAAGAATAATAAAAAACAGTCAGATACATTTCAATTTTTTCCTGCTCGACAGTATTTACTCCAACTTTTATACAGGAGCAAATTTCAAGTAAAAATTTATACGAATTGATAAAATTATTTTTTGTCAGTCTGCTGAGAACTTGGGACAATCACTGCAAATTAACTCGTATTCTTATTCACCTAATATTTCAATATTTTATTCAAAAAATTACAAAAATGCCAAATATTGAAATTGCTAATAATTTTGAAAATTAGCACAAAGAGCCACATATCATCATTGTTTTATTATCAAACGTCGAAAAATTATTTGATGATAAGGGTCAAAAATCAACCAAAATGTCAATGTCAAATTTGATTGTCATTTTCAATTTATTTAAATGCTTTAGAAATTTGAAAATTGGAAAAAAGAGATATAGGCCTAAATATTCAAGATTTTGATAAAAAAACATTTTCAAAAAGATTGTACACCTACTTTTCAAAACTTGACAATTTTTGAAAGATTTTCGGTATTTTAAGAAATAAGGTAAATTTTTCAATGAAATGAGATTTAAAAAAAAAACAGTCAATTTATCTGGCAAGTTGTCCATTTTTCCAAAAAAATGTAATTTTGTTCAAAAAAGTCAATTTTTCAATAAAATGTAAACTTTTGAAAAATTGATGTTTTCAAACACCTGAGCTGGTTTGCGAGTAGTCTGGGACATTTCCCAATCAAATGCTCAAAAAACATCCCGCAAAAAAAATTCTCATTTCATTACAATTAAAACTACTAAGAAATTTTAAAAATTAGAAACAAATGGAAAAACGTTGAAATATCTGATTTTTTTTCTTAAATGGAAATGAAAATTTTATCAACATAGATATCCAGGATTTAAAAACGTTTTCTCTGGAGTGAAACTTGGGTGATTCATTTTATCAATACCTAGAACCCTAGACCAACCTAATAATTATGTACATGGTGTCAACTGGATCCAAAAAATGAATTTTTTTGCTATTTTCTGGAATTTTTCTCACCATTTTCTCGCCATTTTTCATGCTTTAATAAAGTTTCCAAAAAAAGAACCTATTTTCAATCATTCGATTAAAAAATCAAGTAGAAAGAAAAATGTTGAAAATTCTTGATTTTTGCAGTAAAATAATTAAAATTCTTGAAATCTGAAATTTCAAAATTCGTGATTTCAAATTTATTTCATTGAAAAAAGAATCTTTTACTTGAAATATTATCCAGAAAGAAGTGATCACATGTTTTTTTTTGTTGAAATTGTGATACATTATTCCATATTTTAATTGTTTTCAGGTTTCAAAATTGTTGAGCAAATGAGTAGGTATTTTAATAAATTGAAAATTAATACATGAGTAATTCTCATTAAAATGCCAGGCAAATAATTAATAATTCTTTCCAAGTTTTCTCAAGTCAACGATCTTTTTACTGACCTTTTTTCAAGCTAATGTTTTTAAATAACCTTCCAAGTTCTAAAATAAATCTACATTGATTCCCCCCCCCCCCCTCTCTTTGGAAATAGGATATTTTCGTTAATAATCTAGACCGCCCTCGAGAATCAGTCTAACCTGTTCCGAAATAACTCACTGACAACGTCCTTAAAAAACTATAAAAAAGATGAGTCATTTTTAAAGTCTAAAAAAATATCAAAAAATTGCAGAAAAGTTAAATTTAGCATTATAGCTTTTCAATCAGTTAAAATAATTTCTTATCAATTTTGAAAATATATCCATAATTTGAAAATTTTTCTCCTCAAATAAAAACTTGTCGAATTTTCTTCAACTCTAAAACTTTGTGAAATGTCAAAGAATTGAGATTGCTATTTTGTATCAAACCGCGATAGAAATATTTGACTCGGTCAAACTCTAAAAGCCTAAAACATACCCGTAAGAAAAACTCGCAGGATTTTTTTTCACATCAAAGGACAACACCTGAAGAATTCAGGAAAAAATTCAGGTTTAGGCCATTTATCCACCCAGACCCTTCGAGCTTATTCTATCAATAATATTCGTACTCTGATTTCCCGATGCTACCCAAGGTAACAGCTAAACTGGAGGTATTTAGATTGTCATTCGCTCGCTGTTGCTGAGTTTGATTTTGCTCATGTTGTTGAGTATCTGATTTGTCTTCTTGGCCCTGCTCGCTCGGCAAAGGTCCCATAATGGAGGCCATTTTATTACGTAAAATTTCCTGAGTTTGTCTTTCGATTTCACGTATATCGTCCATCGTCAAACCGTACCATTCGTCTTGCCATAGCCACGCTCTTCTGTGAGCTTTCAGCATCGTTTTCCTCAACGCTACGAGAAAAATACAATATTAAAACTAATGATTCGAACAAGTAGCGGTGTAATTTAATACATTACCAAAATCGTGAATAAATTTTTCTAATTTCGCCTGCATTCCCCAATATCTGAAATCGACTTTGCATAATTTATAAGCGCACATAATATCCTTCTTGGTTCTCGAATAAACTTCATTTGATTCCTGGAGAAGCCCGATAGAAAAATGAACTTTAATGAAAACTTTCGCGCCAGGACAGCTTTAATCACGTGCAACGTGTTATACAGAATACGTACTTGTGAATATTCTTCGAGCCAGTCTACGGTTAAAGGACCTCGTCCCGTTTTCTCGCTAATATAAACAGTCGGATCTTCTTCGGCGGTATTTTCCACCGTATCTTTCACCACGTCGATCACATCTGGCAAAGTATTAATAACAAAATTACGTCAGTGGGTAATACGAGATTCGAGCTAATTTAAATTTCAAATCTTTTAGAGTTGTTTTGTTTCGTGTGCTTTTTTTTTCTTCTCCGCAAATCAATCAACTACGATTATTTTCAAAGCTGAGAAAATTTTCAAATTAGCATTGATTTTTGCCTTCCGAGCAGATTTCATTTATTGAAAGCATCGCCATCGTCGTTGGGCTTATAACGTATTGAAAAATTTCCCGACCAAAAATGACTGCTCTTTTCATCACTTGCCAACATTTTTCTTCCGTTTTGAGTTAATTGAGTGACGTCGTAACGGTAAAATACACCGAGCTTTATACAAGCTGGGACAATTAATGAGAAGCGTAGTACCAACACAAAACCTCCCTATTTTCATGCTACAATACATCCTACTTAATGTATAATCGTTGAATAAAAATTAACACGAATATGTGCAAAATGGTGAATTTACTGTCGACGATGGCTCTATCGACAATACGCTTCGTTTTTAATGAAATAACACGTCGCGTCGACGAAACGAATCAATACTCTTATTACGTTCAATTTTAATACCTTGTTGATTAAAAAATTACACCGAAAGTGCGCGAAACTTGGCACCCCCTGAGCGTGAATTCTAAATACAGGGTGTCCACAATATTTCGGAAATAATTTTCCTTGACTTTTCCAGGCTTTTCAGACACAGGCGCACCCAGAAATTGTGTAAGGGAGGGGCTCAAATTTTGAGAACAATAAGAGGGGGGCCAAAATTCAATGAAAAAAAATGAAGTGACCTGTTATTTCAGTGGAGCTGGAGAAATTGGGGTATTTTCAGCAGACAAATAATTATATACTTACAGACTTGAACGAAGAAAAATTGAAAAATGACGAGATTTAATACTTTTTTTAGTCGAAATTACTGATTTTTTCTGATAAATGGGACATTGACTGAGAAATTAGTAAAATTTGACCGAAAAATCACTCATTTTCAATAAAAATTTATTTTACTGACTAAAAAAGACAGAATTTTTGCAAATTCGACTGATTCAAATTTAAAGAGTAGTATGTTTATTTAAGAAACGGTTACTAAAATACTGCCTGAGCGAAGCGAGATCGAAATTTTTTTTAAAAATCATACTCGCTTTGACATTTTAATGATGAAAAATCTCCTGATCGAGCTTAAGGAGGGGGATCGAGCCCCCTAGGCCCCCTGTTTTCAGATCTTTTTTTCGAAGTTTTCCAGATCTTTCACATATGTTAGATATTCATGAAGCATGGAGGGGGCGATTTTTTCACGTAGGTAATGTACTCACAACTCGAAGTTGTGCAGAATAAATATGTGAAATGCAGGGTGTCAAATGATTTTTTTTTTTCAAAAACACTATTTTTAAAGAAATTTTTATGTGCTTGTTTTTCCGGTCACAAAAACGACTCCAATTCAATTCTGAAAATTTTTGACCCCCCCCCCCCCTCCCCGCACAAGACCTTTGAATTTATTACGAAAAAAAATCAAATAAAAAGGGAAAACTACATTTTAAAGCAAAATTATTATAACTTTTTGAAAAATAAAACAATGTCAGAGTGTCTACCAAATCATGCGAATGAAAGCTCGGATTTTTCGGGCTAACATTTTTTATTAATGTTTTCACAATTCCTTGCTCCTTATCCCCCCCCCACGCCTTAGTTTTATAAATTCTACACAGGCCCCAGCAATCTTTTCGGCTTGTCCTAGTAAAGTAAATAAATAATAATTAAGACGAGAAGGTAAAACTAGGTGTCTAACAAAATTTGTTGAGCAAAAGGCATGAACTAGCTTGACCTTTTAGCATGACTTTTTTTACTTTTTTATGGGCCACGCCACGCCACCCCCTCCCCTCACCAAAAAAATTGATTTTAAATTGATTAGAAATGTGATTTTTTAAAAATCGCAAATGAGCTGTTTTTTATTTAAATTATTTATTGAGGATGAATGGAAATTGTTTTCGATTTTTGTAAAAAAAAAAAAGCTTGACCTTTGAGTCAAAAAGCT
This sequence comes from Pseudococcus viburni, assembly GCA_033439095.1. Classification (NCBI taxonomy): domain Eukaryota; kingdom Metazoa; phylum Arthropoda; class Insecta; order Hemiptera; family Pseudococcidae; genus Pseudococcus; species Pseudococcus viburni. The sequence continues at coordinate 607,442 of JAVBJF010000229.1, read as the reverse complement.
TGACTTTGCATGTCTGGCTTGACCTCTTGGCCAAAAGTTTGACTCATCTGTTAGACACCCTGTAAAATATCAATAATTTTGTTCAGATATACATTATCAATGTGTTGAGTCCGAACAAAGCGAGAACCAAAAATTTTGTGAAAAAGGCCTTCAAGTTGAAAATTCATCACTTTCTTTCATTGAGGTTTTCCAAAACGTGGCCAATATTTTAGAATACTCCTCCTTACCCCCTTTTTTCAACTTCGTGGTCAAAGGCATCATGGCATTCTTTTCTCATCACACAGCTTATTAAAAAGTACATCTCAAAAAAAAAAGATTTTAAATGAATTCTGTAAAAAAAAAAAAGAGTGTAAAGTACTTCCGAGCACAGCGAGGGAAATATCTTTTGGAAAATTCATAATTTAATGAACAAAGTCAAGCATTTAAATACCGATTTTTTTGCACATCGCAGTTAATAAAAAGTGACGAATAAAAAAATCAGTCAAGAGGTGCAACAGTCTTTTTTGGATTTTTAAAAAATTCCAGGGAAAATCCAAAAATTCCCTGACACTTTCCTGAACCTTTCCAGGTTTTTCAGGTTTTCCAGAAAGTGGACACCCTGAAGGACTACAAACATTTTCTTGAAAAAGTAGGTTCAAACCAAAAAATGAGCTTTTAAAAACATTTTTTTACAAGTCATTTTTAGTCTTAGGTAATCAGGAGGAAAATTGAAAAAATTGTTAATTTTTAGTTAAAAGAATGGTTTCAGTAGGTATGCCTTGTAGTGCCAAATCGAAAGTATTAGGTATCTAAGAACTTTTGTATAATACGCCTGAGCATAGCAAGGGCAATTTTATTTTTTTTGAAAAATTCATGTCATAATGAACGAAGACATTCCTACAATCAAATATCTTTTTTCTTTTTTGTTCAATATGGTTAACAAATTCCAAATAAAAAGAGTCACATATTTTAAGGAATGGAAGAACTTGGCCCGAGCGAAGCGAGGATAAAAAATTGATGATAAAATGAGCATAAAACACTTTTTAGATGATTTGTCTTTCTTCTAAATTTTTACAAAATTTCAGCGAAAATTTCAAAATTCCCTGACTTTTCTATGTTTTTTAGAAAGTGGACACCCTGGTAGTATTCTAGACAGAACTTAATTAACTTAATTTCTCACCTATAACTCTATTCCTTAAATCGTTTCCGGATAAATTGAACACATTGTACTGGTCACCGTAGTCACCACGATACACAGTATCGATTTCAATAAAAAATTTCTCTATGAATGGACTAGTGTATCTAGTTTTAGTATAAGGATACGCGTTCCATGCTTCTTCTTCCACATTCAAAGATGATTTTGGTAACAAGCTTTTTATCCAACCTATGGGAAAAATCGAAGTTCAAATCGTATTATCTTTTGAGCAAAAAAAAGCTTAAAATAACTAAGATCTGCGACGTATTATTATTCTAGAGAAAAAATTTCACTAAAAGGTTGGTGCAAAAGAACGTGGCTAATGTACCTGGTAAATATTCTCGAACGTAATAAATTTTCTTGGTATATTGACCGTTCGTGCCTTCGGGGCCATTTTCATAGGGTTCATTAATTAATATCTGCACTCCACTTCCTGCATCTTTGGTTTCGTCGCGACTTATTTTCTGTAATTTACGATTTTTATCGTCATTAGTTTAAAAATACAGGTTGGTTCGTACCGTACCCAGCTACCTACCTACCCAAAGTGTAGGTAATTTTTTTTCTAATTTATAATCAACGTTTAATTAACTAATAGTAAGCTACTATAATACGCTACCTAGGTTGTTTTTAATACGTTTAATTAAACGGTGTTATTTATTTTTTTAAAACACGATCGTGAATTAACGTCTATCCGATGGTTTTATTTTCACCGTGTGCAATATTGCTAAATGGAAATTGGGAAAATTAACGAGTTAGGAGATACCAAAGATCGTTTTTGATTGAAAAACGTTAGGGACAATGTTGCCATAGACGTGTATTTTTTCTAAATGGAGTTACTTGGGGTTTCTTTAGGTCGTTTATTCTGAGTTTGACCATAGTTTTCGATTTGGACTGTTGTAAGGATAATGAGGCTTCAACATTCAAATCTTGAGCAATGCAGTATACTAAATTAAAAAGTGACCTCAAGGACCAATTTTTTTTAAAAAAGGGGAGGGGCCACGAAAACTTTTTCATTTGTTTTAACAATGACGAGTTGACGTCATCTTTTTTTAAAAGTAAGATGACCTTGCGATGATTTATTTTTTCAACTGATTCCAACTCCGTGTGAAATGAGAAATGACTCTTCAAATTTTAAAAAAATGATTTTTTTGTAGTTTGAACTTTTTTTTGTCACAGCGATGATTTGAAATGAATACAAATGCTACGATCTGTTTTTCGAAACTGATTTTTCCTCATTTTTCCAGCAGGTTTTTTAGAACAGTTTTTAAAATTTTTTCAGATCCTTTTACATGAAACTGAATGTTGAACTTGTATAGAAACGAAAGTGCACGTCTACTTAAACCAGGATTACACCATTTACAGAATAGGGGGGGATTTTTTTTTGGTTTAAAATATTTCGTTTTTCTTATATTGATATTGAGGGAAGATGGAAGGAAGAAAAGAGGTTTCTATAATCGTCTGAAAATTTGATTTTTTGTTTCACACTTTCAACATTCAAATTTATTGAAGCAAAAAGTAGCAAAGACGAAAATTTTTGGCAGAAAGCTGGAATTTAAAAGGTGTAATTCTATCAACTTTACCAATGACACATGTCTTGGGTTTTACAGGCCTGAGTGATGTAAGAAATACAATTGGAAAATTTTTGATATTCATTTAGAAACAAAATAATTCATTATTCAATAGTTTGTTAGTTTTAAAAAAATCCATAACTTGATACAAAAAATTCTGAACCTTTTCTACTTTTTCGAATTTTTCAAAAAGTAGCAACCACGTAAGAAATGAATGACGTCAGAGACTTTGGACAAAAAATGAGTTGATTACTTTTTGGTAAAAATAATAAAAAGTGACTTCAGTGTTTCCTTGGTAAAAATAATAATTCCAATGTTTTTTCAGTTGAAAATGGTGACCTTAAGTGACTTTTTTTCGTTTTTTGGTAAAAATCATGATTAAGTGTTTTTTTAGTAAAAAATTGTGACATTTAGTAAATTTTTATAAAAATAGTAACTTCAGTAACTTTTTCGTAAAAATAATGACTTTGTAATTTTTCTGTAAAAATAATCACTTGGAGGGCTTTTTGTTTAAAAAAATAGGTAGAAACACAAAATAATTTTTATAGTAAAAAAATCAGTGAAAAAGTGATCGAATCACTAAAAATTAACCTATAAGTGAGCACACTGTCTCGAAGAATTCACTTTAGCAGCAAGAAAATCAGAAAATAGCAAGAATTCCGATAACTTTACTACGAAAAGCAAGAAATTTTAGTAAATCCGCTAGAATTTTTCTATCAAAGAATTTCCTTTAAATGTCTTTTCAAGTTCAATTTTTAATAAAAATTCCCGCTCTCGCTTCGCTTGAGGCGATTAAAAATGGCCTAATTTCAACTTTTTTTCGAGTAAATGATTCAAATTGTGGCCTTGATTTTTTATATTTTATTATTAACCTCTTCGAGTTCTGGAAGGGATAATGAGGTTTCAAAGTTCAAAAATGAGCATTGCCATCATAAATAACAGAGTAATCTCAATTTCTTTTAGGTCACCGACTTCGAATATGAATTAATTTTTTCATTTTTGCTCCCCTAGAAGGCTTTGAGAGGTCTCAAAATTCAAAATTTTATTTGAGAGGCCGTTTTACTTACATAAAAATTCGAATTTTATAAAAATTATTGAAAACTAGCGGATGAAAATAATAATTGAGGGTGGCTACTGTCCACTTTTTTCCAGAAATCATTTCCCGCAATTTTTTTCAAGTTTTCCAGACCAATTTCTCCGAGTTTTTCACACTACTCATTCACGAAACTAACAAAATTTCGAAATTAAAATCCTGACGAATTTTGCAAAAATTTTCAAACGGGACACGGGTGGAGGGAAGGTTTGCAAAAAAATATTGATTTCAGTTCAAGGTATTCTTGACTTGGAAAAAAATTATTGAGAAGAGTGTCGTAATTTGACGCATTTTTTTCAAAAATGACAAAGACAGGTCAGAATTAATGAAATGAAAGAGATTCGCCATAAAAAACAAAAAACAATTTTACAAAATTTTGAAAAAAATCCATCATTTTGTAAGAAAAAAATTCAAGCAAAGATTTTCTTTCGCACCAATTTATAAACTTGTCTCAATACACCCCCTCCCCCCTCTTCTCCATCAACTGTTTCCTGCTGTCCTCGATTTCCGTTAGAAATTTCAAAAAATACGAAAAAAATATGAGCAATGTTACAGCATAGGAAGGCCAAAGGTTTAGAAGAATTTAATTTTCAATGGTTAAAATGTTGAAAAGTACTTTTTCAAGAGTATCGATTAAAAAATAATCTATTTTTTTTGTAAAATTTCGGAAATTTTCAACAAAAAAAACGACTATGGCAAAAATATCAATTTTTTAATTTTTCTAGATTGCTAAAATTCTTTGATTTTTTTTTAGTTTTCACAAGAATGGCTCACAAATGATAGTAAAAAACAGTGAAAACAAATTTAAAATAGGTACGAGAAAATTTTAAAAAAAATAATTCAAAATTGAGTTAATTTATTTTTAATTTAGGAGGTTGGATATATCATCTATGCTTTTATAGATTGTCTACCATAGATTGCTTGAGATACCCATATCAAATTATTTTATAAAATAAGCCTGAAATAGGCCGATATTGTTTTAGAGAAAAAATGTCTTAATAAGTATGTAAGTTGGTGATTTCCACCATTTTCAATCAAGTTTGATGCACTTGCTTTATAAAAGTGTTTTGGTAGGTAGCAGTGAAAATGATATTTCAATGAAATGCGATTACATTTGGCATTTCGTTTCTCGTGAAGCCCTAAAATGTTAATTTTCCTAGTTTCTATTTAATTCTAAATGTAAAATAAAAGGCCTAGGCGAACTTCAAATACGCACTTAATAACCGAGCTGTAAAGCTACCTTAGCTCTGAAGAAGTAGGTAATCCTAATTTATCTAGGTAGGTATTATTCAACGTAAGTAAGTAAATAGTAAACATATTTAGGCAACGTACCGCAATCATATAAAGTTGCGCGATTTTATATTCTTCTACAGAAAGTGGCAGTGGTATTCTGTATTCTTTAATTAACATAGTGAAGATTTTCTTAAAACTGCGATCCAATTCAAAAATACATCGACTTAAATCCTAAACATAATGAAATGATTGGTAACTGAGACTAGGTTCATGCTACGCCGCACTCGAACTCATGGTAACTCTTGTTCATCTTTAATATCCGCAAATTACTCATCTTCATTTTCTGAAACAAAAACAACGATAACGTTTTTAAGTACGATATTCTTAGCTATTCATCTAAAAAGTAAGTATATTTTAATGCACATGCACTCGAGTCCACTCGACTCGTTAATTCCTATACTTAGGTAATGATACAATCACGCAGTTCAACGGTTCAATATGCGAAAAAGACATAATTAAAATTATCTCTCACTCGAGACTCGAGAATACAATCAAATAGAAATTATTTTTCGACAAAATAACCCCTTTATCACGTTTTTTCCACCAAATGTACAGCTCCTACACTTGACGATATTGATTAGCGAAGCATCGCATCGGGGGTAGAAAAAATACCAAAACCGTGGTACACTCGTTGTTGATACATTAAGGGCGTCATTTATGCGAATTTTCCACTTCAATCTTTTCTATATTTTTTCAAGAGTGAAAAAAGGCCAGTTTATTCGCAATTATCCTAGGTCGAGTACAGTTTCGGTGGCAATAATCATCGGCGAGAATCAAATTTCCCCCAAGATGAATTCATTTAGCGAGAAAGTATCGCCGGAATGAAATCTCGTAAAGGAAATGAAAATTTCGAAACGTTATCGCGATTTCACCTTTTCTACGTCTAGAATTTTTTTCCCTTCATCGTTCGATGAATTAACGAATGGTAAAATTTATCGCTAATTTAACTAGACTATTTTGTGATTGAGGGTAATTTTTCAAAAAATGCTAGTCCATTTTTCCAATGAAATTTTTACTGCAGCTTGAAAAATCCAACTCAAATTCCGTTGGAGCACAATTGAAATTTTTGGGGTTTCGTAAAATTTTATTCTAAATTGTGAAAGTTCATCAATTTCAAGACATAAAAAACAAATCTGCTATCAATTTTTTCTCACCTGACATCTTTACGATAAAAATTTTAAAACTATGCATTTTCATAGAAAAATGATCGAATTTCATATAGTGCTTGGAAGGTCAATTAATGTATACCTACAGTTTTTGCGATTATTTTAGGTAAATTCTCAAAATTATATATTTTTTTACCCTAAGTAACTTATTTTTTCAAATTTTAGCATTTCATGAGATATGAAATAAGTAAAAAATGAAACATCTATTGCCAGATTTGTGTTCACCGAGTCAAAATACCCCAATAAAATATCCCCATTTTTGCGATCATTTTACTCCAAGTTTCAAAATTCACTTCTTTCGACGACTTTTTATTATCTTAGTGATCGAAAAAATTAAGGCAAAAAATTCAATGTTGTAACTTTAAGCACATGACCAGACATTTTGGCTCTCTGAACAGGAAACCAACGTTGCGTTGGTTTTTTTATTCAGCTATTTCCTCCCATATAAAACGCTCAAAATTAGAAAAAATTAAATCTGAAAATGTTGGTAAAATGGCTGTTTTTCATTATAGAGAGAATTGTCCGAAAAATTCAAAAAAAAATGTTCAAGGTCCGGATCTTATCTTCAGAGGCCCAAAAATTGGAAAATTTTCATTTTATTTTTTTAATTTTTATTTCAGATTTAAACTTTAGGGAGAACATGGAAGAATTAATTGGAGAATGTCATGCCCTCAGGTGCCTCAAGAAGAGTTTCAATCCCATAAATTTGTAAATTATTATGATTTAATTTTTCTTTTTACATTTACCAAATTACATATTTTTTGGAGTTGAGGGTCTTTTTTGAAGTACTTGAGGGCATGATACGGCCTTCAAATTGACTTTTTCAAATTCTCTATTGGAATACGATCAATACCTATGTATTTCTTAAGATATTTACAAAAAAAGGTTTTTTATTCTGAAACCAACTCAAATATATTTTCTGCACTTCAAATTCGAACATATGCACGTTGAAAAATGAAACCTATCGTCTTGAGAAAAAATCGTCCGGAGAAAATTCTGTTTTGAAAACCCCATACGTCGGGAAAACAAGTTTCAGGAAAGGAAGGCCCTGTCTTGCAAAAACCTAGTCTTGAAACTCCCTTCTTATCTAAAAAAAGTTGGGAAAATTCCACCTCCGGGGAAAAAAATTACCCTTTGAAAACCCCTGTCTTGGGAAAACCTTGTCACCAGAAAAACTCACAATGGAAAACTTAAATTTTTGAAACAACCATGTCTCGAAAAAAACCTGTTATGAGTTATGAGAAACTCCATTTTTGAGAAAATCGTCTTGGAATTATTAACTGAACTTTGAATTTTCAATCTCGTTCGTTTTTCGTTTTTTTTTTTAAATTCCGCTGATGATTTAAAAAAAGAATTTTACTAGGTACTATCCAAAACATCAAAACTATCTTTAGAAGGGGAGAGAGCTGAAAATTCTTCGCAGGAGATTCTGCAAAAATTCTAAAAACTCGATTTGAAAGAAGGTCTCTAAAAATTCGTTATGGGAAAATTGAGAAAGCCTATCTCACACATTTCAGGAAAAAAAGCTAACTATAGTTAAAAAAAACTCGTATATCGGGAAACCCTTCTTGTGGAAAAATAAAATTTGTCTTGAAGAACCACGTGATGGGAAACCACGGCTTGAAACCCTTCACTCTTTTATAGAAGACGCGTATGTCTTGTGAAAAATTAATTTTGAGGAAGCTCTGTTTTGAGGAAAACTCATCCTGTTGATTCCAGGTCAATTTTCGAAAGCGATTTTCCGAACGACCGAATTCTCGAATAAAAAACTCCCAAAAAATGTAATCCCAAATCTATTTTTTTGAATGAGATTTTTTTTGAATTGATTTTCCGGAATGAAATTTTTCTTGAAATGAAATTATCATTCTGACACAAAATATGAATTTTTTCAAACTTTCGAAAAAAGTAATAATATTATTGAAAATATTCCAAAAGTCCAATTTTTCAGATTTGAATTTCAAAATTTTTCATTTTGATGGAGGGAATCTTCCCCTCACTTCGGTTCAGTTTGCTACAGTTCAAGTTCAAATTAAGTTTCTTTGCACAGCCAAGCTTTGAAAATCAACATTCAATATTTTGAAGTTTGCATATTTTTGTGATGCTTAGGTATAAACTGTACATTTCAACACTGCTTGCATTAGAATTATTCGAAAATTCTGTCATTAATCTTCCCCCCCCCCCCTTCCTACTTTTGGAGACGATTTTTAGTTTAGGAGTGAATAATATTCTAATCAAAATTGAGGTTCTGGAAATCTTATAAGTTTTAGCACCCACCTTAATTGAATTTTTCAGGTTTAGATCCATCTCTTCCCTCCCCACCCATCACTTCTTGGGTTTCACTGATTTTATAAAGATAAAACCTAGGAACAAATAGAAATCAATGTGTTCAGAAACCTCATAAATAACAATATAGTTTAAATAAGTATTAGTGATGTAAATTTGAATTCTAATATGTATCTCAAAATGTCTCATTAGGTCTTCGATAAAGGCCTACAACATAGTTTTGTGAAAATACTCTGAAATAAAAAGTAACTTTTAATTTCTAGTAGGGTCTCAATTTCACGAAAAACACATCCGCTCGACTGAGCTGTAAAAAGTAATTTTATGATTGATTCGTGTTCTAGACATTACAACAAACAAATTTAGCCCAGATGCCTTTTTTTACCCCTCCCCCTTTTCCGAGGGTCCACCCCCTTTCTTAAAAACGTCTGTAGCGCTCCTCCTATGGGTTCTAGTGAAAAAAATTTCCCACAAAAGTTGTCCCTCAACATCTCAGTTACAAATTACTTTCTATGGAAAATCCAATTTGGGGCCACCGGTGCCCCTCAAATTTGAAAAAAGTATTTCAAAAAATCATAAAAATCACGTTTTTTTTTAGTTTTACCGAAAAGTTTCCAAGATGAGCAAAATTTGTAAATAACCAAAAGTATTCAGAATTAGATTTCCTATTCGGTGAGTTATATATATCACGACTATTTTCGTCCCGCTCCCCGTTACATACAGGCCCACCCCCTCCCACAAATCAAAAATTTCGGTCTTCTAGAAAAATTTTCCAGCAAAAATATATTCGTCACCACTAGGTATATTCATTAGTTGTTTTTCATACAAAACTGGAAATTAAAAATTACGATTTTTAGACACTTTCCCCTCAATTTCTGTCTACATAATTATCTTTAAAGCTTTGCATTGGAAGTGTAAAAAATCGTATTTTTATGTATTTTTGAGGGATATTTTTGAGTTTAAGGGGTAGGGATTGCTCAAAAAATAATTTTTATAATGACCGAAATTGTAAATTAAGTGGTGACGAATATATTTTTGCTGGAAAATTTTTCTAGGAGACCGAAATTATTGATGGGTGGGAGGGGGTGGGCCTGTATGTAACGGGGAGCGGGACGAAAATAGTCGTGATATAATTCACCGAATAGGAAATTTAATTTTGAATACTTTTGGTTATTTACAAATTTTACTCATCTTAGAAACTTTTCGGTAAAAATAAAAAAAACGTGATTTTTTTGATTTTTTGAAATACTTTTTTCAAATTTGAGGGGCACCGGTGGCCCCAAATTGGATTTTCCATAGAAAGTAATTTGTAGCTGAGATGTTGAGGGACAACTTTTGTGGGAAATTTTTTTCACTAGAACCCATAGGAGGAGCGCTACAGGCGTTTTTAAGAAAGGGGGTAGCCCCTCGGAAAAGGGGGAGGGGTAAAAAAAGGCATCTGGGCTAAATTCGTTTGTTGTAATGTCTAGAACACGAATCAATCATAAAATTGCTTTTTACAGCTCAGTCGAGCGGATATGAAATTGAGACTTTGAGACCTGAATAGAAAATAAAAACAGGAATACCTTTCTCGGAAGTTTTTCTATTTGGAAATTCGGTCTTTTAGGAAATTGTAGTCGGGATAATGGGTGGGAACCCATCTTGAAAAAGTCAAAAATCAGAAAGAATTTCGATATTTTCCAAAAATAAATAAATAAATTGTCGTTTTTATACTTAAATAAAAAAACTGACCAATCTTTCCACTCTTTAGAATTTTTCAACTTTGATGTCGAACAATGTTTACATGCTAAATTGATCTGAATAAAAATTGAGATTTATCAAAGCTCTAATATGGATCCGATGAAATTGCATTAATATGCATTTCTACAACTCTCAACTTTTAAAGCCAAAACAAAAAAAATATTATACGACTTCCATTACTCTGTAGTGAAATTATCAACCAGACCAAAAACACTCGTAACAACTATGCTCCGGAATCTGGACTTTCGAGTCAATCGATTTAAGAGCTAAGACGAACCGAAGTAAAGTTTCAAACGTGATTTGGTGTTTTTTTCTTACGCTTCGTGTATTGTTTACCAAAATAACAAACGAGCAAATGCGAAATATCAATTGTTCAAAGAAATGATGAACGTTTTGAGAAAAATAAAAAAGACATCGTAAGCTTTTTTGAAAGATTGTTGTATTTTTTTGTACGTTAGAAAAAAAACACGCGGTGTTTTCGCGTGTGTGATTGTGTTGCCGCGTATTTTTTTATATACAAACAGATGATTATAGAAAATGTTTTCACGTTATACATACATTGACTAGTAAATTGGATTCTTCCATTGCTTTTTGCTTCTGTTCAATTTGTTTAGTTTAAAATTGTCTTTCTTTTTGAGCTTTTTCTATACGGTCTTTTGTAAACGTTTATACGGCGTGTGGTTCGATCGAGCTTTTCGTATGAAAAAATAAAAACCCCTCAAAGCCACTAAATAACAATTTTTCAACAACGAAAAATATTTCTAAGCTTTGATAGAAGAACGACGACGTAACCTATAAGAAATAGTTTCAACGTTAATACAAGTATTACACACGTCGTGTTATATTTCCTTAATCTCGTACACGATTTTCATTTTTTTTTCTCTTTTTTTTACCCTTTGGTGAGGTTTTTTTCCGACTAGAAAGAGTTATATGGTAGCAATATAAAGATTTCGGGGGAAAAACACGTAGTTCGAGCGGATTTCATTGGTCAAACTGTGAACGGTGACTGGTGAGTTGAAAATTTCTAAGGTTTCTTTTTTTAGGTTCTACTGTGATGGGTTATTATAGTTAATCGTGTTAATGCTTTATTGATTTTATATTTACCTTGAATTATTCTATCAAGGATTTTTCTATTTTTTACTTTTTTTTTCATCGGAAAATTTCGTCCGTGTTCTTGAAATACGCAGCCATTTACCGAACGTCTATCAAAACGCGTTACGAAAATCCCGCTGGTTTGATAAGCGGCCATGAAAATGTCGCATTTGTATTAGGCCGAATATTGTACTATAAATAGAAAGAAATTAATTTTTCGTTTCGAATTATTCTTCGTCGCGAAATAATTAATTAGATTTACATCATTAATCGGTTTAATTTTGGGGGGTTTTCTACACACGTACGTCGAAATTAAATGCGGAAAATAAGAGCCAGGGCTGGTGGATGAAAAAATATCCTGTAGGTACGAGGATCGACTGACGTCGATACTGGTGATTTTATTCATCGAACTAATACATACTAGATGAACTTGTCAATGCAACGAATGATAGATACATATAGACCGGCGAAACGCTATTTCATAGGGAAATGAGTTTCGATAGCGTCTTTCAATGTGTCGTGACACGAAAATGATAAATTTTTGTACCTATTGTACGAAATGTAGGTATTTTTACCCGAACCGACTACACCTATGATTGGTATATCTGTAAGAATGAAACTATTCCAAATGTAGGCTCATGAATCGTTTTTTAAAATGGATTTAGTTAGGTACTTTGATTGAATTTTACAGAAAACGAGAAAATAGAGGGGTGTAAATTTTTAAAATTGAGAAAAAATTGTATCATCGGAAAGAGGAGGCTCTCCTGAGTTGATTCATGAGAAAATATTTATATTTGCAACATAACTGCCTTATGTTCCCATGTGATTAATAAAGAGCGATTTATCGGACTTCGTACATCAGATAAAAACTTTTTGTAAATGACTTGAGGGCATTTTCGAAAACCAACAACGGGATTAACAAGAGAGGTACCTCAACCAGCAATAAAATTTTGGATCAAAACAAGAATATATGGTATCGAAAAAATATTGAATGTAAAGAACTTTCTATTCACAATTTCAAATCCTTAAATTCAATTTTTCGATTTTTAACAAATTTTTAAAAATTTAAAATTCCTTGTAAATTTAAAAAAATGTAGAAATATCGACTTTTTAGTCGAATAGAACGTTAGAAAATCGCAAAATCGATACTTGAAAATGATGAGTTTTCCGTTCCTTCGGAAAAGTCGGGAAACTCGACTGGAACGCGATTGGTCGTAAGACGAAAGATAGAGCTTCGTAATTGGTCGATTCTGTTTTTCGCTGCTTTTCTGCTAGTACGGTCGGGATCCGCTTCGGGGACCTTTACGATGAATTTTCCTGACTTAAACTTTGGTTTAAGTAGGAAATAGGATACCCGCTTTTCCAACTGTTCGGAAAAGCTCAATCTACGTTAACGTAGATTTTCACGATATGGTATCTACGACGAAGTAGGCACGTAGCTCTGAGTACGAAATTATCACGGTCACGTCGACCAATTAAAAACCAAGGATTACGATACCTTTCATTTCGTGAAATTTCGATATTAAATTCAAACGATACTTTTCAAAGAAAAACTCGAGAATTAAATTTTCACTAATTTTTATTCGGAAAAATTAGACATTTACACGATAAGTTTGACACCGATTTTCCAATGGAAAATCGATGTTTAAAAGAAAAAGTTTAATGACCTTTTCGCGACAAGGTTCTATACGATACAAAGAGCCGCGGTTAACAAACGATCGCGAAGAAACAACGAATAAATAAATTAGCGGCCGTAGCCAATAATAACTATAATTACATAACCGCGTATAAATCGAATTTCTAAACGGTAAAACTAACACCGCCCCTCGGACGATAATTTATTTTTATTTTTTTAAATTAAAATCAAAAATCATTGGTCGATTTTGTCAATAGATCGGCAATGTTATCGCTCGATGAAATTTTCACGATGTGAATGACACCGGATCTGATAAGATCGCGAATATGATGGTACGATACATCAATATGTCGAGTGCGACGAGATTCGTCGGTATTTGCTATCGAAATAGCAGCATTTGAGTCGCAGAAGATCGGTACGACATCTGTAACCAAATCGAGACTATCGAGTAAGTTTATCCACGATCTCGCTTCTTTTCCGGCCGTCGAAAGAGCTACGTATTCGGCTTCCGCCGACGATAGTGCTACGCAATTTTGCTTTCGGACGATCCAGTCGACGATATTTCCATTCAGCATGACGACGATACCGGTAGTGGATTTACGATCGGAGTCATCACCGGCGAAATCGGAATCGGAGTACAATTTTAACGGATACGATACATTAAGGTAATTCGAATTATAAACTAACGACCGATCGATTGTCGTTTTTAAATACCTAATGATACGTTTAGCATAATTAAAAATTTCAGCATTAGCGAGATGCTGGAATCTGCACAAGAAATTAACGGCGAACGCGATATCGGGACGAGTACCTCGCGATAGATACGATAACGATCCTAGAATACCACGAACTTTCGTTTCGAACGATTTATCCAGGCGTTTATCTTCGATTTTTAGGCCGGGTTCCATTGGCGACGATATCGGATTAGAGTCTTCAAGATCATATTTCACGATTAACTCACGGATGTACGATTTTTGATGTAGGTACGTTACATCGTCACTTTTACGTTCGATTTCGATACCGATGAACTTTTCAGGTTCTTTTAGATCTCGAATTCCAAACTCTTTATTAAGCTGATCGATCAGCCATTCGATTAATTCGGCGTCGGAACCGGTTATTAGAAAATCGTCGACGAAAATTACAAAAATACACCGAGTTTTATCGCCGTCTTTATTTACATAAACGCACGGATCGTTTGCAGACTGTTCGAAACCTAATTTTTCTAAAATTTTCTTTAATTTTTTGTTCCAGTTCTGCGGCGAAGTTTTGAGTCCATACAAGGACTTTTTTAACACGAATACGATTTTACGTTTAACGGAAGATCCTTTCGGTGGATCGAAAACTATCATACGAGTCGCTTCGCCATTTAAGAACGCCGTCGATACATCGGCTTGACGGAGTTTCCATTTATTCACGGTGGCTATGCAGACGATACCACGGACGATCGATACGTTTGCAGTCGGCGTGTAAGTCTCATCCAGCTCGTATTGGTGAGAATCCTTGTATCCGCGGAGAACGAGTCGAGCTTTAAATTTTACGACGTGATTAACCGAGATTTTCTTTCGCAGAACCCATCTCGTATCGACTTTGGAGAAGTCTTTGCCTTCGAGTTCGTCCTCGGTGACTTCGTACCAGACGTCTTTCACTGCCATCGCTCTCAGTTCTTCCTCGATCGCTTTTTTCCACTCGTTACCTTCAGGACCGTTTACTGCCTCTTCATACGTGAGTTCTTTGCCCTGCTCGGTGGCTATTAACGCGGAGTATTCGATACGATCGTCATCGTTACACAGATTGGATTTTATCGCGATTAACGAATTTTCGATTGTTTCAGGTTCAAGATTTACGGTACCGTCGTACGAATTTTCATTTAACCGGTCAGCATAAAGCTGATTTTCATCGAAGATGACGTTTGACGAATACGATAGTTTATTTCGCGGTACATCGAGTAACATGTAACCTGTTTCAGTATAACCGACTAACATTTTTTCCACGGATTTCGGATCTAATTTTGTTCGTTTTTCTTTAGGAATAAATTCCCTAGCGACGCAGCCGAAGATACGAACATATTGGAAAGTCGGGTCACGATCAAACCATAAACGATACGGGCTTTTATCGGCGATAGCAGAACACGGAAGACGATTGTATAAAAACGTAGCCGTGTACAACGCGTACGGCCAAAATCGACGAGGGAGCTTCGAATCGAAAAGAAGTGAACGGAGTTTTTCACTGATGGTACGTAGAAAACGTTCGGCCGTACCGTTATGTTCATGCTCATAAGGCTCCGAAGCCATTAATCGCATACCTTTTTTCTCGATTACTTCGCGAAATTTACCGCCTATAAACTCGGTCGCGCTATCGCAACGTAGTTGCTTAATTTGTCGATTCCATAGATTCGTTACTATGTTATCGTATTTTTCGAAAAATTCGCCGACTTGCGATTTAGCCGTTATCGCAAACGTTACCGCGTAGTGAGTAAAATCGTCGACAAATACAAGAATGTATCGCTCGTTATCGATACCGGCGCTCAGCGGACCCATAACGTCGACATGGACTATGTCCAACGGTTGCTTCGCCTTTTCGCGCTCGGTATTGTAAGGCCCGCGGTGCTGCTTCGCTTTAGCACAAGTATCGCACTCGTTCGTTAAAGGGCAGTCATGTTCGGTACAACTAATATCGGGTATTTTATACATAACCGATCTACTCGGATGGCCTAATCGTCGATGCCATAAAGCGTTTAGCGCGAAATCGAAATTATCGGTAACATTATTTAGCTTAAATTTAACAGTAAGCAAACCGTTCGACTGTTCAAAAACATCAGTCAGTTTTTCACCAGTATCGCGGTGAACGATCGAAATTTTATCGGCGATCACGGTATCATAACCTAAACGACGGATTTGACTCACGGACATTAAATTGTACGATAAATCGGAAATGTAACTCACGTTTTGCATGATAAAATTTACGCCGCTATCGTTAGTGACTGGTAACTCACCAACCGACGATCGCACGATAGCTGTATCTTGTTTCGCGACGATAATTTCAGCGTTCGACGTTACTGGCTTTTCGTTGACCAAAATACCGGGTACATTTATCATGTGGCTAGTGGCGCCGGTGTCGAGTACGAAGACGATTTCACCGACGGTCGAAATTAGCGCTACATTTTCTTCGGATGTCATAAGTGCCTTCGGACGATTCGACGATTCATTCGACGGAGATTTCGGCGCCGGCGAATTCGAACTGGAGCTGGAACTTGGTTCAGACCTTTTTGAATTCGCTTCATCACCATACCGAGGGCACTGCTTTCCTATGTGACCGGTGCCACCGCAACGATAGCATTTAATTTCTCCTCTCGACGATTGATTTCGATTGGTCCAGCAATTTTTCGCGAGATGGCCGAGCTTTTTGCACTTGGCACATTTCGGACGCGGCTTACGATCGTTCGGATTTCGAATATTCGACGCTGAAGTTACTAACGCCGAACCTTTGTTGATATTCGACGTCGCCTTTTCGGATTTATCTTCGTCGCTGGTTAATAATCCCCTCAGGAATTTTGGATCGGCAGGTGCGATATTCAAAAGGGCTTCTGCGGGTTTTTTAACGGACTTCCATTTCTCGATATTTTTGAGTCCGGAGTTCAAAAACGCATACTCCTCATCCTTCGGGACCTTCGTACCGGCGGCCTCCATCTGGTTCACTAGGCTGGAGACTTCATCGCAGTAATCGGTAGCGGACCTAAATTTGTCGATATCGAGGGCCGCTAATTTTGCACGACATGCGATTACAATCTGCTGATTCTCTTTCGCATATCGTTCGTCGAGTTCATTAAGGAGTTTTTCGGGATCCTTTTCCTCGCGTATGAGCCGGAAAACCGCGTTCGTTGTGTGGCTGACGATTTCAAAATACGCTTTCCTTTTCTCTTTATCGGTCGCGCCGCCATTCGTTGTAATAGCCTTTTCGAGATCTTTGGCCAAAAGTAACGATTTGATTCTCTTCTTCCAGATGATGTAGTCGGTACCATTGAAAATCAAGTGCGCTGGAATATTCGACGACGATTCTCCAGAAGCCATTTCGGACGCTGACGATTCGTTTTCGGAGCACGTAGCAGTTTTCTCGCCTTCGGATTGGTCGTCGGAGATGATCGACGCTGCGTCTGATTCGTTATTGGCTGTTGATTGGATGCACGGAGCTGTTGGTATCGTCGACGCAGAGGATTGACCGACGAGGGAAGTATTTAACTCTTTCGAAAGTCGCTTTCGAATTTTACGTTTTTGTGATCGAGTTAACACTTTTTCAGCTTCGCTCGACGCTGGAAAACCACGGAAATCTTCGTCGTTAGAAGTATCGTTCGCAGTGTCGCCTCGACCAATGAGCTTCGCTAGGCTAGGTATCATATACCGAGTCGATTCGCCGTATCACAGGAACCACGATACTATGCTACCATGTAGAAATATCGACTTTTTAGTCGAATAGAACGTTAGAAAATCGCAAAATCGATACTTGAAAATGATGAGTTTTCCGTTCCTTCGGAAAAGTCGGGAAACTCGACTGGAACGCGATTGGTCGTAAGACGAAAGATAGAGCTTCGTAATTGGTCGATTCTGTTTTTCGCTGCTTTTCTGCTAGTACGGTCGGGATCCGCTTCGGGGACCTTTACGATGAATTTTCCTGACTTAAACTTTGGTTTAAGTAGGAAATAGGATACCCGCTTTTCCGACGGTTCGGAAAAGCTCAATCTACGTTAACGTAGATTTTCACGATATGGTATCTACGACGAAGTAGGCACGTAGCTCTGAGTACGAAATTATCACGGTCACGTCGACCAATTAAAAACCAAGGATTACGATACCTTTCATTTCGTGAAATTTCGATATTAAATTCAAACGATACTTTTCAAAGAAAAACTCGAGAATTAAATTTTCACTAATTTTTATTCGGAAAAATTAGACATTTACACGATAAGTTTGACACCGATTTTCCAATGGAAAATCGATGTTTAAAAGAAAAAGTTTAATGACCTTTTCGCGACAAGGTTCTATACGATACAAAGAGCCGCGGTTAACAAACGATCGCGAAGAAACAACGAATAAATAAATTAGCGGCCGTAGCCAATAATAACTATAATTACATAACCGCGTATAAATCGAATTTCTAAACGGTAAAACTAACAAAAAAAAACAATTTTTTGAAACTTTTTTTAAAAAATGTAAAATTTTTGAAAACTAGATATGCATGTTTTGAAAAATATTGTTTTTCCTTTGAAAATTACAAGTACCTACTTTTTGGGAAATTGAAATATTACTTACCAAGCTTTTAGAAATTTTAAACTATATACTTTTCAAAGATTGTCAAATGTCTTTAAATATTACCCAGTTTTTCTAAGAAGTTATCTATTTTGAAAAATTGACAATTTTTCACGTAAATTGATTTTTTTAACACAAATATGATTTAGTCCTGGGGATCAATCTATGAAATCAACCATCAGATTTTATCCATCAAATTTTTTACATCACTGATTTGATGAAAAATTGCCAGATTTTTTTTTTAAAACTTGAAAAAATTTTGACCAATTCATACAATGACATTTTGTTAGACATGGAGGATCACAGAATATCAAAACGTTACAGAAATGTCAAATATTACTTTGGCAAATGCTAAAAATCTTATTGTATTTGAAATTTTAATAAAACATCATCTTTAAACATATCAATAACACAGGTCGACATAGAAAATGCTGTTTGAGGTTTGATGGATGGTTTTCGTAGTATTTTTCGCGCTGATCACGTAAAAAGCACTGAAAAAAATCCATCGCCCAAGGATTTTTCACAATTTGAATTTTTCGTTTAAGGGGTTTTCTACTTTTTTTGATAACGGTTGACACTTCAAGTCGATTTTCTGGAAAAGGAAGAGTTCTACGAAAAAAATGAATAGAACATAAATTGTAGAGCGTCAAATTTCCCATCTGTAAAGTTCAATTAGTTTTTTTTAGGAGGCTTAGCATTCGAGATATTTTAGCTCAAAGTTCAAAGTTCAACTTTTTTTAAAATTGAAAATATTTCAAAAACTAAGCCCACTAAGAAAAAACTATTCGGACTTAAGTGATATGAAATTTGACGCTTTACAATTTATGTCCTATTCATTTTATTGTAGACCCCTTTCTTTCCCCAGAAAATCGACTTTAAGAGTCAACAATTACATCAAAAAGAGTGAAACAAATTTTCAACGAAAAATCTTCGAATTATGAAAAATCCTGACATCCTGGAATTTTTTCACCATTTTTGTCGTGAAAAATAATATACCTTAATAATTATCCATTAAATTTAAAACAGCATTTTCTTTTTCTTGTTCAAATCACTGTTTTTTTAGTAGCGCTGATTTTAAAATTTCTTCATCACTCAAGTTTCGCTGGTAGGTAATTCTAATTTCTAATCCATTTTTTAGTGCTGAGTTCGAAAATGATTACAGTTTTTCTCGATTACGCTAGGATCTCTTATAATATGGAAGATTTTTTGTTGAAAATTTGTTTTACATTTTTCTACGTAACATTTGAACCTTAAAGTCGATTTTCTAGGGAAAGAAAGGGTTCTACGAAAAAAATGAATAGAACATAAATTATAGAGCATCAAATTTCCTACTACATAGTAGAGTCCGATTAGTTTTTTCTTAAGAGGCTCAGTTTTTAAGATACTTGAACTTTGAGCTAAAATATCTCGAAATCCAAGCCTCCTAAGAAAAAACTAATCGGACAATACAAATTGGAAATTTGACGCTCTACAATTTACGTTCTATTCATTTTTTTCGTAGAACCCTTCCTTTTCTCAGAAAATCGACTTGAAGCGTCAAAAGTTATCAAAAAAAAGTAGAAAACCGTTTAACGAAAAATTCAAATAGTGAAAAATCCTTGGATGATGGAATTTTTCCAGTGCTTTTTTCGTGATCAGCGCGAAAAATACTATAAAAATCACCCATCAAACCTCAAACAGCATTTCAAAAGTTTAAAAATGTCGACCTGTGTAATTTAAAAGCTTTTTCTCTTAAAGCAAAACTTGTGTAATTTTTTCTGAGACATATTTTCTCAAGATTGAGTACGGAGTTTTCCAAAAAAAAAGGTTTTTCAAGATTGGATTTCCCTAAACAGGTTTTCCTTTTTTCTAGAAATATTTTTCCGACAAGGAATTTGCATATTGAAAAAGCAAAAAGACGAAAATTCGAAATGAACTTTTTTCAGATTTTCCCGATCCAAAAAGTACGGGTATTTTCTTTTTTCATCTTTTTGGAAAATAAGGTCAGGAAGGAATAAGGGTTGAAAAGGAAAAAATCCGCACATTCCCAATATGAGTTCTTCCTAATGTAAGAAAAGTTTTGCATGTTTTTGTGAAATGTTTTTTCTGAGATGGGCTTTCTCAATAAAAGAGTTTCCCAATTTTTCCGAAACCTTGAAGCGTGTTTTTTCCGAGAAGAAGTTTTCCCAAGACAGGTGTTTCCGACTTTTCCAGAAACCAAGTTTTTTCGAGAAAGGCGTTCTTTTTTCCTGAAATGGGATTGTCTGAAACGAATTTTTCTCGAGATAACTAAGAAGATTCAATTTTTTCTATTTCCTAAAAAGTGACTTTTAACCGGATTTTTTCCAATTGTTCCACTCGAACGTAATTTTTCCTCAATTTCGTTTTTAAATAGGGAGAGGGATTAAGGTATCTGTCTTTCTGTTTCCTGTTTAGCTTCAGATCTTCCCGTACAAATTATTACCGAATACATATGTAAGCCTGGATATAGAAACCTCCCTTAGGGGTCGAAGATTGGTTTTTGAGTTGAAGTTCCTCCTTGATTTTACTCCTTGTGAAAGGCCCAAAATCAGTGCCAACTCAAAACACTAATTTTTGACTTCTAAGGGTGATTTCTATATCCAAGCACTCAATTATCAATAATACATGAGAAAGAAACCAGAATCGGGGAAAAAGTAAAAATTAAAAAATACCTGCTTCAAATCATTTTTTCATATTTTCCTCACATAAAATACACTTTTTTTTAAATCTCAAATTTTTTCAACTTTAAACCGATCTTTTTACTAACAATGAATTTTATCGTTATCAAGGGCGATTAAGCAATCTCTTGCCTTCAGTTCTCCAATCTTCACCTAATGAACAAAACTTTGAACAGAAATTCAAATTCAGAATTGAAACCGAAATCATTACAAAATGTCATTTTTTGAAAAATTCTGAGTAGTCCTCTCCTTTCCAGTCCAGTCCAGTCCAGTCCAGTCCAGTCCCAACCGTTGGATCCCTATTCTCATTTTTTTTTGATGGAATGGTATCAAAATTCAAAAACAAGCTCGATCGATAATGTTGAAAAAAATGCATTGTGAATCTCTTTTCTCCCCTCGATAAGTAGCCTTTTCGATTTGGAATCAGAATATTCTCAGAAATTGATTCTATAGATTTAAAATCCTCAAAAACTGAAATTATATGGAAAAACTTCAAGAAGTAGAATTGGCATTGAAAAAAAACGATTTGACATTTTTAAAAAGTAGAAGATTTGAAGGTTTTTAAAATGTATTCGAGCATCAAAAAGTTACAAAAGAAAAATTAAAAATTTGAAACATACGAATTTTTAAAACGATTCTTCCCAAAAATTTCCTGTTCAGAGATACGATATTATTATTACTCCGGATGTGCAAAAAGGAAGACGTATACTTGAAAATTCTTATTTATGGACATAATTTTTGCATTCATGACGTCGGTAAATTTAGTACAAAAATTACGTTTTTTTTTACTTCGAATAACCCACTTTAAGGTTACATTATTTCGGCGGATTCGGAACCGGTCTTCAGACAAAACGTTTGCATAAATAAAGACAAGGTCAAAATTTAATACACCAGAGATAACCGCAAATCGGCGTTGATCAGTTAAATCGTCGACCAATGCATTAATTTCTTAATTTTTTTCCTTTTTCAACCGCTCGAGTTTTCACCAAAATCGAGAAATATCCAACACGGGTTACCTATTTTTCAAACGACGATAATTTTTTCAAAAAGATGGAAATACTCAACGCTAACGATTCCAACTGTAACTACACTTTAGGTACGGTCGAGGCATAATTTATTCACGAATCTTGCGTAAATTACTAATACCATTGGCCGAAGAGAGAACGCGACCGCTGAGTAAATAATTCAAACTCTTGTTATCGAGAGAATCGACACGGTAGACACGTGAATTTTTCATATTGCAATATTTTAAATATTTCATACGTTTACGAATATGAGAAAGCTCGCTGGTTATAATATTCGGTGAAAAAAAATTACATGCATACGTAATAAGTATTTCATTACCGGAGAGTCGTACTTTAAAAATGGCAGTAGCAGAGGTACTTGTTTTTGAATTTTTTTTTCAATTAGATTAAAAAATTGGCGAAATGTTTGAACCGCGACCGCGGATGGTTGGAAATATCCAACAAGCGCGCGAGATTGTATTATCAACGAGTATAATTTTTTATCGCCTTCGTTTGGCAACAAATGGTCTGAATGGTGTCATTTATGGCTGGTGATTATTTTATATTCGCAGGAAAAAAATGTAATTTTCCACAATGAATAGAATATACGTTTTCGATATTTTGGGTATTCAATTATTTCCAACCTCTGGTTAACCGAAGAAACCGAATTGTAAAATATTTACAATTTGGCACCGTCGGAGTCGAAGGTGTTTTCATTGTTTATGAGTAGAACTTCATGGGATAAAAATGACAAACGTAACAATACGGCCGGTTTTTCATTTCGGTAAACTTGCGAAACGTTCTTCCAACTTCCAATATAAGACGCTGTCATGTAGCGCGAATTTTTCATTAGGATCAAAAATTCGTCGAGTTGGTCTCCGAGTCCCGAAATAAAAGAAAAAAACATTCCGTAGCTTATGACCTTAAAGTTTATTAAAAGTATTAATACCGGGGCTGCTCGAGCTCGGAAATAAATTGACGTTCGTTTGGAAATCCCTTCGACGCGAAAACTTATGACTTTATTCTATCTCGAAATTAAATCAGAAAAATAGATTAACAATGGTACGTACGAGTAGGTGTAACTGTAAAATGGCTCGAGACACGAGATTCGTCGATAAGTCGAGTTGGCTTGATAAAATTAGCTAGGTACCTGAACCTATATAACAAGCAAGGTGTCTCAACTCGAAGTAAAATTTTGAGCCGAAACAAAAATAAATTGTAAGTACATCATGAATGAACCCTATCCAAAATTTCGTATAAGTACTGAAGTTCATTTTCTCGAATTTGGCGAATTTCAAATTTACTTCATGGCCTTGCAAAATACCTATGAAAATTTGATCTTATCAACGAAAAAAAATTTGCTCCATTTTGTTTTTTGGCTCTAAAGTGACCCCATTAACCCCGAAATGGCGAAAATTGGCTTAAATTGTACCTAGAAGGATTGGCTATCACCTCTAAAACAAAATTTCAAAAAATGAATTCCCCTATTTTTTATGTAAAAAGGTGATTTTTCAAAAAAAAAAATATGGACCCCAAAAATCTTCAAAAAACCATAGAATTTATTTTCGGGGGGGGAGGGTCCCCTCCCAGAAGCCCTTGAAAATGAATTTTTTATTCGAAAAGTATTTGTGATCTTAAAACCATATTTTTTCGACAGCAATAACGTATATTCTACAAAACATTTTTGCCCTCACTTCGCTCGGACTGAGTTTGCTACTTTCCTTCTTTTTTGAAAGTTGAGACTTCATCAAAAATCAAAATCACCTCAATTTATCTACTTTTAAAAGATTTTCTCCCAACAATTTTCCAAATTCAAAGTGAGTAAACTTGACAGGTCAGTTTTTCACGATTCCCTCCCTTTTGCTTTTCTTTGTTATGTAATGAAAACTGATAATTTGAACGTTGTAAAATATACCTGTGGCGTCGAAAAATAGGGTTCAAGGAGTACACTGTACTCTCGAAATCGGCGACCAAGGTACAAAATATCAAATGTACCCCCTCACCCCCAAATTACATCAGATACCTAGGAATTTTCAAAGCCTTAAAACACGAAAAAATGTATTTTTTGAACACTAAAAATCAATTTTTCTCAAAGCTTGGCCCTCGCTTCGCTCAGGCATGATCAAAATGACAATTCTATCATTTATTTGAGATGACAGTGCAAAAGAAGGCTCCCTTTTACCCCCCCCCCCCAATAATCCTTGTGGTATTCCAGGTCCCCATACCCAATTTTCACCCTCCCCAAAAAAACTTCCGACACCACTGTAGACCCCCCCCCCCCCGAAGGAGTGTCCAGTTACGCTACTGAAAGGGTCCACATCAAGAGCCTTCAAATCGTTATTTTAAAATGGACTTATCTCGAACTGGGAACATCCGATGTTAAAACCAAATATATCTTTTAAAAGCACTTGAGTTGTACTATAAATTATACGAAATGTAAAATTATTAAAAATAGATACCTAAAAAATTATTACAAAAAAAGTGACTATAGGAAAAAAATTGAAAAATGAATCTCAGATTTTCTTCTCCTGGGGGGGGGGGGGTTGTAGGGTGGAAGTTTCTACATGTACTTCATTTGTGGCATCGAAGACAACTAGTTATATCCCATTTGAATCACTACGATTCCTATAAATTACGAATCAAGCATCTTTGATCTTTTTCAAGGCAAAGATTTCAATCAATTACCTGGAAAATGATTTGCGATTCGTAATTTTCGAATCCTTTTTCGAATTTTCTAATTATTTTGAAATTTTTTCGTTTTTCTGGCGTTCAGGCATTTTTTAATGTAAATTCTTGGATATTTTGCTACATAAACACGCAAAAAAACGCCACTTTTTAGTAAGAAACGGCGTGCATGTTTTAGGGTACCTATTTTTCTAAAATAAAATTTCAGTTTTCAAAACAGAAATTTAGCAATTTTTCAAAATAAATTTTTAATTTTCTCACATTTTTTTGAGTATTTATGCTTTTATGGCGAAATATTCGAAAATTTACACCAAAAAATGAATGAATGAGAGGAGGAACAAAGACAATTTCTAAGAAATCAAATGATTCGTAAAATTATTCGAAAAGTGCAAAAATTTCATATCGTGAATCATTAATTACGGCAATGATTCCAACGAAACACGAATCACGAATCATTTCCTGTCA
Source organism: Pseudococcus viburni (assembly GCA_033439095.1). Taxonomy (NCBI): domain Eukaryota; kingdom Metazoa; phylum Arthropoda; class Insecta; order Hemiptera; family Pseudococcidae; genus Pseudococcus; species Pseudococcus viburni. The sequence goes on along the minus strand of JAVBJF010000229.1, from coordinate 582,268 downwards.
GAAAGCTGGAATTATTTTTCGAATCATAAAAACAGTGATTTGAATGCGTACAACCCTGGTTCAAATCCATATTTTTGGCAGAAAATTTTCCGGAAAAATTTAAAAATATGCCAAAAGTGTACGAATTGAAGTAAAAAGCAGAAAATCGGTAGATTCAAAATTTTCGTTCAAATAGGTCACCAATATGGGTAATCCGCGATTATAGGTGCAGAAGTCCATATGGCCCATTTTTATGGGATTTTCTCCAGTGTTGAAATCCGAAAAAAATTTGGAGGCTCTGAAATATCTCGAAACCACTTCCAATCGATTCGGGAGTTCGAAAATAAAGTATGTAGGTACCAAATTTTAGCTTTTTTCGTTGGTAAGATCAAATTTTCATATTTTGCAAAGCAATGAGGTAATTTTGAAATTTCAAAAAATCGTAAAAATTCAAGAAATGGACTTGAACACTCGAAATTTTGAATTTGGGGTTCTTTTATGATGTACTTTCGATTTATTTTTGTTTCGACTCAAAATGTTACCTAGAGTTGGAATATCTCTCTTATACGTATCATTCTGCCAAACGATGAAACAAAAACGTTTGCTGAAGAATAAACCTGGCATCGTAATTCGTAATAAGCAATTAACATCTTTATCCTTTGGAAAATTCCATTATAAAACGATGAAACGATGAAATTATTCATCATGAGCATTCGACTGTTGCAAGTTATCAATTTGCATACGATCTCGAGTCGAGTTGGAATAAAACCTCTAAAGGAAATACACCGGCGCAGCGTTTGTTTCAATTGCAAGCGTAACGAGTTATTAAGATTTCAGCGAAAAAAATGAACATTTCGAGCGAAAATTTATCCGAGCTGAAACTTCAAAAGATGCTAAAACGTAATTAACATTCTTTATAAATAATGGTAAGAATTCGAGAGGTTTTTCTTTATGATTAGCAAAATTACAAAACCGAGTTGTTTTAAAAAATACGCTCGAGTTTTGCGTTAATAAGTAAAGTATATAATCTACTTGGGAACCCAGAGTGAAATTTTTCTTATAATAAAGTCATGCAGAAGAGGGGAAAAAAGGTTAAATACGCTTTCGTTTTTCCATCTTTTTACAGATCGCGTATTTAATGAAAACGTACGACGAAGATTTAAAATTATGAAAATCGTCCTTCCTTCTGGATGAAAATTACGATACCTACTGAATATTGAATTAAAAAATACTTGGTTTTGACATGTGAAAAACACCTCGAGTGAGAGAGAAATTATCTATAAATATTCGTATTTATTTTAGAACTGTTTATTGAACACTTCTGTCACAATAGACGTGCATTTGAGCTGATAAAATTTCAAGACAGATTACAATACTATTGTTTTCTTCGGTATCGATGAATTATTTGTATTATAATTCGAATTAGAAGAGGTTGTAATATCGATAGGTATACTTCATGTTCATCCTGATGACTGTTCGCAGTGTTTGGGACACACGCATAATAGATATTCGACGAAATCACGATATATGTACTTAATACCTATACCTATTACCTACATGGGAATTTATCAAAACCTGGCGAAATAATGTAACGGAAATAATAGAATAACAGGGAAATGAGCTGGATTCATCGCAGAATTCCGTCATTTTGAAAACATATCGTGACACATGATAGAGTACATTGTTTCTGGGAAATATTACACGTACATTTAGATACACGATACAGATGAATTTATCGCTTTGTAAATCGTTAATGTTTTATTAACGCCATTCGTTTGGTATTTTTAGAATAATTTATACTAATTTTAGGACTGGCAGGAGGTCTTATATGCGGTAATTTGTTCGTGGTATGTAAAAATTACAGGGATAGGATGTACTTAATGGTTATTGAATAATTCAAGATGGAAAGACACGTGTTTTGAAAAATTTCGAAATAATTTTCTAGAAAACAGACCTTTTTATTTCGATTTTTCTGAACAAAAGAATAAAGATTGTGATATTTTTCAAAAAAAAAATGTAAAATTAGAAATCGATTTATTGATCACTGACAGGGTGTCCAATAAATGCTCCGTTATCAGAAAAATTTACACGTATACTTCTCAAATGTCCTCAATGAGCGAATGATTTTTAGTCCAAAATATTGAATGGCGTTCTCCAATTCCAACGAAAATTTCCATTTACTTTAATATAAAGTTCGCAAACTTCAAATCACTTGCAAAAATTTCAAATTTTATCGAAATTAATTTTCCAAGATGTCTAACTAAGTTGCGGAACAGAAATGTAGGACTTTTTCAGAATTCTGGCATAACCTCTGACAAGACATTTCTTTTTAAAAAAATCACCTTCGTAAAATAAAAGAGCTAAAAAAATAAAAAAAAATAAGCATTAAAGAAAAATCAATTTTCAATGAAAAATTCAAGACTTTTTCAGCAGTTTTATCACTTGCAATAATTGCAGGACCTGATAGAAGCCTTGCATTTTGATGAATATATTTAAACCCCCAGGATGAAAAAATTCATTACTCGTTATTGTGTCAATCTTTTTTGAAAATTCTGGTACTTCTGGATGCAGAATGAGCCCATCTGTAACTGAATATGATTTTTTTTTCAATATCATGAAGTCTCATCGAATTCCTAGAGCAATTTTAAACTGAAAGATGGTCAAAATCAGGGGAAAATGGCATTGAAAGTTCCATAAAAGAAATTATAATTTAATACCCTCCCCTCCCCCATTCCCCTTTCCTAAAAAACGTTTATCTTGATTCGGAAAACAATTCCATTATTCATCCTATCAAAATTTATATTAAAAAAAATTGCCTCAACACTCAGCCTCTTTTTCCTTTTTTATGCCATACCAAATAATTTTATTAAATTTTAACCCATTAATAAATTTTCATCTCATTAGATCAACTGAATTTTCTTTCACCAAAAACAGCATATCTGGTGAATGTTGTTTTAGTACCTATTTCAGAATTATTATAGATAAGAGCTAAGAAAAAAATTGGATGGACATGCTGCCTAATTGAAACGAGCAATTATGTTCTTAAAATTGAATTGAACAAATTTTCAATCATGAGAAGGAAAGTACCTGGAAAATTGAGTAAATTTACACGCCGATTTTTGGTAACTTTCTATAATCTTTTTTTTTTTGAAAAATAGCTCGATTGTTGAAATGAACAGTATTTTGAGAAATGATTTAATTTCATTTCAATAATTTTTTGCAAAATTTTAAAATTTAAGGTGCAAGGAACACAAGTTTTAATTTTTAAAATTCTCCTTAAAAACTAACAACATTTTATTATGCACAGGTAATTGATTTTTTGCCTGATTTTAACACTGGAAGGAAGGCTATGAACATAAAAATTTCAATTTGGAAAATTCTTTTCGAAAAGTGATAAAATTCTGTTTTTTATAATTGTGTTTTTGACTAGTTTCAAAATTCAAGAGCCTAATAACGGATTTTTCAGAACAAGAATTATTTTTCAAAAAATCAATGACAGAAATGAATATCACCTTCAGGACTGAAAAATTTCCCCGTGATCATTTTTTGCCCAACATCAAAATCGAAGGGACTAAGAATCGCCTAAAGTACTACACTTTCATTTTGATCACAAGTTTACCCACTTTCAAATGGTCTCTAGTCCTTTCAATTCTAATGTTAGGCATAAAATTGTCATATCATGTCGAGCTTTCGAAATACTGTTCATTTCTACGATAGTTTTTTTCAGATCTTTTGGCTGAAATTCGCGTTTATGGCTCCATTAATTTTGAAGTAAGGCAAAAAATTCATCATACAGAAATTTGTTCAATATTCGAAATACAAAGGTATAAGTATACCAAAATTAAAAAATGGAATTACGTAATTTTTTTCTGAAACGACAAATTTTACGTAGGTCGTTGTAGCAATTTTTTCGGTCTGCCCCAATATTACATCAGGCGTCAACGAGAGAATTTTTTCTCGAAAAAAAACTATAAAATTTCAAAAAATATTTATCATTTAGTAAAAATATGCATAGAAATTTATTGAGCTCAAAAGGACCGAGAGGGAATATTTTTTTCAAAAAAAACAAAAGCTAAAATTTCATAATTTTTTCCAATATTTCAATTATTATTGGAGACAGTAATTTGCAGTTTTTGATAAATTTTAGACAAATTTCGCGACCAGGAGACACCTTGAATTACTGTTTATTTCCATGATGAAAAATAGGTTTTGATACTTTTTTTTTTTTGTGAAAAGCATTCGCCGTTTTGAATTTTACAAATCAGCAACTCTGGTCAAATGGAAATCCTTCTAAATGGTGAAAAAATTCGTTTCCCTAGATTTTCCAATCTGAAGCTGTGTAAATCAACTTCTTGTAGCCACCTACATACTTGAAAATTTCGAAAAAGTAAATCTCTTTATCCTCGAGGTGAAGGGAGAGAATTTTCAATGAAATTTGAAACCCACACAAGTAAAACTCTTTGGCCAATGAAGCCTCTGTAACTAAAATGTTGAATTCGTTCCTAACTCTACATGTGAAAATTCTTCCTACCTTTAAAACTAAAAATCTAATCGTGTAGCATCCCTATAAGTGAAATCACCGCCATTTTATTTTTCCTAAATGGAATTTGAACAGACATTAACCTATATAAGTGAATTTTGAAAGCTTGGACTATATTATATTGACAGTTTTCCGTACTTCAGAGGAGTTGGAAAATGTCACTGTGCCATGGACAAAAAAAAACAACGCCAACGGATGAAACACATCTAATATAATCCATTTTAAATTCAAATTCGCATTGAATTGCTCGTGGGTAAAGGTAGGTACATTTAACTTACGACAAAAAATTGACCTTTCGGACGAAATTTTCAAATTTTTCAGTTTCTTTCGAAAGTGCTGAAGTGCAGTTTCATGGAAACCCCAACTACGTAGATGAGATAAAATTCTACTTTCCACCATATTCTACCAACTCATACATACTAAATTTATTACAATAATTGCCCCTATTGACCCCATTCAACCCGTAACAGGAATTCTACTTCCGATTCGAAACAATTTTCAACGCCTTAGGTACCTATCTTTCAAATCAAAATCGAACAAAAATATGCAATTCCCAACTTACAACTCAGGAATCTCTTCGCATGCAAAAAAAATCCCCAGCTTCATTTACTCGGCTATTTTTAAAGCCGAATCAATCCTATATTTATATTTCGAATTGTCATCAATTCATTTCAAACGCTCGAGGGAAAAAGTCTCAAATTAGTTCAATTTGATCTCCTCTCCTTCCCACCCATCCCAACAATGCACCGAGTTGGTCACGTTGCTATACTGAAATAAAACGGGGAAAAACTCAATAAAGGAAATATTTTTTTATGAAGCTTCTCGAATGCATATTTTTAGTATTATTTTTTTTTCAAGCGGAATTCGTTTCGTTGAGTTTTTATGGATTTTAGCCGCGTAAAAAAGCGCTATTTCGGTTATTTTCGTTTCTATTCTCGAGACAGTTTATTCGGAGACAAATTCTCAAAAATAACTACAGGAAATTAAAAAATGAAAATATCTATTATAGTGGTGATTGGGAAATCGGAACGAAACGTTCTTCTGAATCGATTCGTTACGTATTCGTGCTCGAAATAAATTTAAACTTATGATATCTACGGTTTGATTTTTTAAATATTTTTAGAAACTGATTCATTCTACCAGTATTGAATTTGAGAAATTTTTTTTGGTGATATTTCAAGATGATAAGTTCTGTTCTGTTTCAAATTACATAACAAAATGACTTGAAATTTTATTAATGAGTCAGCACTTATGTATTTAAAAGCCACTGGTAGTTTAAGAATATGTTTCGATAGATACGAGATTTTTATTTGTCTTGAAGAGTTTCATTGTTTGCATTTTTTCTATAAACTCGAATAAATTCCCAATTATTGCCAAAAAAATTGTACCTAAATTTAAATTGTACGAAAGAGTGCATTAAAAATTGACAAAAGTCCAATTTTTATCAACTCGAGAAAATTTCATCATTTCTTTTTCAGGTAGATTTATATTCATATGTATATTTTCTCGAATTTTTCGATTTTTTTTTAACCAATGAGTAATCCTTTAAAATAGCTCAAAAATCATGCCATAGATTGAGACAATCATTGGCCAATTTCTGGAGAGTAAAATAATCGATCGATGTTTTGATCGAAAATTTTTAATATGCCTATTTTACAGATCTCAAATTTTATAAATGCCTCCAATTTTGGATTTCAGAAGTAAATATACATAAAATGGAATCATGTCAGGTGAGTATTTTCCAATGAGGAAGCAGGAAAATCTTCAAGAGAGCCAATTGAAGAGAGAGGGAATTTTAATATTTATAACGAAGATCTGATCACCTCAAGTAAAGCAAATACGATGGAAAAAGTGATGGAGAGCAAAAGCTTTAAAATAGATATGTTTTAGGTATTCTCCTTACTAAAATACCTAGGTATATTCAAAATTCAAAAGTAATCTCATATTGAATAACTTGAATGATGGATGAATCTAACAGTAATTTTTTGATATTTTGTCAATTGTTGAGCACCAATCATACATAAAATTTGATTTTTTGTTTGAAAGACAGATATTCTAACTTTTTTAAAAATTATTGTTTTCCAACCCTCAAAATTGCTAAGTAATTTCAATAAATTAGGAGGAATTTTTTTCGAGCTTTTTAGGACCAATAAAAAGCTAAAAATGAATTTAAAAATTTTAAAAATTTCAAATTTTGTCATTTTTGATAAAATTTTTAAATGATTTTTGAAAATTTTTCCAAATTTTTAAATAACTGACATAATGTTTTATATCGACGCACTTTTTTTCAAGCTTTTTTTTGGAGCTCAAATTTTTCCAATAGACTCCCCCCCCCCCCCAATTCTAATATTTCTGACATGAAGACAAATTTGATGCAAAAAAATCACAAACGTTTTTCAAGTCTGACAAAATATCAATTTCAATATTTCCATACGTATTGACGAAAAATTTTCCAAATTTTTTCATGTGTAACTTTTGGTTCTTTTTTCGAGCTTGTTTTCAAGATTTCCTTCGAGCTTTCTTCCACGATTTTTTCGGGATTTTTTTTAGGCTAAAATTTTTTACAGACCCCCAGGCCTGAAACATGTTTATATTAAGAATTATGGAAAAGCTGTTGAAAGAGAACAGTAGATAGTCAATATTTTGATAAAATTACAATTTCAACCAATTATTATAGGCCAATTATAGGAAATCTTAGGTAATTTTCAAGACAAATTTTGGAAATGGGGAGAGAAGAGGGATTATCTTTTTCAAATGAACTGAACAGTGCATTCCTAAAATTAATATTTTCTGCGCTGATTTTCGGACTGGGCTAATGGCCTTTGAAATCCGAACTCATTATAAGAAAAATGAAGAAATAAAACACATTTTTACACAATTTTCCCAAAAAATGTCTTCCATTTCACATCACCTTACAATTTTGTCTACAGCATCGGAAAAAATCCATTCACCTTCCTTCTTCCTCCACCTCATTCTCTGATCCCAAATCAGATTTCTCCAAAAGAAAAACAAATCCATCGACGCTATTTCAGTTCAAAATCCAAAGAAAACCCCCACCACCAAAAACCATCCTTTAAACCCCATCGTCAAATCAAATTACACGTAAAACCTCTCGGAAAACGTAGAAAAACACAACGCGAGCGAAAAATTGACCCGAGCAATCCATTGTTGTTTTTTGGAAAATCGAATTTCGGGCAAAAAATAAAATCAAGACCCATTACGACTGATACGGCAACTCGAGTCGAGATGTCTCCGAAATGGATTATTTGATTATATAAAATCGCATTAAACGTACATTCGATAATAAAGGGGAACGCTTTATAAGCTTTTCGTTCATCATTTTATCTGAATGAAGCAATACGAAACATTATGACGTTTCGTAAGTGATTGAGCGATGACTTGGAAAAGCTTTTGCGCCAGTTTAATGAATTATCGGCATCTCATCTTCGTATAATACGTAGCATTAGCTATCATTCTATACATACGTCGAATATCGAGTTATGATTTCGTGTTACGATTTTTATAACGTGTAGGATGACATAAACTACATACACAGAAGAGAAACACGATACTCGAAAATTTTAAATCCACATAGGCCTATTCGATTCTCGAAAACGGAGCAATTTTCAATTTATATCCATAACATTATACTTTTACGATTCTTATTTCGTAGTAAAACTGATAACATCGTCGTACGTAGGCGGTGGAATTTCCAAAAAAAAAAATCGATTCTTTCTTTTTGAAAAACGCACAACGGTAGGATTTCCAAACCACATGTAAATAACGACGCAAAACGTAGATTTCGAAGACCATTGGTAATAAATTTCGTATTCCATACAACTGGAAGATATAAACAAACCAGAATTCATACATTTTTGGAATTCCAGGCCAAAAAATGCAACGTAATATGAAAAAATAAATAAAAACACCGAATTCGACTCGTTATCGAATTAAAAGCCGAGATAAGCATGGAAAATAAACTGGAAATATATAAAATTACCTCGATTCAGCGGAGCTTTTTCACTCATAATTTGCAAAATGCGTTTCGCGATTCGAAATAACGCAATAATGTGCGAACGAAAGACGACACCACCGAAACGCAGGACCGAACGTTGTAAGTCGCTGGTACGAACTAATCAAACTATCGTCGATAAACACGACCGCGCCAAAAACCCTTTCATATGTGAACAGTATAAATCCAATTTCGCGTACGACTTTTCTTCTCCTTTTTGGCTGTTTTTTTTTGTCTTCACGTAGCGCAGACGAAATTCAACAATAAAAATTATGCTCGCAGTTTGCACCGAGCATTCGGACGGTCGGCCCCGAAAAACTAAATTAAATGAAGCAAAAACAACCAACACAACAATGAAACAAGAGGAAAAGGAAATTACAAGTTTGTTTCGCGCATTTCGGTTGCGTCCTGGCCCCGCGCATTTTGACGTCATAAAGAAAAACTCGCCACAAGGGTTCGCGGCGGTATAACTAAATAGATTAGGATACAAAGGTACCGCGATTTTACCATTTTTACTTTCGCGATGCGAAAATCTTCATTGGCTGAGGCCTGCCGATCGGCGAGAAGCAATATGAGGCTGGAAAAAAACGAAGAGGAAGATTAAGAATGGCGGAAAATTGTATAGAATACGAGCGATATTTTTCTCAACGTATCTTCGGGGCATTCAACGATGAATAAAAACGGGGGTACGGTTTTTGAATGGCAACACTGCGCTCGGGGCTGAAATGACTATTAGAATATCCGTTGTAAAGTTCTAAAACTTCACGACGGAATCGTGAACGAACAGGAACAGGGAACAGAGCCGAGCAAAAGCACAGGGACAAACGCGCGCGAGAGAGCGTCCTTCGTATAATAAGTTTCGACGTCACGTAACCTCTTCAACGATGACGTCAATGTACTATTCCAACTGACGTCATAGGCAACAGGTAACATCTATTCGCTGTCAGCTTACTAACGCTCGCTTTTCTCGCATCATGAAAGAAGTTTTCCCCATGTATGCAAAGTGCGCTCTTCTCCTCATCGCACACGAACGGCTAAGAAATTAAATCGTTACATTTTCCTTTGACCTTTTTTCATTAAAAGCAAAACGTTCTCTGTGTAATATTCAGCTCCTCTTATACACGTATTCTCTTTCTCTCTCTGGCTCACAATTTCCAACCATATAACTATGTACGTCGGTTCGTTTAATACAAGATAGGTAGGCTATATAGCTATAACAGAATGAAATGAACACGACTGGGAGATGAGCAGGGAGAAGCTCATTCTACGAGGTGTTCTTTTCTCTTATCGTACATGGATATATACGGTCGCAAGTAAAGGGAAATTCTAATAGTGGCCAGCCAATTTTACCTCCGAAAAGACCCTCCTACCTCGGTTTTAATTGTCCATCCGCGTACGCCATTCATTATTTAATGTATTAGCCAACACTTATGGCATATTAATAAAGTTAATTCGGTACTAGGCGAATTGTCGACGTCGTCGTTTCGACGCGTCCACCATAATTTCAAGATAAATGTCGCCAGAGTGGCGGATTCCAGGCGTGACCCTTCCTATTCAAATGATACCTTTATTTTTAATCTAAAGGATGTGACTTTTTCATATTTCAGGAGCGAATGCCTTTTCAGAAAAATTAGGTTAAAATATATTTTTCGTGGAAATAACCAGTGAATTGAAAATAGGGAGTAATTCCATTCAATAATGATTTTTTGATTACCTATTTTATACAATCGAAGAAACTGAGAACTTGGCTCGAGGCAGAAAAATATACATTTTAGTCATGATCGTTTGCCTAATATCAAAAATTAAAAGAATTGTAAAGAAAGAAAAAACATTTTAAAAATGAATAACATTTGTCGAATGATATGTGCCAATAAAATAAAATATTTAAAATTGAGGTGCTACAAAAATACGCATTGAAATAGAAATAGTCTACAATCCAAACATGAAAAAGTGCTCTAGAAATCGAATTCAGCGATCTTTTTTGAGAACCAAAAAAATGAGCTGCCAAAATGTCGGTACTATCCGCCTCATTCGAAAAAGTGCAGTTTCAGATTTTTAACCCTGCACAATGGGGGGTGGGACCCCTAAAAAGGTGATTTAGGGGACATGGTCCGAACCAAAAAAAATCGACGGATTTGGGTTGAGGAACTTCTCCCGATACCGAATATGTAATTTTTTTCCGTTGCACCCTGCACAACTGCATTTTATTGCACTTCAAGTGCAATTTTTATGCATTTTGGACGATTTTTGACAGTAAAAGAGCCCTCCTATCCAAAATATAGGTAAGAACCAAAAAATACTCGTCAATTTTGTTGAATGTAGTCATTTGAAGTTCATTCCCGCAAAAATGGGCGAAAAATTCTTGCACAATGGGAAGTAATGAAAATGAACAGGTTGGTCACCCCATTCCCCCCCCCCCACCAAAATTAAGTCATGGAATACTTGCTCAAAAATGGCAATGCGATACATCAAAATGGGTCAAAATTTCGCGTTGAGTCCGAAAATCATCATCATTTTTTATTTCGACCCCCCTCGGTGGAGTTCTGCCCCCAACTTGAATTTGAGGGGGAAACTAAAGAATTGACATCATTTAAATGAAACGTAATTGGAATTTACGCAAATCAGACAATTGTGGTTGATTAATCTCAACTTTCGGCATACCTTGATTACCCCAAAAAAATTTCCAACCCTCATCCCTCCCACCCCCGCCAAATTATAATAAAAATATTCATTTAAAAACGATGAGTTCCAATTCTGCAGCATATATCGACTCAAAAAAATTTCTACACCTCGCACCTCCCGCCCTTGCCGCATATTACCTGATAAAAACATTTATTTTATAACATAGCCGTGTGACATTTTAAAATGACTTAAAATTCCATAAAGGAACCTCATACCTCATATCTAAAATTTTGGGTGCTGAAATTCATTTTTCGAATTTTGGAGAATTTTTGAAATTTCAAATTTACCTTTTACCTATTGCATGAAAATTTGATCATATCAACGAAAAAATCTAAAATTTGGTTATACTCCATTTTCGAATTCTCGAATCGATTAGAAGTGATTTCGAGACGTTTCGGGTTTCGGAGCCTTCAGAAAATTTTGGAATTTTTCATCACTGGAGAAAACTCCATTAAACGGGTCCATATGAATTTCAGCACCTATAATCGCGGATTACCCACATTGGCGACCTATTTGATCGATTAAAAAACAATTTTCCAAAATTCGTAACTTCGAGTTCAAATTCCTATTTTTTGGCAGAAAATTTTCCTGGAAAAAGTTTAAAAATACGCCGACAGCGAACGCATCGAGATAAAAAGCTGAAAGTTCGTAGATACCCTATTTTCGATTAAATAGGTCACCAATATGGGAGAACTGGATCATTTTTATGGACTTTCCTCCAGTGCTAAAAAATTCCAAAAAAATTTGGAGGCTCCAAAATGTCTCGAAACCACTTCCAATCGATTCGGGGGGAGGGTAAAAAATAGGATATACGTAAGTATACCAGATTTTAAATTTTGTTGTTCATTAGATCAAATTTTCATATTTTGCTGAGCGATAAAGCAAATTTGAAATTTCAAAAATTCGTCAAAATTCGAGAAAATGACTTCAGCATTTGAATTTTGGATAAGAGGTTCTTTTATGATGTACTTTCGATTTATTTTTGTTACGGCTCAAATTTTACTTCGAATTTGATTTTCTCCCTTGTCAGATCAAAACTTATGAAATTATAAAAACAAATATCAGCAAAAAATTTTACAAAAAAATCAATTGTGAAAATAAATAGTACTTTAAAAACTGAACGAGTTTTGTCCATATGTGAGCCTGGATATAGAAACCACCCTTAGTTGTAAAAAATTAATTTCTGAGTTGACACGGATTTTGGGCGTTTCAGAAGGTATAGAATCAAAGGAGAACCTCCACTCAAAAACCAATTTTTTACACCTAAGGGTGGTTTCTATATCCAGGCTCACATATGATTTTTGTCTGATATCAAAATTGAAGAAGCAAAAAATTGGAAAATAATATTCGTAGAAATGTTTAGGTAGGTAAGTAAATGAGCAGTTTATAAACTTACTAAATTTTGTCAGCATAATTTTTTTACCTAGCCTCTAAATTATAGGGATTATAAATGTACATTGAAATGAAACAATTTTTAAAGAAATTTATTGAGGAAATAAATTTACTGAAAATTGAAGAAAAAGTGGCTAAAAAAATATTTTTCTTGTCTGAAATTAAAATTGGGAAAGTGAGGAAAACTGAAATAAAATTTCGATTCCTAGCTAATTTAAATAAATTGTGGCGCATAAAATGTTTGTGTTAGGTAAAAAATCACCAGCAAAAAATTATTCAGTTTTTATACCCAGCACAATTCTGAAGTGAGCGAAAAATTATCGGAATGGTATTCGGGTAATTTGACACAAATTTCTTAGAAAAGAGGTTTGCTCCGAAAATATCTTAAATAGGCAACGTGTTGATATTACGATATCCTCAGCATTTCGAACAAATACGCTACCAGGGGGTTTTCAGTTTGAAAAATGTGAGAAAATTTTTTTGAAAACACTGATGGTCACAATATAGCAACAGTTACTTAATTACATATACATTTTAGTCCATTTAAATTCTCAAGTACGAATTTTCACTCTCGCCTCATTTTTTAAGAGAGTATTTTTTTTTCTTAATTAGGCATCTAAGAACCAAAAAATATCACGTTTTCCCAAAATTAATAATTCAACCTTAAATGTTGTTGGATTCAAATTTATGTAGTCTAGGCTCATATGAATCAGATTATTCAAACGTCAATTTTTACTTGATTTGAGAGGTTAGGTTGAAAAGCAACCATAACTAAAGATCACAAGAAAAGTTTTACATGTTTGTATTTTAATAAGACTAATTGCTTGTTCACATTTTCTATTTTAATAGTAGGTACGTCATTTAGTGGAATGGTATACACAATCAACACCCGCCGAATCAATAATGTTCCGGTTTTGTTATTTTGGTTTTCTATAAAATTTAATTTTTCGACTACGGTTGTTTTTTAAATCAACCTTTCATTTCCATCAAAATGTAAATAAAAAACTAAGGGGCAAAATGTAATTTTTCCATGTTTGCTTTAATCAAAGAAAAGTTGAATAATCACTCCAGATGGTTCTTAACGATATATTTTTAAAAGAATTATATCCATATTAAGGCAATTTCAGCAGAAATTTCCCATTTTTAAAAAAATACTTGACTGAAATATTAAGATTACATTCAATCAACAAAATTCAGAATTTTAGGCTCGAAAGCAACTTCACCTAGGTGTTTAAAAATATTCTATTTTTCTGGTTCTTATGAGATGTAATTTCGCGAAATTGAACACATTTTGCAAATTTGGTTTAACATTATTCCTTTGTGGGGGGAGGGGGATTTGAGAGCAAAATTAATTTAAAAATTGGATCCTACGATAAAAGTCACTTTAAAACCACAGTTAATCTATGTAATTAAATATAAAAAATTTAAAACATACCACCACTCATTTTTCTTGACGGCTCCATTGTCGAGTTCTTATATTCTCGTAAATCGTTGCTTTCTGGAGCTGTAACATGAAATTGAAAATATTGAGTTGGAACACGCTATTCGACTATTTTTTACTCCGAAATGAAAACATTCTCAATAAACAGCACTCTCATTGTATTAATACAGTGTACAAAAATTTTGAATGAAAAGAAAAGGATAAGGTACTCAATATTTAGCAGCATGACTTTTTCGTGGTTATACAGACTGGGAATTTAATTCACTTGTTGGAATTTGAGTGATAAGACACATTTGAGAGAATCAGATAATTTTTAGAAATTCACAACACCCTTGAGTATACACATTTATTGGACATCGAAAAAACGTAAATCGTAGTGTTGCTGTTTCCTTCATTAGGAAATGCAAATTTTTACTTTGTTTCAAATTTTAAACAGGAAGTCACCGTTCTCAAGATTTTAAAATTTTTTCCAAGAATTTTTAAACTTTAATACGTAGTTTTTCTAATTTCCTTCATAAAATCCAAAATGACAAAATTCCATCAATTTTTGTCGAGAACTTTCTATTTTCAACTTTTAAAATTTCGTCATAAAATAATTTTTTTTCAAATTTTCAAACTTACATATCCTCAACAGGAAACCCCGCAAAAAACTTCGCTTAACAAGACCATTCGAGTGACTCGAATACCTGAATTTATAGGAAAATCGCAATTTCGCCAATTTTTGATTTCAGTCACGAAGTAATGTTTACAAAATTTTCAACAAAAATTTTTGTAACTGAGTAATTTGCATACCTACTCACATTATAACTCACACCCAAACATTCTAAACTCTTTAGGCACTTAACTATCTTTCCGAAATTAAACATTTCAAATTTTGAGATAACACCAATCGTTACCTACGTTGATTACTTCACATCATGAGGAAACGGATTAAATTAAAAATATTCCATGAGGAATCAAAAAAAATTAATTTTGAAAAAAATTTAAGTAGATCTATTAATTTATTTTAAAGATGAAAATAGTTATTAATTTTTCATTCGATATTCTAACGCCAAGAACATCGAAAACATAACACTTGTTTTCTAATTTCTACCATTGTTGGGGGAAGTATTGATTACTTTGAATTTTGGAAAAAGAAAAGGAAACTGATTATTTTACCTATTGGATTCACATTGTTAGACAGGTAAAAACACCTACTGCAAGAAAAAATGTTTCACAAATTATTTTACAAACTATTCGATTCAAGTGTTTTTCTCACAATATCAACAAACTATCGCTAAAATTGGAATCAAACGTAACAAAATTCTATCAAAAATGAAAAATTGTAAATATTGTTTACCTTATCGTTCAAAGGAACATAAGATTTTGACGTATATCAGTTCGCATAGTCTTAGAGAACACTTCTGAAACCACCGTTTATCACACGATAAATCAGAGATTATGATTTTTCAAAATAAATAACAATTTAATGACTAAAACAAATTAATTAAAACAAGTGTAAGGTAAATTCGGAGCTTCCAAGGCCGAGATAATGACCAAAATTTTGGGGAAATGCGTTGTGTTGTTGTTGCGAATCCCTGACGTCTAATTTCAGCGTACTCGGATAAGAATGGAAGTAATGTGGAGCTTGTTTGTACGTGAGCCGATGCCCGGGCGGCGAGCGCCCGGGCCAAGAGGAAAATTTTTTGAAAAACGCTAGAACTATGTTTTTGACATAAATAATCAGAATAAAATAACGTCAGATCGAAATACATTGTCATTTCTTTTCAAAGCGTTGTAAAATGTTAGGGCAGATTGGGAGTTGAGAGGTAGAAACAGTTGTTTCAGATCGTCATGACTCATTAGCGTGTTCGTATTCTTCAACTTTAAGTTTAAACCGAACTGAAGAGGTCTAGATCTGGTACGTACCTTTAATAAGTCTACCTACATTGATAGTATATCCATAAAATTAACAGTCAACATTCATCTAAAAGTAAGTAGATACTCACTCAAATCGTTCGTGTTTAGGGAGATTTTCATGGACAGCGTAGTCACGCAGTGTACCTGAGTGACAAAGATCTCCGCAACATCTGCAAGCAAGAAACGAAATAGTAGTCCCGAACGAATAACAATGATGAATTTTGAATTCATAAGAAATGAAATTTGAAATATTGTAAGTAATCAGTTGATTACTGATGATAGCTGAGCAAACAAAAAGCAAGAACGAGTACATGAGATAAGAATATCCATTCTCAACAATATCACGACGTCGAACAAAACTTACCTGATCTCCTTTTTGATACTTTTCAGTTCAATTAAGTAAATACCTAGTACGACATAATGATCACACGATCCACGAACACAAACCTTGATGTTTTCCATACTCAAATTCGAAGAAAGATCGACAAATTTTGCGAAATTATGATAACACGAGGAACACGACCAAACAGCTTTAAAAAAACAACGAAAAAACCACACCACTTCATTTCCTCTTCTATCTTATCGCGCAGAAAATAGACGCTTGTAAAACCAGTAATGTCAGTTCCGTTGGACGGAATTCAAGCCAATAACGCCTGGGAGTGTACAACTTATTAATCACAAAATCACAAATTTTGTCATCGTTTTCACTAAATTAAAATATTCTTACGATTTCTTAAAGTTGGTCTCAAATTTGTGTTCTACTTTAATGTACTATTATTGTTCGTGCAAGTTTAATGTTTATAATATGAGCAGTGGTTTAATCGTTATTTTCATGTGTTAATCTTAATTACTTTTTACTTTTTCTAAGATGGCTAAATTAATAAATGTTATTAAAGACGGCGATGAAGAACTGGAGAAAAGGCAGCTGCCTTTAGTAATCGACGAAAAACTAACCGTAAGTAGTTTTCGATTCAATAACTCATACTTGCTCAAATACATCGAATGTCATTCTATAATTCGAAGTTTTTTACAATTCTCACGCGCTACGGTGTTACCTTGATTACCTTCTTATCAAGGTATAATAACCTAGCTATACATTATGAACGGTATATCAAAAAGAAAGTAAAACTTGAAATGGTTTGATTTCGTATAGATATACATTGAATTATTATTATTTTTTGATATTATGTGTGAAATTATCACCGATGGATGTTCTGTTATGTACAGATGGTGTTGGACTTGATCGATGTTGACTTTATGTGTGAATATCCTAAAATACGTGGAAAAGACAAAGAATTATTTCTTAGAAAATTCAGTATGCTGAATACACAAGAGCTGAAAGATGCTTTCCAAGTTAGCTGCAAGCGTATACTAGATATTGTCAGTGAAATTGTTCCCTGTGTCGGATGTCGAAGAAGGTAGGTATTTCGATTGCGTAATTTTCTTCTCATTTTCTATCCATTCCATTCCATTCACTTTGTCATAATCACTGGAATTATATTTTCCTAATCACTCCTATACGTTTTCCATTATTACTCGAACTGCTCATAATCATTTGTTTTGATTCATTCTCAAAGTGTTATTGACTTCGTGTTATTTACGACTTCCGTAAACATTATGAATAATTTATTTATTTCAGCGTCGAGCGTCTTTTTCATCAAATGAAAACTGGTCCAGGAAGGTCTGGTTTATATCCATTAGTTGTCACCATGGATGGGGTACTTATTCTCCCCGAGGAAGTTTTTAAATGGCCTAATGTAATCGGAGCCATGTTCCATAATCATACGTAAGTATCTGCGTGTTTTTCAATCATCTGTGTTTGTTTTCAACGCCTAATTCTAAATTTATTCGAACAGAGCTAAGCTTAATAGTTTATCGACATCTTGGAGTCGTTCTAAGAAAAGCAGTCGATGCGCTTTACACTCGCTAGACGCACAACGTTATGTCAGACCTCCTCTTGGATCTGGTTGGCGAGCACTGTGGGACTGCATGGTCCCATTTTGTAAACAAGAAGTGGCAACTATTGATACATCTCAACTTTTGAACACGTTAGAGACTTACTTGCAGAAACACAGGTAAATAATAATTATGTTAATTTAAAAATTTGTTTGAAAAAGTGGCTAATTTGTACCCTTTCGTAGGTTTTGTACGGAATGTCGGACTAAAGTAATGAAGGCTTATTCGCTACTTGTCGACGAACCGGAAGAACGTAAGAATGAAAATTCTGATGCATCAACTTCTAATACGCCGTGTGAGAAAAACGGTAATACCTCTAGCACCGGAGAAACGAGTTCCAGTTCGGAACCTGTTAAGGAGAAAGGATTTATACCATCTTTATATGCCGGAATCAGAAGATGTTCGCCCAACAATCATATTCACGTAGATCAAAGGACCGATTATATCATGGGATTGATTCTCGCCGCTGAGCCTGAATTACTCGGAAAGTACGTCGACGATTCTAAAAATTCCCCAGATTTTACGTATTTTTTTTCTAACAACCTTTTTTTTTTAGTCGTCGTGAAAGACACGCTAAAACGTTAGAAATTGCTCAAGAAGAAGTATTAGTTTGTGTGGGCTTATGCCTGTACGAAAGAGTACACAGGATACAGCTAAGGTTACGTGAAGAACAAACCACTTGCCAGTTGCTTGCTTTAGTAGCAATCAATGCCCTTTCTACCAATTTCCAGGTATCATCTTGAATTCTAATGTCGTTTAAATCGAGTAATATCATCCAAACTAACCGTTAAATCATTTTTTTATTAATCAGTTGGCTGTAGAAACGAAACAAGGCATTTCTCAACTAGAATTGCTGTTTCAAGAGTTTAGTCGCGAAGATCGTCTAAAACAAAAGCGCAAACAAGTGAAAAAACTGAAAAAACGTAGAAAGAAGCAAAGGAAAAATGCTGCCGCTGCGATGAACGCGTTACAAGATACTCAATTTTCGAATGACGAGGTAAATGACTAGAATTACTCTTCTATAGTTTTATTATAAATCGCAGTCCAATTAAAATAATCTGTTTGGTTCCATCGTCGAAATCGGTGGATTTATCGAATACCTTGGTAACATTTTGAAGGTCATTTTAAAAGACCATTGTTCGACTAATTCGATGTTTTATTTCCTATCGATTGTAATTTTTGTAAATATTCCAAAAACTATGAAAAAAAAATTTGCCTCGGTTATTCCTCGACATTGAAATTAATACAAGGTTTATTTCGTTTTGCAGGAAGAAAAGAATAATTCTGATGAAGATGAAAATGAAAAAGATAAGGACGATGATGAAAACGACTATTCCGAGAAAGAAGAGAAATCGAATGACAGCGATGAAGAAAAAAGCTGCAATATTAAATCGTTTTATCGAATTAGCAATGATAGAATCATGAAAATGGTACGTATTACATTTGCGATATAAATCTCATTCGATTGTATTCCATCTTCACGACATTATTCGTTCGTAGGTTCGTAACGACGCACCGTCGAAATATTCCGAAAAGAAAGACGATTCGTGTTATTGCTCGAAGTACGAAAATACGAGTAATACGAAAAATAAGGAAAATAAGGAAAATCAACGTGTGAAATCGCTGAATAACGCGGATTCTCGCGCACGTTATCTTGAAAAAGGAAAGAAACCATCGGTGACGTACGAATCGAATAGAGAATGCACCACAACTGCCGTTAAAAACGCCAGAAGGCCGCAGGATAGCAAAGATAATAAATCACGAACCGTTTGCCGTCCTATCAACGAATATAGTGATACGAATAGTAATAGCAGTGGAAGCAATAGCTCCATTTATTCCAAATATCATAGCGATAAAGAAAACGCCAGCAATAATTTTATTAGTTATAAGAGCAGCAGTAGTAATACCAGTGACATTAGTAGCCTTAGCAATGCTGCCAGTGACGCAGCTGCAGCTTGCGATTGCTGTACTGGCACCCAAATGGATTGTGGTTATGGTTCTGCCGATAATAATAATATGAGTAGTAGTAACGGAAGCGGGGAGAGTTCAGTGGATAGCTCGGAGGTGGCGTGCTCCGAAGGATTCTGCAATCACGAAGGTAAATGAAATATTAATATTTAAACGGAAAAAAATTAAACAAATTTTAATTCTTTGCTTTCTTGTTTAGGTACAGAAGAATGTAATTTCGAACTGCGAGATGGGGGAACGGGAGATCACAGTGTGAGAAGAAATATGGCGAATTACGATCACGATAACAGTATTCTTATACTTGATTCTGCCAGTCAAACTCTGGAGCAGATGTTGACGGTATGCGTGTGTATTTTACCTTATTTTTTCGTAATCGGTTCGAACGATTTTCTACATATTCATCCGTATTTCAGGAAACATCCGCCGATCGAGAACTTAATAAGGATCACAGAATTGGTGATTATATCATTCCAGTTGAAGAAATACAGCGATACAAATCTAGTATGGGCCGCATCAACGAGAAACGTAAAGAATTACGCCAAACGTTAAAATCGAGATTTGCTCAGCTCTGTTTGAAACAGCAATGCGATGTTCTTCCTGCATCGTAAATTAAAATTTATGATCGTCGTTTTAATTTCAGTACATCGAAGGCATCAAAGTAATACGAAAATATATGTATGTTAAAATCACAAAATTATTATCTTTTATTTTATTATATAATATATACTTTTTTTACGTGAAATAAATAAAGTTCTATCCGGTAATATGCGCTAATATAAATAATAAATGAATTTTTACGCTATTTCCGATCGTTTATTTCAAACAACAACATTAGGATTTTTTGTACATGAGAGATTGTAAACATTCGGGTATATATAGTTCTTTATCATTAGACCGTTCGAGTAAATAAGCTAACAATGTAGGATAACTAACTGCTACACCTTCGATGAGGTGTACATATTTGTAGTTTGAATTCTTATCGTGGCATAACATTAGTAACCGTTTACTAACATAATCGCCATACATTGAGAGATGAGCTACTTCGACGTAGTCTTTTAGATGAATGGAATACAGTTCGATATTGGCTCTGACGCTTTCACCATGCAGTAGATGATTAGCAGGTTGATATGAAATGCGAAAATCCAAGTTAGCCCGTTCGTACGCAAATTTTAATACGTCTAATATTTTACGAAACTCTTCGTTCATCTGTTCTTCAGATTCCGATACAACCATAAGATTCACGTTGGAACGTTGGAATACTGAATAAAGGCCATCTTCGGTTTTATATTTCTTTTGCGGCGTGTAATTACGACTTTGGGTGACATTTCGTTCCGGTAAAAACTTCGTGTGGACGCTATGACCAACTCGTAAGGCACAAAATGAACTGAACGATGCACCGCCTACTAAGCTGTATTTATCTCCGGTCAGTTTGAAAAAATTATCGGTTTTACCATCAGAAGTACCATCGATGATGAAATTATTACATGTGTCTGGGTTCAAAAATGGCTGGAATTTGTTCTCTTGCAAAGTATTCGAAAAATAACGCAGAGTAGCGAATTCCAGCAGGGTAGCGTCATTCAGAAGAAAATAGTAACTCGAATTGAGATAGTTGAGAACGTTGAGTTTTATACCGACGGTCAAATGATCTTGGGGTGGAGACGAACGGTCTTTCTCGGTTTGAAATATCACATTAGCTTCATTCGTCGGAGTGTTCTCGTGAAGATCATTAGGAATAGAAAAGTATTCGTTGAATACTAAGGTATTCAATTCGTGGTAATACTGATTAACAGCGTCGGTCTGGCGTTTCACGAATAATTTTCTGTTTTCACATAAACTGATTCGTCTACGGATATCTTCGTTTGGAGGATTCATGATTCCACGTAATGTTTTTATTTCAGAATCTATCTTCTTCGTAGTTTGAATAAGTTGGGATCTATACGCCGACTGTTTACGATAAATCTTGAGCAATAATCTAAAACGAGGAATGTTTACTCCTTGGGACGACGAATCACGTAAGCGAACTGAAGTTTCCAAGGTATTGCTTTGAATCCTGCGTTCATCGATGTGCAAATATTTTTGCAACTCTGTTATAGATGTAGGGGAATAGCTGTTGATTGATCGGCAAGCGCACAAGCTGAGGAATGGAGATTTAAATTTGTTAAGTTGACGAATCAGATGAAAATTCATCGTTACTCGACTTTTTGGGTTACAATTTCTCTTTGTTTAGGTGCGACGTAACTTCCGAAACCGGCAGCTCGTTCGGATTCTTCGATCGAGTAAGGCTCGGTTTCTAGCTCTTTGAGACGTTTTTTGTGTTGTTTTGTTTTGAAATGTTGGTTCAACGTGAAGTCATCGATAAAATAACGTCTAAAAGGTAAAAAAAAAAAAAGGTTACTTAAAGAATACTTGTCAAGTTGAAAAAGCTTAATGTAACTTACGCGCAGTGAATACAGTAAAATTGTCCTTCTCCGGGTAGATCAGGATTTGGTTCTTGATGGAGAAGCTGCTCAGAATTCTCGTTCAAATCATTATCAACCTGACAAATATAAGATATAATTAGAGTAAAGCTATGATACGTAATGGAATAAATCAGCTGAATACTGATTATATTTCACGTTTAATTACTTCATCCAAATCTTTCTCTCGGTGTTTCGTTTTGTATTTTCTTTTATAAAATGTGTCACCTGTATGATGTTTCTTCCTCTTATAAGGTCCAGGCATATTTCATCTCCTACAAACTTATCGAAAGTAATATTTTTCAAATATATCACTAAATAAAATAACTTCACATCGACGTAAAAATAATCAAAATAATGACGAAAATGGCAATAGAAATTCAATTTTCAACATCAATTTCACCACAACGTGATTCTTTTTTATCACAAAATTCGCGAAAAAAACGAATTTATTTGACTTACTACACTATCAGTTGAGTCCAACTATCATTGAAATGAAAACAAAATCGATATTATCGACTTGAAATGGACTATTTATGCTAAAAATGGGAGTAAAATCTTTGATGATGTCGATATATCGATTATCGTTTTCTATTCATCAACAAAATGAAATCTGATTGGATGTGAAAAAAATCAATAGGTTTGTTCTTCAACTATTCTGAGCAAGCAAGCAGATGACGTCACAGAGCAACTTGGATCAACGATACATTGCCACCCTCTACAGGGATTAATCACGAACTACTTGCTCAGAGCAGTGGTTTAAAGAACGGATTCGGAGCAAGAAAACTGAGCAACAAATTTGTTATCATCTGTGTTAGAACAGATTTTGAAATTTTCTTCAATTAAATAAAAAATTGAGTGAAAATGGATGATTTTAGTTTTAAAATTATCGCAGTAACACTGCTGTGCAGTTCACTACAATATTTTGTATTGCAAAAACTTGAGGGACGTGTTTGTTACAGTTTTCTGAGTTTTCTTTGGCGTCTTCATTTCCACATTTCGCATTATATTAATTCGATTTTCATCAATTGAGGAGCTTGGTATCAAAGTGAGACAAGCGCCAGTGACACTCTACGACAAAAGGGACCTTATGTGTCAGAAAAAATTTTCTAATTTTCTTAACAGATTTTGTTCTCCAATAGTTAGAGAACAAGAAATAGAAAAAAAAATTTCTGACACATAAGGTCCCTTTTGTCGTAGAGTGTCACTGGCGCTTGTCTCACTTTGATACCAAGCTCCTCAATTATTTCCTTAATTTTGCATTTGCAATGACTAAAAATTCATCATCATCATAGAAAACACATTTCCGGAGAAAAATAGTTTTCATATCCGGTTAAATCCATTGTTGACAGGACTACAGCTAATGTTTTGTTATCAATACCTGCTCCTGATCTGTTGCTCCGTCTCTTGAGACGGAGCAGAAATACGTGATCGGAGCAGCGTTGCTCTGGGATAAAGAACGACTTCAGAGCAGAGCAGTGACGTCACTGTTCTGCTCTGAAAACTTGATCTGTGATTAAAGAACGCGTTCGCGCTGCTCTACTCTGCTCTGCTCTGCTCCGAGCAGTTAAAGAACACACCTATTGAATGATAAAACGAAATGAAAATCATTATCAAAAGTGAAACGTAGTTTTGCAGAAAATTTACATAATTAAATTTTCCATAAATAATTTCGGAGCAACGTCCAAGCCACCGGAAATATCCCGTCTTTAAGCTTCAAACGTAACGACGAGATTGCCTTGCCTTCTCTATTCCACGTTGTAATTTGTAAGTCTACGTTACTGATAATATTTTTCATTTGCAACTCGCGTGTATAATTCCGGTAGCGATAATTCCAGTTCATTCATTGCGTTGTATTGGTAATACGAATTCGTGTAAGATGTAATGGAGGTCATAGAAAGTGGATAGAAAGTTTTGACGTTATGTGTTTTATAGGATGTAACGCAGCTGCCAGGTGGCTCATTAAAGGTCAAGGATTTTCAGGTATGGAATATTGAAACGACGATGATTTTTACCTGACATGGAATTTAGCGAAGATAATTATAAAATTGTGAAAAGTACGATTTACGCTGGCACCAAAGCTGTGGAATATCAACCAGAAACCAAGGTATGAATTGATTAAATTATTTGATTTCATTTACATAATAAATATCACGTTCGCGTGTTATCTTACGTGTTGTCTCTCAACGATTCAATGTTCAAAATCGAAAGAACTTTGGAATCTTTTCATAAGATAATCGCGGTTTTAAATTTCTAAAATGAGATCTTTTCACCGATATTACTCAAGTATCTGGTCTGCGGTTTTTTAAGAAACGTCGTATTGCTCAAGAATGACTTTTTATTTTGCTTGTGATCATTACACAAAAATATTCTCGTGTAATTACGATAATTGAATGACCCATAGTTCATCGGTTCAACTATCAGATTAAGTACTTAATATAGTTTTACTTGGATTAATCATTGTGTTTGTTCGATGGAATCTGACCGACTGAATCATGCTTCCAGGTTACGTTTCATTTCCAAACAAGACTAACAGATAGTGAAAATACTCTCGTGGATGATAGTCGCAAGCATGGTAAACCTATGCAATTAATATTGGGCAGGAAATTCAAGTTACCAGTATGGGAAGTCTTGGTGCAGAAAATGTCATTGAATGAAGTAGCCAAATTCATCGTCGATAAATCTGTAAGTACTTTTCTTTATCGTTTCACTAATTATCGTGTGGCTTGAGTTTGAATTACTACGTGAGCACCTTCTCTTTTCTTTTCAACTGTTTTTATAGGGTTGGTGTACTATAATTTAATTTTCGTGTTTTAAAAAAAAAATCCCATATTTTTTGCATGAATATTTACCTGTATTATACTTTGAACTAATTTTATGATGGGAGAATTTGGTTATTTTTTTTTAATGAAGCTTCCTATAATATTTCAAATTTTAATCAATTAATTACCTATTTGAAAAATTACCTTTCAACGTATGACAATTGGAAATAATTTTTTCAAAGTAGAAATTTATCCTTATGATAGGGTAGATAGTTCTCATAGTCGTGTAATTTACTAATTATGACTTTCCTTACCGATACGATACTATAATCCTAGTATAATAAGATGAATATATTTACGTTTAAAAATTATCATTTTGTTTTGTATATTCTCATGAAGTAATGTATTCTATAGCAGTTGTTCATTTATTCATGACAATAGATCGACCTTGTTTTATATGGTTTACTTGAACGATGTGTTTTGAAAACTTACTTTTAGTTTTTTTTCAAGTTCTTTCGAGTAACGTTACTCCTTTGACTGTTCCTTTTTTAGCTGATTTTCGAATGGTACGATCGATTTTATTTTTTATCTATTTCATATTTTTCAATTTGGGTGCGTTCATTTTGGAGAAATGTGTACTGTGTACCTCAATTTTGGGTGAAAACAGACATGTTATAAATTATGTGCAAATTAATTTATATTTTTTGTAAAATTTCTAGTGATTGAGTAATGATGGGGGGGGGGGGGGGATTGTAATTGAAAAAATAACTGGAAGATGAATTTAATTCATGCATGAGATCCAGGTATATTTTATTTTTCCAAACTGAACGCAGCTCTGTTTATCCTTATTATTATTTTTTTTGAAAATTAGAGTACCTAACTTTAAATTAATAATATTAATTGGACGCTTGAAGTAATGCTTAGTAGCCTAAACCCTCATCCCTACCTTCATTGGGACAAAACCAATCAAAATCCAGATTATTATTACGTCAGATAAACTCATCCACTTTGAGCAACCTTTGAGTGGTTTGCTTTGCCGGAATAAGGCGCAGAGGTTAAGGCAAATTAGCATTACTCCAAGAGCTCGATTTGTTTCAATTTTTGAATTTAAAAAAAAAATTGACCTCGTACGTATTTTAAACATTTATCTAAAGTGAAATCATCTCACCCTGATTTATTGGTTATTATCTTCTTAATTAATTACATAATTAAGATCTGGCACAAGCACCGGTTTTATTATCTTTGAAGTGTGTTCTCATGCCTCAGTTAAATTTTGGTTGAGACATCTTATCTCTGTGGAAAGATTATATCATAAAAATGTTTGAAGCTTTAGTCACGATGAAAATCAGTGAACTGGTGGAAATTCGAGCTAACATTTAATCGAGACGATTTTTATTTTTCAATTAAAATTAATTACGTGGAGTGCATAGGTTATGGGTATTTGATATAACAGCTGAAATGGTTTGAGGTGATTTTTAATTTAAAGTGGTGAATTCAGTTCTATTTTAAATTATTCGCGGTGTCGTCGGTACAGACACTGAACTATTTTCTTGTAAAATTTTAGTAGTCAAGGTTGTGAAAAAAGATTAAAAATTGTGTTTTACGTGCAAATTTTACATGGTATTTGTTGAGGTGGAAAATTTAATATCTGTACTGATTTATTTATTTATATTGATTATTATTAACCTGCATGTACGTAATACCTATTTTATTGTTTCCTCAAAATACATTGAGGGTACATTTACCCAATACGATTAGCATTAAGATTAGTTATTTTTAATATGATCAGTAATTTGAATGTATTAATTTTTTACGCAGGTTATACGGGCATTGTATTAATCTTATAAAGAGTAATCGTCGAAAACAAATCGTTTATCGAGTATATACTTCAATTATCAGTACATTACCGATCAAATATTAGAAAACCATGGCTGACAACAGATGGCCGGAGGACGTTGGCATCAAAGCGATCGAATTCGTATTTCCAATGCAGTACGTCGACCAGACCGAATTGGAAGAATTCGATGGCGTTTCGAAGGGAAAATACACCATAGGATTGGGTCAAAAAGAGATGGGTTTCTGTTCAGACCTCGAGGATATAAATTCGCTATGTCTAACAGCTCTGAGCCGATTAATGGAGAAACATCACCTGAAACACGAAGATATCGGGAGAATAGACGTGGGCACCGAAACCATCGTAGATAAATCGAAGAGTGTAAAAACCGTGCTGATGGATTTGTTCAAAGACAGCGGTAATTTCAGTATCGAAGGTTTAGATACGACTAACGCATGCTACGGCGGTACTGCTGCCCTATTCAACGCGTTATCTTGGATCGAATCTAGCTACTGGGATGGACGATTGGCCGTAGTGATAGCAGGCGATATCGCCGTCTATGCCAAAGGCAACGCTCGTCCTACCGGCGGCGCTGGTGCTGTGGCAATGCTAATCGGTCCGCATGCTCCGGTCGT
Organism: Pseudococcus viburni; assembly: GCA_033439095.1. Classification (NCBI taxonomy): domain Eukaryota; kingdom Metazoa; phylum Arthropoda; class Insecta; order Hemiptera; family Pseudococcidae; genus Pseudococcus; species Pseudococcus viburni. The sequence continues at coordinate 554,712 of JAVBJF010000229.1, read as the reverse complement.
GGTTGAACGTGGACTACGTGGTACGTATATGGCTCACGTGTACGACTTCTATAAACCCGACTTGACTTCGGAGTATCCCATTGTCGATGGCCAGCTATCCATTCAGTGTTATTTATCCGCCTTGGACGCCTGCTACAAAATATATCGCGATAAAACCAAAGATTCTGATTTTCGTCTCGATAAATTGGACGCTATGGTCTTCCATTCGCCGTATTGTAAATTAGTGCAGAAATCCAGTGCCAGGTTGTTATTCAACGATTACGTACTGTGTCCGGATAAACAAAAACATTACCCTGAGTTGGAGCATTTGAAAGATGTCAAGCTCGAAAATACCTATTTTGATCGCGACATCGAAAAATTATTCCTATCAAAGGGTCAGCAAGTTTTCGATACTATGACCAAAAAATCATTATTATTGGCGAGTCGCGTCGGTAACATGTACACAGCATCTGTGTACAGTTGTCTCGCTTCGTATTTGGCTACCACTCCTGTCGCTGAACTACCTGGCAAAAGGATTGGTATTTTTTCATACGGATCGGGACTGGCATCATCGATGTATTCGGTTAAAATTAAAGGAGGCCCTCATCTCGAGAAATTAATCAGCAGTATTTGTAATTTAGTCGAGGAACTCAATTCTCGTCAGAAAGTCACTCCTCGCGAGTTTTCTGATATTCTTCAAAAACGCGCCGAAACCTTGCACGATGCTCCGTTCACTCCTTCGGCGTCGACTGATACGTTATTCCCTGGTACTTGGTATTTGAGCCATATTGACGACAAACATCGCAGGAAATATACTAGAAAAGCATAACGCGGTTACCTCCCCGTTCAAAGTAGCAGCTATTTTTATTATTATTTTAAACCATCTGTTTGTGCGTATTTGTGTAGAATATGAATTCTGTGATTTTTTACAATTAATTTATTTAGATCATGTTCGAAGTGATTATTCGGGATAATTGGTTACCATCGGAATTGTTTTGTACTTACGTTGAAAATAAGCTTAGTGTAATGCTATTCCATAATTTTTTTATTATGTAATGTTTTTCATTTTAGGTTTCTCTTTGGTGATGACCAGGTATTTTTTAATTTCAATTATTTTCGACCAAGTTATCATATAGATTATTTTAGCTTTTAGTTTTAAGTGTTGATGGTCTGTTGATTAGATTTTTAATTAATTCATTGTATTTAAATTGTACGTGTGCAATTTGAATTTGAATTTTAATCTTGAGAACAATTTTTATAATGAATCAAATTATTACTATAAAACTGATTGTATCGTTTAGTCAAATTCAGTGAATATCCATATGAAAATTCCGTTTAATGTAGGCAATGCGTGCTTGTAAAAAAGCAAGCTGTCGTGGTTTTGACATTTGAAGAAGTTCAGCGCCATTCTTGCTTAATAGTGATTACATATGGCATAATGATTTTTTAATCGTTGTACAATTTTGTTAATTGTGTCTGTCTCTGCGTAATAAAGTAATTTTATTATTACACGTAGTTATGATTTTTTTCTTTGCTTATTGTGCATGAAATAGAACAGCATCTTACATTACCTATAGCAAATTTGACGATTTCAAAAACTGAAATTATTTCTGATATTTAAAAATATATATATTTACTTCACTACGAAGCGGTATACAAAACAAAGATAATCATTCAAACAAACCGAATTAATTAATTTAGCAAATAGGTACCTACGTATTGATTTTTTTCTTGGTTTAATAAATCGAACGTTTTTTTAGCTGGTTCAAGAGTATCCTATGGTTTCAAAAGTATTCAGAGATGATGTTCTGAAGAAACCTGCTCGAAGGCATCACTGTCAGGCTTCTCTGATTTCAGAGGGTTTGGGTTATGAGGATTTGAATAAATTATTCCATAATCCTCAAGATTTGGAATTCACTTTCGGTAATAATAATTTTCTTACGTACTTCCTATCGTTTTCACTTTTCAATGAGTTATTTCAAGATTTCTCATTATCATCGGAATATGTCAATGTGACTCGTGTATTTCCGTACCTATATTCAAAACTGGGCGTATTTCTTAGCCAGAATACCTACTTGAATCATATTGCACACGTGCTTAGAGTGATCTAATTTATTCGCATACCTAATTATTCTATCTACTTATTTTCTATATTTGCGTACAACTATAAAAAAGAATAGGTAATGCTTTTATGAAAATCAGCGAAGTTTTTTTTTGCATAAATGATTCTATATTCATAAATAAGAATAATACTTTATTTCTTATTTTTGCATTTGAACAGAAATAATAAGTATCGAACAACCTGGTGAATATGAAAAAGAAAACTGGCAAATTACAGACGATAATAAATTAGAATTAATACCAGACCTGAAAACTGCTGGTAATAAATTTTATGAAAACAACGAGTATGAAAAAGCTCTTGAAAAATATCAATTGGGTTTATCATTCATAGACCAGTTACAACTAAGGTAATGTATAAAGTACGAGTTTTCTCCTACTTTTTCTAAGTTCAAAGACTTACTTACCTATTAAAATCGTATACGTAACTGAAAAATAAATACATACAGGGAGAAACCACGTGATATCGAATGGAATGATTTAAATGTGAAGAAAGTTCCTTTCCTACTCAATGTAGCTCAATGCAAATTATGTTTAAATGATTATTATGGAGCTATTGAACACTGCAATTCTGTTCTAGAAATTGATCCAAGTAGGTAGATGTTTAAAAAAAAATCAATCGTATAGTTTGAAAAACCAAAATCATAGCAAAATTTTATTTTTAGATAATGTAAAAGCTTTGTTCAGAAGAGGTAAAGCGTATATCAAAACTTGGAATTTGGATGAAGCGAAAAATGACTTGAAGAGAGTATTGGAACTTGATAGCAAACAAAAATCTGCTGTATCAGCATTAATGACAGAATTGAAGAAAGCTGAAAGTGACAGTAAAGAAATTGAAAAAGCGATGTTAAAAAAGACCATTTTTTGAACTGTTAATTTTACTTCCATTCTAGATGATTTGTGATATATCATATCTAATGAAAATCAAAATTGCATTTCTATTTTCTATAATAATTATTATTAATTAATTATTTATTTAAGACTTCCAATTCTGTATTTTTTTTTCTCTTATTCTGTTCTGGGTAGTGTTTATAGTATATACGTAAGTTATGGGAAACGGTTCAGCAAAAACTGCCTACTTTACGTACTGTTTTGGTATTTGATAGTTGCTAGTCGGACTTGTTGGTATTTTATTTATGGAAAAAAATTGAATAAAAATTTGTACTCGTCCATTAATTTTTGTCTCCAAAATTTTGAGTAATTTTTTTATTTAAAAAAAATCGATAAAAATAATGGCGCGGCGGCTCTGTTTACATTCTCACATGACGTTATTTCAGTTCGTCCAATCACAGATGTGAAACACGAATAACAACAGAGCCGCGTCGCCATATCACTTTATCAAATTTTTGTTTTGATACTGATAACATTTTTCGAATTTTTGAACTTCTTCATTCTTGTTCTTACTTCGAGAAAATATTCAAGTTTTACAATCCGCATCAATTTTAAATTATCTTTCCATCATGGAAAAGTATTTACAATCGTCCATCTTCGTATCTATTTTGAAAGCACCTTCCGAAGACGCAAATCAACAAGACTCTTACATCGAACATCTCAAAGAAGTGAATATTCCGTCGAACTTTATTCCCACCTTACAATTCAATTTTAAAAATTTGGATGTTCTACTTCAGTGTTTAAATAATCCCGATAAGTATGCCGGTATGGTAAGTTTTTTCGAAAATCACCTGGGTGAATTTATTCTTTGATGTTACCAATAATTTCTTCGTAGGTCTTGTATTCAACAGTCCTAGATGTGTTCGTGCTGTTATCGAATCGCTAAACCAAGAGCATTTGAAAAATGAATGGAAATCATTGAAATGTTTCGTTGTCGGAGAAGCCACCGGCAAATTGGTGGAAAATGAATTATATTTGAATCACGAAGGGGAATCCTCCGGCAATTTATTAAATTTATTGAAAAATATTTCGCAGTGTAAGTTTCAACAATTCGTGTACATTACAACCAAGTTGATCCAATAATTTAAAATTCCGTTTTGTAGATAATTTCGAAAAACCATTGCTGATGCCGATTAGTAATTTGCATAAAGATTCCGAAACTAGTGTCAAATTGGAAAAAATCGAAGTATACGAAACGTGTGAACATGAAGACCTAGAATCGTCATTGAAAGATATTCAAAAATCAGAAGTTACCAATGTTTTAGTTTTCTTTAGTCCGTCTGGAGTGAAATCAGCTAGTCGTTATATTCCTTCATCTTCAGAAGGAAAATTCCAAGTTTGTGGTTAAATTGTCATTTAATTAATTGGTTTTATAAAATTACATTATTCTAATGGGTTTTGGTTCTTTAGTTTATAGCTATTGGTCCTACTACTGCCGAAGAAATGAAAAAATGTCAACTGGAAGTTTACGGAATATGTAAGAAACCGAATCCAGAGAGTTTGATTGAACTTATTTTTGAATCTTATGAGAAAAAATAGATTTGTTAATTATTCTTACGAATTGTTAAAAAAATTCGCAATGATATAGGTATGGTACTTACAAGGCAGGTTTCCCAACCGCCAGTAAAATTTTATGCCGGGACCAAAAAAAAAATCGGAAGTATATCATAAAATAACCCCATAATCAAAATTTTAGGTACACCAAATTTTAACGATTTTTTTAAATCCAAAATTACCCCATGTCCCTCCAAAGTAAAAAACTTGTATCTAATCCACAAAAGAAGCTGAAATTTGGTATATGCCCTACTTTCGACCACTCAAATTGATTAGATATGGGTTTAAGACGTTTTAGTCTCCAAGAAATTTTGGAATTTTGCATTAGCATTATTTTTGAAGTTGATTCTTCGTCTTTTAAAACATCGCTGCCATTTGTTAAATAAGTTCAAAATTTTCTGGAGGCTTCGAAACGTCGCAAAATCGTCGCCAGTCAATTCGGAAGGTCGAAAATGAAGTACATATATACCAAATTTCAGTTTTTTTCATCGATTGAAAATTTCCATACTTTGCGAGACCGTGGGTCAATTTTGAATTTTCTAAAATTCGCCGAAATTCGAGAAATGAATTTTAGCATCTGAGATATAGAATGTAAGATTCTTTTGTGATGTACTTTTAATGTATTTTTGTTTCGGTACAAAATTTTACCGCCGATAGAGATACCCCCGTGTTAATGTAGTTGATTATTGTATTTTATCTGTTGTAAGTTTTTTAAAAACTTGAAAAAAATGAAAAGTCTTCTTAGTTCGATTTCACTGCAACGATATCATTTAATCAAAAAAATCGTGTTCAACCCTGTTATTTAATATTTTTAATTAGAAAAAATGATCGTACAAATAAATTCTATTTGACGTACGGAAATATGAATGTAATTATTAATGGCATGCTTGGTCGAGCTTCAATTAATTCATGTTAAATTTTCAAATTATAATCTTTGGGTAATTTTTAGTGATTTGTGTAGGGATATCCGGGATGGTTAATTTTCAATAAAAACAGTAAAGCATTCAGAAAGGAATTCGGGGATTTCCTTTGGATTTCCTCACATATCGATTACTTATCTCTGTAGATATTTTATTTGACGAGCGGATATTTCCTAATAACAGTACTTTTTAATTCAAAATTATTACAAGGAAGAAGAAATCCCTCAACTCGCACATTAGTAATTCCACTTTTCATCATTCCGATTTTAAAATCAAAACTCTCAAAATTATAAAATAACCTTCACTCGCAATATTCGCATGAATATAAAATAAATATTCAAGTACATATATGCATTTTTCTTAATTTTGTTCCAAATTAAGTATATCAATTATCGAAAGTTTTTCACTATTTCAATTTTTAAATTTCAAAAGTTCAACTTCGAATTCAAAGTGCAACCGTGCCGAACTGAACGGCAACACTGCAAAGCTCTAACGTCATCCACACGTCGTCGTCGTGCGTCGTCAACATCATTCGATATCCACGTTTTCAAAGGTGGGAGTGACTACTAGTACGTGGTGGGGAAACAAACAGGGAAAACTTGGTTGAAGTGAGGTGTTTACATTCTATTCATTCATTCTACAAATCACGATTCTGCGTTCGTCGTATTTAAATTTCGTTGCAAGTGTTGAAGTGCATAAACGTACATGAATTTATTTTACAACCATGAAATCGGAAAAGTTTGTTATTTTGTAGTTCGCGTAATTAGAAAAAATTGATTTCCCGTATCATGTTTCTCGTTGTGTACAAAGTATCGCCGAATTGCAGTATAGATAACATTCATATTATCAGTAGTATAATTGCAAGTGTATATTGTGCTGAATCGTGAATAATAATCCTCGTTAACGGTTAATTCGTTGATAATTCGATTAGTCATTAGTAATCCGATCCAGTTTTTTAATGCCAACTCAAAAACGTTCAGTCAGTGAAAAACATTCGTTAGATTTGATCAGTAACATGGAGCCGCAGAACGTTCCGCCTCGTGGGATGTACAGTCGGTGTGAAAAAAGTGCCAATAATCAAAACGGGAATCCATTAATGGAAGAAATGTGTTCAGCTCAGAATTCTGAATTCGATAAACCAGAAGAATCTCCAAGGATGACTAGTTCTCAATGGATTACCGTTTTAATACTCTGCTTCGTTAATTTAATTAATTACATGGATCGGTATACGATAGCGGGTAAGTCAGATTAGATTTTAATTGATTCTAATTTTCAAATTTCAAATTCGATCACCGATGCTAAAATTATCACGTGGATGACAGTTATATCGGTATAAATAATGCTACGTAACAACACATGAAATTTCATTCCGTCGATAGGCTGACTTGTTATTGATGTCATCGTACGATTTCAAACCAGCCAATACGCGGCGAGCTTTTATCGTATGTTGGTACCAGATGCATGACGTAAACATGCGTACTAACGTACTGGTCGTATGATCACAACATTCAGATTGTATTACGCTCATCTTTGCCAAAATAAACAGCGTAATTGTCGAGAAAAATGCAATGATTTAATCAGCTGGTATTCGCATCACGTCAGTATGACTAAATCTTGCAAAGACGTGATTGCGGATGACGAAAAAAATTCTTGAGCTTATCTACAAAGTTTAATGATTTATCGATAACGAGGTACTCGACTACTCGTAGTTGAGTGAAAGTGAATAAATTTCGAATTTTAACGTAGATACCGATTCGAAATTATCTCTACCGGAAATATTAATTGCTAATAGATACCAGATACGGTAACCTGAATAATTATGCATTCGATGTGCAAATTTAATTCAAAATGTGCATTTTTTTCAGGCATTTTGCAAGATGTACGGGGTTACTATGATATCGACAACGATAAGGCCGGTTTATTGCAAACTGCATTCGTCATTAGTTACATGTTATTCGCACCTATTTTCGGGTATTTAGGAGATCGTTACAATCGAAAGAATATCATGGCCTTCGGCGTATTTCTCTGGTCGTTAACTACAATGGCCGGTTCGTTTATGGAAGTAAGGTCATCAAAAATTACCCCATATTCTAGGTTAATTTTTTTCAAATATTAATTAATTTTTTTCGTTCGCAGACCTATTATCCATTTTTATTCTTCCGTATGTTGGTGGGAATCGGTGAAGCGAGTTATTCGACGGTGGCACCTACAATAATCAGCGATCTCTTTGCTAAAAGTTTAAGATCTAGGATGTTGGCGGCGTTTTACTTTGCCATACCTGTAGGCAGGTTCGTACGTCGTTTGATTTTTATATTCCAACTCGACGATATTATTTTGATGAATCGCTCGGATGGAGTTGATTGAAGCACTACCAGACGTTATTGAAACGTATTGTTGTGCCGGAGAAACAAGTTATTACGTCACCCGGAGTGATTATTTTGTTTACAACGTCCTTGCGTCGATTTATATTGTGTATTTGTTTAATTGGTATTTTTTTTGTTTTCAAAAATGCAGCTTGTTCAATGTACTTGTATTTTTATTGCAGCGGATTAGGTTACATCGTTGGTTCGAAAGTTGCTGCGATTCTGAACAAGTGGCAGTGGGGTTTGAGAGTAACCCCTTTCTTCGGTATTATCGCCGTAATATTAATATTATTCGTTATGGAAGAACCAGAACGAGGATTTAGCGAAGGAAGATCTCATTTACAAGCTACCACTTGGACTAGAGATATTAAGATTTTATTCCAAAAGTAAGTTGATCGTTTTTAGATTGGTTTAGCGTGTCAGAGGAATTCCTCTTCATTTCAAAAATTTTAATTTTTCACCCTCTTGCATGGTGATGAAGAAAGGGGTGGTTAGGGTGTTTCTTAAGACTCGGTGGAATTTTCATTTAGAATCTTGGAGGCCTGACCCTTATGGGTGGTATATTTTACTATGGAAATGAGATTCTCGAATTTTTAGTCATCGGCCTCAATGTTTTACTCCATTTTTTTCTTATAGAATTCAACATACAACAACATGCTAAAAACAATTTTTTTGCATTTTGAGTGAACTTATTTCTGTAATTTTGATAGGGTGAAAATCTTTCAAGTACTTTCATCTTATGAAAGCTTAAATTTCGGATATTTAAGGCAAATTTAAGCCTTCTCTTTTTCAAAATTGCAAAAAAAATGTGAAAATCGGAGGGATAAGGCTGCCTCGGTATCAAAAAATTATAGAAATCATGAATTGGTTTCCAAAATTTGGTATCTGATTGCTTCATGGATGGATCTCCAGAACAATAACATACTTCTCCGTTGAAAAGTCAATTTATTCATCAAATTGTCTTTTTTTCAAGAAAATGTCGAATTTTTTGAACTGATATTTTGTCTAAGACTACTAGATAAGGGATAGTATGTTTCAAGAAATTTGACAATTTTCAAATGTGGTTTTCAAATTCTCAAAATTGATAATTTTTCAGATATTCTTATTTTCCGACAAAAAAACTGATAATTTTCAAAATAAAAACAGTATTTTTCAACAACATTGTCTACTTTTGACAAACTAAATATTTTTTGAAAGACTCGATTTTGCATTTTAAAAAACTAATTTTTCGACTATAGGCTGTGGTCGTGTAGATACCGTAGGAAGGAATGAAAAGAGAGAGATGCATGATACCAACCTATTTTTTCAAAAAAAAAAATGCTTAAAAAATTTTCATTTTTGATGAAAAATTTTAAAAAATTATTCAAGTTCTAAAAAAAATTTGGTATGATTTCGAAATGTTCACGTGAGCGATTTAAAATTTTAATTGAGTGAAAATCAAAAATTCCTCAAATTCGTGATCTGCAGCTTTTCAGCTCCTGGGTAAAGGGCAAAAAGTGGTATACAATTTCAAAGTCAATGATTCAGGGAAGTGTAGACGTGTAGAGACTCAAATCGCAACTTTTTAGAGAATGACCGAGGTTCCTAGCAGATGACACTATTTAAAAGTGACAACAATTCAGATTTCTTTCTAAAATGACCTTACTTCAAGGTCCCCAGCTTCATCCTTCCGTTCGACTGGTCTACTGGGGGTCGAAATTTATCGGGAGATCCTCCACTCAAAGTTAACCATTTCTACAATTTTCATCAAAATCCAAATTTTTTTTGCTCTAATTTATCATATATTAGGTATCTTCATGTATATTTTTTGAGAAAAAAGTGATCCATTGAGGTAGGTGGCTGAAACTTCAGGAATTTCATTTCAAAATGAAAATAAACCACTCTAGGGGAGTTGAGCCTCCAAAATTCAAAAATTCGATTCAAGACACATCCATGGGGGGGGGGGGATGTTCTAAATATTCAAGGTCTAGTCTAACCAAAATTTCAGCTTCAGCATCTCTAAACGAAATATTAACTCGAATGATTTTTTCAGCAAAAGTTTCATGCTGTCTACCGGAGGATTCACTTGCGTAGCATTTGTAACCGGAGCACTGGCATGGTGGGGTCCAACATTCATCCACGCTGGTCTAATATTACAGCCAGGACGCGCTAACGTCGATTTAAATACGTAAGTCTACCGAGAGTGAGAAAAAAAGCGCCGATCAAATGGCAAGCATTTGCTTACCTAATTGTCGAGCGAAATCTAACCGAACTACGATTGACTTTGAGATTAAATTTTTATAGCGTATCATACGTGTTCGGAATCTTGACCATGTGTTCAGGCTTAATAGGCGTTCCGTTAGGTATGTGGCTTTCACAGCGTTTGAAGGCTCAATACGAACAAGCAGATCCTTTAATATGCGCTTTTGGATTGTTATTGAGCGCCCCGTTACTATTTCTAGCATCGTGGACGGCTAGTTATAGCATAATATTATGTTATATTTTTGTATTCTTCGGAGAATTATTCTTGAATTTAAATTGGTCCATCGTAGCGGATATCCTATTGGTAAGAATAACGATTTTTTCCAATACTTATTACATAAGAGCCTGTTTGTTTTGTTCACCTACAGAATTTCTTTGATATTTGGCGTTGTAACTGTTATATCTGGATTAACTGGAGTATTAGCCGGAGCATACGCATCCCATCGGTTGCGTCCTGTGTGGCCCCGCGTTGATCCGCTTATTTGCGGCGTTGGGTTAATTCTTAGTGGTGTGTTCATGGTGTTTGTAACAATTTTCGCTTCAAAACATTATGTTCTTACTTGGGTACTGATTTTTTTGACCGAAATTTCCTTGTGTTTAAACTGGTCTGTGTCCACTGATATTACTTTGGTAAGGAGAATTCAGCTAAATTATTCTTCCTCTTTTCGCCTCTATACCGGTGGTGGTTTTTTATTTAGCGCGCTCTCTTTGGTAAAGGTGGTTTATCTTGTTTCATTTCTAGCTATTTGATAAGTTACCAGTTCCTAATTATTTTTGCTGGAAATGGGATTTCGACGATCTATGTCCAAATTTATTCTCATTCTAGGTTCAAATTTTTTTTAATTCTGAATTTTTTTCTAAATTTCATATTTTTAAAATTTTCTTTCAATTGTTGAGTTGAAAAAAAATTTAAAAAACGTGAAGTTGAATTTTTTTAAATTCGAAGTCGAAAAAAAAATTAATAAAAAAATTTAAGTTGGAAGAAATTTTTAAAAATATGAAGTTGAAAAAAATTTTAAATTGAGAAAAAAGTAGTATTGAAAATTTTTTCAACTCTAATTTCTTGAATTCTTCAAACTTCACACTTTTAAAATTTTTTTTCAACTCGAAAATTGTATCCAATAATTTTAAAATTTTTTTCAACAAAACATTTTTTAATGGAAAATTTTGTTTACATTTTTCACAAGTTTGAAATTTTTCAAAAAAAAAGTCAACTTATGTTTTTCAAAAAATTTTCAACTCGGTAAATAATTAAAAGAAATTTTAAAAAGCATTAAAAATATGAAATCAAGAAAAATCAAAGTTGAAAACATGTTGGGAAAATTTTAAATAAAAAAATAACTGATGGAGAAATTTCAAAATTGGATACAGCTTTGAAAAAAAATTAGAATTGAAGAAATTGGAAAAAATTAGAGCTGAAAAAATTTGAACTTGGGATAAATTTAGACTCGAGGCAAAAATAATTAGCAGCTGGTGATAAGCTAATATATAAGCTATGTAGTTGTAGATTTTTTGAAAATTTTTGCGTTTTGCTCGAATGCGCGAAGTAGATTGAATTTAGCAAAGAAAAAATAATGTTTTTGGTTTGAAATTTTTCGTTTCCGAATTTACCTGCACTGTTTGCTCTTATTTTTATGGTCTTTTCCGGCTTTATATCGCTTCATTATCTTGAAAAGCTATTGCTTCAAAAATGCTGATAGTAATTTGGGTCGAAATAATTTATGCTTGGAAAATGCTAGAAAAGCTTCGTAGACTGGGTACGTTTGAATTGAAATTTTTCTACGACCTAAAAACGTTATTGGTTTGTTTGTAATAGATTGGCGAATATTTTGATGATATTTAGTCGAATATTGCGAAACATAGATATATCTGGGTTGTTTCAGTAGCATCGATAAATTGCATGTCATTACTACGTCACTGGTATATCAATTCAAGTGTCTCGATCACGTGGGTTGTATTTGTATTTTTTCCCAAGTGAATTTGTGGGTAGAACGATGTATTCTGCGAATATTTGAATTTTTTCCTCTAAACTTGACCCAATAGGGAAAATAATGAACGTGATTTTTTTATCAAGGGAAATTTAGAATGGTTTACCAACGGAATTTTTTATGAATATGCTGAAAAGGGAACCCCGAGAGTTCATGTTGTTTTAAACGCATTCACAGATCATTGCGATAAAGTTTAATCTTTCTCGAGCACGCAATAGTGTACTTGTACGAGAAAAATGTCCTTTTCTTTATTGAAGTATTTTCGATATTTAACCTCTGATTAGGTGGTAATTAAATCTAAACGGAAGCAGTAAATATTTACTAGAGAAGAAGGTCATTTTGTTATATTTTGAAATAATTGTGGCTGAAAAATGTTATTTATTGAGAAATTATCGATCGAACTTTGAATCGTTGCAGGCAGAAGAGAAAGAGGGTATTTGGATTTTGAATTTTCGCTATTATTCGTGTGAATATTTTAATTACGTTTCATTTTTAATTGGCGTGTCTGTGAGAGTGGATTGTTTCGCCTTTTTTTTTTTTTTTTTTTGAAATTTGAATGAAAAAAGACGGTGCCTAGGAAATGTGTCCAGACCTTTAATTAAAAAAAATTATTGCCAGAAATGGTTTTAATTTAGACGTTTTTACCCAATAATGCAATTGATGTCCACTTTCTCCTTTATCTGAGGTTTTCAAGGGCACTTGAAAAATTACTCTTTTCATAGTTTTTGAAATTCCAAAAAATTAAAAATTAAAAAAAGGTCAGTTTTGAAAATTTTTGTTTGAAATTTTCTTAGTATGTTGGATATTTTTACTGAAAATATATCGTTAAAGATTTCCATCGTACCTCCCCCCCTTACTGTCTTGACTATTTTTTTTCAATATTGATAAAATTAGGGAAAGCAGCCGCAGATGATCTTTACAGTGAAACAAGGTTTGTGCAGAGAATAAAATTACGAAAAAAATACGAAATTTGACAAAAATCGCTCAAGACCGCATTCATCATTAATTTTCTTCATTTAGCAGCTTTTGATAAAAATTTACTTATTTAAATTCACCAAAAAATTCATGTTTACTTTATGTTTTTTTAATACATCTCAGTTTGCAAAATTGATTGCAAATCTCATTTTTAAGGAGTTTGCGGTGAGGAAGAAATAGTTTGTTATTCTTGATTATGATCTCATTGAAAAAGAGAAATCAAAATAAGGTCATCGTTATTTTATTTTTTTAAAAATAATCTGATTGCTGGAACTTTTCAGATGCTTAGGAAAGGAGATCACTGTCATAGGCGGAGATAGAACATAACTTTTGGGGGGGGGGGCTTGTGCCTCAGTTAAAAAGGAATGAAAAACACGAAACAAAAATGTTCATTTTCGATGACCCCCCCCCCCCCCCCCCCCCCCTCCAAAAAACCTTCCTCTATTTTTAAGCAATTTTTTGCTGAATTCTTTTTTGAAGACGTTTATCAAGCCCGAGCGAAGCGAGGGCGAAAATTTTTGGAAAAAAAATCCGAAACTGAAATATTTTCATTTTTTACATCAATATTTTAGTACTTATTGAAGAGGAAGTGAAATCTTCAACCTCCATTTCTTATTAAATATTTTAGACTTGACATGCCCGAGCGAAGCGAGGACGAAGATTTGAAAAATTGTCAATTTTTAGAAAGAAAACAATTTCATTTTTAATGGTTTGTTGAGTGAATAAATCCATACTTAGGAGTAAAAATTTCGTCCTTTTCGAAGTTTTTAAACGAAATTTCGTGCTTTTTTGTAGTTTTGAACAAGAATAAAAATTTGTATTTTTTTTTATTTCTTACATTTTCGTGCTAGTTTGCAATTCAATTTGCTGATTGCTCATAGCACCTAATTATTTTCGTTAGATATTAAAAAGACCATTTTCGTAGCTTGAAAAAACAGGAAATTCGTCACATTGATAATGTATCCCTTGAAAAGTAAAGGTTCCACATGCCCGAGCGAAGCGAGGGCTAAGATTTGAAAAATTTCCGATTCCCAGAAAGAAAATAATTCTATTTTTAAAGGTTTGTTGAATGAAAAATTCCATTACTTTGGAGTAAAAATTGCATCCTTTTCAAAGTTTTTCAACGAAATTTCGTGCTCATTTGATACACACTAAAATGTTTTGGGGGGGCTAATTCAACATTTGGGGGGCTTCAGCCCCCCCCCCCCCCCATGCCCCCCTTATCTCCGCCTATGATCACTGTATTTCTGGGTTTGAATCTGTAATTATTAATAGTTCGGGGGTGATATTTTCAATGATTTTGCTTCCTTTCTCTATCTCCTTGAACGCTTTCAATTTCTGGTAGTACGAAAAAAGATCGAATTTTTGGTTTTTAATTTCTGTACGAATCTTGGTGACACCATTTCAAGAAAAATTATTTAAGAATCATTTTTTCGATTTTTTACTGGAAAACATGAAAAAGTGGCTAGGAAGAAGGTGAATGTAAAAATTTAGAACTATGGTCACTTTTTTTCTTTTTTTTCGAAATCTGAATTTTAGGGGACTTTATAGTTGTATTCAGACGTCTGGATCTCATTATGGCCCGATGGTGATTTCATCTCTCCCCCCCCCCCCCGGCGAGGGTGAGCCTTAAAATTTTACTGTGTTCAAAATTTTTTGAATTTCCCCCTAAAATTAGTATCTATTTTTCATCTTTATCCCATTTTTTGAGATTTTTTTTTCGTGTGGTATAAAACACTCAATAAAAAATTTTTTTTTTCCTGAAATCATATCATTTTAACCAATAAAAATCATCGGCGATAATTATCTGTCATTCATCCTTTCCTATCCTATTTTCAAAAATGAAGAAAAATTTGTGAGGAAATTGATATTATTTTTAATGAGCTTACTGAAAATTGAACGCTTGTAGTATTTTTGGAGAAAAACATCTATGTCTATACTATAGAACTATTTTCAATTTTTAAATATTTTTTGAACATAGTCAGATTGTTAAGTCGAGTGAAGAAGGGTATTGGTGTACTCAGATGGTAAAATTTTTACTATGTCGTTTTGAGGTATAAGCGTAATTTTTTCTACCCTCCCCTCTATTCAAATTTCAAAATTTTCATTTTTGATGAAATTTTGTTTGAAAAATGTTTTTAATTTCTCAAAAAATTGTTACCATACCTAGTCAAATTTCGAGCTCGATTTAAGTCAGAATAGTGAAATGTTAACGTACCATGAATTTCTGGTTGTTAAGATAGCAATTAGGTTCGTAAACCGTGAAATGAAGCATCGTAGAAAGTATAGAAATGCAACAATGTTCTTTGACTTTTGCATTGTTCTATAATTATTTTGAAAAAGTTTTGATAGCAAGCGATCAGTTTGATTTTTCTTTAGATTGAGGAAAACAAAAGAGAATAAAACAATAGCTTATTAGCTTATTTTTAACGCCATGAGTCTAGATTGTACGTAAATTTAGGTACGAATACGAACTAATGCTCCAGTTTACTTCGATACTAGTTACGTTTATTTTATTTTTAATTTAGCGGTAAAAAAAAACTTATTGGAAGCGAATAATCTCTGTCATGTTTTTTATTATTCTTACAGTATGTCGTTGAACCGACTAGAAGATCAACAGCCGAAGCTTTCCAAATCCTGGCGTCTCACGCGTTCGGTGACGCTGGCAGTCCTTATTTGATCGGAGTGGTAAGACTCGACGATTTTTGTTTTTCTTAATCCAGGGTGTCTACCGGTCGCGAAAGTCGCGAAAGTCGCGAAAAAGTCGCGAATTTTGATTTAGATCGCTGAAGTCGCGGAAAAGTCGCGAAATTGACCTAAAATTCATCAAAAGTCGCGAATTTTTCCGAAATTACTTCGTTTTTTTTTCAGTTTCTTACAAAACAGAAAAAGTAAAGAAATTTCACCTTTTTGAACATTTTTTCTAAAAATTTTCGCCCTCGCTTCGCTCGGGCTCATAAATTTTAAAATCCTTCAAATTAAAAACCTTCTTCCCTTCTATTTCAGACGATTGAATATTTTGAAGCGGAAAAAAAAGGTTCTTGTAGGAGACTGAGTAGCGATCACGATTGGGAATTTCAAAGGGAATATTGTGTGTATTCTCAAGAAAATCTAAAAAAATGGAGAATTTTGGAATTTTCTAAGAAATGTTTTAAAAATTCAGAAAGAGAAATCATTTGGAAATATGTCTCTTTTTTGCTGTTTTTTAAATTGATTTTTCGAAAAAATTTCGCCCTCGCTTCACTCCGGCCAAATAATCGCATCATTATATTGGTAATCTGCTAATATTTCAGACTTGCCATGAATTTATTTCTCAGTTTTAGAGTCAACATCTAACAATTTTATCCGTTCTAACATGATTTTTCGTAAAAATTTTCACCCGAGCAAAAATAGCTCAGTTTTAGAAAATTTTGTTGAAAAATTGTATTTTTTTTTTTTAAATTGAAGACGTATTTTCTTTCGTGTATGAAATTTTTTCTGCAATAAATTTAATCTCTTTGATTTTTTTTTTTTTTGGGGGGGGGTCGAATTGAGAGGTAGATACTGGATACCTTGGAAAAAGGTCGCGAAAAAGTCGCGAAATTTGATTTTGAAAAATCGGTAGACACCCTGTAATCTCCAACTCGTATCATTCTAATTTACTCATTTCCATTTTCAGTTATCAGTATTGTTCCAAGCAACTCTCAGCAACGGAACGAGTGAACCTACCCACGTTTCAGGTTTATCACCTGAGGTCGAATTCCGAAGCATGCAATATGCTCTATTTACGACCAGTTTCGTCGAAGTACTCGGCGGTGTGTTTTTCCTATTAACGGCCGTATATGTCGTCGCTGACAAACAGGCTGCCGAAAGACAATTGCAAGGTAATGATAATGATGGGGCGTACTTTGGGACGAATATTTACATAACGATGAGAGACTAATTGTTGGACATTTTTGCGTCGAATTAAGATTCATAGCGTGGAATTATGTTTCATTGTGGTCGAACGATTTGATGGTTTGACGAATTATGGAATTATGGGAATTGTATTGAATCGATGTGTACACGGTATGTTCTAGGAGTACGAGATTTTGAGTTTGAAAAACATGCCGGCTTAACGACGAATGTAAATGGTGCAATTGGTATGAAAAAGTAGTCGAGTTTAGGTGTAGAGTTATTCGATAGAAGGGGTATTCGATTGTAGAAATGAGGTAGTTAAAGCGGTGGTATTTAGATTGCTAATTTTTTTGCGAATCTACGGTTTTGTAGTTTATTTTGAACGATATCGCAAGTCGACATTTTTAAGCTTTTGAAATCCTGTTTCAAGTTTAATGAGTAATTTTTTTAGTATTTTCCACAGTGATCACAAAAATAGTGAAAAAATTCCATAGGTACTCGAAGATTTTTCACAATTTGAATTTTTTCTTGAATATTTCAAGCATCATAGCAGGTCACTTTTTTAGGGTGTTTGTCACTTTTTTCGCATTTTCAAGCAAAAATTCAAATTTTCACGTAAAAATGACTATTTTTCAAAATTCTTCAAGAAAAAAAATTGAAAGTTGATAATGATTTTTCAAAAAAAAATTGCCCTCGCTTCGTTCGGGCAGTATTTCAATACTTCTATTTATAAATTTGAAAAAATTCTGTTTTTTTTTAAATCAGTAAAGTAATTGATTTTTTAATCAATTCCCCATTTGACAGAATAAATCAATAATTTTGACTAAAATAAATCAATCAAACAATTGAAATATCACAGATTTTCAAATAAATTCATTTCACTGATTCAAAAAGGCACAGTTTTACGAAAATTGACTGATTTAGATTTAGAGTGTAGATATAGGTCATAGGTATAGTAATTTTTTGTTTCAAAAATCTCGTCATTTTTCAATTTTTCTTTGCTCAAATCTGTATAATTAAATTAATTATGTATATCTGCCTCCTAAAGTGTCACGAAAAAATTAGATTTTTAGATTACTTAATTTTTTCATTGAATTTTGACCCCCTGGCCTCATTTTTTCTTGAATTCTCAGCCTTCTTCTAACTGTAAAAAATCCCCCCCCCCAACGAATTTTTGGTTACTTTTTGGTAATTTTTTCTTCGAAATTTCGCTATGATGCCTGATAACTTTCAACTTCAACTTGAAGTCAATTTTCTGAGTAAAGGAAGGGTTCAACGAAAAAATGAATGGAACATGAATTGTAGAGCGTAAAATTTCCATTCTGTGAAGTTCAATTAGTTTTTTCTTAGGAGGCTTAGCTTTCGAGATATTTTAGCTGAAAGTTCTAAGTTCAACCTTTTTTTTTTTTGTTGAAAATATCTCAAAAAACAAAGTCTTCTGGGAAAAAATTAATTGAACTCTACAGAAAAAAATATCTTACGTTCTACAATTAATGTTCTATTCATATTTGGAAGTTTGATTTTCCCAGAAAATTGATTTTTTGTAATGAACCACGTTTTCAACATTTATAATTTGTAACAATAGAAATATCAAAGACCGAAAAATCTACAATCAATTTTTTTCTACGTAATTGATTCTGAGTGGTGATTCTGGCCTATTTTTTAGTGCTGAGTTCGAATATGATTTCAGTTTTACCCCATCACATCAGAATTTTTTATAATTTGAATTTTTTATTGAGAATTTGTTTTACATTCTTTGATATAACTTTTGACCTTTAGAGTCGATTTTCTGAGCGAAGAAGGCGTTCTATTAAAAAAATGAATAGATATGTGTACGTTCAAATCAAAAGGGCCCATTTGGCCGATATTGAGTTAAGATCAGATCTGTAAACTAGACAAAATTTTCAATAAAATAAGCCATAGATGAGCTTTTTTTTGTTGAAAAATCTATTTTTTACGAATTTTTGAAATTAAAAGTTTAAAAATAGTGATTTCGAGAAAAATGCGTTTAAAGTTTTTGTAAACGTACATATAAAAAGGGTGAAATTGAAAAAATATCATTCCAGTTCTTACAAACTCGATACATATGTGACCTTCCAGGAAGAAACCGACCTTCGGTCCGAAAAAAAATTTAAAATAAAAGTTTCTCAATCAATCCAAAACAATGATTATCATTTGTTTTGGATTGATTGAGAAACTTTTTTTTTTAATTTTTTTTCGGACCGAAGGTCGGTTTCTTCCTGGAAGGTCACATATTATTATAAACGGCTGAAATGACCAAGATAATATGCAATTTCTGTACCACTGTCTGAATGGGCCCTTCTCCAGAAATGCTGAAAGGAAGCGAGATCTCAACTCGGGACAAGGGGGGGGGGGGGTGAAAGAGAAAGGTTCAATGTATACAAAACGCCTAAAATCCGAAAATTGATTTTTTCAACCCCAGTTACGAAAAATCGTTGTAACTCAGAAATTTGTGACCGGCCAAATGGGCCCCTTCGATTTGGACGTACACATATGAATTGTGGAGCATAAAATTTCCTTTCTGTAGAGTCCAATTAATTTTTTCTTCATAGGCTTAGTTTTTCAGATATTTTCAATAAAATAAGTTGAACCTTGAACTTTGAACTGAAATATCTCAAAACTAGCCTCCTGAGAAAAAGTTAATTGGTCTCCACACGAAGGAAATGTTACACTCTACAATTTATGTTCTATTCGTTTTTCTCGTTGAACCCTTCCTTTGCTCAGAAAATTTACTTCAAGTGTCAAAAGTTATCAAAAGGTGTAAAAAAATGTTCAACGAAAAATTCAAATCGTGGAAATTCTTGGGCGATGGACTTTTTTCACTATTCCCAGTAAACTTCAAATAGCATTTTCCATGTCGACCTGTGTATTCGATGGTGGATTTTTTCTCAATTGTACTTTTTTTGTTTTAGGTGAAGACAACCCAGTTGCCAGTAGTGATCTGTATTCGGATATATCAGATTTAGATGCGGGGAAACATTCTTAATGAGATTAGCTTGGTCGATGGAGAAAAGCTAATAAAAAGACTGCTATAGCCAAAAATGCCGGAGTATGCTGCATTTATTATTGGTTCATGTTACATGGATATTACGTAGATCTGCCCGGTCCATGTTGTATAAAAATGTCGTAATTTATTATGAATTTAAGTTCCTACGTGATGTCTTAATTTTTTTTTGAATTTTTTGCAACGTATTCACGTGATCATGACTTAATTTATTTATCAATGCAACGAAATTGACTATAAAAACGCGTTCGAAAGTGGAAAGTTGAGAGTCTCAAGCAGGATAGGTTTTGTAATTGATGAAGGATATATTGTGGTTAGTTTGTGCATGTTCGTTGATTCACCGAGGTACAATTCGGATGAACGGTGAAGCCGTCCATTTTCGAAGTTCCTTAAAAGTCGATCCATTGTATTTCCCCCTTTTTTTTTCTCATTGTATCATGTTTTCGCGAAGAAAGCTGCTTCCTGTTACCTATTTTATTGTAGAGGTGTGTTGTTAGTATTTAATGTTCCTTGAAGTATGTAAACGATTACAAGTAAAGTAGGTAATTGCGTACTTGGAGGGTTGGTAGTCAAAATTATTATTTAGTTCGTGTTTGTTGAAAAGACACGATGACGAGTCGTTTTATTATGTTTAAGCTTGTTGTTGTTTATTGTTGTCGTTATTGAATAGGCGATTTTTTTCATTTCCTCCCGAAAAGTTTTATATCGCAATTTTAAATATCGCACTTGTGTTCCGAACTGAAATTTAAAAATATTTACAATGGAGTTTGTAAAATATGTGAGATTATGTGTTTTTTTTTTAATGTGATGTTATTGTAACTTTGGTACAAAACTATACAAAGGCGGGTGCTGTAATCAAATTTTTATGCCATATTTTCTCGCGCGTGTCCTTCTCCCGGTGTAATATTGTTGATTAAACGTACGTTGCATTGTACCAAAGCATTTACCTACTTATACGTATGGGTTATTTTAAGAGAACGAAATATCATATCATGATATTTTGACATTTCTTTACGTATTTTTTAAAACATTTTTATCATCTGTTTTATAATATTTAATCAATGTTCAACTACTTATTGTACGTACGTGTTGTGACAAATATCTTCGTGGTAAATCATTTCATTTTTCCTTGTATTTTGAATTCTCAATTGAATAGAAATGTTTGGAATAATAGTTTGTGGTTTTTTCTGTCGTCGATCTGTTATGTAGGAAAAAAGGAATTTAGCTCCAGGCTAAGAAGCATTTTTAATGTGCTTGAAAAATATGTCAAGATGCTGACATTGAATGTTAATTGTTTAATAGTGATGATCACCTTGGGCTAAAATAAATATTTTTGTAATTTCTAGGAGTAAGTGAGTGTGAGTTATGTTAGAGATAATTGTTTTGCTTTTTTTTTTTAAATTGTAAGGGAGGACGGGAGGAGGGAACAAAAATGTGTTTCTGGCCTTGAAACGATGTCATGAAAATTTCACTCTCTGGCGTCGCGTCGTGACGTTAACTTTACTTTTCATTTCGGCCTTAAAATATGGGCACGTTCCAAAAAATTTCCGATTAAAAAATTTTTTACGTTGAAAAAAATTTCTGAGCACGGTACCATTGTCACTTTTTTCATTTTCCCCTTATTTTTATGGATCCTTGAAAATGCAATTTTTTCCTGAAATTATGTGAAGTCTTGTACAGTCGAACAACAATTCCTCACATTTTCCTTAATTTTTAAAAAAATTTGTCTAATTACTTACCTAATGCATTTTTTTCCATTTTGAAAAAATGATAAATGGCTCCAACAGAAGGGGAGGGGTGTTGATGGAAAACCATCGTCTATGATTTTTGTAGATTAAGTATTTTAGAAAACATTTTTTTCTTAGTGTTTATCCACTTTTCACTGAATAATGAAAAAATTATATTAATTATAAAGGGCCCCTGAAAATGTGGTAAACGTGAAGAATATGACCAGTGTGGGGAGGAGGGAGTAAACGGGTCCATTTTAAAACCATTTTCGAATATTTTATTATGATTTTTTTCGAGTTCTTTTGAATACTTACCCATACTAACAGTCAAAATTTGACCATGTTGGAATTTTCAGGCCGAATGAAGAGGGTTGAGGAATTAAAAATAGAGTTATTAAATCAGGAAGAGAAATTTTCACCGCGTCATTTTGACTAGAAATTTGTCGTGAAATGTAAAATGTTCGTACTATACTACATTCATCCTCTCTGCCTCTCTACTCCAACATTCAAACTTCAAGAAAAAGCAAAAAAAATGAAAATGATGGCTCCAAGCAAGGCTCCGAGTAAGTTATGAAAAAATAATACCTACTTTATTTTATTTTTTTATTTTTTTTTCGAATTTTTTTAAAAAATCTGCGATGTTTTCGGAAATTTGGAATCGTCGTGTAAGGTGGAACGGGGAAGGAAGGAGAGTAAATCGTCACGGTCGGTGTCGCAATGGCTGGCGGAAGAGGGAGGGAGAGCAAAACACGTTGTGTATGCAGTGATAAGAAAGTGAAATTTTTAATTCGATGTTATCATCCGTTTTTCTTAGTTTTTTACGGATCAAAGTTAAAGTTTGAACTTTTAAAGCACGATGGAATCCGATGGAGTTGTAGAGTCATGTAAACGTCTTCCTCAAAAGAAATACTTTCGACAACGAGCACATTCTAATCCAACAGCCGATCATATCGTTGATTAGTAAGTACCAACTACCAAAGCAAATGTGATTGCAGAAAGTATTAAATTTGATAGGTCTATCCATTCTAATGTAATAAATGTATTATTTATAGTCCTGTCAAACCAGAATCCATGAATTGGCGCGATGTATATCCTATGCACTGCAATAAAGATGTAGAATTCCTTGATATTGGATGTGGTTATGGTGGCTTACTCGGTGAGTTAAAAATTCAAAACGCCGGTGGAACTTGATTTTAATTTCTGTTGTTAAATGAATTGTGTTTTTCTATAGTGACTTTATCGCCAATGTATCCTGAAACATTAATGTTGGGATTTGAAATTCGTGTCAAGGTATCCGATTATGTAATTAATCGTATCGAAGCACTTCGTGATAATAAACAAAATGAGTACCAGAATATTGCTTGTATTCGTACCAACGCTATGAAATATTTACCAAATTATTTTAGGAAAGGACAGGTGAGGTGAACAGAAGCTGATGTAAATCTTTAAAATAAAATTTCATTATTATTAATTGCAAATATGTTTTTGTCAGTTGAAAAAAGTCTTCTTTTTGTTTCCTGATCCACATTTCAAAAAATCCAAACACAAGTGGAGAATTATTAATGAAACTATACTAGCAGAAT
Source organism: Pseudococcus viburni (assembly GCA_033439095.1). Classification (NCBI taxonomy): domain Eukaryota; kingdom Metazoa; phylum Arthropoda; class Insecta; order Hemiptera; family Pseudococcidae; genus Pseudococcus; species Pseudococcus viburni. Next base: position 531,472 of record JAVBJF010000229.1, on the reverse strand, counting down.
ATGCATTTATTACCGCAGAGCAGGTATTTGAAATCAAAATATTCACTAAACCTTGTGTATTGATTGAACTAATTTTTACTTTGAAATTTTTTGCAGGGCCTTGTGTATACTATCACTGATGTGGAAGAACTTCACGAGTGGATGGTGAAACATTTCATGGAACATCCTTTATTTGAAAGAGTAGATGAAGAAGAATTGGTAATACCTATTTTATAGTTTAAAATCCTTCATTTTAATTATTGCGCTTCATTATAATGATGATTTTTATTTAGAAGCAAGATCCGATTATTTCTGTCATTGGAGATTGTTCAGAAGAAGGGAAAAAAGTCACGAGAAATAATGGTAGTAAATTCATCGCTGTATTTCGTCGAGTACCGGATTCGTTTCAACTTTCGTGAGATTCTTTTCAAAAAATGTGATTTATTTCGTCTAAGTTGATTGTTTTTTATTTTTATTAAAATTTTCCAGAATGTTATATACCTATTTAGAAATTTCATTTCACCGATTTTGAACCATATTTGTATTTTCCTTTCTTCTTGCTGGCTCTTAATTTTCTCTTTTTCCAGGCCGGATAATGTTGTTCGATGAATTTTACGATTGTACGTTTGGCGAATTTCAATCTTATCTCGTACAGCTTTTTCTGTCTTTCTTCTTCGAGATAGTCTTCTTTCTCTTTCATCAACTGGTGGTAGGTTATTTCTTGAGATGCGCATGTTTTCTGTAAAATGATGAAACTTATTAATTGATGGAAATCACCCAGTAAGTGTACCTACCAATCCAGTTCTGATCATACTTTATAATTTTCCAATTCCTTTTCTTCTGAATCTTTGATATTTTGAATGAATTCTAATTCATTCTGTTGTTCCATCATTTCTGTATCGTATCTCAATAAAGTATCATTGAGGATATCTTGGGTCGCTAACCTGGAACGAAAATTATTCTGGTTATGAAATTCAATGAATAGAATAAGTTACGAAATTACGAATTAAAGAAAGGGTTACCATTCTGCTCGTCTAGCTTTCTCAGCTTGCATATGATCGAGACGTGATTTTTCAAACGTTTGAGTCTTCGAAGTGATGATTTTTTCCAATTTTTCTCTGTTGAATTTCAACTGTTTTTCATTCAATGAAATTTGATGGTGGTCGTGAGTTGATCTAATAACAAAATGTACTTTCTACAAAATCTTAGACTGGTTCGTTTTCCTGAATTATAAAATTTAACGAACTTCTTTTTCGACATCAGTTCACAATGTTTTCGTTGTTGTTGAATGATTAATGAACAGTTTTCTAGAATTATATCGTCTTTGAAGGCTAATTCCTTGGTGAAGTAATCTATCATTTCGTTAAATTCTTTTTCAACGGTCTGTACCTCCAGCTTACAACGGCGGAGCTTCGAATCTAGTTTATTTACAGTTTTATTAATATTCTTTGATTCTTTGAGTTTGATTATCTCGAGTAATTCTTCCATATCTTTTACGAAGTATTTTGATGGCGAGGACGGCTAAAAAAATATTCGATAATTTATTTTATGCAAATTGTGGTAAAAATTCAAGTGAATAATAAATAAGAGAAATCAAATAAATTCACCAGGTTTTTAATTTGATGTAAACATTTTTCTATGATTCTTGATGCTGTTACTGATTCCATTTTGAATTTTGAAAGTATGAAAATGATGGTTGAATTGGGTATTGGGTAAATTAAATTTTATCTGATTCGTTTCCACCTTGTTATTGATCAAACATTTTCCATTTTTTTTAAAGTTAAAAAAAAAGAAAAACAAGTTATCACTTATCAGCCTTTCCCACTAAAATTACAAAATGCCACGACTTTTGAGAAAAAATGGCATTGTTTGGATGCGAAGGCTTCTTATCACTTCGCCGATTGATTACTGATAAGAATACACGAAAAATTTGAAATTGCAATAATTTTTCTTTTACAAGACCTTTTTTATGCTGAAATAATACTTTATTCTGCTCAAATTTTATATCAAGGTAAGTACCATTCTTCTTAATTTCTCCATTTTATGGAATTCTAATCTATAACCAAATATTTCCCATTCTTGCAGATGAGACTGTCAATATTTCGTTCGGTTCAAGGGATTGTGAAAAGAAATTTCCATAGCAGTAATGCACACTGTTTGCCACTGGTTCCAATTGTGATAGAACAAACAGGACGTGGCGAAAGAGCGTACGATATTTACTCTAGACTGCTTAAAGAAAGAATTATCTGTCTGATGGGGCCTGTTCGTATTACATATTCAATAACTCTTTCCCTCCCTTCGTTAGTATAACATATCCTTTTTATTGCAGATCAACGACGATTTATCTTCGTTAGTTGTAGCTCAGTTACTCTTCTTGCAATCCGAAAGCAGCAAGAAACCAGTCCACATGTATATTAACAGGTTCGTTGGATAATTTAAACCACATCCATAATTTCGAATCCAAGTAACTATTTTCCCGAAATTTTAGCCCTGGAGGTAGTGTCACCGCTGGTTTAGGAATTTACGACACAATGCAATATATATTACCCCCGATAGCCACGTGGTGTGTAGGTCAAGCTTGCAGTATGGCTAGCCTATTATTAGCTGCAGGCGAACCAGGTATGCGACATTCGTTACCAAATGCCCGAATAATGATACATCAGCCATCGGGCGGTGTCCAGGGCCAAGCCACCGATATACAAATTCAAGCCGAAGAAATATTAAAGATGAAACGACAATTAAATGGGCTGTACGTTAGACATACTGGAAAACCATTAGACGTTATTGGTACGTAATTAGAATAATGGCATTTGCCCTGCTTATATTCGCCTCTTATACCTAATTTTATATTTTAGAAAGTAACATGGAAAGAGATAAGTTTCTATCGCCTACGGAAGCCAAGGAATTCGGCATACTCGATAAAATACTCGATCATCCTCCCAAATTTGTCGGCGATGGAAGTGGTCCTAAAGAAAGCGAATCTCCTAATGAAACCGCTAACAAAAATGAACCAGGGGCGTAATTTTATTCAGTTTGTGTTCGTGGCCTCTTTTTTGGTTCCCTTCCGAAAACTTCGTTGTGATTTGTTCAAGTTAGAAGAATTGTTCGCGATTGAAAGTTGAGCATATTTTTTGTATATTAAAGATGTAGAAATTTGTTATCGCGTATTTAAAATAAATATACGATTTTAGAATTTTTTTATCGAGAAAAACTAAAGAAAATTTTAATTAAAAGTTTTGAAAAAATTTTAATCAAAAATTAGAGATTTTTTTTTGAAAAAAAAATATTGGAAAAAATGTAGAAAAAGGTGCTTTTTTTGAAAAAATATTTTTCAATTGAAATAAGTGAAAAATGTCATTTCTTAGTGGAAAAAATTAAATTAAATTTTCATTTAAAAAAGAACAAAAATTTTTCGAATATTTCTATTAAAAAAAAGTTTTTTCATTTGAAAAAAATATTTTTTAAATTCAATCAAATTTTCTTCAAATATGAAATCTAAATTCAGAAATGATCAAACAATAATTTTTATAATCATTTTTTCATTTTAAAACAATCTAAAAAAATCTAAACAAACGAAAACCGACTCGTACAAAATTCCAAATCATTTCAATACCCTCCCAATGAGATTACGTCCGCTCTACATAATTCATCAATTATCCTACACATTTGACTTGCAAAAAGAGCGAAAAAAAATAATTTCCATCGGTCGAATAGATTTACTAACGAATGCAAGAATTGAATCTACGTGAACCAAGAAGCGAACATTTGTAATGACTTTTTAATTCGATTGCGTTGTTCTTCCCCTCTTTCTGAAGTTGTAATATAAAATTCATGAAGAAAAAGGAAGAAAAACATCGTTGATATATGGTTTAAGGGGTGGCCCGTTATGACCATACTGGGACCTCCGACTCAGAAGCGTTAATGCGATTATTTTCTCAACTCGGCTAAGCCCAGCCCGGGCCTTTTCCTATTACTGGTTACGGTCACCCTCCGCATCGTCACCACCTTTACCATTACTGCCTTTTTCGCCGTTTTATTAAATTTATGAACCTTTTTCTCTATATACGTATCAGCGTACTAGTGTTATTTTTTAGTATCGATAAAAAACGAAAATTCCCTTTTTCCCCAGAAAAAAATATCTCATTATGGGCATAAAAATATTTTTCATCTTTTTCAAATATTATTTTTTAACGACACGTCTCGTCGAGAGTTTTTGGCAGCAATGAAATAATTTATGCAAAAATATATGTATTTACAAGACATTCATATAAGAATAATAAGTAACGAATTTTCGACAAAACAAATTACATAGGTACCTATTTGAAATACCTATTTAAACAGTTTCCATTGGTTTCTCGGCCGATCTTTCAAGTAACAAAGCTTCGGCGTGCTTTTTAGCTTTCAAACGTAAATCCGCTATGCTAGAATTTTTCGACGCTAATAACCTATCTTGATGCAAAGCTGCCAAAGTCGCTAGACTTAACGCCGAATAATGTATATTGGCGGCGTGATGGTGATGATGGTGATGATGATGATGAGCGGCGACCACGTGTGAAGGATGATTTCGCGGATAAAATAAACCACCGACGGGTTCGTTCGTTGGGCTATCTTCTTTATCACCGTTTTTGCGTATGGCTGCTGCTGCGGCCGCTGCTGCTGTCATCATTGCGGCGTACTGAGGCGATGAAATGGAGTAATTAGATGTGAAATTTTGATTAGATGCCTACCTAAAGATTTTATGACGGGTTATTATCTTACTTGATGAGCGGCGCTAATGAAGGCGCTGTCGAATGCAGGAGGACTAAATGGCAATGCTCCGTTGGTGGCGTTACATGCCACTTCGGCCGGATCACTATTGGTAAAAGGTATTAAATTAGAGGATGCGGATAAGCGATGATGAACTGGTGGAACGTTCATGTAAGGAGCTATTCTACAAGTTGATGGCTCGATTGTTGAACTCGGAGGATGAACGGTGCTTGTGACAGATGTAGATGGTGATCTGTTGGTCAGTTGTTGAGGTGGTTGTAGGTGGTTGGTCATTAATAAACCCGAAGTGGCTGAAAATAGATGCAACGAAGGAAATATTTTTGTGAAAATTTTCATGGTCATTTTTTTGTATGGGGATAAAATTAATTTTGGAATAATGATTTAAAATTTTTTTCAGTTTCCAAGGTAATAAAACACTTCAGATGAGAAAATTACCTACATTAGATGCAGAAGTAATTGGTTGTAGGTGAGTTGATTTCACCAAGAAATGTTCATATCTATGAAAAAATAGGCGAATTGATTCCTATTTTTTCGGGGTATTAAGTATGTACTAGTTGATTCCCACCTTTTCTCAAAAATTTCTTTCAACTCTGAATTTTTGGCTCAACATTATCCCCAAGTACCTAATGGTTTATTTTTTCAAATTTTGACTTTTTTTTGAATCATTTTCAACTCTTATTTTTTTCTCAAGTATTTTCAACGTCAACGTTTTTCTCAACCTAAAATTTCTTAGATTTTTTATTGTTTATTCTTTTTCTGAATTTTCTCTCAAAATTTTTCTCAATCTTGAAATTTTTCGTGAATTTTTTTCTACTTTTCTTTGCATTTATTTTTTTTGAATTCTCGACGTTTTTTCCAATTTTTGTTCAACTCCAAAGTTATTTTTATGGGATTTAAACATAGCTTTTTAGTATTTAAAGTTGGTACCTAAAAAATTTAAAAAGTTGCATGTACCTATTGGGTAACGCTAATGGGCTGAAAGAGATTCGGAATCAACTCGTACATACCTACCCTGAAAAAAAAGGGAATCAGTTTATACATTTCTGGATTCACGGGCACAACTCACCAACTCCCAAGTAGCGATAATTTCATTTAAAAGCTAATTTTTTACCCTCTTCAGAAAAATCATCAGGAAAATTTTTCAATGTCGAGTTTTTTTCGAATTACTACATCTACTTACTCAAAAAATTGAAAAAAATGACCAGAAAAAACGAAACAGTCAGACTCAAAAAAATCTGACCATCCTAACGAATAATGATGCACATTCAACTTCTTTGATTTGATTTAAGATTTGTTTAAATGAGTAGGATTATTGAGTAATATAATGTAAGTAGCTAGGAAACCTATACTAACCTTTGTGCATTTGACTCTCGTGCTTTCTACATTTAGCTCTGCGATTTTGAAACCATACCTGAAATCGACAATGAAAAATGGGGATAGAGTTTTAAAAAATGGAAATATAATATTGCAATGTCTAGTCCATCAAAAATGAGAATTTCAGGACCATAATCTATACGTAGGTAGGTATTCTATTGACAAATCGAGCAATAGGTATTTTCAAAGCCAGCGAGGTGAGTGCGGACCCCAGTAAGAAAATTTGTGGGGTCCTTTATTTTTCTGAAAAAATTTAAAATGAAACTTTCAATGCTCCCTGTTCCCCTTCGTGCGGTATTCAAAAAAAAATTAGAAATGTAAAGGAAGTGATGTATCATGCAATTTCGAGGACAATGACATTAACCTTTTACATTTTCAGCATAAAATTTTCCAACCCATGGAAACTTGAATTAAGTACCTAAATAGAATTTCGTTGCTATCAAGTTTGAATATTTTTCCAAGATTCTGAAAAAATGCTTAAAAAGGTTGAAAATTGTATAATTATTTAAAGTTTCAATTATCACCTGTGATATTTTTTTTTTTCAAAAATTTTGCAATGTTTTTAAAAAACGATATCTCATTTTTTTTAAATCTAGGTAAGTAAGTACCTACCTTCTTATAAGTGAAAAATTTTTTCGGATTACTGCAAAATGGAGATTTTGCATACTCCATTCAACGACCTTGAGCATGCACATATTTTGAGCAAAATTTGAGTATTTCATGTAAGTAAGTAATGAATTTCATAGTTCTGCATGAAAATGGGCCATTACCTTACAAAAGAATAAGTCCAGGTACTCCCCTCTGATAAGTGCCAGAGTGAAATTTTCAGAAAGAGTATACATGCTCTAAAGTCTCCATACCTAACCAAATTTTCAGCTTCGAGAGTTGACTTTTAAATTTTTAGTGAATTTTAAAAATTAATCGTCAGTCTTCAGCTTTGAAAGTGCGATATTTTTGAAATTAAGAATACGTACTTTATTTTTTAATCGTATTCGAATCCGCCTAAAATCGATCTATCACTTTGGAGGCTCCAGCGAGATTTTAAGTTTCTACAGTACAAATTTTAGAATCTCTCCAGAGGGCGTGGAAATTAACTTGGCCAACTAAAAAACGAGTTTCCGCCTTCTTTCGAGTATATACCTAATAGTTTAATAATAAAATCCAACTTTGCTTTCCTTTCCAGGCGAACATTTTTTTGACCAGTTTTCAATTTGATCTTTGGAAAAATATTTTTAAAACGTCTTCAGGATATTTGAAATTACCGCTCCGTGCGTAAAATTAGTCGGTCTAAAAATTTTCAAAACACTTAGCTTGGGACGTGGAAACATTGGAAATTGAAAATCTGAGGAGAAATATGAGACCTAATTTATAAATACCTAAGGGACATAAACACATAAAGGTCCAGATAACAAGAGCTTCGTGTGTATAGGTAAGCACGCGAATAATTTTGCTACGACTATTTATTTCAAATTCAACAATAGAAAAACAGCCAGCGAAGGCAGATTCCGAGGAGAAAATTCCAAGTCCCGTTTTTCCCCTGAAAAAAACTCCTTCCTCCCTTGAACATTTTCAAGTCATCAAAATTCAAAAGTAGTAGATACCTAAGTACCTAACCGGCCTGTTCAATTTTTAAAATTTTCGAAGGCGAAAATTTCAAAAATTATAATTTCAACAAAAATTTGACTTTTTCACGTTTTTAATAATTTTTCAAAAGTAAAATGTAACATTGAATTAAATCCAATCAATTTTTCCGCATTTTGGAAACTTTTTCGAACTGAATGGGCATGGTCAGAATTTTGAAAATACATGTGTTTTATTAATTTAGAATTCGCCATATTAATCGTAACACAGAGAGTCTAATACGTCGAAAATTTTACAAAACTTCAATTATTATTCTTACTTTTTTTTAAAAAAAATTCTACTCTTTTTTTAGAAATTTTGCAATTTTATTTACCCATTGGGAAATAATTTCCTTGTCAACTTTTTCGGAAATTTGCCGACTTTTTATCGAGTTATGGTACGTTTTGAATAGTGAAGTCCATTTTAAAAGGAGCTTGATGTTTTACAGCCCATGCCTTGTTTTTCGAGAAATTTCAGGTCTGGTGCAAATATATTTATGGTACCCCCCTCTCGTCGAACCAGAGTGGGTACATATATCACGAATCTTAATTTTTTCAAATTTTTTAGCGTCGAAATAGGTAATTTAGTCTGGTACATAGCTAGGAATCGGTTTAAAAAAAACTGTTCTGTTTATAGAAATTTTTAACATCTCTGACAAAGGAACAATTCAAAGTGGGTAGGTATCCAACTTCGATTTGCATGAAAATTTTTTTTGGAAACAATATACTTATTTCAAAACTTTGGAAACCAAAATTTTTTTATCCTCGAGACAATTTTTCAATTTTTTGATGAATTTTTCAACACATAAATTCCCATTTTTTTGGCGAAAATATTATTTTTAAGAAAAGTACTTTTTAAATAGAAGCAATGAAATTTAGACCAAACTCTCTCAATATCGACTTCCTTCATTCCATCTCTCCTGAAACCGAATCTCAGCATTTCTAGTTCTTCTTCACCCTCTGTAGATTTTTATTTTTTGTCACAATTTTAATTTTATCCAAAGGTCTGGATGGCAACTCATAGTAGATACATACTGTTTCCAAACCAGACGTGCGTGGGGTTACTGGGGTTACCTCTCTAATTATCGAAGTCTGTGCGTTAATTTGACAAAAATTCATGTACCCATTGATACTACAACATAATAAAATAATTGGATAAGAATGGATTGATAAACAGTCTGCTTCGTAATCACGAAATTGAATTTGCTTGACCCCATTTATATGGTTAAATAGAACGCGAGCGCGTGTCAGTATAATTTTTTGTCGCAGTCTACGTACATTTGGTGCGGTTTAACCGAGTTAGTTTAATTCCCGAGGGGTTGGTAATTCTTTGAATCGTGTTTATCCACACCTTTGAAAAAAAAAAGTCGATAAAACGATTTATTTGTATTAAAATCAGAATATTTGGCGAGGATTTCACTGAGATATTTATTTCTGAAGCTACCAAAATTAGATGCCTATGTTTGAATCAGTACTCTCTCATTCCGAATCAGTGAAAAATCACTGATAAACAGTCAGAATTGCAGCACAGGAAAAATCAGTGAAATTCACTGATTTTCAGTGATTTTTCACTGATTATTCAAAGAATTTCACAGATTTTTCAGTGAATTTCATAAATATCACTGAGTTTTCAGTGAATTTTCACTGATTTCCAGTGATTTTCTTTCACTGATTTGTTTTCAGTGAAAAAATTATCACTGATTTTCTCCTGTGCTGCAATTCTGACTGTTTCTCAGTGATTTTCGGTAATTTTCACTGATTTATAATTGAGAGAGTAGGTACCTAGGTACTCAATTCTGTATGATTTTCTTATGCTCATTATTCATGACATTGGTAAATGTAGCTACCTACTTATTTCAAATTTTAAACTTATTCCATAAGCAGATACTTCTATAAGCAGCTATACCAACCTGAACTCTTGCTTCGCTCAAGCCCAACCGCTGACTCAATTCTTCCCTCATGAAAGCATCCGGATAATGAGTCTCGTCGAATAATCTCTCCAATTCATTAAGCTGCTCCAGTGTAAAATTAGTCCTACTCCGGCGCTGTTTACTATTTCCATTCGTACTACTCGAGCTACTCATCACAATGCTACTTCCATTCTCCGCCGAACTACTCACACTCACCGATAACTCTCTACTTTCAGCCGCGGAATACGAAGACGTGGGCATAGACACTGTAGTTGAGAACATAAACTTGGCTACTTCCGATGTACGGACGAATGTATTAGAGCAGACTATTGGCGGAGGTGATGGACTAGGAGATCCACTACTGGTTATTGGTGATTGAGATGTTGAGCGAGTGTTTCGTGTGTCTTGTTCGGTGGTTATGGTCTTGTCTGGTCTTCTTCTCCATGTATATTCTTCTTTGCTGCTCGAGAACCATTTTCTCTTCTTATCGGATTCGGGACGTGTTGGTTCGGGTTTTGTGTCTCCTACGTGAAAATTTCGTGTTGGAGGCTTATTCTAGTTATAAATAAGTAGGTAAGTAGCTAGGTACTTGAATTTACTTAAAGTAGTGAGATCAATTTCGCATGTACCTACTTAAGCCTATGAATAATTTGAATTTGTATTTTTTTTTTTTGAAAATTTTCGGGAAAGCGAAGAACAAATGCCCATCGATATGACAATATGGCCCATAAAAAATTATTTTCTGTCAAAAAAGTAGACTTGACTTTTTCTTTGCATGAATGGATATGGATTCATTTTGTGAATACATTTTTCTAAAATCAGCTTATTTTTGGAAACGAAAAATAGTAGGTAGGTATTTAATGTATACTTTCACCGTGGGCAAAAATCACTACAATTAAGATTTTGAAAAAATTGTTTGGGTTAAAAATTGTGCATAGAGGTACTTATTTTGAAATTTGGATGAAATAATTTCAAAAAATTTTAAAGAAGAAATAGGATTTACCTTTTATGACAAAAAAAGTTGAATGAACGAAAACAGTCATCTCATTATCAAAATTTGTATTTTCAATGAAACCCAAATCAATAATTATTACGAGTTCATGACCAAAATTAGAGCTGTTGAAATTAAATTCTCCAATGTATGCAGCAACCGTATATTCAATTTTTTAATGAATGTAAGTGCATAAAATTTCATAGTATCTACTTAAATGCTCAGAATGAAAATTTCTGTTAAATATTGAAAAAACATATGGCATTCAGTAGCTAAAATTTACATTTGATAAATATGATTTTGTTTTCAACATAGTATGTTCTAAATCCTAAACCCAATTATTATTCAAATCGAGGAGTTTGGAATAAGGGATGAACCAATAAGAATATTTTTTCAAGTCCTTTTAGTTTTTATAATATGCTCGATATCTACCTATTTTATTTCCAGTATACCTATCAAAAACAAAATAACACCGATTGAAAATTCAATCCGAACTTTTGATTTATTTACTCGTCACTGTGACAAATAATCAATTATTTTTGGTAATTTTTTTCGATTCAAATAGACCATTCTTAGAGCCAGCGAGAATGAGCACGGGCTCTAATGCAAAATTTCCGGTCTCTTTTTATCCTTCCGAAAAATTAAAATTGAAATTTTTCAATGTCTCTCTACCATTTTCAAAACATTAAAATGTATAAAATCATTTTTAGACGTTTAAAAAAAATCAAATGTAAAATTAAACTGAATGAAATTTCATTGCGATCAAGATTAACAATTTTTTCAAATCCTGAGGATTTTTTCTAATTAGGTTGGTGCAGGAAAAATTTTATAAGCAAGAAAGTGTTGCAAATTTAAAATGAACCAAGTATTGATCCTTCGATAAGGTTTTGAAAATTTCAAAAAGTATAAAACTTGATTATTTTGACCAATTTTTAAACCATTTTTTTGATTTTTTGAAAGATTTGTTGATTTTTTTTCCAGAAATTTATTGATTTTTTTTTGTTAATTACGAGTCTTAATTTAGTGTTTCTTAGGCTGCATTTGAAATTTTACAAATTCGTGAGTGACGGCCAGTGGCCCTAATGTTTTATGAGCTCCAAGTGTAATCCTTCACAAATTCGGGGGATCGTTGCAAATGCACCTTTTGTACCCGGCACTGGATATTCTTTGATTTTAAAATATTGGATCTTAAGAGGTTGGTTCATCTTTTTCATGTTCTAAATACAATGAAGCTTAAACAGGAAAGAACCAAGTTTTGCATTATTTAAAAAGACAAAAAACTAAAAATTTTCTATTCAATTTTTACAGATTTTTTAAATTTAGAATAGGTACCTATAATTTTTTCATTTTTTTTTTAATGGGCTGGACTACAAGGTCCATTAGCCCATCTCATACATCAACGCAGTATTAAGCGTAAGTATAAGTAGGGATAGGATTTTTATGTCTTTACATATTTTTTTTGGTTGATTGCCGGTAGGAATATTGCGAATCATAAAATTTCGAGTAAAATAAGCCCAATTTATGTGAGCATATTTTAACATATTTTTAGGTAAAAAGCATAAATTTACATATTTTTGGTGATTTTACCCGTTTTTGACATATTTTGAACATATACTATTTTGCTCTTTTTTCCATTTTTACGACATATTTCGCAAAATACTCAAAAATCCGCTTTTCCAAAGCCAAAAAATTGATTTTGCCGAAATGTGCTTCTGGGAGATATGAAATTATTTCATATGTTTTTTTACATTTTTCGAATAAATGAATGAAGTTTCCGTTTTGAGTTTGTCGTATTGTTCTCCTTCAAAAACGCTGAATTTTGATACCCTTCGTTCCCCTCTTTCATTTGACATATTTTCGGTTTTTTAGGAATATTTTTGACATATTTTCAGAATATGAAAAGCATATTTTATGCGTATAAAACACGATTTTTAAAGCTCAAAAATTCTATTCCTACGTATGAGTTGAAATCGAATCTCATTGTACGTGAAAACCGTAACTTTCTGTAAAAAATTACCCATTGTCCTGTGTAATTATCACTCGGATAGCCAAGGAGAGACATAGCAGAAAATGGAGCAGGGATTCCTATTACCAAAATACATATTTTCATTTAAGTAGCTCATTTCTCAATTTCCTAAGAGGAGAACATTCAAACATAATATTATTTAGATCACAGTTGGTTCTAGGAAGCTTTATACTGAAAAGTTGACCAAATGTTTCCAAAAAAAATCTTCACTTTTGAAAATTTCCCTACTACGTTCAAATTTTTCTGGCTAAAAACACAATTTTATCATTATTGGAAGCAGGAGAGAAAAGTTTCCTCCTTGCTCTCCATTTAGTCAGACCCTGGCTTCAAATTATTTTTAACGAAATTTAACAAAATTGCAAAATTGTCAAAATTTAATAAGATTTCTTTTTTAGACAGTTTTAAAAATTAAATTTTCGATTAAAAAAATATTTATGTTTCAACTTAGGTACGCTAAAATTGATTTTAAAAAATGTTCATTTTGAAAGGACATTTTTTTTAAATTTTTGGCTGATGGTTTTCTCGCCGCATTGTTACGAAAATGGAATTTTTTGGTCGTCATTTTTGCAACTTTTGAAAAGAGCTCACTTTTTCGATTTCATTTTTTCGTTCGTTTGTTGCATTTTTTTCTAAACACAACTGAGTACTTACCTATCTATCTATTTTTTTTCAAAAATAATGAATTTCTTCCAAAATTTGGAAAATTTTTCAAAAAATTATCAAAATTTGTCTCTTTATTGCTTGTTTTTTTGCAGGAAAAATCAACCATTCTTAATGAAATAAGATTATTTGAAAAAAACACGACTAAAAATGATCGCCATGTGTTTCAATTTTTTTCGTTCTTGTCTTTTTAAAAAAAAAAATTACTTATGACAACTTTCTTCAATAATGAAAAATCTCTTTTTAAAATCAGAAAAAAGATTAAATGTAAGGATTTTTTTGAAAATCGGTTTTTGAGTTGAAGTTCCCGGACCTTGATTCTACTCCTTTTGAAAGACCCAAAATCAGTGTCAACTCAAAAACCAATTTTTGACGATCTCACACATTGATTTATGTCTCATTTTACTTACCTATTTACTCTCCTAATTGAAGGGTACAGGGAAAAAAGCAGCCAATTACAAAAATTGTATATTAGAAAAGGGACCTAGCCGTAAATTTAAAAAAGATTACATCCAAGTCTCTTTTCTAATGTATAATTTTTGTAATTGGCTGCTTTTTTCCCTGTACCCTTCAATTATAAATCAGTGAAAATGATCGAAAATCACTGAGAAACAGTCAGAATTGCAGCGCAGGAGGAAATCAGTGAAATTTTTTTTATTGAAAACAAATCAATGAGAAAAATCAGTAGAAAATCAGCGAAAATTCACTGAAAATTTCTGTGCTGCAATTCTGACTATCAGTGACTTTTCACTGATTCAGAATGAGAGAGTAATAATCTTTTTTTTTAGTTTTTATAAAATTTTAATTAAGATTAATTATTTACAAAATTAAATATTATTTTATCAGTTTTTTTGTTTCCTCGTCGTTTTAGTAACACTCTTTCTTGGTCATGTATTTTATTCATTTCCAACTCATTTTTAAAAAAATAATCAAATCATTCATTGTAAACTAAACAGGCCTTCTCTTCTGAGGGGATTGGCTCGCAGTCGCAGATAACCAAATTTCTCAAAGCTCAGTTTGTAAAATATTTCAATACTTTTTAAGTCGAAAATATTTCAATCTGTCACCTTCTTACCAAGTAAAATTGCACGCAGATTCAATGAAAAAATTTAACTATCTAGCTAGATTAAATTTTATGTAATTTTTGAACTATTGAATAAAATTTTATTTAAAAAACCACACAATGAAATTAAATGATCATAAAAAATGTAAAATAAACATCTACATATTTTGGATTACAAAAATGAAATTGTTTAAAATTTCAACTGAATCTCGTCTCATTTCCCATATTAAAATTGATACCTATACAGTCTAATAAAATGCAATTTGCTAAAGTCGAATCAAACCTTTCCTAAATCTCAATTTATGCATAAAAATAATATTCAAAAAAACAATCCATGTCTTTCTATAATGAAAGGACGAGGACGAGGTAGAGGTGTATTAGCATAATACAACTGAACCACGTTAATAAAATTGCATACCCTTCGCCTTGAAAAATCACCGTAATGCACCTATTTGCGGCGTTTCGCTTAGGCAAATCATTATACATCGTGGAATTTCTCAAATAAGTATTAAAAAGAAAGTTCTTTGGCTCACCTGCGTGAATGGAATCGTGATGTAAGAATTTAGTTTGACTAGATTTCAGACTATCAATAGAGAATTCCCTCGACTGCGTTTTCTTCGTAATACTCGGTTGGTCATCGGATTTTTCAACCTTCACGTCCAAATTGCTCTTCGAGGTGTCCTCTTTTTCACCGGTACTTTCACCAGTCTCGACAGAAACTGCCATCGATTTCTGACCGGATTCTTGAGTATCCGTTACCGAAATATCATCATCTTCTTGATCGTTTTCTGTTCCATCGACGTTCGAATTTGACTCTGTGAACGAAGACTTGCTCGAGTCTTCCATTCGACCTCGGATAATTAAACGCGATTAATTAAACAGGTGCTATCGTCGTCTTCATCTGCGGCCATTTCACTCACAAGTTCACAACGCGTTAATACCGAGCACGAGAAAGGCACGTTGGACGCTGCACGTTGCGCAAAAATGCTAAATCGAAATTTTTTCAGACTTTGGCGCTAGACAAAAACGGCGGAAATGAAATCTTGGCTAAAATTGTTAACAGTTACAGCCGCCGAGCTCACTTAATAAAAAGAAAACATAAAAACCGATGAATATAATAAATAAACCGCAACAGCCAATAAACGAGTCGATGGCTGAATGGGCGTACCTGTGCGAAGAATGTGCGTGATTGGTAATCCCTGGATATTATCCTACGCCTTCATTGGTTCTCGTCGTCCATTGCTACGTACACGACCCTCTTTCGAGTTTTTCACCCAAACTACGAGTATACCGCGTTCTTCGCCCGCATCCGTACCAAGTTTCCCGCATAATCGTCCAACAGCAGTGGCACTATACGCTTATACTAAATTTCACAAATTTTATAGCTTCAGCAAATGATTATCCATTAATATTGTTGCGACATTTTTTTCATTATTAGATTTTTTCTCGCTAAATTAAGGTGCCACGAAACAGCTCGAATTTAATTTTCATACTTAGGCGAGGACGAGGTAATGAAAAAAAAGCGTCGAAGTTGCGAATTTCAGCCGAGCCGGAGTGTTTTCTTTTTGCCTTCGGTGCGGGGGGGGCGGGAAGGGGGGATATAATCGATAAATACTTGTATTTAAATGAATAACGAGATGAGATTTTTACGCCATAATGCGCCCCGCATACGTTTGGAAATTTTATTATTAAATCGTTTTTCCGTATGCTTTGGTACTTCCTCCCTTCGAAACGAATGTTTCATTTTGAAAAGGTCGTGAATTTTTTATCATTCTGTTAACTTTTCTCGCGTCGAGTAGGTAATTATTTATTGCGTTTGAATGGGATTTTCCATCGCAGACTGCTTTACCTGAAGTTTACCTATATCAAGGTAGACGGTGGGTTGCGAATTTTGCATGTCTACGAACGGTATTCGGAGATGGGAACTTGATGGGGAATATTTTTATGTTATTTGGTTTAATGATTCGTTATTCGAATTTTCGAATGTTTTCTTCTTGAATTGAAAAGTGCTAGTTTAGATGAATTTAATGAGGATTATCGCAGTCAAATTCGATTTTATGTTACTTTTTTTCATACTCATTTGGTGTAAGGCCTAAGTTTAATTTGCTTAATTTATAATACGAACTTTTTAGCTAAAATAAAACCCAAACCCAAAATAAATTAGCAGAAAGGAGAAGTTTCGTATATAAGCTCAGTAAGACATTTATTTCAGTATTCCCGAACTTCTCTGAAATTGGTGAATATTTTTACCCTTTTTTGGGGGTGAGGGGTTCAAATTTTGGTTTTTCGGACATAACTTTCGAAATTACGCATTTACGAAAAAAAAGTTGAAACAAAAATTGTAGAGAATTGAAAAGCAAATAATTTTGTTATTTACAGTTTTTCCCTAGAACGTCATGGAAGAGGGCTGGGGCCTTCCGAAAAAAATCAATTTTGAAAATTCCTTACTAACAGAAATAATTATCAAATCGGGTTAATCGACTTTTGGAAGCGGTTTTTTTTGCATAGTATATCCCATTACTATGTAGAACAAGAAAAATGTACAGCGGACCCCTCATCTCAATGTAGGGGGTGGATCCTTCGTAGAAAAAGTCGCGTTTTCCCCCAAGCATAGTTCAGCTACAGTGCAAAATTCGAAAAATTGGTTCAAACAAACATTGTAGACGTAGAGCGTTAAAAGACAAACATTTTACTTTTTTTACTTTTTTTCTACGTGATCTTGGGGGCGAGTTATCGCAAAAAGAAAAAAAAATCGGCGCAGCGTTCAAAAATCTTTTACGAATTTTGTACCTTGTCTTTTGGGGTCCAATTTAGGTTCAAGGGTTAAATGATAATAAAAATCGAGTTCAGTGATCACAAAAACCCCAGAAATTCACTTTTTGGACTATCGCTTCGCTAGATTTTATACCAGATCTACAAATGTGTAATTTATTGAGTTGATGAAAAATTTTTGAACGCCGCGTCGCTTTTTTTCTTTTTGCGATAACTCGCCTCCAAGACCACGTAGAAAAAAAGTAAAAAAAGTAAAATGTTTGTCTTTTAACGCTCTACGTCTACAATGTTTGTTTGAACCAATTTTTCGAATTTTTCACTGTAGCTGAGCTATGCGAGGGGAAAAACACATCTTTTTCTACGGAGGGTCCCCCCCTACTTTGAGGTGAAGGGTCGGCTATACATTTTTCTTGTTCTATATAGTAATGGAATATACTACGCAAAAAAACTGCTTCCAAAAGTCGATTAACCCGATTTGATAATTATTTCTGTTAGTAAGGAATTTTCAAAATTGATTTTTTTCGGAAGGCTCCAGCTCCCTTCCATGACGTCCCTGGGAAAAACTGTAAATAACAAAATTATTTGTTTTTCAATTCTATACAATTTTTGTTTCAACTTTTTTTTCGTAAATGCGTAATTTCAAAAGTTATGGTCGAAAAACCAAAATTTGAACCCCCTCATCCCCCAAAAAGGGGTCAAAATATTCACCAATTTTAGGGAAGTTCGGGAATATTGAAATACATGTCTTACTGAGCTTATATCCAAAACTTTCCCTTTCTGCTAATTTTTTGGGGTCAAAACCTAAAAAGTCCGTATTATTAATATTTTTCGAGAAATTTATTTATTCTTTAATTTTTCGTTCATTTTTACTGTATTGATAATATTTTTTATTTAAAAATTCGAGCCGATCCAGGTCTACAAAACGCAAAGATTATTT
The DNA here is from genome assembly GCA_033439095.1 of Pseudococcus viburni. Classification (NCBI taxonomy): domain Eukaryota; kingdom Metazoa; phylum Arthropoda; class Insecta; order Hemiptera; family Pseudococcidae; genus Pseudococcus; species Pseudococcus viburni. The sequence continues at coordinate 513,374 of JAVBJF010000229.1, read as the reverse complement.
TAATTTTTTGTGAGATTTGGATTTGTCGCCAGCTGGGAAACACGGTCACTTTCTCCACTCACCTAAAAAGTTGGTAACTTTCCATATATTGGTCCCTTTTTTCTCATTAGATATGCATAATATATAATATTTAACAAATTAGAGTGAAACAAATTCGGAATTTGACAAAAATTGTTGAGTTAGGTAGTTAACTTTGATGGGAGAAACTCTCGAAAAATTTCGACCCCTGCCCAGGGCGCGACGAAGCTGGGGACCTCAAAATTTGGTCAATTTAGAAAGAAAGCTGGATTGTTGCCATTCTGAGAGGTAGTGTCACCTGTTAAGGAACCACGGTCAATGGTCATCCTCTAAAAAGTTTCGATTTAATTCTCTACTCCTCTTGGAACCATTGACCACAAAATTTGACACCACTTTTTGCCTTCTACCAGAGAATTGAAAAGTTGTAAATCGTGAATTTCAGGAATTTTATACTTTTACCAAATTTGAATCGCCCGCCCACTTAAATATTTCAAAATCAGGCCAAAAAAATTTTTAATCACCTAAAATAAATGTTGACAATTTTTTTAAATTTCAGTTGACAACACTGCTGCAAAAAATTTTCAAAACATTATCTTAAATTAATTTTGAAGACCAAAAAAATTGTTTACCTCACTTTTCGAATCTCTGAATGAACAACTTGAATTTTATGAAAATTACATAGGTAAATAAAAGTGCAGCTAGCAGCAGTGCAATGAATTTTTTTGAAAAATTTAATCAACAATCGCTTTGGGTTTAAAAAAAAATTGGAAAATATTTTTCAAAACTTTAATATAATTTTTAAAAAATTTCAATCAGCAGAACTCCTTCAAAAAATTTAAAAAATTCTAATTAGAATTTATTTAAAGGATCGAAAAAATTTTCGGTTTGATTGTGACGTGTTTGAGGGAGCGAATTGAATTCGGTAAAAATCAGAAATTCTTTATTTTTGAGTCTGGATATACAAACCACCCTTAGAAGGAAGGTATCCAAACTCAATGTAAAATTTTGAATTCTAACAAAAAAATCAAAATTACTTCATCACCCTGAAATTTGGTACATAGGAATTAGGAACCCTATTTTTGACCTGCCGAATCGATTGGATGCGGTTTCGAGACGTTTCGGAGTCACCGGAAATGTGAACTCAAGTTACGAATAATTTATTTTAATCGATCAAATAGGTCACCAATATGGGTAATTCGCGATTATAGGTGCTGAAGTTCATATGATATATGGACCATTTTTATAGACTTTTATCTAGCGCTGGAAAATTCAAAAATTTTCTGGTGACTTCGAAACTTCTCGAAACCGCTTCCAACCAATTCGACCTGAAATTTGGTACCTATATTATAGGTACCAAATTTAAGTTTCTTTCGTTGATTAGATCAAATTTTTATATTTTGCAGAACGATGGGATACCTAATTTGAAATTCCAAAACTTCACCAAAAATCGAGAAATGAACTTCAGCACCTGAAATTTTGGATAAGTATGGAGTTATTTTATGACGTACTTTCGATTCATTTTTAGTTGGGCTCAAAATTTTACTTCGAGTTAGGATATCTCCCTTGTTAGGGGTCGAAAAGTGGTTTTTGAGTTGAGATTCTCCCTTGATTCTACTCCATCTGAAAGGCCCAAAATTAGTGTCAACTCAAAAACCAATTTTTGACCCCTAAGGGTGGTTTCTATATCCAGGCTTACATTTTGTAATCTTAAGCTTTTTCAACACCTCGGTAAAGAACGAAAATTGGTACCCAGTTTGAAGATACGTGGTCCAAAGAGGGATAAAAACTTAAATCGCAACCTTTTGGGTTGGAGGGTGGCCGAAGTTACCACGAGGTGACGCTATCCAAAGTGGCGAAAATCGCATTTTTTCCCCGAAATTGGCTCTATCTTGATTCCCTTAACTCATCCCTTCTCTCCTCGGGGCCGAGGAGCTCAAATATTTTTTGAGAGGTCCCTCACTCAATATAAATTACCTCGCCGATTTTCGTCAAAATCCAAAACATTTTTTTTATCCCACCGTCATAATGGTTATAATAGGTATAAAAATAACAGCTAACAGACGACCAACTTTCAAAAATATAAATAAAACAAGCTCAATTTTCCGAATGTTAAAAATCACGACGGACGATCATCGACTCCATCGTCAGCAATATCAACGTCGAGTGTTTTAGTTTTACAACGTTACGCTAAATTACACGTTCGCTATCCTTCATTGGTTTTCAATTTCAGTAATGAAATACAGACGCGACGTCATTTACTTTTTATCGATACCGGAGCGTTTGTTAACACTTTTACTAAAAGCAAATCGAGATTTTCGCACACAACTCCCCATAGAACGAGCGGTTTTTTTTTCACGACACGCATGCGAACGAATGAATCAATTACAGTGATTTGGAATTAGTGTACTCGACTGGAAATGTAAAATAGATATACATGCTTGGTAAAATATCAGAGTAAGCCAGAGCTGGCGAAGTGAATTTTTCTCATGTGTAGCATATATGCATAAAAAAAGTAGGTACAGAAACAGTGAAATTTTTTCAGTATTTAAAAAAAAATTACTTCAGTTAATAGGTAATTAGGTATGTAATAGTTATTGACAAAAGAAGAGAAAAAAAATATTTATTCACGAATTGAATCTAAAAGTAGGCATTCTTTATTTTTTGACATTACCTACCTAATTCATCCATAAGTTTTGCAATAGATATCGACTTCAATCTGATCTTGATGGATATGCAAAACCAATATATGTTTCAATTGGAGAAAATCATTTTTGGATAAAAAAAATCAGAAAAAATCATTTTATTCGGAAATACGAGTAGTCAATCTCTTCCTTCCATAAGCCAATTTCGGTTTGTCCCCTAAGAGTGTTTCCTTCTGTTTGAATTGTGAAGAGTGCAAAAATTTAGAAGATATTTTTGAAAATTTGAATATGAAATTTAAATGGAACCAGATTAATTATGAAAAGTGAAGCTTCTTAACGGCGGATGCAGCAATTCCTGGCCGGGTAAAATTTCATCATTAGTCAAAATAGTTGCAGTTGAATCAACATTTTTTTTAAATGAAGATCTTTTTATGAAAAATTATCTTTTGAGTTGAAAAAAATTGGGAAAAGTAGTAGGTACTTTTGAATCGAAAACCCTCAGGAAAAAATCCACTCTGGACGGAAATTTTCAATTTTTCCCCTCCTCCCTTCCATAAGCAAAGTATACGCTTCTTCCAAAAGAATAATATCAATTTTTTCGTTTGAAGTAATCGAAGGAAAAAAATTGAAGAGTTTACTCGAAATTTTGAGTATGTCACTTTGACGGTTCTCAAATGACACTTACCTAAAAAATAAGTTTTAAAAATTTTACTTTTTCCAATTCTTTTTTAGGGGTTTGATTAGTTTTGGTGAAATATTTGGAGCCTGATTAAGCGGGAGAGGAGCAGAGGGGATAGCTTTCCTCCCATGTATGGCCAAAATAAATTTTCAGGAAAAAATTATAGCATTTAAAAATTTCTTGAAAGTGGTCAACTTTTTTGAAAAATTTTTGTTTTGAATTGGAGAAAAGCTGAGAAAAATCATACTTTGAGTCGAAACAATCCATTTCGTTCAGAAAATTTTAATTTTTTGTCCTTGTTGCCTGTTCAATAAGGCGATTTCAGTTTGTCCATAAGAACAGGTACTATCTTTTTTAGTACGAAATAGAAAAAACCTTGGAAAATTTGAATATAAAATTTTGAAAAAAATGGATTGATGAAAAAAATGACGTTTTTAAAATTTTGCTAAATTTTTTTAGAACATTGATAGAGTATTTAGAGCCAGATCAAACGAAGGGGGCAATTTGGCTCCCTTCAGTGATGGCAAAATTGCATTCAATGTCAAAAAATTAAGGTTCAAGTTTGAAATTTTTCGAAAATGATGACCTTAATTTTCGTAATGAGGTAAAAACCTGAAAAAATTGTGCTTCAAGTCAAAAAAATCAGGAAAAATTCCATTTCGGTGGAGAATTTTCGATAAATTAGTAGAAGTAGTGATTTCTTTTTAATGAACGATTGAAAATTGGCATTTCCCCTCCTCTATTTTCTCACGTGTCGCATTTGCTACATCTGCTACAGGAGAGTTACCGATTTCAAGTTAACAACGTAATTCGGCAGGAGAAACTCAAATTCACAAAAATATGAGGTACTATGGCGAAGTCGTTCGCACTGAACGATTCTGTTTTCCTCTTCACATCTTGAGATTTTGTTTTCATCTTCATTATTATAACGAAATTAATCCTCTACTGCTGATTAATTTTCAATTTGTTAAATGAAAAATTATTCATTAGGTATAGAACGTGCCCACTGTGAAAAAACGTTTTTTTTTTTACCTAAAAATAACAAAATAAGCAGAAGACTCCGCCTTTTATATATTTTTTCGTTTTATTGTGTTTACCTAGAAATGCGCTGTGAAGATGACATGGTCATTTTTTTTTCTTTTTTACCAAGAAATAAGCAGAAAACTTGGTCTTTTCTAATTTTTTTTTTCGTTTTTTTTCATCTAGAAATATGTTGAGTTTCTTTTTTTTTCATTTATTTTATTCTTTTTACCTAAGCAGACGGCTTGGTCTTTTCTATTTTTTTTTTTTTTTTTTACCTAGAGACAGAGACGCACCTGGGGGGCTCACAGGGCTCGACCCCCCCCTTCTTAACTCAGCAAGGGAATTTTTTATTATAAGAATGTCAAAGAAAAATATGATTTCCTAAAAAAAATTCGCCCTCGTTTCGCTCGGGCGTATTTTGGTAACCATTTCTTAAATAAACATATACTTGCCATTCTTTAAATTTGAATTAGTTGAATTGGCAAAAAGTATGTCTTTTTTAATAGTCCAGGCAAATAAGAGAAAAAATGTACCAAACCCCCAAAAAATTAAAGCCTGATTTTTTTCGCGTTTTTCGTTCGTAATGGTCCATTACATAACATACTAAAATGGACACCCCGCAACCCACCGCTACCTCCAGGGGAGGGGTAAACGTCCGCTGAAAACCGGTTTTTCGTAAATATCTCCTCAAATAAGCCTCAAAATTGAAAAGTAGTTATGAACAATCTTGTTCCACGTGTAATTTCCTGTCAGAAGGTTTTTTGTTTTTTCAAAAACACTCACTTCCTTGATAAAAAATCATGGGTAAAAACACCTATTTTTCAACAATTTACAGCATTTTTGGAAAAAATCGAAACTTTTGGGAATATTTCCTCAAAAATCCTCAAAATGGAAAAATGGTTATGAATAATCATGTTCTACGTGTAATTTCCTATCAGACAGGTTCGTTTTTTTTCGAAAACACTCGCTTCTTTGCCCAAAAATTAAGGGTGAAAAACACCTATTTTTCCAATATTTACAGTATTTTTGGAAATTATGGAAATACGAAGCTAAAAGTACTCAAAATGAGTATTTTTTTTATACATGCTGGTAGCGTATTCCAAAAAAAGTCACCGCATAAATTTCAACCTCTACCGTTAATTATAAGAGAGGTTATTGAAATTGAATACTGCATTTAAAAAATCGAGGTTGTGGAAAGAAAAAGTACTATAAACGCGATGTTATTCCTGATTATTGGTGATACGAAACATTTCTTTGCGTCGCTCGTAAGGATTCAAAAACATTTTCAGCTTCGTATTTCCATCATTTCCAAAAATACTGTAAATATTGGAAAAATAAGCGTTTTTCACTCTTGATTTTTGGGCAAAGAAGCGAGTGTTTTCGAAAAAAAACGAACCTGTCTCATAGGAAATTACACGTAGAACATGATTGTTCATAACCATTTTTCCATTTTGAGGCTTTTTTGAAGAGATATTCCCAAAAGTTTCGATTTTTTCCAAAAATGCTGTAAATTGTTGAAAAATAGGTGTTTTTTACCCTTAATTTTTGGTCAAGGAAGTGAGTGTTTATGAAAAAAAAACCCCTTCCGATAGGAAATTACGCGTAGAACAAGATTGTTCATAACTACTTTTCAATTTTGAGGCTTATTTGAGGAGATATTCACGAAAAACCGGTTTTCAGCGGACGTTTACCCCTACCCTGGGGGTAGCGGAGGGTTATGGGGGTGTCCATTTTAGTATGTTGTGTAGTAGACCATTACGAACGTAAAACGCGAAAAAAAAAATCAGGCTTTAATTTTTGGGGGTCAACTCCTAAAATGTCTGGACTATAAGCAGTAAAATAATTTTCGTTGAAAATGAGTGATTTTTCACTGATTTTTCGGTCAAAAATTATTAATTTCTCAGTCACATGTCCCATTTATCAGAAAAAATCAGCAATTTTCACTAAGTATAAAAAAAATTATTATAAATTTCGTAATTTTTCAATTTTTCTTCGCTCAAATCTGTAGGTATACAGGGTGGCTCGGTTAAGGTGTGAAATATTGAAACCTCATATTCTACTTATCAATACGAACAAAAAATGTCATATTCAACATGGGCCCAAAACGCGTTCTTTCTGAGATATTGCCGAGTAAAGTACTGGAAATTCGGCAACGTTGCGCATCGCGACGCCCGTAAAATGTTGCGTTTAACGAGACGAGCGTCGGGGTTACTTACGCGGAAGTTAATTACAGCGTTGCCACAAAATAAATTATGCTAAGATACCCTCCATTCTTTTGATTTTTTAGAAAAAAATTTTAGGCGAAATTTTTTTTATAATAATGAGGAATCATGGGAAATCATTAAATTCGATTTTTATTGTAATTTTGTGGGATGGTCGAAATTTGATAAATTGATTACTCAGCATCCAATAAATAAAAAAAACAGAAATTTGGGTCAATAGGTGTTAAATAAGTAGTACTACCCCTAAAAGTGAATAAAATTTCAAAAAAAAAGATTTTTTATTCTTGTTCGACCATTTTTCTGGTACAGAAACACATTTTTTGCTTTAAAACACTTACTTATGAACCAAAAAAAAATAAAATTGGTATACGTTTCTATGGACCTCCTTTCACTTTTTCCACCACCTACCCCCCGAAAATTTTCACTGCTAGAGCAAAAATTGCCAATTTTGGGTGAAATCTGGGCCCCCTTTAAAGGCGAATAACTCAGTAATGAAGCGTTTATGACCCATCATGTATATAACATTTTTTACTCCAAATGATAAGTAGAATACGTGGTTTTAATATTTCACACCTTAACTGAGCCACCCTGTATATTATTTGCCTACTGAAAATACCCCATTACTTCAGCCCCACTGAAATAACAGGTTAATTAATTTTTTTCATTAAATTTTGACCCCTCATTTTTTCTCAAAATCTGAGCCCCTCCCTTACACAATTCTGGGTGCGCCTATGCCTAAAAATATTCTGAATTTCAGTTTTTTAAATTTATTTTATTCTTTTTAACAAAGCAGATGATTTCGTCTTTCCTATTTATTTCGTTTTTTTTTTTTACCTAGAAATAGACTCTAAAGTTACTCAGACTTTTCTATTTTTTCCATATTTTTTTTTTCAAAATTAAGTCAGCAATTGGAACCAACTAAAAGTTTTAAAAAGCTAAAATGTATCGAGTATTCTGATTTTAAGGAATTAAAAAAAAACCACTCGAAACATGAAACTTTCAAAAAGTAAGTTGAGAATTGAAAAAGGTAAGCATAAAGAATCGTTCATTGCGAACAACTTCGCTGCCTCATATTTTTGTGAATTTGAGCTTGTCCTTAATTCGGCATCTCGTCGGTATACCTACGTATAAAAGTAAAACTAACGAAAACGCTGCGGAATAAGTAAAACTTTACGCTCACATCGGAGCGAGCATTAAACGAGGCGAAAAATGCAATTCGTCTTGTAGGGCGCGATAAAAAGGATCGAAACATCGAGGGAACGGTTCTTAATTAAGGTAATAGGCGAGTAAATATTAGAAACGCAGGTAAGATAAAGTTTGCGTTAATAAGTAGCGCTTTTTGAGCGCGCCAACCGGAGGGAGTGGCGAACGAAAGCAATTAGTAAGAAACGAATTGTTACGGTTTTGCGAAAGAGGAAGCGAGCTGCGAAACAGAAACAAATCTCCGACTCGCTTTTACTTTTAAGTCGTTTGAAAATGGCCCGTTATAATTAATTAACGGAATGGAATAGAATGGAAATAGCAGCGAAACTCGGCAATTTGTAAAGGGCGCGAAAATTTCATTATCTTAATGAAGTAGCGTCCCAATCTCCCACTCCGACTTATTCACCCCGCTAACCGAAATAAATACGATTCGTTTAACCTTTTATCCTGCGCGTTTCTTTTCTCTCCCTCTCTCTTTCTATCTCAGCGCGGCGTTTTTCTTCCCTTAATTTTATTTGATAGCGAATTAATCGACTCGTCTTTCTTTTTCCTGCGCACTTTTCGAACCTACTATAAACGATGATAAAATTGCTTCGCTTTAAAAGCCAACCTATACTCGTTTGCCCGTAAACGTAAAAGAACCTAACAGACAGCTATTAAAAATACGACGCCGATATCCTCTCTGCTTTATCCTTTTTTATTACTATGTCGTTTAGAAAAGCCGATAATGTTGGAGTAGATAACCTATGCGTATATTTAATTAATAGCCATGCCAGCTCCACGCTCCTCGTATTGTTTCACATTCCCTATTCTATGCTCTTGCTCGTCGACATCTTTATTTTTACCAAGTAACAATACCATTTTCTTAAGGATTATTACCGAGTTATCGGTTAAATTAATTCTATTATCTCGACAAAACCCGGGATTACGTTGAGAAATCTATACACCCTGCGAATACGTATGTTGGCGCGTATTTCCGGCGATTCAAGTATGCAATTTATTTAACGCGTTGAATACAACGCAACGCCAACGGAGCCAAGTTAGTTTGGCTGAGCGAATTGTTATTTGGAATTAGAATTGTTCTGTTTCGTGTTTTTTTTCTGCATTGTTGTGTGAAATTCTGTTCTTCGTGGTGATATTTTTTCGAGTGATTTTTTTCTTTTCTACTAATATAATTTGTACTTGAGGGAACCTGGGGCCCTGATGCAGGATGCAAATCAGCCAATTGTTGTCTGTGAGGTGGTTGGTAAATTTTGGTGGGTTGATAACATTACGACACAAAACAGAAAAAAATTTCAGATCTGACGGATTCATGAGCCATTATCAATAATGTGATTTTATGTTGTTAGCGTAAAAGGCTGTGGGGCAATAAGGGGGGTCATTTGGCCTCAGGTGGAACTTTGTCAAAATTCTTACGTCATTCGATTTGCATTGGTGGAAGATGGTTTTAGAGCGCATGAGCGAATTTTTATCTCACCCCTGGGGGGCTGGGGGCCCAAAATATGCGATTTTCAAGCTACAAACTTTTAAAAATTCTCTCTTCGCGAGTTTTCAACATAGTTTTTTCAAATTTGGCATGTAGGTAGAGGTACTAGAGGAGAGTGCTCTGAATTTTTTTCAGATTTTTTCGACCACTTTAATGACCTTGAATTTGACTTTGAAAATTTCAAATCGCCTTGAGGGGCACAGTTTTGATACTGTCTCAATTTTTTTTCAAATTTGGATTTCCTAATGTATTTCACACTTCTGGGAATTTTTTCAGATTTTTTCAACCGGTGGAAAGTGGTGAAATATTCAAAAAACTGGTGTAATTTATCAGTTTTGTTGCTTAAAATCATTGTTTTCCATCAATTTTTCATTTTTTATGGTTTCCTGCTAAAAATATTATTATTCACTCGCCGTGTCCCATTTCGACCTTTATTCATTAATTTCTTACGACAGTGATGTTTTGAGCGAATTTAATGGTTACACTATTAGTCTACAGTCCAACTGGCAAAAAGTGTTCATTGAGCGTGCTTTTTTGCGGGACAAAAAAATAAATTGGCTTTTTATGTATATGGGTACCATAGTCCCGAAAAAGTGAATTTTGGATTTTTACCCTTGCACAATAGGGGACTGGAGCTTAAAAACCCCCGTTTTTCCCCATTTTTTAAAGGCCAGGGATAAAAAAAATTTCACAGACTGGTAGCGGACACTCTCCTGACTCAAAATATATGTTTACTTTCTTGGGCAACGTGCACAATGGGGTGCCAGCGCCCTTAATGTGTGATTTTTTGCGAAATTTGGCCATTTTTGGATCAATAATGGCTCCATAGGCGTCATATGGTCTGCGGGACAAAAAAAAACATTTCAACACATTCATGGGTTCATTCCATACCCATTAAGCCAAAGTTTATGGAAAACGGTCGGCACAATAGGTTGTGGTGAATTTTTGAAGTTGAGAAAACGAATCATTTTCGCCCCTTTTTGTTAAAACTGAATTACCAAAAAAGTTTCAGAAACTGGGGTTGCGACCTATCAAAATAGGTTAAAATTTCACAAGCAGTACAAAGATATTAGTGAAAATGTAATTTGAGCATTTTTGAATATTTTTGAGCAACTTTGAGCCCATATATTGGGTCAATTTTCAAGTATTTTCCAAAAATTGTCGTATAACCTATGAAATTGGGATAAAATTTCACCAAAAACTTGAAAATGTTGACCAACATTTTTTTGAGTATTTTTTGAAAATTTTGAGCATTGGCCAATTTTTGAGTAAGTAGGTAGGTTGGTAGGTATTTTTAGATAATTGACGCGTAACCTATCAAAATGGGGTAAAATTTTACGAGCAACACAAAGATATTAAATAAAATGTAATTTGAACATCTTTGAGCCATTTTGAGCCCAAAATCTGCATAATTTCAGTTTTGAGAATTTTGAGCACAGGCCAATTTATGAGTACAGTAGACTCCCGATTATCCGACATAATTGGGGCGGGAAAGTGTCGGATACTCAAAAAAGTCGGATAATAGAAAAGTTCAGTTTTTTTCAGAAAAAACGTAATAAATGAATTCTTGAAATGCGGGAAATAATTTGGCATGCATTTATTTTTAAAAAACCTCAAAACCAAAATTAAAACAATAGAACTAAATAATCTAAAAAAAAAATCACCTCGATATTTTTAGGTTAAAATTTAAAAACAAAAATACTTGAAAGAAATCACTTTTTCTAAGACAAAATCATTAATTTTTTGAAAAAAAGTTGGTTGTAGATTTTTGTCGCGGCGCATCAATTTTTTCAGAGCCTTTGCAAAGTTCGACCATTTGCAAAAAGTCATCAGTTTTCGCGAAGTGACACCTTTCTGCCTTTCCAAAACTCGCGAATTCTCATTTCCCACTGCTTTTAAGTACCATACCAGATGGTGTGAACGTTTTTACATACAAATTTCTTTGGTTAGGAGATAAATTTAAAATAAAATAAGTCGGATAATAAAGCATTATCCGACATTTGGAGGTTGGATAATCGGAAGTTGTCGGATGACATTTTTTGATCGGATAATCGAGAGTCGGATAATCGGGAGTCTACTGTATTTTCAAATAATTGACATGTGACCTATCAAAATTACACGAGCAGTACAAAACATATCAATGAAAATGTAATTTCTGCATTTTTGAGCGATTTTGAGCTCGAAATCAGGTTAATTTTAATGTACTTATTTTCCAGAAATTGACATGTGGAAAATGAAGTAGAATTAAAGAGGTATAATTACGATTTTTTTCATCCTGAGACGAGTATTGTTGATGAGTTACTTAGGGTTTGAAACTAGTTTGTAATAGAATCCGAATGTTCTGAATTCGAATTTATTATTGGTTTCCAGATAGGAAGTGAAATACCTTCTGGATCGTCGATCCGATGCCCCCTATCTCCGCCTATGTGCCTGTGGGGGGCGAGATGCAAATTGAAAATGGGGCAGAATGCAAACATGGTTTTTAAATACGAATTTCTTGAAAAAGTCACAAATGGGACCAAACATGTTTCAATTGGTACATATTCTTATATTTTTTCCATAATACATATCACATTTTTGTTATAATTTTCAGATAAGATATCAAAAATTTGTTTAAAAAATCAGAAAATCAACTAAGACAGCAGAAATTATGAATACAAAGGTTTTAGAATTCCTCTTCCCAAAAATTACACCTTTATTTAAATATGTGCTATCCACCTCGAATATAGGTACTCGAGTAAATTTACCAAAAAAGCCATGATTTTTCATCGTGTCTTTACTGTTTGCATCTTGCCTCATGGCGTTTTGCATCCTGCCCCACCCATGGGGCAAGAGGAACTAATTTCAAAAAATTCTGTAGGTTGAAGTACCGGTAACCTATGCGCCAAAATGGAATTTTTCCAGCGAGATGAAAGATGAATGTTTAAGCTTCAATTTGTTGCAAAAATCAGACGATTTGGCCAATTTAAATAGATTTAGCAGCCCATTTGGCCAAGGTTAGTACATCCTGCCCCAAGTTCCTTTACTTAAAACAACTTTGCATTTGAATAACAAAGGCTTGGACAGGTTAACTAGCGGATTTTTGATTTCATTAAATTCTCGTTTTTTAAAAAAAATGGAGAGGATAGAGAAAATGAACATCAAACAAAACCAACAGAACTACTGGAACCCTGGACATACCTACTAGAACTACTGGAATCACTGAAACCATTATAATGGTTTCAGTGATTCTCTCAATTCCAGTGTTCCAGTGGTTCATAGAACCACTGGAACACTGGAATTGAGAGCGGTAAAGAGAAAGAGAAAATTTCAAATTAGATACTGAAATTCAGCTCTGAAGAGAGTACAAGAGAATTTTTCAAGTTACAAAATTCGAATCTGGAAGGAATACAGGAGAACAATAATTTGACGCCTATCAAAGTGGAAAAAATTTTTAGCAGTCTTACCAACCTCATTTCAACGTTTCAACTTTGAACCCTTAGCCCCCCCCCCCCCAAGGCAATGCAACATTTCATTTTTTCGTAAACATTTTTCATCTGAAAAAACCCTATACTTACTGTACAAGGAATAGGAAATAAAAAAAGTGCCGATGTCCCACAACTTTTCTCGAAAAGGAAGCTTTTTTGGGAGAGTACAAAGTGAGTGTGGAAACTTGAAATACCGGGGGATTTTGGGGAGAGGAGCAAAAAGGTGCCTTCTTTCGTATTTTCGCCTGAAATAGGGCAAATAATTGTGCTTTTGTTCATGCCGAGCAAAACGTAGGCAGAGGTTTTTAAAAAAAAAAAATTATGCCCAAAAAAGGCATTATAAACAGAAAAAAGGCCAAAAATTGTGAACATTCTCAAAACATTTTTCGAAATTACCATTTTTGAAACAATTAACATACTTTTCCTTTTAGAGTACCTACCTATAAAAACCTATAGATCATGGATATGTTCAAAATTCAAATGCAGGTACCTAGCTAGATACTCGCCTTCAGGGGTGCGGCGAACCCCCTGAGTCAACGACGAGGACCCCCCCAATTTTCCAAGTAGCCCCCCCATTTTCACAAATTTCCTCATTTTTTTGCGAACTTTAAGGAGGGGGGGGGGTGTACAAAAAAATACAATACCACCAAACGATTAGGGCTTAATGCGACGTTCCATGTGTAATAATATTGTAAGAAGTGATAAATGGAATAAACATTGTGAAACAAAGCATAAGTTCAAATATCAGAAGAATATCGAAGTGAAGTATGACATTATTAGTATACGTCCTTTTGGTTCGAAAGAGTGGAAAGCTTATACTGAAAAAGTCGAAATGTAAGTACCCATCTACCCAATATTAACAATTAGATCTTCACAACATGCCAAACAAAAAAAAATTGAAAGTAGGTAGCTACTAGCTAGGCACCTACATGATTGGTCCAGTCAAATAAGAGAAAAAAAGCACCAAACCCCGGAAAAATTCTAGCCCAATTTCTATTTTGTGTGTTGTGTTCATAATGGTCCACATGAACAACATACTAAAATGTCCACCCCCAGAAGCGACCGCTACCCGCTGGGGAGGAGAAAGTGTTTGTTGAAACCCGGTTTTTCGAGAATATCTCTTCAAGTAAGCCTTAAATTTGGAAAATGGTTGTGAAATCGTGTTCTAGGTACGGTCAATTTTCTATTAGAAAGTTTTTTTTTTTTTTTTTGAAAAAACACTCACTTCTTTGCCAAAAAATTAAGGGCAAAAACACCAATTTTTCAAAAATTGGCGGTAGGTATTTTTTGAAAAAATCGAAATTTTGCAAATATTTTCTCAAATATACTTCAAAATTGGAAAATGCTTATGAAATCGTGTTCTACGTGTAATTTCCTATCTGAAAGGTTACTTTTTTTCAAAAACAACCACTTCTTTGCCCAAAAATTAAGGGTGAAAACGCCTATTTTTCCGATACTTACAGTAGGTATTTTTTGATATAATCGAAATTACGAAGCAGAAAGTACCCAAAATTTTAATTGAAATATTTGTACTGTAAAAATATCGAATTATTCGCAATGTGTTACTTCTATAAAGCCAAATTATGTATTTTTAAAAAATGTACTTATTAGGTATTTAATAACCTCCCTTATATGTAATTAGCCGTATTAGGGGTTGAAATTTTGCTGGGTCTTTTTCTGGAATGTCCCACTAGTATTTATAAAATAATGTCGTTTCACTGGTAAAATTTTCGGTGCTTGCCGCCTCGTAATTTCGATTATTTCAAAAAATGCCTACTGTAAGTATCGGAAAAATAGGCGTTTACACACTTAATTTTTGGACAAAGAAGTGGTTGTTTTTCAAAAAAAAGTAACCCTTCTGATAAGTAATTACTCGTAGAACACGATTTTGTAAACATTTTCCAACTTTGAGTCATATTTGAGGAAATATTTGCAAAATTTCGATTTTTTTCAAAAAATACTGTCTATTTTTGAAAAATTGGTGTTTTTTTACCCTTAAATTTCAGGCAAAGAAGTGTATTTTTTTTGAAAAAAATGCCTTTCTAATAGGACATTGACCGTAAAACACAATTTCAAACCATTTTTCATAATTATGGTTTACTGGAGGACATATTCGCAAAATACCGGTTTTCAGCAAACACTTTTCCCTCCCTTGGGGGTAGCGGTCGCTTCTGGGGGTGGACATTATATTATGTTGTTTAGTGGGCCATTATGAACAAAAGACACGAAAAAAAATCTAACTAGAATTTTCCCGTGGTTAAATCTTAAAAATTTCAGGGATTAAATTGCATCTGTCGAATTTTGCCGCGGAAAACCAATATTATTGATCCATTTTATCAACTGAAGCTGAATTTTTCAAAATTTGCAACCTTTGAGTTCAAATTTATATTTTTTGACTTATCAATTTTTTCGGAAAAAATTAATTTTCTGCCAAAAACGAAGTTTGGAGTTTTGGAAAATTGTGTTTTAATCGATCAATTGGGTCACTAAAATGGAAGTGCTGAAGTGCATAATATGGGCCTTTTTTTATGGGATTTTCTCCAGTGCTTGAAAATACCAAAATTTTCTGATGATTTTTAAATGTCTCAAAATCATTTCTAATCGATTCGGTAGGTTGAAAATAGGGCATAATACCGAATTTTAGCTACTTCTGTCCATTAATCAAATTTTCACATTTTGAAGGGCCATGAGGTAATTTTGAAAATTAAAAAATTTTCAGAAATACCTACGAGAAATGCACTTTAGCACTTGAAAACTTGGAAATGGCGTACTTTCGATTTTTTTTTGTGCAGGCTCAAAATTTACCTAAACGTTTTTCTTTTTTGGAATGTACTTAATTGATGATGGAGGGGGGGGGGGGTCGTCGCTGAAAAAATGAAAATTCATCTGATTACTAGTGCATATTTTTACGTTCCCAAGAAAATTTTGGCAATTTTTATTGAGTTTAAAAATGAGCGAAATTTGGGTGAAATTAATTTTTTTTAGAGGGGGTCCAGTCTATCGATGGGGGGGGGCGAGGGGTCTATTATATTGATTTAGGGGGGGTCGTTGCTGAAAAAAATGAAAATTTACCTGTTTACTAGTACATGTTTTTACGTTCCCAAGAAAATGTTTGCCATTATTGAGTTAAAAATGAGCGAAATTAGCGTCAAATTGATGAAATTTTGGGAGGAGGGTCGTCTATTGATAGGGGGTCCTGTAATTATAGGGGGGTTCGTTTTTAATTATTTTCTAATATTTATTGTTAATTAATTTTTTTTTCTTTAAAATTTAAATTTGTAATTTTTTTTTGCATTTTTTTTCGGCCCCCCCAAAATTTTCAACGACGAGTTGCTCGTCAAGAATACCCCTTCGCAGCACCCCTGCTCGCCTTAGAGATGAGACAATGATTCTTATTTGTGTATAAAGAGACTGAACTTCATAACTTTTTATCAAATTGCCTATGTGCTTTAATTTTTTAATCTTTTAAAATTTTTTCCTTATTTTTCAACATTTTTAGATAATTTTTTCGGTTTTCTTCTTATTTTTCAAAATATATTATTTTTTCTCAAAACTTTACCCTACATATTTTATAAATTTTTATTTTTTATTAAAGAATAGAAATGCTAAATTTTTTAGTTTTAACAGCACGTAATTATGCCATCGATCATTCAGGTTTTTTTCCAACTTTTTTTTAGTCTGACATAATTTTATTACCTATGCCTTGATCTAAAAACGTTATACGTTTCACAAAATCAGGGAGTAGGAGTCGACTCCGGAGTCGGAGTCAAACTGACTTCAAATTCACTCCGACTTCGGCTTGATTCCGGAGTCGAGCAGGAGTCAGGGAGTCAAGGTCAAAGATTAACTCCAGAGTTGAGCCGGAGTCAGGAGTCAAGGTAACAGATTGACTCCGGAGTCAAGCAGGAGTCAGGAGTCAAGGCCTGAAATGGACTCCGGAGTCAAGGTGGAGTCAGAAGTCGAGGTGTGAAAGTGATTCCGGAGTCAAGGTGGAGTCAGGAGTCAACTTTTTTACTGATTTCTATTCTCTACTCCAAAATCGGAGTCAAACTGACTCCAAATTGACTCTGATTCCGGCTTGGTTCCAGAGTCAAGGCGGAGTCAGGGAGTCAAGGAAAATATTGACCCTGGAGTGGAGTCAACCCGGAGTCAGAGGTCATGGTCACAGATTTACTTCGGAGTCAAGCAGCAGTCAGGAGTCAAGGTTGAAATTGACACCGGAGTCAAAGTGGAGTCAGGAATCAGAGTGTGAGTTTGATTCCGGAATCAAGCAGGAGTGGAGTCAGGAGGAGTCAACTTTTTGACTGACTCCTATTCCCTACAAAAAATCGTTACACATTTCCAAATTTTACCCTCTCCCCTAGGCTTAAGACATGTCTATGGCAAAAAATTTTTTTTTCAATGTTTCAACATTTTTTGAAGTCAAATTTTAGGGCCTGGTGACGAGGGTTGCGTCTTGCGTCACAATGTAGTGTACAAGGGGTACATGTTCCCCCTCCATTGGCGGCTGGGAGACAAAGTATCAAATGTACACCCTCCCCCTATTACATTAGGTATGGATTTTCAAAGCATTAAAGCATAAAAAAATACCTTTTTTGGACATTAAAAATCTAATTTTTTCAAATCTTCGGCATCGCTTCAACAAAATTATTATAAACGATTTGAGGCGATAATGCAAAATAAGGCTCCTTTTTACCCCTCCCCTAAAATCTTTTTGGTATTCCAAGTCTCCATACTCACTTTGTACCCTCCCAAAAATAGCCTCCGACACCATGGGGGGGGGGGGGTTTGCAAATTCAGGGAGATGAAATTTTTACCACATATGTTTTGAGGTCTAGGTTCAACTTCCTTGCTATCTCCTCTTCAATTCTCAAAAAATGGGCAAATCAATAACCCCTATTACTTATGTATTGAACTTCAACACAAAACAACTACTTCGGTAGGTGCCAGTGAGGTAGCCAGGAATCTTTCTCGGGGAGGGGGAGGGGGTCAGAACTTTCATAATTTTTTGGGAAATTTTGAGTT
The DNA here is from genome assembly GCA_033439095.1 of Pseudococcus viburni. Taxonomy (NCBI): domain Eukaryota; kingdom Metazoa; phylum Arthropoda; class Insecta; order Hemiptera; family Pseudococcidae; genus Pseudococcus; species Pseudococcus viburni. Next base: position 495,609 of record JAVBJF010000229.1, on the reverse strand, counting down.
CAACTCCGGTTCCCTTCTCACAAAATTTATTTTTACGATATAAAAATACTAAATTAAAGATTTCAATCATTTTCATAAATATTAACACAGTGCTCAGGTGTAATAAGTTCTTATGCGATTTGCATGGAATATTTAGAAAAAAGGCCTCGATGAAAGTATAATTTTGGTACAAACAACTTCAATGCTAATTATTTTGACCTTGCACTCAAAAAAATAAAAAATAAATTTTATTAAACGTAATAATAAAAAGGCACCATTCACAAAACTAGTAAAATTTATTCAAAAATAATAATATTTATCGCAAAATTGACAAACTTTATTTTCTATGCAATAAACTTTACCAAATTTCGTGATAAATTTTATTATTTTTTTGATAAAAATTGCTAATTTTGCGAATGGTGCCCCGTTATTATTTTTTTTGGATAAACTTTATTTTTTTTAAATAAAATTTATTATTTTTGGATAAAATTTATTATTTTTGGATAAAATTTTTTTTTTTTTTGGATAAAATTTATTTTTTTTGAATAAAATTTATAATTTTTTGCAACACTTTCTATTTATTTTTCATTCTCCATTTTTCTCAGTGTGAAAATCAAAAATTATAACAAATACAAGCAGTGACGTTGGAAGCTCTTCTTGGGAGGGTACAAGTTGGGTATGGAGACTTGGAATACCATCAGAAGGGGCAGGGAGAAAGAGAACCCTTTTTCGCACATTCCCCTCAAATATTTCATATAATTGTGATTTCGTTCATGCTCGAGCGAAGCTTCGAAAAAATTGGATATTTAATGTCCCAAAAAAGCATTTTTCCCACTTAAATTCTTGACCTCATGAGGTGTCCTGACCCGCTGGTGCTTCCCAGGAAATATCAGAAAGATTCCATTAAGCAAATCCTCCACAAACCGCTCGCACTAATCCCAAACCCGTTTCTAAACCATATTGCATCCATTAACAAAAAAAGGCGTTCGAGTACAAAATTTAACGCCGATTTCTCTCTACAAAAATAACAAAGATTTATACACATCCCCTACACAGGGTAAAGATATCCTAAAACACATGTTACAGACATACACGGAACAACACAACGCACCAAAAACAGTAGGATTTTAAAACACCATCTACGTGATTTTGCCAACGAGATCCGCAAAAAATGTGTAAAATTAATGGCACTTTCAAGCCAAAAGTGGAAACTAAAAGCGCAATGACAAAGCACATTTTAACTTGTCTCGCTGTATGCGGATAAGGTCTACGAGTTATGAAAAAGAGAAAAATTGTTAGCGCGGTTTTGCCTAAGTGTGGTACATGGTGGATGCAATTTGCACAGTAGGTACGAGGCGGAAAAAAGGGGGGTAAGGAAATGGACGACGATGGGTCCGGGGGTGCGGTACCTTACGGTTTATGTGCGACGGAATGAGAGAATCATAACGTCGGATGGCACGAACACGGTATAAATTATCCTAGATACGGTTGCGGGTACTGGGCCGGGCCCGGAGTCTGCTCAGCATAAGCATAAGGGGTTAGGTGTATATGGAACCTCGCAGACTCACATTCGCAGAAACGCTTACCTTCATTATAATATCGTCATCGTTAAAAGCGCCGAATCGGGGAGCCAAGAGCGAGGGGCCATAATCAAATGAAAATCTCGGCGGATTCCTTTATTTAATTTTCTCGATCGCGCCCTCTTCTCGGCTCCCGGTCCGCAGTCTCGTAAATATAACGAACAACCGGCAACGGCCAAAAGTAGGGGTAAAGGGGAGAAATAATGAAGCGAGGGTGGCGGAGTAATTTGGCAGAATAGTAGCTGTGTAACTGGCAGGGGTAGTTGTACGATTAGTAATTCGATTAAATAACGAATCAGCGGTGGCTCGAATGTGAAAACTGAAAAACCCCTGTCGTCGTCTCCCCTCCTCTGTAACCTGCGTTACTAACGAACGTTTTAGCGCATCCGTCGGCTGCGGAGCTTCGCAGATCGCAGCTTCCAGCTTCCAGCCCGGTACGTATCTTCTCCTTTTTCCACCCTATCATCCCCTTGTCTTTTCGTTTAGTAAATGAAGTACATACACGACAAGGCGACCAAGAGGGCTGGCAGGGATGGCCAGGAATTCTTCGCCGCTCCTCGCCTTTGTATTTATTATTGTTTATTATTTTGTCCTCGGCGGCGGCATCGTCGAGCCGTTGAAACTACACCGAATGTTAACCGTTACGGAAGGATGAACAGCTTGGTAATATTTATTTACATCGTACTTCCAACTAGAGCCTAATGTTATTATATCATATTCATCTTGTTTTTACGGCTATATATTCGACGTTTAATCAACGACACAGCAACGTTGCCGCGCCACTGCTCAGTGCTCATACATTGCATCGCACGTCGCGTCCGGGCTCGGGACCGCGCGGCCGCCCCGACCGAGTATACAGATCGCACCGCACGTTACACGATGCGCGAATAACAATGAATTATGGAACGACATTTGCTACACCAATTTAATTACATGGCGACTTATTAGATTAGAATTTTCTAAAATTTAAATTGGCGCCTATCTCCTGCCTCGTTCGGTGGCGGGTTTTCCTTCTGCTTTCTATCCGCAGCCGTGTCGCTTCTGTTACTGCTGAGTGAATTGTTTTCGGATTTTTTACGTTGTACCGCGAGATGATTTTTCAAAACGGGGTTCCAAAGACTCCGGCTTTTATTCAAATGCCGTAGCGAGAGAAGGGAGAGGCTCAATCTTTTTCGCGTTTATGAATTTAAACTTTGGAAACCGTATGCCAAATGCGATTTATTGTTGGGTTTTGTTTTCGGATAAGGTGGTTTTTGTTTTTACGTTTGATGCTCGTGAATTGAATTTTTTTTAGATGTATGTATAGGGTGTTTCATAACTGAATAACCTCCTTCCAACCGATGAGTAGGCAACTTATTATGAGCTAGGGAATGTATGTTTGCCTAACCTTTGAACTGCAGGAGTTTAGTTATAATATTCGGAAAATTTTCAATTGTGAATTTTTTTAAACTTCAATTTTCTCAAACTTTTTGCAATTTTGATTTATTAAAAAAAATTTTTCGATTTCATATTTTTTGAAACTTTTTCCGTTTATTGAGTTGAAAAATATTTTTAAAAACATGAATAAGTTGAAATTTTTTTAAATTCAACCTTGAAAAAATTGAGGGGAAATTTTTAAATTATTGGAACAAATTTTAGAGTTGGAAAAATTTTTTAAAAATCAAAGTTGGGAAAAGGGCTGGCCGGTAGAGGTGAATTTGGCCCCCACTCCGATGATTTTTGGTCCACCCCCTCCCCCCAGATGGTATCCTTGATGTAAAAAAAATTTTAGAAATTTTTTTTGCCCCCCCCCCCTTTTGGTGCTATGGCCATTTTATTGCGTTATTTTCAAGAATTTTTAATTTCAACGTAAAAGAAAGAAATTTTCTGTTTTTTGGCATAATGCTACATCTCGTAGAGGTGTAATCAAGATAATTTTTTCATCAATTTTAGTGCACTCGAGGTTTAGGCTATTTGAAATTTTCAACTAACAAGGGAGGTATCCCAACTCAAAGTAAAATTTTGAGCCCAAACAAAAAAAAACGAAAGTGCAGTACTCAAAATTTCAGGTGCTGAATTTCATTTCTCGATTTTTATCGAATTTTTGAAATTTCAAAATCACCTCCGCCTTGCGGAATATGAAAATTTCATCACATCAACGAAAAAAGCTGAAATTTGGTATATACCCTATTTTCGACCTCCCGAATCAATTGGAAGCAGTTTCAAGCCGTTTCGGAGCGTCCAGAAAATTTTGGAATTTTCCAGCGCTGGAGAAAAGCCTATAAAAATGGCTCATATGCACTTCAGTACCTATAATCGCGAGTTATTCATATTAGTGATCTATTTGATCAATTGAAACACAATTTTACAAAATTCGTACCTTTGAGTTCAAATTTACATTTTTGCGCAAGAAATTTTCCTGGGAAAAATTTCAAAATTTTCTGATTGCACCGAAACGTCTCGAAACCGCTTCCATTCGATTCGGGAGGTCGAAAATAGGGTATTTACCCAAGTTTCAACTTTTTACCTCGATGTAAACGCAGGCGAATTTTTAAATTTTTTCCATAGGAAAATTTTTTGCCCAAAAATGCGAATTTGAAAAAGTTACGAATTTTGGAAAATTGTGTTTTAATGGATCAAATAGGTCACCAATATGGATAATCCACGATTATAGGTGCTGAATTGCATATGGGCCATTTTTATGGGCTTTTCTCCAGCGCTGGAAAATTTCAAAATTTTCTGATGGCTCCAAAATGTCTCAAAACTGATTCCATTCGATTCGGGAGGTCGAAAATAGGGTATATACCAAATTTAAGCTTTTTTCGTTGATTAGATCAAATTTTCATATTTTGCAGGGCGGAGGTAATTTTGAAATTTCAAAAATTCGCCAGAAATCGAGAAATGAACTTCAGCACCTGAAATTTTGGATACTGGGTCCTGTTATGATGTACTTTCGATTTTTTTTTGGTTGGGGTCAAAATTTTACTTTGAGTTGGGAAACCTCGCTTGTAAGTATAAAAAAGGTCTCGATAGTGAAGTTCGACTATACTTTATGAAAACATCCCAAAAATGTGTTTTTAAACGTAGATCCGCCTCAAGTATTCACTTTTGGCGATTTCGATATCGCAAGGGCCGAAAACTAAGAAACCCCGTACAAAAATGCTGTTAATTCAGCACATTTTTCAATTTTTGTGCGTTTTTTATGGAAAGAAAATATACTTAAATGAAAAAACTAACGTTGAATTCGTGTTTAGGAATACTCTGATAAACACCCTTTTCGCGATCGTTTCACTTCAAAATTCAATTTTTTCACTGATTTTTTATGACAAAGAAAGTGCATTCCGAGACTAAAATAATACAATAAAATGGTCAATGCATCGAAAGGGAGGGGGTGGGGGGGTCAAAAAATTTTCTAGCATTTTTTTACATTGAGGAACATCATCGGGGGGGAGGTTAGATCAAAAATCGGTGCAGGGGCCAAATTCATCCCTTATCCGGCCAGATCCTTTTGAGAAAATTTCATTTCGAAAAATTTTACAGTTGGAGAAAATTTTACTTTCTTCGATTTTTTTAACTTTATATTTCCAATTGAAAATTTAAAATAAATTTTTAAAAGTACAATTAAAAATATGAAATTGTAAAAAATTCAAATATTCTAAGTTGAAAAACTTTTGAGGAAAAATTTAGAAAAAAAGAAGTGGAAAAAATTTACAGTTAGAAAAAGTTAAACTTGGAATAAATTTGGACTTGGGATTGTAAAAATCCCATTTGCAGAAAAATTATTTAGGAGCTAGTTTTTAGCGGATTTTCGCTCTAGTTTGAAAGTGATCTAAGGTGGGTACCTCTACCTACTACCTACCGCTTCGAATATTCGAAAAAAATCTTCATCCATCTTGCACGAATTGAAAGTTACAAACATTTATTTTGAGAAGCCGCGTCCATCTTCTGTTTCTAGTTTCTAGTTTCAAGTTTTTAGTTTCAAATTTAAAATTTCGAGTTTCCAGCTTCTATGTAGCTTGTAGCTATCTCAAAAGTCATTTATGCTCAGGAAAATCATGAAATGATTTGTAAAAATGATTTTCATCTCAGAGGTCATCTCACCCTCGAAAGCTCGTGAAAAGCGTGAGCTAATTTGTACGTAATAATGTTTTTCGACTCGAGGGCCATTTTACGCCCGGAAAAATCATGGAATGATTTGTGGAAATCATTTTCATCTCCTGAGTCATCTCACCATCGAACCCTACTTTGAGGACCTCCAACTCCGCTCCACTGGTACTATGGGCCTCAAATTTTTCAAGTACGTATTGTATGTTTCCAACTCAAAATGAACCACTCCTGGAAATGTGGTAGTTCAAATCCAAGGGGTGTTTTTTTTTTTTATCTCGATCATTACCAGACTACATGAAACAGCCGGGAACTACAATTTGGCAACGCTGTGCTAGTAGTCCGGGTTTATCATTGCGTCATACGGCGCGCGCGGTGTTTTTCTTTCGTAACTCAAAATTTTGAGTGAGCACATGGGTGTTTGAGACATGAAAAATGATCTACTCGTCGCCATCTACAATCTCGTGTTTTTTTCAAAGTTCTAACGTTAACCAATCCGAAGTTATGAAAGTTCAAAGTTGAAAAAATTCAATGGACGATGTTTCAAATTGAAATTGCTCAAAATTTTGAGTGAGAACATGGGTGTTTGAGATATGAAAAATAATCTACTTTTCACGGGCTACAACCTCGTTTTTTTCCCAAAGCTCTAGCTTGAACTGATCAAAAGTTGCGAAAGTTCGAAACTTTGAGCTTTTGAAACTTTGATCAGTTCAAGCTAGAGCTTTGGGGAAAAAACGAGGTTGTAGCCCGTGAAAAGTAGATTATTTTTCATATCTCAAACACCCATGTGCTCACTCAAAATTTTGAGCAATTTCAATTTGAAACATCGTCCATTGAATTTTTTCAACTTTGAACTTTCATAACTTCGGATTGGTTAACGTTAGAACTTTTAAAAAACACGAGATTGTAGACGGTGACGAGTAGATCATTTTTAATGTCTCAAACACCCATGTGCTCACTCAAAATTTTGAGTTACGAAAGAAAAATACCGCGCGCGCCATATAACGCAATAATAACATAGGACTATAGTCCTATGTTATTATTGCGTTATATGGCGCGCGCGGTATTTTTTCTTTCGTAACTCAAAATTTTGAGTGAGCACATGGGTGTTTGAGACATGAAAAATGATCTACTCGTCGCCATCTACAATCTCGTGTTTTTTTTCAAAGTTCTAACGTTAACCAATCCGAAGTTATGAAAGTTCAAAGTTGAAAAAATTCAATGGACGATGTTTCAAATTGAAATTGCTCAAAATTTTGAGTGAGAACATGGGTGTTTGAGATATGAAAAATAATCTACTTTTCACGGGCTACAACCTCGTTTTTTTCCCAAAGCTCTAGCTTGAACTGATCAAAAGTTGCGAAAGTTCGAAACTTTGAGCTTTTGAAACTTTTGATCAGTTCAAGCTAGAGCTTTGGGGAAAAAACGAGGTTGTAGCCCGTGAAAAGTAGATTATTTTTCATATCTCAAACACCCATGTGCTCACTCAAAATTTTGAGCAATTTCAATTTGAAACATCGTCCATTGAATTTTTTCAACTTTGAACTTTCATAACTTCGGATTGGTTAACGTTAGAACTTTTAAAAAAACACGAGATTGTAGACGGTGACGAGTAGATCATTTTTAATGTCTCAAACACCCATGTGCTCACTCAAAATTTTGAGTTACGAAAGAAAAATACCGCGCGCGCCATATAACGCAATAATAACATAGGACTATACTATGACTGATTTTTGAGACGTTGCCGCTCTGCACTTCCCGGCTGTTTCATGTAGTCTGGTAATGTCTCGATCCATCCTTATATGTACATAAATGTTCAAGTGGTGTAAAAAACACATCTTGAATTCTGACAAAAATTTATGAGGTTCTTTACTTTGAGGACGAATCTCCAAACAAAATGTTGAGCTTCCAACCAATAAGAGGAACGAGCTAGTAGGTCATCGCAGTCATCCTATCAACTGTTGAAATTCTGGTCCCTCCTTCAGGACGAATTTAATTAGGTACTTTCTAATTTCTTCCCTGAATTTTGGTTACCTATTCAAATTTCGTCTGTACCTACCTAACCCCCGGGTGAATTTTTTATAACCTCGTTGAACAATGGAACCACTAGAATCACTGGAATTACATAAACTACCAGAACCACTAAAAACATTAGAAGGTTCAGAGAAACTTTCAAAAATCTGAAATTCAACTCTGGAAGGAGGAGAAAAGGAACTTTAAATTTTCTGAATTCAGCTTCGTAGGGAGTACAGGGGGAACTTTAAATTCTCAAATTAAGATGAATTTTTAATTTTTAAAATTCATTTCTGGAGTAGGTGCGGAAGAATTTTATATTTTCAGAATTCAACTCTTCTCATTTGAAGCTAAAAAGAAACTAGAAAAAATGAGAAAATTGAATTTGGACTAGAAAAAAGCAAATGCACCGGGCGGAACAAAAATCTTCCTTCTCATGAACACCAATAAATTTGCATTTTATTTTCAAAAATAGTATTTGGTATCACTTTAAGGCAGTGGCGTAACCAGAAATTTCTCAAGGAGGGGGTCCAAAATTTCATGATTCTTGAGAAATTGGAGAAATTGTAAGTTCACCTCCCCCCCCCCATCAAATTTCCGTTTACTATAAAAACACAAAATTCAAACTTTATTAAATTTTCATGCGATTTGCATAGCACTTTTAAGGAAAAAAACTGATGATAATGTAATCTTGGAACAAACAACTTACATAGGTACTAATTATTTTGGCCTTAAAAGCCAATACAAATACCTAATAAATCCAAGAATTGGCGTCAGAAGCTTTTTTGGGGAGGGTGCAAAGTGGGTATGGAGACTTGGAATATTAAAAGGGAACTATTTTTTGCATTGTTGATTCAAATAGTTTATAGAATTAGCAATTTCTTTCATGCCCGAGCGAAGCGAGGGCGAAATTTTGAGAAAATTTGATTTTTAATGCTTCAAAAAGGCACTTTTTCACGTAAGTTTCTGACGCCAAGGGGGGGGTCCAGACCCCCTGGACCCCCCCCCCCCCCCCCCCCCTTGGGTACGCCACTGCTTCAAGGACCCCCTAGTCTCCTACTCCATCCATATAACTAGGGACTCAAATTTTTCCGGAACGGTCTCTCCTTCAAATTAAACTAGGTATTTTGTCAACTTAAAGAGTCTACATAATAATCAAAATACACCTGCTCTTATCGAACACACACAAAAAAACTTCGCAATTGTTAAATTCTTCTCACGATAGATTACGTATGTTACACTTTAAAAGAACAGCACGACGATAGTCGTAAAAATCAGTAAAGCCAATTCCGATAGATTAACCCTAGAAAATGTTTCCCTAGATGAAAAAACTAAACGATTTAATCCCTTTAAAAGCTATTAGTAATCAATTTGTTTCGTTTAAAGATAAGCGGCGTTTCTTTTCGAGCTGACTGTTTTAATGTCCAAATTTCATTAGGGTTACGATATTAAATTGTTTGCAATCGATAAACGTTGTAATACTGAAGCCTATTTCTCCAAAGTGGATATTCGTGAAAAGGTCAATGGTGTAAATCCCCAATTCCCACACCGACCGAAAACCTAACTTCTGAGTAATACTTAAGTGGTTTACAAGAACCAGCGATTTAAGTGGCATACTTTTTCTATAAAGTTGTTCATAAATAGGTACGCCAGTCTGGAAACTTTCGAGAGTCAAATGACAAAATTTAAAAATTCTTTACAAATGGAAAAAAATTGAAAATTTTCTGATGATTGGATGAAACTTGAATTCAACAGAGAATTTTTTCATGGTAGGAACGTTTAAATCTAGTATGAAAATTTCAACCATCTATAGGTATTTTCGGCAGTTCTTTCTGATTGTAATTTTTCAAGACATTACACAAAATAAAATAATATTTCAAAAAATCAAAAAATGTTCACATTATCATTTTAAATTGATCAACTCTTGATCTCATCACAAAGTAATTATTCTGGAGTATGACGAATAAACGTCAAACAAAGAACCTATAACAAGCCTGATTTTCCATTAAATTGTAATTTCAATAAAATTATAAACAAAACAATTAAATTCTAAAAAATAAAATTACGAGGACTAACTGATTCACTTTGCATCTTCGGAACTGACTTCACCCTCAGTTGAAATCCTTATCCCATGCATTTTTTTAATTTCTTCTTTCAACGCCTAAAATATTTCATGCAGTTAGATAAACCTTTCTGCAGATTATTTTGTAAAAATATAAGAGATTTATAATTCTTACTTCGGTAACCATTTGATGTTGTTTAACCATAGTCAAGTCTTTGAACTCGGGGGATATAACAGTTACATCGAACATCGCTCCACATCCACCTGAAATTGACAGCAGAATGATTATTTCAAGAAAAACTGCATCGTATTGTTTCAATACATCAAATAGATTTATTTATTTACAGGAAACATCAACTACACGGATTGACTTCGCAGATGAAAATCGTTTCTGTAATATATCGAACACTCTCTTCTCATGTTCTGAGTAATCACGTTTCTCGCTGTTTGAGGCCTGAAAACACAAAATCAAGGTATTTATGATAGTAACCGTATCTAATGATTTCAAAAATGATACGTAGATTAATGATATTTCAAGGGGAAAATCGAGCAAGTGATGTCTTCTAATATAAATTGACTAGTTTCCATAAAACACTTACGGAGCAACTTCTCCTGATGGTTTGACGAGTGGGAATGAAAAAAGGTCGTAATCTGTTTAACAACATTTCGAAAAATTAAGCAAATTTACTTTAAAATAATTAAATTAATCGAAGAAAAATAATTAATTTTTTCATTATCAAATGTTTCTAAAACTCAAAACTGATAAAAATCCTTAATTCCTTATCACTTGAAAATTATTCCGGTAGTAAAATTGTAATTACGGTAATACGGTAAATTATTAACCGACTCATTTCTTTTGCAGTGTTACCAATAATAGTGAAATAAAACAAAATACTTTTCTCAATATTTTTTTTAAATGAAAAAATTGAATTGAAACTTGAAAGACTCGGAAAAAAACTCAAAAAATGTTCCTAAAGAAAAAAATTGGAAATATTTATTCAACGATCATTCTAAATTTAGAATCATATTCCTAAATCAATATCGTATGTAAGGTCTACACACAAAAGAAATTACTACATAATCAGCAGTCAAATTGTCAAACATAATATTAATTAAGTTTCCTTTATACAAAAAAATGAATATGATATCAACACCGCAATACCACATATACATAAAAAATTATCTATCTTTATAAAAGAAATAAAAAACACTTATTATATATTCAGGAAATATATGTACACATGAAATCGATGGAGGTATTCCGGCAACTTTCACGTTTCTCCTGTAAAATAATGAAAACAACGATCACACAACAGATCCAGGAAGTACCATTACCATTACTAATTAAACGATTCGAATCGTACCAATATTCAAAGCAACCATCGGTGGCGGAGAAGGACTGTCTAACGAAATAATACTCGGACTTATGTAACCGGAGCTACTGACCGCCGTAGAAGAAGAGGTTCTATCTGAAGGAGCAAGCGTAGGATTACTCGCAGTGCTGGCTGACGAACTATCATTTTCGGTGTTCGGTTTTTCAGTACTCGGAGTACCTTCGGCAGCTTTTTCATTGGAATCTAATATCAAATAATAACAATTAAAATAATGGTATATGAAAGAATAATCTGTATAAATAGACGAATTAACCATTTTCATTCCCTGGCGGCGGACTCAACGGAGGCGGAGGGGATATTTTAGGTGGCTCAAGATTAGGAACTGTTTCAGCTTTAGTCGCTTCCGTTTCCATTTCATTTTCGGGCAATTCTTCGTCTTCTTCGGTTAAATCAACAACGGCTCCTCCCATCGCAGCGTTTCCTTCGTTATCCTCAACGACGCCGCCATCTTTTCGATCGACGTCTGGAAAAATTGAACAATCAGATGAATACGTGATCTTACTTGAGATTTAGAATCAACGAATAAATTTCATACCTTCTTGGTTCGCACCGGAATCACTAGCATCTCCATTACTCGTCTGAAAAAACCCAATGATTAGTTTTCGAAATCGTTTCAACACGTAAATAGTTGAACAATACTAACATCTTGTCGAGGAGACGGAGCACCGGGAGAACTCGCCGAAGCGCCATTTTTCGCTTTTTCATCGTTATTAACGGTTTCTTCGTCGTAACTTTTCCACGTTCCATCAACCAAAAGTTGAACTTCTTGGCATTCCGAAGATAATTCATTTTGAAGTACATCCAAGAAGTACCTGAAGTTTAAATTCCAATAAAAATTCGGCCAAGTGAAAGATTCAAAGAATACACACGATCACGTACTGGTCGATGACTAAATCGTCAAAGTACAACGCTCTATTACAGACAGGACACATCCACATGGGTTTCTTCTCATTCAAACTGATATAAGCACATCCGTCGAAACACTGCAAATGTGTACAACTCTTGCCTTTGGCAGGATACATCATACGGAACTTGGCCAATGGGCATACCAAGGAGACACGAACAATCGTCGTAGCAATATCGTCGTCTTCGGCGTTTGTATTTTCATTATCCTCGTCGTCGTCGTCGTCAATACGCTTATACTGCTGTCGAACTGTACACACGAAGTATTATTATTTGAGCTCGATCGATGTTTAAGACTGAATGGTAAATACAAACTTAATGCTTTTGTCACATCCACAGAAATGGTTGTTCGTTCTTTCAGTTTAGTCAGCAAATAATCGGAGGTCAATTTCTCGACTATATTAACGGTAGCGACGAATGTTTTTCCTTGTTCACCAGCCCAATCGATGATCAACGTATTTGTGCAAATTGGTGACATTTTCATATGAGGAGTAATATTAATCGGTCTTGGAATTCTTCTGGATTCGGTTCCCGATCTCGAATTAGGACTACAAATCTAAAATTTATCAACAAATGAGTGAGTAGAGTGATATGAAGAAAAATTAGATATCATTCAATGGCTTCGTTTACCGGTAATGTACATTGCCTCTGATTTAATCGCACTACTAAACCGAGAGGTAGGAAATCATCGTATTCGGTAACAGCAGCTGTGGTATTATCAGTAGCTGTGATTCTCAATTGAGCCTGTTGAAAATTACACCCATTATTCGGTCGAATATATTATTTGCTAATTAGTACCAATTATTATTATCATACTTGAACGTTGTACTCGCTTTTCCCAGGTGACACATCTCTATTCATAGCTAAATCAGAAGCCATTTCACAGGTTAACACGAATGAATAAGTGAATTCTTGATTAGCGCTGGTTCTTAAATTACTAGGCAACGATACCATATGATTAGATACTGAAACACGATTTCAAAATTAGAATCAAATTTATGAAACGATCGATTCCACCCAATCTCTACATACCTAACACGGTGGGTTTTAGAATCTCATGCTTGATATTATAAAACGGCAATTTTCTGAATTTTAGATCGTTGAATGGTGTGTAATAATTGGACGACGCAACAACGATGGTGTTTCCGAAGTTACACATTGGAGCACTCGGAGGAGTAACTGGCATAGATTGAGGGAATCCCGTGCCTTGATACGGATTAGCACCCACGGTCATTCCACCAGGATATCTCTGCATCAACATTTATGATCAATGATTCGGTTTAATCAGAAGTGTACAATAAGGTTGAAAGTATGTAATTACCTGAGGTTGATTAGGATACGCAGGCGCAGGTACACCATAATGGTTAATATTAGCAGAAGGTCTCGGCTGAGGTTGCATGGGTTGCTGCGGTTGCATAATCTGCTGCATCCGAGCCCCGGGTACAGTATATGGCATCATATTTTGTTGCTGTTGTAGTTCTAAATTGTGCGTTTGTTTAGCTTCATCTCTGCAAAATGACAAAAAACAGTGAAATTATAAGTAGATCAATTATGACGATGGAAATAATGTTTTTAGATACGCACTGAGCAGCTTTATACAGAAACTTAATTTTATGCTTGAACGCTTCTATATTTATATCTGCTGGCGGATTTTTCAAAATTTCCAACGCTCTTAATTGAAGTTCGTTTTTTCTACCAGAACGATTTCTTCCAACATATCCCAATAAACTTACTAAATCGGAACATCTAAAGCTATTAATCATATTCTGCAAATAGATATAAAGATTCCCATTGATAAAACCGTATCACAGCCTCATTGAAAGACTGGCAATGTTTAAAAATGGCATAAAAAATTCGATATAAGCAAAATTTGGCAAACGTTATCACAGACTCTTGAATTCAATTTTTATAACAAGCAAATAGAAATAGGCGAAATGATAAAATAAAATATCTACGAATAAAAAAAATTAACGTAAATAAAAACAAAACTATTGACGTTATGCAAATTGAAATTTTACCCGTAATTCATCTGCTTCGGTCACTCTTCGTGACATCGTTTGGAAAAACTCCAAGGTTGAAGCTGCTACCTGAATAAAATAAAAGAATAAGCAGATTAATGTAGAAAAATTCGTCAAAAGTTGAAATCGCTTTCATAAAAATCATGGGCAAACATAATCAAATTTTTAATTTATTCAAACTTCTATTTCAGAAAAAAAGTCATGCTTCATGCACTTTCAAAATGAACCGTGTTAAATCAAAAGAGACCAAGCGACATCAAAAATTTCACCAAAAAACAAACTTGAAAGTACGATAACTTCTGAAAAAGTTGAAGAAGGGATAATAAGTATGAGAAATATGAACTCTAGTAACATTAATCTATCAGTAATTTACGTGTTCAGAAGCTTATTTTGTGTTCCCAATGAGAAATACGTTAAAATCTCAGCACTCTCAAATTTGTCGCTTGGTCTCTTTTGATTTAACACTGTTCAAATAATATTCACGTTCAGCAAACAAAGGATATTTGCTGTCATCAACTGATTGGTTAAAAATCAGTTTCGTTATTTTTGTTTACTCAATTGTTCACTGGTCAATTTTCGAACTTCGTTCTGATTGGTTCTTTTTACACCAATCAAAACTCGAAATGAGAAAATTCAATACCAAACACGAAAACAACCAATCAAAACCATTCATATGATTTTTTCTTCAAGTCATATGACGTAATTTCAACACCAATCACAAGCAAACATAAATTTATTCACCAATATGATTAAAAGTTTGTTGTACGTGTCAGATGTTAATAAAATTACTGTATACTTACAGCATTGTGAATTGTGAAATTTACAATAATGTTCCAGTTTAACAATGTAGCAACTCTGAATTGTAATTAGAAGCTCCGCCTGAATGAAAATGAACTTTGTTATAGTACAAGACGACGTAATGATTGAAAATGAACAGTTAGTAAAGTTATCGAAGCAAAATTTAAGTTACACCATTTTGTAAAATGTAGCGGTAACAATATTACAAGTCATTTCAAAGTGAAATTTAAGGACAAGGAAAAACCTGAAGCTTTGTTTTCGATGAACAACTAACAATAAATATCGATTTATATAATCAGAATAAAGTCTCAAACATTTATATCAAGACGAATGAAAGATACTTGCGATCGAAAGGTTACAATAATATCAGAATGTAAGATGAGTTTCCAAAGTATGCTGTATCAGAAAAATGTACTCACTTGAAGCCACCAACGCAACAAACCCCCTCAGCACTTCACATGAAGAAAAAGTTCAGTAATTTATTCGTGTAAACATGATTACTTTTGAATGCACACTCGAAAAACTTGGAATGTGATCACGACTTCACGACTGAATCGTCCGGAGAAAGAGATGAAAGTATCAAGTTCTCAAGTTGTTTGCCGTGCATCTGCGTTGATACATTAACGATGCGAAAAAGACCAATAATGAAAAATACCGATAATACAGAATGATTAATAATAATTATTGTACATACAGAAAGTTTTTTAAATTCACAACACAAGATCGCAAGATGAAGCAGAACAACAACGGCAACGGCAAAAATTGAAAAGAAAAGTTTCCGCTAGTTTCCGCCTCAAGGGCCAGGTGTGTTTCAACGGCTACGCGTATCTTATCACATAAACAAACACAAGGTTAGGTTGCTTAAAACAGGATTTTAAATTTCTAAATAGAAATTTTCAATTTTTTCGAGTTTTTAGATATTTTAAGATACAAAATTAACAAAAAATGTAATTAATTTATCAAACAAACACTAATTTATAAAAAACTTTCAACTTTTAGTCTTACTTAAAACGTTAAAACTGCTGTAAAAGTTTTGAACCAAGCATCCATCTCATTTCAATGATGTGGATGAAAGTTATCAAAATTTCTCATTGGAAAAAATTGAGTTTTATTTACAAAATAAATAATTGTCAGACTTCTTCATTTTATTTCTCCTATTTCATTCTACAATGATACAAAATGTAAATTTTCAAAATTTGTTTCTTTAATTTTAGTTTGAATCACCCAAAGTTCTAACTTTTATTTATCCTTATCGAAAGATCGAAACCGGCGTCTGGTTCTATTCGAAAATTTGCATTTTGCTAGCTTCCCCAAGAAGTGATAACCCGAACCCGATACAGATAACGTAAAATTAATTACATAATTTTCTGTAAAATTTTGTTGAACCTTTTGAGCTATCCCAACGTTATCCATTGCATTTAAATTACTTTCAATAGTTTACCGAAATGTCAGTGCACAGAATGAAATCCATTAAAAAATCTTGTACAGATATTCTAAAAATGTTTTGTGATAAAAATACTACCAGTTTGAATAGGAAACTTATTACCCGCGATAGCCATTCTTTACCTCATTCGATTTGCTTACTTGATCGCAATTATATCTATTCATTAGGATCTAAGAACCTCGAGTATTCTTCTTCAGTTTATAGACGTCTGCATTGCTTGACCAAATCTCAGGTTCGGTGGTACTCAGCCCAACAAAATGCCGGTTTACCACAGCTCACCACTTTACCACAAGAAATTTTTCCACGCATTTTTGGTCCCTTTAGCAATTTATGTCTTACGTACTTGGTGATCAAGCCATTCGTCGATGGAACTTTTGACTTGAGAGAATTCGTAACTGCTTCTAAACAGGTGCGTATTGATTGAAATGTTCAAAAACATATCTCTAATTCAGTGAAATTGTTTATTATTTACAGTGTCACCGATTGTAAAACACTTTTCCGATAATTGCATTCATAAAATTGAATTAGGTATTTTATATGAGAAAGCAAACTGTAGATAGTTGTATGTACCTAAGTATACACCTATTTTCAAATACTAAAAAAAGTATTGAAATTTTACCTATACACATGTCGATTCGTCTTTTACATATCTTTTTGGATTAGGAACACTAATTTATTTACATTTCAGGTGGTTCAAATTGTATCACGTAAAATGGCCTCAAACGATATCGACAGTTTGGACGATATGATGACTACATCAACACTCAACGAAATAAAACAAAATCTTCCTAAATTTTCCGAAGAGCAGCGTCAAGAGTTGGTTGTAGATCAAAGCGATATTTATCTCTGTGCACCAGTCCTTATGAATTTCACAAACGGTAATTTAATTCGCGATCAAATTCGTTGAAAAATATCTCATTCGTGTATTTTTCCAGACCGAGAGAAAGACAAAAAAATACTCGAAATAACCATGGTTTACCATGCCATACGGGGCTTCAAAAATTTGAATTTCGATTCTTTCAATCCTTTTCAAGCGATGCAGAACTCCCAATCCGGCCAGAACCCTTTGGAACAATTGAAACTTCACGACGATAAAGTGTATTTCCTCAATTATAAATTTATTAGAGAATATAACGATGGGATGGCCAGCGACTGGTTACTAAGCGGCCTTAACCATTACAGAAAAAGTCAAGTAGCTAAACTAGGGTTTGGTTTTTAATCCACGTTAGTCTATAATTTTAGTGTTCTTCTGTTATTGCGTCAATAAATTGTGCCTTTTTTAAAAAGCAGTCGTTTATTTTTACGTTGGTTTGTAAAATTAATGTACGGATAGCTGTTTCGATTGTCTTCTTTACTCGTTGGTTGAATCAACACTACTTAACATAATACGAAAACAATAAAAACGTTCTTATCTTTAATTTTTTTTCCACTTAAACAAAATATTGTTCCTTCTTATTGGTAAGAGTTGTTTATTAGTCAGATTTTTTTCAGTACATTACAAAATCACTATATACAATAAAAAAAGAGAAAGGAATAAAAATAATAATAATTGACAGGGATATTAATCGAGTTAATATTAATTTGATTAAATTCTTCGCGACTGGCGAAGAAAACATAAAATCGTTTCATAAAAAATATACGCATATAAATAAATAAAAATAAATAAATACACGTAGAGAACTTTAACAAAATAATACTCAACAAACAAGACAGATAAGGAACATAGACTTGAAAAAAATAAAGGTAATTCGAAAATTTGCGCCCAGTACGTCGAGCACACACAAGTTTTTCGGGTAAAAGATATGTATAAAGTTAGTAAGAACCGTTGTTCGCTGTATGTTCATGATGATCAGTATGACTATGCGCTCTGTTACTGTGACCTCCTGGAAAAAATAAAATATTTAATAAATTCGATATAAAGTAAAGCGACCTTACGACGAAAAAAAAAATCATAACAAAACCAACCTATTAACTCTAGGACAACCATAAAAACGAATCCCGACGCAATAAAGATCAATTTTGGTAAACCAGATTTTGATTGATGCGTTCTTCCGTGGTGGTGATGATGTTTATGATTATTGAGCACTTCGAAAAATGTCACATATAAAATAGTGCCAGCGGCTAGTCCTTGTAAAGAACCGATGATCGTTGACTGAAACGGTAATGAACCAGTTTCCGATAAGAATGAGGTAATCAGGGTACCAAGTAAAACACCTATGAAATAATAAATAAAAATCACACAACGATTCAAGGTCAAATTAAAAACAGTATACATTTCGGGGTTAAATTTTATCCAAGCTTCCGGGAAATTTTAGTCTATAACCACTTAAATTATATTACTGCTCGAAATAAAATCGTAACCGTATTTAAAACTTGGTAAACTGAAAAATAACCCACCTGCTGGCGAGACCAAAGCGAAAACGACTAAATAAATGATAACAGTAGACGCCGACGGACAACTAGCCACCATTTCCATACCAATACACAATAAAATGGTACACTCGTGAATAGTAACTGCTAAAAATAGGTACCAAACGTCGGCTACATCGATAGCTAATCCAATAGCTAATCCTTCCATAACTGAATGAAAACTCAGAGCGGTGATCAGGAGAAAATTTCTCAAATTCCGAGCGCTGGTATTTTTCGTATTATTATTACACTCGTTCATATCGTCTCTCATCATGGAATTCATTTCCAGCATGAGTCCGTTACTAGCAGCCACACCGACGGGCAACCCGTTTCCATTGCTATCTCCGCTCATATCGGCATTCGCAGCTCCTTCCTTATCACGATCGTCGTGATTTTTACTGGTAATTTCGATAGCCGACATTTCGTTCAATTTCGACGATATCAGAGCGCCAGATTTTTTAACCATTTTATGCGAAGGTTTCGATAGTAACACGTGTTTCACCGATTCTTCGATAACAAATACGGTGAAGAATCCTATACACACGAGTGTTTCCGCATATGGGAACGAATATTTCTCTTCTAATCCTTTCATCAGCTCTTCTCTCACTTCTGGAATCATGTGAATGAAGCATGTCGCAAGCAGTATTCCACCGCTGAAATCCATACAACCGGAGACACTCTTGTCGATCTGAAATCAACAACAAACATGGTCAATTTCGTATCGTAACGCTTGTAAACATTTATTGCGTAACTCAACGCATATCAAATCGTTCGATTGGTCGGTCAGTTATGTAAATATTTTAAAATGCTTGCGCGATGAAAATTTAGTCAAAACATCGCATCGTAGTACTCTTGTTGATCGTATCATCGATGATCTAAATTCCTCAAATATTTTCGCCACCCGTTTGTTTTCCATAACAATGGGAAAAACGCTGATGAGATTTTTATACGAGAGACATTTCGAATGAGGTATCAATTCGGTGGAAATTTATTGCATAAAAATGCACTTTCGCTAAGTCGTTCGAGCAGCCGTGTAATTAAAAATTCCGTAGAAATACTTAAACACGCTAGTTAACGAATCCATAAAGTATAAAAATAATTACGCTACTATAAAACGCTATAAAGATTAACGAAAAATATAAAAATCATACGCTGAAATACTAACCCATGTTTGCACGTTATCCATTCCATACTTTCTTTTGATTTTTCTCGATATTAGTAGAGGGCATAATCCGGAAATCAGTCTGAGTATTGTCAGAAGTCCGAATACGTACAATTTCGAGAGATATAGCTGCATTCTGAAAAGCTCTTATCATACCGATTTCAATTCTGTATTACTGAAAAAATTACAACAATTTGAAATACGTCGACTAAACTCGTGCACCGTTCTAAGGGACATTTTCACCACGCTATCGGCCGACTCAACGAATCATACTACAAAAAATTATAATTAAATCGTAACGCGATTACAAAGAAAGATTTAAATAAACGAGATGAAATTCAAACTTTAAACACATTGGTGTGGTATCAAGTGTTCGAGCGAAAACGATTAATTTATCAACGACTCTATTGTATGGATAGAAATTCAATAGAATAGAGTTGAACGGAGGCGAAAAAACCATACTTGGATAAAAAAAATTATTTTAAAATACTTACTTCATGAAACGATCCTATGATGATGATACAACTGCGGGGACACCTTACAACATCAAATTTCTCTATATCATTCAACCGGATGTTAATGAAAAGTCGATATAAATCTACGTTTTTTTTTTTCATAAAATTACAATAATGTTAATTAGTAAATTAATAAGCGATTCAAAAATTTAATACTTTCATTAGCGACAAAACCGTACTGATAATCTGAAGATTTATTTCACCTTTGAGTGTTTTTTTAATTTTCGTGTTTTTAAAAACGTGTTTCTGGTTACCAGCGCTATCTATAAACAAAGACGAACTATTTTGCCGGCTGACGAATAGGCGATAGGCGTTGAGAAGGCAACAACTAATCTTAACTTTGAAAAAAATATTATTTAAAATAAAAATTGATTATTGATTTGGAATAAACTTGAGAATTTGATAAACTGTTCATTATTTTTACAGGTATACATCAATAGGAGAAATAATCTTGGGAAAAAGCGTATGTTTGGCATTATTTTCAAACACCTTTACCCATTTTCCGGATTACCTACTTAGGTCTTTGCCCTTGAGGATTAATGTCATCTTTTCGATATTTATTTTTAATTATTCAAACAATCTAATATATTTATTTCATTGAACGCTTACTTACGAGAGAATTAAATCCAAAAAATCACTCGATGAAACACACTTACCTTCTTGTACATTGTATTTTTTTTAAAATTGCTACGCATATTTTAACCTTGATTAGAGGTGAAACCAATCAGCACTCGAGAGTCGGACACTCGACAATCATGAGCCTTACAAAATCGAAACATACCCAGCTACCCACGACCAACTTTTTCTTCCATAATTTCAATTACACCAATTTATAAAAGTTCGATAAGGCGATTTAAATTCATACGTACTTCAAAATTGCCAATCTGTTTCCATGTCACTGATACCGATTGGTTATAATTTTTCATTCGATTAAAATTTGATTAACTCGAGTGTTACGAAAAACGTCGCCCGATCGATTCATTGAAAATCATCGTTCGATTATTAATCAATCAACTATTGTTTATCAATTCGGTGCAATTAGTTCTTCTCATTTTATAATTATGATTTGAAATATCGAGCACTTGGTACTTGAAAAAAAAAAACGGAACTTATTCAGATTGGTGTTTCGCATCAGTTCCACGTTGATATGTAATCATTCGACGGTTATGTGGTAATGTTGAAATAATCAAATACAAAGTCCATTTAAACAAGATATTTTTCAAAATAAGCGAATGAAATGACAAAATCTAAAATACACTTGTTAAATAAATATAACAAATAACAAACAGCCAATTAGATATACTGTATAAAAATATTTTCGATTAGACCAAAAAATTGAGCTTGTAAAAAAATAAAATAAAAAAAATTATTCCAAGTCTTACAAGTTTTTGGTGAAACAAAAAAAATTAAATATGACACATCGTTAATAAAAATAATGTAAACGAATACGATCCAAATCACAAGCAAAAGAACTTTGATTAAAAAAGTAATTTCGATTTAAAAATTAGAAAATTCTTTCGAATCGAGCGATCAAATCGATCATTATAGATAATTAGAATGGCGTATTAATACGAAATTAAAAATTCCTACGTTATTGAAAAAAAAAGATTAAACAAAATCATATTCGTGAAGATCATTGAAAAAAAAAATGGCACAGAGTAATCGTATAACGGTGATTATTTCGAATATGGAATTATAAAAAAATACCTCTTAAAACTACGTTTTCTTAAACCTTAAAAAAATATTTAAAAAAGAGACTCATTACAGGTATATCTTACTTGAAGTAAGCATTTCAAAATTATCACGCTAGTAGGAGATCAGCTTAATTTTTCTCCTAATTTAAAAAAAAAACATAATAAACGATAATAAGCGCAATAAATCTTACACGAAAAAAAAAGAAGAAGAAATCACATACCTACACTACATTAAGTAAAATCCTCATGCGAAATAATACTGCTTCGAAGCACGATAGTACATAAAAAATAGTGAGAGAGAATATCACTCATGAAGGAGCAGCGGTTATTTGATTAAGCGCCATGGTTAATATGTCTTTTTTCTCTTTCGGAAATCTCAATTCTTTTCCAGCCAATCTAGCGACTTCTAGTTCCTTTTCAGCGGCGTACAATTCTCTTTTGATAATACCATTATTGTCACGCTCTCTTGCGATCCAGTCTAATGCCATTTGTGACCTCATTGTGTCGTCTAGAGTTCTGTCTGAATAATGTGCCACAACTTCTTGTCTAGAACACTGTCGTTCTCTCATCGCTTTCAAGCTACCATTCCAATGAAGTAATTGAAAAACTGTCATTAATTCTTGAAATTCTAGCATTGTTCTTCCTTTATTGCATTCTAACATGAATCTAAATGCACCTATACCGCTGTTCGCGTCTTCTTCCGTTTCACTACCCGTCGTCGTGGTACATGTTTGGCCCTATAAAAATCATTCTTTTTTTTACCTCTACCTAGGCAGTAGGTACTTCTTTAAACTTAAGGAGAAGCTGCACTACCGAGTACAAATAATGTACAGTGTGTTTCGAAAGTCTGGATTAATAGTGGTGTATTTGTATTTCGAGTTTGAGAGCTGATTTCAACAGGTTGTTGGTTTCCTTCCAGAGACAAGGGTTCTCAGAATGGGCGTTCCAAAAATTTCGGAACATTTTCGAAACCGGTTTCAAGTTGTCAACCAAAGATGAATAATTTTTCCAAAAATAACTCCGGGAAGAACGATTATTAAAAAAATGTTAAGGAATATCAAGATTTGGATTGGATTAATCTTTCAGAACCAGTTGAGAAACATGAAACCGGTTTTGTAATAACAGAACGTGTTTATATGACAAACAGATTACTGAACCTGCATATTTAAATGAAGAGTATCAACTAAATTTTTTTCTCAGCATTTTGTCCAGTTTTTAAAAATTTTTTCAACTCTTAAAATTTTTTCTCAAATGTAATCTAGTTCTTTACATTTTTTCAGCTAAAATAAAACATTTTCTCCGTTTTTTTCGACGCAACCATTTTTTCCCAACATTTTTTCGTACCTACTTTGAAAGTTTTGCTCGAAAATTTTTTTCGAAACTTTTCAAGCTCTAAATTGTTTTTTAACCCTAATCACAGACGATTATATCACCAGAAAAAAAGGAACACCGCATTCAAAAAATGAAGTTATTCAAAGTCAGAAAAAGTTTTGAGAAAAATTTCACAGTTGGATTATATTTTGAAAAAAAATTATAGTTTTAAAATTTCAAGAAAAATTTCCAATTAGAAAAAAATTAGGGGTTAAAAAATGAGTTGGAAAAAATTTGAGAAAAATTCTGTTTTCTGAAAAAAACAATATGAAACCGGTTCTGAAAATTTACGAATAATACTTGATTATTCCCAGTCATTTTTTGCTAAAACTTTTGTCTATGTTCTTGATTTCAGAGAAAAACTTTATGGCAACCAGTTGGAAAATTTCACGAACCGGTTTTTAAAAAATTTTATATCAACGACTGATTGGTATGGTAAAAACTCAATGTTTCATGTGAACAAATTGAAAATCGATTTGATTACTTCCGTAGGTGAGTACTAATTATTGACAACCGGTTGAGAAACGTGAAACCGGTTGCAAAACCCCACGAATAAAACTCGATTCATTTCTAGCATATTAAACGTATTTTACATAACTTTTGAAAACTTT
This sequence comes from Pseudococcus viburni, assembly GCA_033439095.1. Taxonomy (NCBI): domain Eukaryota; kingdom Metazoa; phylum Arthropoda; class Insecta; order Hemiptera; family Pseudococcidae; genus Pseudococcus; species Pseudococcus viburni. The sequence goes on along the minus strand of JAVBJF010000229.1, from coordinate 471,573 downwards.
TTCATGTAAGTAGCCCTAATTTTAAAGAAATTATGCTAATATACCGTAAACCGGTTTCAAAAACACTTATCACAGCTGATTTATTATTTCATTTGGTTATGAGGAAACAGTTCAAAACAAAAATTTAGATTTGATTATTTTTGAATAAAATTGATGAATGACAACCGATTTAGAAAGATGAAACCGGTTCTAAGAATCTACAAATAAAACTAAAGCGATTTTTACCTTCTAGGACCCGACATGTTTTGTCGAAAAATTTTCCATTACCTGCCCCTAATTTTGGAGAAATAATAACCACCATTTGAAACACTTTGAAAACCCGGTTTCAAAATATAATTTTTTAATACAATAAATTTATGATTCCGTCTTCTGACTATGTGGAAAACAATTTTCTCTAAATAAAATTTATAGAGTTGAAATTCAGGTTTGATTATTTTTGAAGAAATTACTCATTAACAACCGGTTGAGAAACGTGAAACCGGTTTTGAAAATGAATAAGCACGAATAAAATTACTTATTTTCAACCTCCAGTGCTTCACATTTTCGGTCAATATTTTTTTCTGTACCCCCAATTTTACAAAAATAATTGCAACCAGTTGAAAGCTTTTGAGAACCGGTTTCAAAACAACTGATGGGTGATTTTTAAGACATTCTGAGGCAAATCAGCAAAATAATATCAAAATTGGAAAAATCCACGACACGAACCCCAAGCTGCCTTGACCCAACATTGAAATCATCTCGTATCCTCGACAACTCAAAATTAACCACAACTGTATCGAGACTTGTGAAACACACTGTACAAGTACACGAGGGTACCAATATTTTTTTACCTCTCAAACCCGGCATACGGTTTGTATTACCTTAAACGAATTTGTAGCTTCGGCTACGGCCATTTCAATGAATCGGTCAGAAATAATTCTAGATGGATGTTCGTTAAATACGGAATTCATGAGAGCGATCTTCGCAGCACTTCTTCTAGCTTCCGCTTTCGTTGGACAATTCTGCAAAAAGAGAATCGAAACCAAAAGGCGTTTTCATAGAGCAACTAATATTTTATCGTACTCGAAACATGCACCGCGCTGCGCGGTATCGAAATAAATTATACAAATGGCTTTAATAATAGTAATAAGCGAGTAGAATAGAAAAATTCATCTCGTAGTCGTGCTACGCGCATAAAATAAGTACACCACTGTTCGATCGAATTACTCGCTCCACAATCATCACATATGAGTTTTACATAAAATACTCACAATATAAATAAGTAAGTATATATGTCGAGTACCTATAGCTCGCATGCCCCAACAGTAATTTTTTCCCAAGGAGTAGAAAAGCTTACTCTTATAAATTACCGCTTTTGGTATTATTATGCGGAAAAAATCGAATGTATTTGGCCGCCGGCAAATACCGTGTCAAGCCAACGTTAATGCCAACATATTCATACCTGGAAACTTCCGAAACACGATCCTCCGGGTAGAGTAACGTAGCATACGTATGGCGGTGAAATTGACGGTACTGATTCGTAAATGAGTAATGCTCCGCAAGGGTTACTTCGCGGATCGTCTACATTTCGCGTTTGTTTCATTTGCCAAAATTCTTGAAGTGCTTCGACCACGTTTACTGAAAAAAAAAGTACTTGGTAAATATTACACGAAAATTTATAATCATTACACCTACAATGACAAAATACTCGACTGAATTACATTTTAGGCAAATTTTTGCATTTTTACCCACCTACATAGATTAGATATGCATCCCTTAAAGATTTGTAAACTTTCACCTCCTTCCATCAATCAAGTCAAATTTTTACTGAAAATCCATTCCACCTAAGTATTTCCATTCTCTTCTCACTCCACCTACGCACTACCCAGCCATAAAAAAATATAAATCTAGATAGGTATAGGCAGCATTATGTTTCCTTGGAATGAACGCCATAAAGCCAAGTGCAATACAATGTGTTTCTGCACCATCGATTGGATAGGATTGAAAGAAGGAAAAGGGAGTAACCGGTTCCTTTTAATAATATAAGTAAGAATATACATATTTATATTAGGTCAATAAATGACAAATTTCGAAACGGTTCCATGAACTTGAACCAAATGCACTGTCAAAACCGGTTCACAAAATTGCATTTTATAAAGCAGTTCAATGATTTTTCAGCAAGTGAAGATATATAAAGAATACGGGAGAAAAAAATGATAGGGTAGTTCAAATCAGGAACCTACAAGAAAAATTTAAAGCTCCTTAACAGTTAACATAAGGGAGTAAAAGTAGGGGCCCCTAAGGCTGTGTCTCTTTTAAAAAGGATGTAGATAGGTCAGCTATCCCAGCCAAAATTTGAAAAAAAAAGTAACTTTAGGAACCTCTGACAATCGGAAAAGTAATCAAAAAAGTAACCTTTTTTAAAAAAATTTTAATTCATGATTTCACCTAGAAAATGTAAAAAAGTCATTCGAATTTTTACTTGGAGGGTTCGTAATACTAAAATGCCATGGTATACTTTTTTCAAAGCCAAATTTTTTTAAAACAATTTTTTTAAACCAAAAACCAAAAAAATTAATTTTTTGCTCAAATTTTTAAAAAAAGCAACTTTTTTGAATGAAAAGTGACCAATAGTAACTTTTGAATACAAAAAGTAACTTACAGTGACTTTCCTTGCAAAAAGTAACACAGTTACTTTAAAAGTAACCTACTAGGTACTTAAAACATGGTTTTCGTCACTGCTGGGTAGTATCACTTGCATGACATCTCGGACATCAACTCCTTATTTTGAAAAAATTTTATCTGAGGCACCAAGCATATTTCTTTGATCAATTGACCTTGAAATTATATATCACTTATAGCCTCCTATGTACAATGGGACTTGAAAATTGCAGATCACGAAACTTACCAGATTCAAATCGCTCATTCAAACACTTAAACCGAGCCATAACTTTTTGGTTGCCAAGAAAATTTTTTGAAAATTTTTAAAAAATATTCTCGCAGCAGTTTTGATAATTGAGTTCATTACGACTCAAACAAATTTTATAAAATTTCAGTTGGCATCGCAGGACTAGGGTCAGAAACGACGACCATCACACCTACAAACATACACTATAATTCTCTAGCCAACTTTGCCTTTGATATTTTAAAATTCATTTTATGATCAAAGATATCTTTATGGGTAACCTGGATTTTATAAAAATTGGCCAAGTTTGCCATGAATTTTGTTCTGAAAAATGTCATCAAAATTATTCTCAGCGACCGAAAAAATGGCTCGATTTTGAGGCGTTCGAAAAAGCGATTTCAATGTAAAAATTTTTTTAAAATTTTCAGTTTGCTACCTACAAATTTCAACAGCGATGTATCGAAACTAAAATTGGAATTTCTTTGATGGGAGGGGAGGGGGTTACCGAGATACTACGCAGTTGAGAGTTGGAATCACCCAAAAATGGGAAAAACTGGATTTTCAAAAAAGTGGCATCATTTTGAAGATCTCCTAGCATGGCCACCGGGGCTAAAAAAAATTCTGAGAGGTCTCATTCAAAATAAACTAGGTATCTCATCAATTTTTTTAAAACTTGAAAAACTTGTTTTTTCATCTATCTTGGAGAGGATTCATAGAGATATGTCATCGTTAGGGTTCGTCAAAATACGTCCATCTGAATCAAGAATAAACCTCAATTCACTGATATCGGTTCGAAATTAGAGAAAAATTTTCAGTTTTCTCAAATTATGGGTATGAATTTTCCTTGGAAATATTACTTTTTATAAACTCCTGAAAAACAAGAAAAATGCTTTTGTTTTGTACCCAAATTTTATTTGATCATCCCAGTTGGCCTGTGCAGAGGGGGAGGGTTTCTCACAAGCCCTTGTTTTTTTACGGGCCCGCTTTCAAATCCCTAAATTGACATTTTGTAATTTCGTAACTCTAAAGATTTGAAATGGAAAGATTTCGGTTTCTGACTAATGTTGGGTCGCAGAACACGAATATGGCATTAATCGTTGTGTATTGTAATTTTCTTACTCGAGAGACCAGATTCAAACTTGAAAATGGGGACGTTTTAGGGAAGAAATGACGAAATAGAAAAACTAAATCCATATTGGTGATCAGCAGGTCAAAATACCCCGATTAACACTTTTTTCGCGATCGTTTTACTTTAAGTCTCGAAACACATTTTTTTTTTATGAAAAATCAGTGAAAAATCAGTGAAAAAGGTGAATTTTGAAATTTTAATCAAAACTATTGCGAAAAGGGTGTTTATCGGGGTATTTTGACCTGCTGAATACGAATATGGAATTGGTTTTCTTATTTGGTAATTTCTTTCGGTATAAAACGCTCAAAAATTGAAAAATCTGTTGAAATAACAACATTTCTGTGCGGTTTTTCGCAATTTTCAGCCCTTAGTTCACAGAAATCGCCAAAACCAAATGCACAGCTAAATTCTACATAAAAAAACGTATTTTTTAGAAATTTCTCCAGGGTGGTCGCTCTTCGCTTATATGGTATTTTTTACGATTGAAAACTTCAAATGGCCGATAAAACATGAAGGAGTGCACCAAAATTGTTGAAAAAATTATCATAAATACACCTCTACGAGATGCAGAAAATTTCCTTCACTTCCGTTGAAATTAAAAATTCTTGAAAATGATGCAATAAAATGGTCATAGCTCCGAAAGAGAGGGGGTAGGGGTCCAAAATTTTGTGAAAAATTATTTCTAGTCAATATACACGACTTGAGGTGTTTAGGAGCTCAAAAGCGCCGGGGGCCAAATTCACCCCGTATCCGTTCATACCCTTTGTTGCTCAATTTTTAGAAAATATTTCGTAAGTTATGGGCAACTTTTCACAACTCTTTTTTCGACACGAATATTATCATGTAGTCGAGAATGGAATCTATTGAAAACTTCTAAAAAAATTTTCTTTGAAAGAAAAAAGCTTTGAAATCATGGACATGACGTCAAATTAGTGATGAATTATTCGCCGTCTTTTCACGGCTAATCGAATATCAAAAACCCCCACTTGAATTGACAAAAAATGAAGCCTAAAACATATCGGGAGGCTAGAAAAAGAAACGTTCAAAAAGTGCCTTCAGGTTCAGGTAAGTACACCGAGCACGTATTATTTCAAAGCATTAACCAGAGCCTGAAAACTCAAACCCAACAATAACATAAATTTCTAAGAAAAAATTAATAAATTTTCTAAAACTTTTTTAAAAAATTCATTAAAAAATCACCTTTTATAAAATTTATGACATTTTAGGAAAATTTGGAAAAATTGTCAAACATCGAGAGCTTCGAGAGCGTTAAAATTTAATTCGATCCAATTTTATTTTTGATCCTAAACAACATGTTAAAAACATAAAAATCTATGTTTTCCAAAATAATTTTTTTTTCATAAGATTAAATCAATTAAAAATGGATACCATAGGTGATGTTTAAAACATAATGAGAAAAGGAGAAAAGAGAGTTGAAATTTTTTAAAGAGGCCACTTATTGTCAGCTCACCCTCACTCCCTTCAGATCAGAGAAAAAGTCAAAATGTCCAACATTTGTTTTTTTTTCACAATGACTTCCAGCCTAAAAACATATCCATGTTCCAATCAATTGAATCATCTCTACCAAACTGATGAAAATTTTCACAAAAATACATCCAAAATAGGTAAACATTTTTCGCCTCACTTCTTCATTAAATTTGAAACCATCTAAAAGAATAGTGACCCCAGAAAGACGGGGAAGGGGAAAATTATAACAATTCATCAGTCAGATACAAAATAAACGCCAATCCTATAACTAATTCGACTCGACAACAATCGTACAATTAAAATTACAATCCGGATCGTAAAATTAGCGAACCACAGGCATATTAGAATTGATATTCGGCATGAAAATCGACACACGCAAACCACACCGCATGATATGATACACTCTGCAATAATTTATTATTCGTCGGAGGTAAATTTACCAAATGATACGTACAAATACGTGAAATGATTTAAATTTGCCGAAATAGGTACATGGACGTAAACAAGTTTTCTATTAACAATTCTCTCATCGTATAGATACACAGAGGTACAAGCACAATTTCTCAGTTCAAGAACATTCTCCAAGGTTTATACGTACCATACGTTATTGTAGGTACAATGAGAAAAATCATTTATCTCATTTCAATACGGGATTAATATATTGCTTGAGAATCATTCGATCCTCTTGTCTCTCTGCGGCCATATAGTAGAATCGAGACCGACACATTACTTTTGTTTTACCCAGCATACATAGGTATATAGGAATATACGACGAAGAATAATAACGAGCCGAACACGTAATATATTTTTCCACATACAAAGACTAAAACTTCATTCAACGGTTCATTATTTCCCAGTGCGTGATCTTTTGTCCGCATTTATCGAGGTATCGCGTCAAATCGTAAGGTATATTTCGAATTTAATCTAAAACCGATCTGAGCTATCACTGAATGCCATGCCTAATTGTCTGTTATTATTACTACCTGAACGTAATTCGTGTTGCGTCTGTCAAGTTCAAGTAGGTATCACGCATCTATAATCGAATATATAGAATATAACCAGGCGCAGGCGACGATTTACCATTTATGTTGGGAGTCGGAGATGGAGTCGGACTTGACCACAGTACGAGTACAAGTACGTAGACCTGCAGTCAGTAGGTGTAGAGTTATTCTAGTTTGTGTAAGTATAACATCTGTATAGGTATTGGCCTGGGTACCGGGGGTACTTTTGGGCTAGAATTCATGTTCTCCATTATAGTTACGCTACGTCCTATGTATGTGTACAAGAAACACGTACACCTGCGAACATAATTTCCGAGTATTTTGACGAAGATATGTATGCCAAAGTATATACTTAGGTATAATTTAATGTTCAACGGAGTGGAGAGGCAGTTTTTTCTTTTTCTTTGCCTGCATAAACATATTGTATGGCAAGTCTGGGTACCTTGTGTATCCTTTACTGTGGGTGTAGATAGTGTAGCTTAATTTAAAAGCTTCTTAAATAAACAATACCTCATTTGTAATGTTACGAAGGAAGACTTACGCTATCAACCATTATTTCTGTAATTTTATAGATGTCGAGTAATGACGTTTTGAAAAATGGGGTACTGGATTTTTTTCCGTTAAAATAGAGTGAAAAAAGTGCTCAAGAAGGCCTAATTTTTGTACCCATGAAATGTTTCGTACGACGCCGACGGCGACGCCTAGAAATTGTGGTAAAAACACATCGCATCAACCAGTGGCGCTCTCTCATTTTGAATCAGTGAAAAGTCACTGATTAATAGACAGAATGGCAGTACAGAGAAAATCAGCGAAATTCTTTGATTTTCAACGGATTTTCGCTGATTTTTCAGCAAATTTCAGAGATTTTACTGACTTTTCAGTGAATTTTCACTGATTTTCCAGCATTTTTTCATTGTTTTCAGTGAAATTTTTTCACTGATTGATTACTGTGCTGTAATTCTGACTTTTCAGTGATTTTCGATGGTTTTCACTGATTTATATAAATGAGAGAGAGGTTTCCACTGGAGAGATATCCTATCACCATTTTCATGAGAAAGTGAAAACATTTTTGTTAGGTACTCTCTGATTCCGAATCAATGAAAAATCACTGATAAACAGTCAGCATTGCAGCACAGGAAATACCAGTGAAATTCACTGATTTTCAGCGATTTTTCACTGATTATTCAAAGAATTTCGCAGATTTTTCAGTAAATTTCATAAATATCACGGAGTTTTCAGTGAATTTTCATTGATTTCCAATGATTTTCTTTCACTGACTTCCTTTCAGTAAAAAAATTTTCACTGATTTATTACTGTGCTGCAATTCTGATTGTCTTTCAGTGATTTTTGATAAATTTCAATGATTCAGAAATGAGAGAGTACGAATTCACTCAAATTCAGGCAAGGGGTTATTTCAGAGTTTTTCCTCCTAGGACATCATAAGGCTGAGTCATTACTTCCTAAAATACTACAAAAAATTTTCACCTCTCCGGGTGTAGCAAAACCAAGATTTTTGGATGGAAAAACCCTGGAATTTTTCCGGATGTAGCAAAAATTGACAAAATTTAGTAACCCTGCCAAGAAAGGTCGACAATTAAAAAAAACTTCTTGAAAAATAGCGTTCAACTGTTTTCAGTCTGAAATTTAGAGCTGATTCATTTTCTTCATCACACTAAAATTCAAGACTAAAAACAGTGATTAAAACGAAAAAAAGAAAATGCTGTTTGCAATTAATGAGCAATTGTAATATTTTTCGCGCTGATCACGAGAAAAATGATGAAAAAATTCAAGCATGTCAAGATTTTTCATAATATTGGAATTTTTTGTTAAAAATTTGATTTACAATTTTTGAAGTAATTTTGACCCTTGAAGTCGATTTTCTGGATAAAAAAGGATCCTTTGAAAAAATGAAAAGAGCATAAATTGTAGAGCGTAAAATTTATTTTCTGTAGAGTCCAATTAGTTTTTTCTTTGGGGGCTTACGGCTTAGGTTTTGAGATATTTTCGATTTTAAAAAAGTTGAACTTTGAACTGAAATATTTTGAAAGCTACGCTTCCTAAAAAAAACTAATTGTACTGTACGGAAAGGAAATTTTACGCTCTTCAATTTATGTTTCTTTCACTTTTTTCGCAGAGCCCTTTCTTTTCTCAGAAAATCGATTTTATGTGTCAAAATTTATCAAAAAAAAGTAGAAAAACTATTCAAAAAAAAAATTCAAATTGTGAAAAATCCTTGGGTGATGGAATTTTTTCACGATTTTTCTCGTGATCGGCGCGAAAAATACTATAGATATCATCCATTAAGTACACTTCAAACAGCATTTTTAACGTCGACCATTAACTGCCACATGCAGTTTTAACAACCTCAATACAACAGATTATCTTTTCATCTGAATATATTGCCAACTTTGAGAAAAAAAAATTTCTTATGGTATTATGTATTTGAAAAAATTTGCGTCAAATTTGTAAGAAATTGAACATTTTTCGGGTGTAGCAATTTTTTTCCGGGTGTAGGGAGCTGTTTCTGGGTGTAGTATCGTGCTACACCTGCTATACAAAGGTTTCCACCCCTGAGAGTGGATAACATAATAATAATAAAAAAAAAAGGTGGAGGTGCCCCTCCAGCGGAAACTACCGAGGTTCCACGATGTATTTTTACCACATTTTCTAGGCCTTCGTTCATATTTCAAAGTTACAAAAATTAAAATAAGGCTCTTTTCGAGAACCTTTTTACTTTATTTTTCAGAAAAAACTCCAGGACCTCCATTTTTTAAAACGTCACCACTGAACGCCTATTACACTTGCGGAACTGATTGACTCATTTTGAAGGGAATTTTTTTGTACCAACAGTAAAATGTCTGTGAAGTATTTTTTTCATAAAATTGCAAAAAAAAAAGTGAAATAGAAGCCAAAAACTGATTTTGGGGGGCTTTAATCTATCATGGAAAGGCTAGCAATGGAGGCGAATGGGGCGGATCGAAATAAATGTTGATCAGGGGACAATTTTCGACTCAGTAAAAAAATCTGTTACCTTCTGTGTTTAGGATTGCTCTCCAAATGTTTTATTAACTGGACTAATTTTAAAAATAATTTTCCCTGACTTTTCCAAGTTTTACAGACCTTTTACACATAATATTTACTCAACATTCGCCGGGGGGGGGGGGGTTGAAATTCCGCCACGTGATAATGGTTAAAGGCATCTGTGCATTTCCAAAAAAAATCATTTAAATTAATTTTCGAGGTGTCTCACATAATCGTAAAACTAAGTAAAAGGTATAACTTTTGAATCACTGGATATTTATTTTAATAAAAAATAATTATGACATTTTTGTAAGGATTTTAAAGAGAAGGTGAAATTATTCGTGTATTTTTTTTTTTATTTTTTCAGTAGTTCGAGCCTCTGAGCGATAAGTACAGAATCGAAAAAATATATTTTTTAAATTTTCTAAACTCAAGATTCATAAATTAAATATAGGAAATGAAAATCGTAATCCCTGAATAACCTTTTGTTCTCAGACCAGGGCTAGATTTTTTTAAATTTTTCGGAATTTTTTTTTCAAATTTTCAAAATCTTTCAAGCAGATAAGTAAAGTTCCCATGAAGTGAACAAAATGTGGTAAGTAGGAGTAGTGGTGATTGAGTGATGATCGTCATAAACATTAAAATTTTCAATGAAGCGTATAATTTTTTGAAGATCTTCTGTTTTAAAATGTTTACCAAGATTTTTGAAAGGATTTTTATTAATTTTTTTAGCAAAAAAGCAGAAGAAATCATTTATTGTTCGAGTGAATCAAAGGCAACGATTTTTTTTGAAAAATCAAGTTGAAAAAAAATTGTCCTTTTTATTCCTTTTTAGAATGCTACTGCTTTAGCCTTATATTCCTAAGGGAAGCGAGGACTATTAAGAAGGTATTTATTTGAGAAAGTTTGATTTTCAAGACAAAAACGTTACTAAATTTATTTTCAATTCTCCATACCAATTTCAATTAAACAACCATTTTTTTAAATTCGTAATCCAATGGACGAAGATATGCATTCAAATATAAATTTTTTATCAATGCCAAATAGAAAAAACTGATGGAATTTAGCTCGAACGAAGCGAGGGCAAAATGTTTTGAAATATTCACAATAAAATAAGCAGAAAAACAATTTCTTTCCAGACAGATTTATTCTGAATTTTTACAAAATTCCAGCGAAAATTAAAAATTTCCCCGACTTTTCCAGCGCTTTGAAATTTCTTGATTTTTTTCTGGCTTTCCAGAAAAAGAACACCCTGCTTTATCATTATTCTACGCTGAAAATTTGACTAAGAGGGGTTTTAAAACATCCTCTTTTCAAAAATCTCAGATTGTTTCATTCGGAGACCGACAACTCGAGTGGTTTCCATTATCAGAAGTGATAAATTTCAAATCGCATTCCTTGAAAAACCTAATTTATTTTCAATTTTTCATCAATTTTACAAAAAAAAATAACATTTTTTTCAAACCGAATAATAAAAATTTCTGTAACAATTTTTCGGAGCAAATAAAAATTCAATCTTTATATCAACATTCGCGTCATCGCGTACTACGAACTTCGATCTGCGAGTACATTGTACACCCTGACCTTAATTCGTAAACACAATATCCTCATCCGACGCAATTTCCCAATCCCGGATAAACAAAGAAACGAAAAAATTCGCCATCTAGGTCTTCATCTACTGCACTATTCCGTCCCAAACGAGAAATTCGAGGCGGTTTGAAAAAAAATTAGTAATCGGCGTATCACAAGGCGCACAGGATATCGTATTTTTCAAAACCACATGAACAGAGGTGCACCGCACCGCACCCCACACCCTCCGCCACCGGGTAAAATAGAAAGAAAGTAATAGGTTCGCGATAAATTGTAAATAAATTTTATTTTCTCAAACCAGTTTTTCATTACAGCTTATCGCCATTAGGTATCTATGAGAGCGGTGCATCGAGATACACATAGACATACGTAGTATAAAAATGTTTCTAAGCCATCTGATACGCGACCAGCGCAGCGCAGCGCCCGCGAACGTATCGAATTTTTTTTGCAACGCGCGCTCGAATGGCGATATGCAGCACAAGGTGGAGACGGCAATTATCCGGCATTTAACATACGATCTGCGCGGTCCTGTCCGAGAGTCCGGTCCACGCGGGTCGTGTTGCAGAAAATCTTGTTGCAAAGTTGCCACAAATTTTCAGCTTGTTCGACGAGTACCTACGTCTCGTTGTGAGTTTATTACATATAGATGTAGATATATAGGTAATAGGTATATCTATACCATCTATGCATCTACATTGTATACAGGGTGTCCCAGTTTTCATTGGAAAGAGGACAGTTGATAACAGGATCAGATCTCAGCAACAAAAAACGTTTTCCCAAAATTGAAGGGACTACGATTTCGTTTTCTCCTTCAAAAGAAATTTTCAGGTGTTTTCCTTTGAAAATCTTTTCATCTCTTTTCGATGTAAATTTTCATCAATTTTTGAGCTTGAAGAGGCAAACAAAATTGCTGGAGAATTCACAATTCACATGGCCCAATTTAAAATTTAAAATTGAAGCCATCATGAGATTGGCACTTTACAATTTTCAATCAATTTTTTGTCAGTTTTGAAGTTTACTATTCTTACAGCTCATTCAATTTTTTGATTAGGCAACACGAGGCGCTCTGTGCTTCATAAATTGTAACGTTTTTCATCTAACAAGGGAAAATTTCCAATTCTGTGGTTGGGGACAGATTTATGAAAAATGTACATACTAAAAGACCCACAGCTAAATTTTCAATTTCTGGTGAATTTTTGAAGTATAAGAAAAATAGTACTGTCTTCTCAAATTAGAATGTTACAAATTCAAAATTTACTCGTTCCAATCGTTTTGGAGATTCTCAACAAAAAATTTATTTTTTCTACTCAACTCAGATGCCCCACGTACAGAACACCTGGAACCCATTGTCTTCTCGTTCTGGAGCTTCCAGCGAGGAATCAATTTCCTCCCTAGGTTCATTGAAATTTCTCCAGCTTCCCAACATGATTTTACGTCTTTTGGAAAAATTCAAAAATACTGAATAGGTACCATAAATTCCAAAGAGCATAGCCGGTTAAGTATAGGGTTTTGGCCTTGGAAACCGATTTTGACCGTTCCTACCCTAAAATGTTCCCCTAATCTGGCAATTAAATTTGACACCATTTTTGGACCCCTAACACAAGTATTTTGGGGGGGGAGGGGCTAAAATGTGTGTTTTTATTCATAATTTTTTCATTTTTCGCCAAATGCAAATAAAAATTTCGCGTTTTTTTTAGATAGCTTCTAGAAGGTTAAGAGAACCCAAAAAATTTTTTTCGAAATTTTTGGGCACTTTCCCCCCAAGTTATGCCCTTTTCAAAATTTTGAACCCCCCTTTTGGGATGAAGGGTCAAAGGGGCAATGGAATTTTTTTTCTCAAAAGAAGTGTTGTTTACCCATAAGTATACCATAAAAATTTTGAAAATTTTGAACATGTGGAACATTATTGTCAAAAAAAGTAAAAACTAACCCCCGCGTGGTGAAATACTCAAAATTCACGTAAATAAATACCTCCAGCACAAGTAATTGAGAAACTAGTTACCAATGTCGATCATCACGAAAATATTTCATTTTGAGGACCACAGAACATTGTGAAAAAGGGCCCACACCATTGGCCTCCCTTACCCCTCCCCTTCCCCCGCCCCTGTGGTCGTTGTGATAAATAAAGTAATAACCGATATTGGTGTCGTTTTCATATGAATCAGACCTTCTGAAAACGATTTTGAAGTCAAATTCTCATTTGAACCACCACCACAACCCCTCCCCCCTTAATCGTCAAATTGTCATTCAATACTATTTGGCGAAAAATGAACGAAAAATAAATGAGAAATCGATCAACATCAAACAAAAAAAAAGAAAAAAAGGAAGAGATGATGTTGGTTAGTTGATAAAAAACAGGTTGCGTTGCGTTTTCGTTACGGGATTTGTTTTTTTACGCCAGCAACATTACGTATTGAGTCGTAACGATTCTGAAGTCCGATTCCCATTTGAACCACCACCACAACCCCTCCACCCTTAATCGTCAAATTGTCATTCAATACTATTTGGCGAAAAATGAACGAAAAATAAATGAGAAATCGATCATCATCAAACAAAAAAAAAAAGGAAAAAGGAAGAGATGACGTTGGTTAAAATTTCATAAAAATTCTGTAGAAAGAGTGTAAATTACCCCGAACATGACGAGGTAAATTTTTTTTTGAATAATTCAAAATTTAATGGACGAAGAATTTTATTGTACATTACGATCAACAAAAACTGATCGAGTAAAAAAATCAGATAAAAGATGTAATAAATTAGCTCGACCCACCCGAGCGGAACGAGGGCAAAATTTTCTACTAAAATAAACAAAAAAATGAACGCGTTTTTTGCTTTAAAGCAAAAATCTTAGAACATGGATATGTCAGTAAGATATACCATACTCTCAAATTTAATATAATTCTTCAGGATGTTCATCAACTTACATTCAACATGGGATGTATTTCTTTCAATGCCCTTAAGGTATGGCAGCTTCATTTAGTTACTGTGTTACTGCTATTACACAGGTCTAAAGACACTTTTGATTACCATCAAGGAGAGGGATGCACCATTTACTCAGCTTCTAGTGCTGTGCCTCTACCAAACTAGTGCATATCTTCCCAACTACTATCCCTCAGACAATCATTTTCCGGCAATCTTTCCCAACTTTCTGTCTGACATTCTGTCTAACTTTCCATCCAACATTCCATCTTACGCTCCATCTAACTTCTTTGAGTCTAACATAATGTCATTATGTCTTAATTTAAAAATGTTACTGTCTAACGCTCCATATAATGCTCCATCTAACTTTCCATCCAACGTTCCATCTAACTTCTTCCAGTCTAACATAATGTCATTATATCATAATCTAAAAATGTAACTGTTTAAAACTCCATATAACGCTCCTTCTAACTTTCCATATAATAATCTGTATATTTCCGATCGACTTTTCGATCGACTTTTCGACTTACTTTTCGACTTACTTTTCGACTGACCTTTCGACCAACTTTTTAACTGACCTTTCAACAGCTTTCCAACTATCTTTCTGATTTCCAACTATCTTTTCAACTCAACTTTTCAATCAACTTTTCGACAGCTTTCCAATCATCTTTCTGATTTCCAACTATCTTTTCAACTGACTTTTTGACCGACTTTTTGACCGACTTTTTGACCGACTTTTTGACCGACTTTTTGACCGACTTTTTGACCGACTTTTTGACCGACTTTTTGACCGACTTTTTGACCGACTTTTTGACCGACTTTTTGACCGACTTTTTGACCGACTTTTTGACCGACTTTTTGACCGACTTTTTGACCGACTTTTTGACCGACTTTTTGACCGACTTTTTGACCGACTTTAATCCAGGGCTGCGAGAACGAACGAAGAACAAGAACAAAGAACAGAAGAACAGAGCTTTTTCTCAAAGAACGAACGAAAGAACGAACATTAAAAAAAAAGATTTAAAAGAACAGAGAACAAAAGAAAGAACAGAAATTTCAGTTGTGGTTCGCGAACAAAAGAACGAGAACTGTTCTCTCTGATCTTCAGGTTCATTCTCGTTCTTGTAAATTTTTGTTAAAATTCCGAATTTTTCATGTTTTTTTTTTTTACTTTAAATTTTTTTTTTTAATTTTATTGGTTTGAAGTTGATTTTACGCAACTCTACCTACAAAATTATTGAAAAAACATCAAAAGAACGGGAACGGGAACAAGAACAGAAGAACAAGCTTTTTGAAAAGAACAAGAACGAGAACGGAGAACCAGTAGAACAACTAGGAAGAACGAACGAACGAACGAACATATGATTTTTTTTGATTTTGGGAACCAGGGTCCGGAACCATTTGAAATTTTTTTTTTGGTGCTTCTGGTGCTGCTCTTTAACCTTTGAGATGAAATGGTTCCGGTTCTGGTTCTAAAGTGGTTCCGTAGTCAGTTTTTTTGGTGGGGTTCTGGTTCTGGTTCCAGGAGTCAAGAAAATTTAATGGTTCTCCTGGTTGTGGTGTGGTTCCAATTAGTACTGGTTCTCCCGGTTCCGAGTGGTTCTGGTGCTCCCAGTTCCAGTCATTTTTTTTTTTTTTTTTTTTTTTTACTTTCAAAATAACACATCAAAATTTGACTAAACTTCAATTTTGAAGTCAAATTAAGATCTGCGTATAGTTTTGTAATTTTATCAAATTTTTGTGAAATAATTGAAATTTGAATAACTAGTTTAAGCAATAATAAATCAAGGTTGGGTTCTGCTGCTGCTCTTGGTGATCTTAAACTATTTTAATCTAGATAAAAACTGGTTCTGGTGGTTATGGTTAGTTTCAAAATTACTTCTCCCTGGTTGTTCCCTTTATTGGGAATGGTTCTATAAATTTTTTCAACTGGTTCTGGTGCTGGTTCTCATTTGAAAATTCAAAAAAAGTGGTTCCCCTGGTCTTTTTTTGGTTGTTCTCCCAAGTGGTTCCGGACCCTGTTGGGAACGAAAGAACTGAGAACGAGAACAGATTTTCCTTGTTCTCGCAGCCCTGCTTTAATCTCTCCAAGTCTAACATGTTATCAGCAAATTATCATGTTCAAATATGATATTTAATTATATTCATAAGTTTTTTCAAGCCTAACATAATGTCATTATGTGTTGATCCACTGTGATCATTACACATAACCTGTAACTCGTCCAAGTCTAACATGATATCAGCAAATTATTATGTTCAAATATAATATTTAATTTTATTTATAAGTTTTTTAAGTCTAACATAAAGTCATAATGTCTTGATCCACCGTAACAACATAATGTCATTATGTCTTGATCCACTGTGATCATTACACATAACCCGTAACCCGTCCAAGTCTAACATAATATTAGCAAATTATTATGTTAAAATATAATATTTAATTTTATTTATAAGTTTTTTTAAGTCTAACATAATGTCATAATGTCTTGATCCACCGTAACCGTAAGAATTTTCAAGCGTAACCATTTTCAGGCGTAAGAATTTTCTAGCGTAAGAATTTTCTAGCGTAACAATTTCAAAATTTTACCCCCCAGGCCTAAAGACATATCCATGTCAAAAAACACTTTTCTAAATGATTTATCTTGGGATCTTCGAAAAATTCCAGAGAAAAAATTAAAGTGTTTTTTGCTTTAAAGCAAAAATCTTAGAACATGGATATGTCTTTAACTAGACAGATTGTTGTTATAAAAATTAGTTTTCAACTGTTGAAACAACAATTTTTTCACAAGTTTTACGTGTTCAAACACGACCAACAATTTTTTCACAAGTTTTACGTGTTTGAACACGACCAACTGTTTTTTTCACAAAATTTTTATGTGTTTAAAAACAACTAATAAGTTTTTCATATAGTTTTATGTGTGTAATAACAACACCAACACAAATATAAATTTATAAGCAATAAAACTCAGATTATAAGACCTCGAAATCAGATATAAGAATAATTTTTTTCCTCAGCTACCTCTACCACCACCTTATAATTTCACTTTTGCTTAGTAAAAATATACAGTGTTGCCAAATACCAAATCTTTCACATCTCTAATTCACATTTTGATTTTAATATTACATTACTTGCATCACTACCTCTTTTACTAAGCAAAATAAAATTCACAAAACCTCAGCCACCATAAATAATCATGTCCCTATATCCAGGTCCTCTACTTCTATGTATAGCACCAGGATGTTTGTCAATGTTTAACATATTAACATGATGTCTTCACCTAAAAATGTTGTGTTAACACCTCTATCATATTTTCCCAAGTCCAATACATATAATGTTATTCAATCATAAACTAAACACCAGCCAGTAATTTCTTACACCTCCAAAGTGTTTTTCCAAGTATAACAAAATCTCATCTTTTCTAGACCTTTCTCATCTTTTCTTGTCTTTTCTCATCTTTTCAAGTATTTTCTCTTTGTTCCTAATCTTTTCCAGACTTCTTTTCTAGACCATTCTTGACTTTTCTAGACTTTCCCCGTCTTTTATGTTGGACTTGAAAAAACAAAAAAAAAACGGATAAATTGAAAAAATGATTTTAATCTCCCCAACTACTATCTCTCAGACAATCATTTTCCGGCAATCTTTCCCAACTTTCTGTCTGACATTCTGTCTAACTTTCCATCCAACATTCCATCTTACGCTCCATCTAACTTCTTTGAGTCTAACATAATGTCATTATGTCTTAATTTAAAAATGTTACTGTCTAACCCTTAATATAATGCTCCATCTAACTTTCCATCTAACGTTCCATCTAACTTCTTCCAGTCTAACATAATGTCATTATGTCATAATCTAAAAATGTAACCGTTTAAAACTCCATATAACGCTCCTTCTAACTTTCCATATAATAATCCATCTATTTCCGATTGAATTTCCGATCGACTTACTTTCCGACCGACTTTCCGATCGACCGACTTTCCGATCGAATTTTTGATCAACTTTTCGACTGACCTTTCGACAACTTTTTGACTTACTTTTCGACTGACCTTTCGACCAACTTTTCAACCAACCTTTCAACAGCTTTCCAACTATCTTTCTGATTTCCAACTATCTTTTCAACTCAAATTTTCAATCAACTTTTCGACAGCTTTCCAACCAACTTTCTGATTTCCAACTATCTTTTCAACCGACTTTTTGACCGACTTTAATCTCTCCAAGTCTAACATGTTATCAGCAAATTATCATGTTCAAATATGATATTTACCTAATTATATTTATGTTTTTTCAAGCCTAACATAATGTCATTATGTCTTGATCCACTGTGATCATTACACATAACCCGTAGCTCATCCAAGTCTAACATGATATCAGCAAATTATTATGTTCAAATATAATATTTAATTTTATCTATAAGTTTTTTCAAGTCTAACATAATGTCATAATGTCTTGATCCACCATAACAACATAATGTCATTATGTCTTGATCCACTGTGATCATTACACATAACCCATAACCCGTCCAAGTCTAACATGATATCAGCAAATTATTATGTTCAAATATAATATTTAATTTTATTTATAAGTTTTTTTAAGTCTAACATAATGTCATAATGTCTTGATCCACCGTAACCGTGTAGAAATATCGACTTTTAGTCGAATAAAATCGCAAAAATCGATACTTGAAAATGATGAGTTTTCCGTTCCTTCGGAAAAGTCGGGAAACTCGACTGGAACGCGATTGGTCGTAAGACGAAAGATAGAGCTTCGTAATTGGTCGATTCTGTTTTTCGCTGCTTTTCGGCTAGTACGGTCGGGATCCGCTTCGGGGACCTTTACGATGAATTTTCCTGACTTAAACTTCGGTTTAAGCAGGAAATAGGATACCCGCTTTTCCGACGGTTCGGAAAAGCTCAATCTACGTTAACGTAGATTTTCACGATATGGTATCTACGACGAAGTAGGCACGTAGCTCGAAATACGCAATTTTCACGGTCACGTCGACCAATTAAAATAGAAGGATTACGATACCTTTCATCTCGTGAAAATACAATATTAATTCAAAACGATACTTTTCAAAGAAAAACTCGAGAATTAATTTTAACTAATTTTTATTCTAAAAAATTAGACATTTACACGATAAATTCGACACCGATTTTCAGCAGAAAATCGATGCCTAGAGTTTAAGTTTAATGACCTTTTCGCGACAAGGTTCTATACGATACAAAGAGCCGCGGTTAACGAACGATCGCGAAGAAACAACGAATAAATAAATTAACGGCCGTAGCCAATAATAACTATAATTACATAACCGCGTATAAATCGAATTTCTAAACGGTAAAACTAACACCGCCCCTCGGACGATAATTTATTTTTATTTTTTTAAATTAAAATCAAAAATCTCGTTCGACAAACGTTCGAAGACGATCCTATTGGTCGATTTTGTCAATAGATCGGCAATGTTATCGCTCGATGAAATTTTCACGATGTGAATGACACCGGATCTGATAAGATCGCGAATATGATGGTACGATACATCAATATGTCGAGTACGCCGAGATTCGTCGGTATTTGCTATCGAGATAGCAGCATTTGAGTCGCAGAAGATCGGTACGACATCTGTAACCAAATCGAGACTATCGAGTAAGTTTATCCACGATCTCGCTTCTTTACCGGCCGTCGAAAGAGCTACGTATTCGGCTTCCGCCGACGATAGTGCTACGCAATTTTGCTTTCAGACGATCCAGTCGACGATATTTCCATTCAGCATGACGACGATACCGGTAGTGGATTTTCGATCGGAGTCATCACCGGCGAAATCGGAATTGGAATACAATTTTAACGGATACGATACATTAAGGTAATTCGAATTATAAACTAACGACCGATCGATTGTCGTTTTTAAATACCTAATGATACGTTTAGCATAATTAAAAATTTCAGCATTAGCGAGATGCTGAAATCTGCACAAGAAATTTACGGCGAACGCGATATCGGGACGAGTACCTCGCGATACATACGATAACGATCCTAAGATGCCACGAACTTTCGTTTCGAACGATTTATCCAGCCGTTTGTCTTCGATTTTTAAGCCGGGTTCCATCGGCGACGATATCGGATTTGAATCTTCAAGATCATATTTCACGATTAATTCACGGATGTACGATTTTTGATGTAAGTGCGTTACATCATCACTTTTACGTTCGATTTCGATACCGATGAACTTTTCAGGTTCTTTTAAATCTCGAATTCCGAATTCTTTATTTAGCTGATCGATCAGCCACTCAATTAATTCGGCATCGGAACCTGTTATTAGAAAATCGTCGACGAAAATTACAAAAATACACCGAGTTTTATCGCCGTCTTTATTTACATAAACGCACGGATCGTTTGCAGACTGTTCGAAACCTAACTTTTCTAAAATTTTCTTTAATTTTTTGTTCCAGTTCTGCGGCGAGGTTTTGAGTCCATACAAGGACTTTTTTAACACGAATACGATTTTACGTTTTACGGAAGATCCTTTCGGTGGATCGAAAACTATCATACGAGTCGCTTCGCCATTTAAGAACGCCGTCGATACATCGGCTTGGCGGAGTTTCCATTTATTCACGGTGGCTATGCAGACGATACCACGGACGATCGATACGTTTGCAGTCGGCGCGTAAGTCTCATCCAGCTCGTATTGGTGAGAGTCCTTGTATCCGCGGAGAACTAATCGAGCTTTAAATTTTACAACGTGATTTACCGAGATTTTCTTTCGCAGAACCCATCTCGTATCGACTTTGGAGAAGTCCTTGCCTTCCAGCTCGTCCTCGGTGACTTCGTACCAGACATCTTTCACTGCCATCGCTCTCAGTTCTTCCTCAATCGCCTTTTTCCACTCGCTACCTTCAGGACCGTTTACTGCCTCTTCATACGTGAGTTCTTTGCCCTGCTCGGTGGCTATTAACGCGGAGTATTCGATACGATCATCATCGTTACACAGATTGGATTTTATCGCGACTAACGAATTTTCGATTGTTTCAGGTTCAAGATTTACGGTACCGTCGTACGAATTTTCATTTAACCGGTCAGCATAAAGCTGATTTTCATCGAAGATGACGTTTGACGAATACGATAGTTTATTTCGCGGTACATCGAGCAACATGTAACCTGTTTCAGTATAACCGACTAACATTTTTTCGACGGATTTCGGATCTAATTTTGTTCGTTTTTCTTTAGGAATAAATTCCCTAGCGACGCAGCCGAAGATACGAACATATTGGAAAGTCGGATCGCGATCGAACCATAAACGATACGGGCTTTTATCGGCGATAGCAGAACACGGAAGACGATTGTATAAAAACGTAGCCGTATACAACGCGTACGGCCAAAATCGACGAGGGAGCTTCGAATCGAAAAGAAGCGAACGGAGTTTTTCACTGATGGTACGTAGAAAACGTTCGGCCGTACCGTTATGTTCGTGCTTGTAAGGCTCCGAAGCCATTAATCGCATACCCTTTTTCTCGATTACTTTGCGAAATTTACCGCCTATAAATTCGGTCGCGCTATCGCAACGTAATTGCTTAATTTGACGGTTCCATAGATTCGTTACTATGTTATCGTATTTTTCGAAAAATTCGCCGACTTGCGATTTTGCTGTTATCGCGAACGTTACCGCGTAATGAGTAAAATCGTCGACAAATACAAGAATGTATCGCTCGTTATCGATACCGGGCTCAGCGGACCCATTACGTCGACATGGACATGTGTCCAACAGGTTGCTTCGCCTTTTCGCGCCCTCGGTATTGAAAGGCCCACGGTGCTGCTTCGCTTGGCACACGTTATCGCCACCCCACCCCCCCCGCCAACTCGGTAAAGAGGGCAGTCATGTTTCGGTACAAATAAACTATTCGGGTATTTATACATAACCGATCTACTCGGCGGCCTAACGACGATGCCATAGAGCGTTTAGCGCGAAAATCGAAAATTATCGGGTAACGTTATTTAGCTTAAATTTAACATAAGCAAACCGTTCGAATGTTCAAAAAACATCAGTCAGTTTTTCACCAAGTTATCGCGGTGAATCGATCGAAATTTTATCGGCGATCACGGTATCAATAACCTAAACGACGGGATTGACTCACGAACATTAAAATGTACTGATAAATCGGAAATGATAACTCACGTTTTGCATTGATAAAATTTACGCCGCTATCGTTAGTGACGGGTACACTCACCAAACCGCTACGATCGTACGATAGCTGTATCTTGTTTCGCGACATAAACGATTTCAGCGATTCGAGTTACTGGGTTTTCGTTTGAACCAAAATACCGGTTACGTTTATCATGTGGCTGGTGGCGCCGGTGTCGAGCACGAAGACAATTTCACCGACGGTCGAAATTAGCGCTACATTTTCTTCGGATGTCATGAGAGCCTTTGGACGATTCGACGATTCAGCATTCGACGGAGATTTCGGCGCCGGCGAATTCGAACTGGAGCTGGAACTCGGTTCAGACCTTTTTGAATTCGCTTCATCACCATACCGAGGGCACTGCTTTCCTATGTGGCCGGTGCCACCGCAACGATAGCATTTTATTTCTCCTCTCAGCGATTGATTTCGATTGGCCCAGCAATTTTTCGCGAGATGGCCGAGCTTTTTGCACTTGGCACATTTCGGACGCGGCTTACGATCGTTCGAATTTCGATTATTCGACGCTGAAGTTACTAACGCCGAACCTTTGTTGATATTCGACGTCGCCTTTTCGGATTTATCTTCGTCGCTGGTTAATAAACCCCTCAGGAATTTTGGGTCGGCGGGTGCGATATTCAGAAGGGCTTCTGCCGGTTTCTTAACGGACTTCCATTTCTCGATATTTTTGAGTCCGGAATTCAAAAACGCATACTCCTCATCCTTCGGGACCTTCGTACCGGCGGCCTCCATCTGGTTCACTAGGCTGGAGACTTCATCGCAGTAATCGGTAGCGGACCTAAATTTGTCGATATCGAGGGCAGCCAATTTTGCGCGACAGGCGATTACAATTTGCTGATTCTCCTTAGCGTATCGTTCGTCGAGTTCGTTAAGGAGTTTTTCAGGATCCTTCTCTTCGCGTATGAGTCGGAAAACCGCGTTCGTTGTGTGGCTGACGATTTCAAAATAGGCTTTCCTTTTCTCTTTATCGGTCGCGCCGCCATTCGTCGTAATAGCCTTTTCGAGATCTTTGGCCAATAGTAACGATTTGATTCTTTTCTTCCAGATGATGTAGTCGGTGCCATTGAAGATCAAGTGCGCTGGAATATTCGATGACGATTCTCCAGAAGCCATTTCGGACGCTGACGATTCGTTTTCGGAGCACGTAGCAGTTTTCTCGCCTTCGGATTGGTCGTCGGAGATGATCGACGCTGCGTCTGATTCGTTATTGGCTGTTGATTGGATGCACGGAGCTGTTGGTATCGTCGACGCAGAGGATTGACCGACGAGGGAAGTATTTAACTCTTTCGAAAGTCGCTTTCGAATTTTACGTTTTTGTGATCGAGTTAACACTTTTTCAGCTTCGCTCGACGCTGGAAAACCACGGAAATCTTCGTCGTTAGAAGTATCGTTCGCAGCGTCGCCTCGACCAATGAGCTTCGCTAGGCTAGGTATCATATACCGAGTCGATTCGCCGTATCACAGGAACCACGATACTATGCTACCATGTAGAAATATCGACTTTTAGTCGAATAAAATCGCAAAAATCAATACTTGAAAATGATGAGTTTTCCGTTCCTTCGGAAAAGTCGGGAAACTCGACTGGAACGCGATTGGTCGTAAGACGAAAGATAGAGCTTCGTAATTGGTCGATTCTGTTTTTCGCTGCTTTTCGGCTAGTACGGTCGGGATCCGCTTCGGGGACCTTTACGATGAATTTTCCTGACTTAAACTTCGGTTTAAGCAGGAAATAGGATACCCGCTTTTCCGACGGTTCGGAAAAGCTCAATCTACGTTAACGTAGATTTTCACGATATGGTATCTACGACGAAGTAGGCACGTAGCTCGAAATACACAATTTTCACGGTCACGTCGACCAATTAAAATAGAAGGATTACGATACCTTTCATCTCGTGAAAATACGATATTAATTCAAAACGATACTTTTCAAAGAAAAACTCGAGAATTAATTTTAACTAATTTTTATTCGAAAAAATTAGACATTTACACGATAAATTCGACACCGATTTTCAGCAGAAAATCGATGCCTAGAGTTTAAGTTTAATGACCTTTTCGCGACAAGGTTCTATACGATACAAAGAGCCGCGGTTAACGAACGATCGCGAAGAAACAACGAATAAATAAATTAACGGCCGTAGCCAATAATAACTATAATTACATAACCGCGTATAAATCGAATTTCTAAACGGTAAAACTAACAAACCGTAAGAATTTTCAAGCGTAAGAATTTTCAGGCGTAAGAATTTTCTAGCGTAACCATTTTCAGGCGTAAGAATTTTCTAGCGTAACAATTTCAAAATTTTACCCCCCAGGCCTAAAGACATATCCATGTCAAAATTCCAAAATTCCCTGACTCTCCTGATTTTTCCAGACCATTAAAATTCCCTGACTTTTCCCGGTTCTCCAGAGAATGGACACCCTGCTACCGTAGTCAAACTGACTCCAAAATGACTCCGGAGTCAAGTGGAGTCAGGAGTCAGGATGTGAGTTTGACACCGGAGTCAAGGTGGAGTCAGGAGTCAGGGTGTGAAATTGACTCCGAAGTCAATGTGGAGTCAGAAGTCAACTTTTTGGCTGACTCCTATTTTTGAGTGAGGTATCAAAACGCATGTTTTTTAACCACCAAAATACATTTCTAACGCTATTTTGACCCCAACTTGAAATCGAGACCTTTAGGGTCCCTGAGATAGAAAGATTGGCCCCGTTTTCATCTTATAGGTCCCAGAAGTCTCGGTTACAGGTTAGGAGTCAAAATAACTTCAGAAATGGATGGGCATAAGACGCTCATTGCTCACCAGACTCACTTGCAGACTTGCAATGCCTCCACTGATCGTTCCCTATCAAAATATCTAAAAATATTTTTACAAAAAAAAAAACAAAAAAATTTGTATTTGCATCACGAAAGAGATACGAGAAGATTACAAGGGATAACGGTAGTAAAATTTCACACGTCAATAAAACAATACCACAAATAAAAAGTGTCAATGATTTTTCAAAACTCGATAGCTAATTTTCGTCTAATGAACCTCGATGAGGCGAGGTAATAATTCGTCGTGATAAATCACCTTAATTATGCATATACCACTACACTCGCACTATGATAAATTATACGTAAGATATTTCGTACACCCAAAATATAAATGATTAACTTCGCTCACGCAATTTGTATATACGTACAATGTACTATGTACATTTGTATTTCCCTAATACCTCCGCACGTACATATTCTTTAATCGCGAACATTACCGGATCCCGGGGATGCTGGCGCAGATTCCAGTACATATGTATGTACATATATAGTACGAAGGTCTACATAGACTCGTATTTCCTAGAATATGTATCATTATTAGTCATTATACGAGAAATGATTGAAAACGACCACGAAGATGTATTAATAATATTGTTAAAACCACGCCTATCGCCTGTATAACGCTGTTACAGCATCGCTGCCGGTCTCCTGGGATATCAGCGACAGAGACGAGATGCTGATACTGGGGTAAAGGTAGGTACACATAAAAACCGAGGTACCGATATAAAAAAATCACAGTCATAGGTATTATAGGTACATATACGAAGATATTGCGAAGGGAAGAGGAAAAGTCACGGGCGCCGGGGCCGCGAGGGCGAGTACTCTCGGACGCGATCATGCTGAATTGCCATCTCGAATCGGTTTCCTCTGCTCTGCTCTACCATGTACCTTCTCGTATTCGCGCATCTGATTTTCATCCATTCGACTTTTATGTGTACCTATGTATAGCTTCTCGTAATGAACGTAAATACGACTCAAACTGACTGACCGTTGACCGACCAGTTTTGATAAAACGAGTACAGAGTGACGGCCAAAGCCAAATGTAGAGTGTATGGACGCGAAGACGAAGCGATCCGCACGACGGCGCTGGCGGTGCGGCGAACGGCGCATCGGAGTAATACACACTGCATTGTCGCCGCGAGACGTAATTGCTACTGGCGAATCTGGCCCATAATTAAGATGCGACCGCGCATGCTCAATGCTCAAATGATCGCTTGTTATCTGCTATATACCTGTATCTGTATGTACTTCTCCGTACATATTATAGCGGGGCGAAACTGAAAAAAACACCGCACAGAGGTTTTCTCCAGGTGGAAGGGGGTGCGAGGGCGCAGGAATAAAGAGAACAAGTTTCCGCGTACATGGCATATCGGTCGCCGTCGTCGCGTCGTAGTCGCGCAATTCAGGTACAATAATCTATCATACGCGGCCGCAACCGGTGCGGTGCGGGTCTCTATAAATAATGCAACGTGATAATCTTATCCGACGTACGTGAGTAACTTCCCTTACCATGGGTAATTTGCCTTTGCCGATGATTCAGCTTCATTCGACTGGTGTTGAGGAGGAGGGGGGATGGAGAGATGCGAATTTGAAGGCTGATATTTTCCTCAAGTTGTTGAAATATATATGTAAGAGGGAATCTCTCAACCTCATCATCCCTCCCCCCCTCCCCGGATTCGTATGGACCTAGATTTCTGATGCCTTCCTTCTCCCATATCTGTAGCAAAATTTTAGACTGCAGTCGTTCACGTGGTAATTTTTTGAAAAATTTTCCAAATATTTAAACTCTGTATCAAACGAATGGACAGCTTTGGACTGGAGGCTCCGCAATGGCAAAAACACATAAAGTGGTTGTACGAAGTCAATATTAAGCAAAATTCAACTTTTCGTAATTTTACTCCAATAATGCTAGATCGTGAAAATTTCTCATTTCAAACCATTTACAGAACTTAAATTTTTGAAAAATTGAAAAAAGTGACTATAAGAGGATTTTTAGAGACGAATTTAAAAAAAAATCCAATTCTAGTTCAAATCGAGCCTAAAGTAAGCGAAGGAACTCCTGCAGGAGGGGACTCTGAACCAAAATTTTCGACGCTTTTCACCTCTTGAACTCCTAGTTTGAATCGGAGATGACAACCAGGGATCCGGAGGGAGGAGAGAGTAGTCTAGAGCCTCCGACTCCGACGTTATCGATAGAAGCATGTACCTCCACCTACGACTTCACCTACTGACAATTTTATGACAGTACCTCCGTCCTCCTTCTTTACTTAGTTTTCAAAAACCGGAAGCAAGGTCCTCATTGCTTCCTCTGGAAGGAGCTCTCAGGGATTTCCTTGGAAAGTCCGGAAGTAGATCCTTCCAAAGGTAAAGGCACCTTAAAAATTTTTTCTCAATCATTGTTTCCTTCTTCACAATAATAATTTTCAATTATTAGGTACCTCATGACAGAAATTTTTATGTTTCACTACTTCAAAATTCTAACTCTTCTAGTTTAGATAAGTATCGTAAATGTGCACAAAGATACTCTCTCATTCCGAATCAGTGAAAATTCACTGATAGATCAGTCAGAATTGCACCACAGGAAAATTTAGTGATTATTCAAAGAATTTCACAGTTTTTTCAGTAAATTTCATAAATATTACCGAGTTTACAGTGAATTTTCACTGATTTACAATGATTTTCTTCACTGAAAAAATTTTCACTGATGTATTACTGTGCTGCAATTTTAACTGTTTTTCAGTGTTTTTTGATAAATTTCACTGATTCAGAAATGAAAGAGTAGTGAAACGTGGGTAGTTTGTTTGAGCAACACACGAGAAAATTTTGGGCAACACACATAGGAGGTTGCATCTTCACATAAGGGTAAGGTGCCCCATTATCGCCTAGTGCCCAATGTCGACCACCTCGTCTATCTCCGGCGCTATGGGCGACAGCGAGCCGAAATTTTTTTTTTCATATTCTTCATCGAAAATCCGGAAAAATAAGACCACTCCAACATCCTGAACGCCAAAACTCGCGGAGAAAAATAGAAAAGAAGAAGTTGGAAGGCCAAAAACTTTTTTTAGCAATTGCTTGCACGCCTTGGAATTTTTTCTTAAAATTATCGAATTAAATGTTTCTAGTGTTTTTGTGATTGAGAAAGTTCAAAGTTTCTGATGTAATCATCGCATTTTAATAATTACAACTTTAAGTAAAAAAGAAATTCACTCAAAGTTCATTTTTATGGTGTGTCCCTTTATCGACCACCTATAATCTAATGTAATTTGATGTTTTTAAGTGATTTTGTTTTTTTCAATTTTCTCGAATTTTGGTCGTAGGGTTGTCATTTTGGTCTCAAATTGTTCATCTGTGAAAGAGAAACACAAAAAAAATATTTTCGGGTAGATTCCGTTCATAGCGGACAAAATCAGTCGGTAGTCGATATTGGGAACCCAAAATTTTGACCTTGCGTTTTGACATGTTTCAGAAAAAAATTCCTAAAAAATACTAAATTTTAACGGATGACCCCGGGGCTTTCCACAATTGTAGGGGAAGGATGTAGGTATCCATTAAGCCATCAATTACATTTCCAGCCCTTAAACTTTTGAAATGGTGAGACTTCAAAAAAAAGTGGGCGATAATGGGGCACCTTACCCTTACTACATACTCTCTCATTCTGAATCAGTGAAAAGTCACTGATAAATAGTCAGAATTGCAGCACAGGAAAAATCAGCAAAATTCACTGAATTTCAGCGAATTTTCGCTGATTTTTCAAAGATTTTCACTGATTTTTCAGCAAATTTTATAAATTTCACAGACTTTACAGTGAATTTTCACTGATTTTTCTCACTGATTTGTTTTCAGTAAAAAAATGTTCACAGATTTTCTCCTGTGCTGCAATTTTGACAGTTTCTCAGTAATTTTCGATTATTTTCATTGGTTTATAATTGAGAGCGTACCTAGTACCTACTTACAATGATAGTTAATTTTTTCACTTTTCAAACCTGACTTTTCAGAAAACATTTCCCTTTATTTTAACTCGAATAATTTTCTGATTTTTCTCAGCTTGAATCAAATTCTTTTTTGGAAGGAAGATGGAAGGGGAATTAATTTACCTACTTGAAGACTTCTCAAATTTTTCTAATTCTATTTCCATATTTTGGTTTTCGCTTCCTGCCCTCCTTTATCAACTAAATTCTACGAAATTTTGAGCAACGCACGATGAAAATTTGTTCCACCAAGACTGAATGAACAAAAGGCAAAAGTGAAACAGTTTTTCTCAAAATTGAAATTTTAAAAATTTTATTTCTCTACAGTTTAAGTGAATTTAATCAAATCTGATGAAAATGATTGAAAACATGATGAAAGCTCAAGCTAAAAAAATTAATCATTTCCACTTCAAAATTTTTCAAAAATTAAAGGAAAAATGAAAACAATGACAGTGAATAAACCTAAAAAAATTTCAGGAACTTTAATGTAGGTACATACAATTATTATTCAACAGGGGAAGGGAAAGGAAAGGCGACGAAGTGGGAAAGAAGGGGAGGAAGAAAGGGGGAATGAGGAAGACAGGAGGCTCATTCTATGTCAACTCGACCAGGTTTTGATTTTGACCTTGGGTCTTCCGATTTTGCTCAAAATTTTTTTACTGGTTCCCCTCAATGGTCTAATGAAGGTAACACTGATTTGAGAGAAAAAAATTAACGCACTTTTCCTTCAAGGTAAAAACCTTAGATCATGGATATGTTCAAATGTACTTACTTCAGAGATGAGGCAATAGAGACAAAACTTCATAACTTCTTATTACATTGTCAATTTACCTGAATATTTTTTTCAATTTTTTTCTTATTTTCTCAACTTTTTTCATTTTTTCTCTAATTTTTTAATTTTTTTCTCATTTTCAACAAGCCTAACCTAATGTCATTATGTCCTAATCTAAAATCTAATCATAATATCTTAATCATTTGATCTAAAATTGAGTTTTTTCGAGCCTATGTCTAGCGTTACGTTACCTACACGTTTCAAATTCCCCCCCCCCCCCCCTAAAACATAACCATGTCAAAAAAAAGAAAAAAAAATCGATGATTCAATTCGCCTTTCTACCTACTAGACATGTCCCAAAATTTACCCAGTTTCATATCATTGATTGGGCTATTGGGCAATACTTCAGTTTGAAACTTTGAACTGCGCTCCGGGAAAAAACGTATTTCGAACGCTAACCTGGTTTTCTTGTGACAATGAAAATAATAAATCAAATTCAACAAAACACTTATCTTAATTCTCAAAAAATCAGAAGAAATATCATCATTTTTCAGAAATTGATAGTTTGGTTTCAAAAAAACTCTCTCCTTTTTTCCATTTATTTTAGTTCCAGCACGAAGAGCAAAAGATAAGGAAAAGAGGGGGGAATAAAATTGCAATTATAAAATCAGCATCAGTCTCCCCGCCCCTCGCTCCCAACAATACATCTTTTAATTACCAATTCAGATTCGCCCAAATACGTGTTTATTGCTCCAGCACATGCCAACCTGGTAATCAGATCCGATCAAGAGATCATATAAATAACTAAATAAGATTACATCAAAATATCGCACTTCTCCAAACTTGGCAAGTGGGCACAGACTCTGTCACGTTTACCAAGACATCGGTCTCGATTGAATCTCACTCCAACATAATTTCATATTGGATCACACATAATCAAATACTCGTATCGAAGCCATTTTCCACGAATTATAACCACGTGACGGGACATTAAATCGAACATGATTTATTCGTATAATTTTCTGGTTTCGGGGATTTAAACATACGGATGAGATACTTAAAGGTGCACGTCCGTAGGTAACTTATATCTCAAATAACGAGAACGACCGAAAAGGGCATCAGAGGATTATGCGAAAAAAAAAACACACGCGGAAACGTGGACACGAATTACAAACGTGTGTATAGAATTGGCACATTTTTTCGCATCGCCTCAGACAGCAGCGTGGAGATATTGAAAGAAAACACTTGAAATACCACGTACAACTTTATCAGCCACAGCTACTTAAAGACTTCCTAATTTGAATTAAAATAAAAGATGAATTTATTGCCTTCATTCCTCGGTACGAATGCACGTTGCAAGTTCGCAACCCATCTAAGTAGGTACATATACGGTTGTGTAAAATTTATACCTCACGAACGGTCATCAAGTGGCGATAATTTACCGACGTTATAGGTACATAAGTATATTCAGATTAGCACTGGCGACAAAACGGTCAACACAACGGCGATGGGGCCAGGGGCAGGGGGGACAATCATGCTCATGCCGACAAAATATACACAGGTAAGTCTGCGCGTTAATACATTAAATCGAAAAATTTCGACGACTCTTTTGAAAAAAAAAGTACGACCGCAAACGAGCTTCAGATGAATAAGTAGTGTACACAGAGCCGTGTATGTTTACCTATGCCAGGTCTATGGGTAGTTTGGTACGTTATGACTGTCAATGGTTGTTGTATGTATACTTTTCTGCTGTCGAGTTCATCGTACCGACATACACCGACACGTTCGAGATGGGAACGGAAAAATACCTTTGTAAATAGAACAATGAAACAACGAAGGTTAACAGTGGTCGTTATTGTTTATTCCTTTTGTAAGATTCGCTTTCCGGCGTCTATTGTCCGTGGAATATTTTTATTGAAAAATGACAAAATGACGCGTTTTAATCGACTTCCTTACCCCGAGAAAAGATACGAGCTGTTCCTATGCACTCGATCCGAGAACCGTGTGAAAGATCTTTGATCTTCGTAACTGGTTAGATTAGTCCGATAATTTGAAAAATAATGCGACAGGCGTTAAACTGTTTTATACGAGGTCTTGCCGTGATTAAAATCCACCGCAAATACCTATAGACATACTACGTATACGTGTATTATACCTATATTATCTATCCGGTGTGTATATTACGAGAAATACAACACTGGCACAGAAGGACCTATAACCTACTATACGTGCGGGGTCAAAAATTCAAACGTCGCGTCGATGCATCTAAAATTGCGAATTGAGAGTATTTCATGGGAACAGTTGAGGAGCTGAGAATCAACACTCACTTTTGCCACCCCAAGTGATTTTGAGAAAAACGCAAAAAGCTGTTTTAGTAAAGTTACCGACCATCGAGTGTCGCAAGTAGAGCCCGAAAATAGGATTCCTGGAGAAAAAAAAATTTGATCACATACTCTTCTTATAATGAAGCGAGAGAAATGACAAAAGTGAGTTTTGACTCCACATGCATTTTTTTTGGCTGTAGGTGAGTTGATTCCCAAAGAAATATTTGTGTAAAAACACAGGGGAATTGATTCCCATTTTTTTTTTTTTTTGGAGATGTACGAATTGATTCCCCCTTTTTCAAGAGTAAATGTGTGCGAATTGATTCCCATTTCTTTGGCAGGGTATGTATGAATTGATTCCCACTTTATTTTCCAAAAAAGGAATTTTTCAGGAGAGCGAATTAATATGCACAAAACGTTTCTACGACTTAAAATTAGGTTCAATGAATGTTGGTTGGTTTCAAAATGTGGATTTGGGGCCTACAGAGTAGGTTTCACTCCAGTTCTCAAGAATTGAAATGAAAAATTTTCCCATCTGGGTGCGCTTATGCTTGGGAATTTTTTAATCGCAGTTTCGGAAATAAAATTTTACGAAAAAAACAATGATGTTATTTATTTTGCGTTTAAAAAATTATTCCAACACCTTTTTTGTGGTTTTTAAATAAAAAGCTCGAAAACTTCGAAGATCTGTGATTTAGAAACACATGGGAAAATTTTTCATTTCAATTCTTGAGAACTGGAGTGAAACCTGTTCTGTAGGCCCCAAATCCACATTTTGAAACAAACCAACATTTGCTGAACCTAATTGTCGTAGAAACGTTTTGTCCATATTAATTCGCTCTCCTGAAAAAAAAAGTCCTTTGTTGAAAGAGGTTGGGAATCAATTCGTATATACGCCTGAAAAAAAGGGGAAATCAATTCGTACATGTACATACCACTGAAAAGAAGTGGGAATCAATTCGGACATTTCAAAAAAAAAAAATGGGAATCAATTAGAACCGTTTTCAAAGCTGGGAATCAACTCACGAACTCCCTTTTTTTTACAGCTACCAAAAATTTCGTACAACTAAATTAGTAAAGATTGATAAAAGAAACGTTTTTTTTTCTCATGACATTTTTGCTCTAAATCAATTGTCTCCGAGTTATGAACCAATTTTAAAATGCATTTCAAAATTAATGCATTTCGAAACGTTCATAAGTTTCATAACTCGAAGATAATTGATTTTGGGCAAAAATGTCAAGAGACAAAAAATGTTTATTTTTTCAATCCCTACCTATTGTTTATACGAAATTTGTTTGTAAATCGCAAATGCGAGTTTTGATTTCAAACCATGATTTCAACTGTGATTTTCTGCCCGAAGAGAGCGGTTTAGGAAAAAAGTGAAAATACCAGGTTGTAGAATGTACAAAACTTCTTCAGAATCCGTCATAAAAACGGGGGAAAAAATGGTGGCAAAAGTGAGTTTTGATTCTCAGCTCCTCATTTTCTTTTTACTGGGGTAAATAATTAATCCCCTCCTCAGATCAAAAATTAAATGGAAAAATTAGTGATATAATTCAAAAATTGATCAATTTTGAGCAGCCCTCTGAATCATTTATTTTTAACTTTCGAAAATATTTCCATGGCGGAAGGGGGGGGGATCGGTAAATCACGGCTCACCGGTTCCATTTACGACTTGATATGCAGACCTGAGCACGATCTAGATCGATCATTGTGTCAAAATGATCTTGATCTTGATCTAGATCATATTTTATTTTTTGATCTGATCTGATCCAGATCATTTTTTTTAAATTAAAAAGATCATTTTCTAATTTTTGTATTTCCTCGTAATTCTGGGTAATTTCGTTTGTAATCTAAATCTTGATATTTCTATTTTGTAGTTTCCCAGATCCAGAACCAATTTCCATAGAATAGAAGATGGATATGACAAGATGGAATCATCTGATTCATATATGAATGGAAATTGCTAAAATGCTGTTTGAAGTTTAATGGTTGATTTTCAAATTAGTATTTTTCGCACTGAGATCACGAGAAAAATAGTGAAGAAATTCCATCATCCAAAGATTTTTTTTCAATTTGAATTTTTTGTTGAACAATTTTTCTACTTTTTTTGATAACTTTTGACACTTTAAGTCGATTTTCTGAAAAAGAGGGGGGGTTCTACGAGAAAAAAATCGATAGAGCATAAATTTTAGAGCGTAAAATTTCCTTTCAGTAGAGTCCGATTAGTTTTTTCTTAGAAGGCTTATTTTTCGAAATATTTTAGTTCAAAGTTCAACTTATTTTTTGAATTGAAAATATCTTTAAAACTAAGCCTCATAAGAAAAAACTAATTGGACTTCACAGAAAGGAAATATTACGCTCTACAATTCATGTTCCATTCATTTTTTTTCGTAGGACCCTTTCTTTCGTCGGAAAATCTTCGATCGGAAATTCGATCGGAAAGTCGGTCGAAAAGTCGGTCGAAAAGTAAAGGAATTCGTTTATGACTACACTGGCAATCATATTCATTTTTAAAAAATAATAATAGATGAATAACGAATTTATATGTTAATTGATATCAAGTTTGAAATTTATAAAACTTAAATTCAATCGAGAATTAGAAAGTACAGATGCTTGACGTAATTTCTTGATACGTTGCCAAATTAGAAAAAAAAATTACAGTCATGGATACGTTTAAAGATGATTTTTCTAATAAAATGTCAAATAGATACATTTTTTGCATCTAATAACATTTGTTTGGAATATCGGAAGAATATTAAAGAATGAGAGATGGATGATACCTCCTTATACATTATTTCTAAAAAAATTTCAATAAAATATTGTCGATTTGTTTCTTAAAAAACATCAATTTATGAAAATTAATAACTTATAAAAACTAGATAATATTTTAATTTGATGATTCTTCCAAAGTACCTATATAGTTTATTAATTTCCAAAATTGATAATTATTCAATAAACCTTGCCAATATTACAATTTTTCAAAAAATATAGGTACCGATTATTTTCAAATTAACAGCAGTCCTTTAAAAAACTGCACTTAAAAAAAAGACCTGCCAAGTTTTTCAAAACAGTTTAATTCTTCATAAAATTGTCAATGGGTCAAAAAATTACCATTTTTTGTAACGATGACATTGAAAAATTGAAAATCTCTCAAAAAATGTCGGATATCCTGATCTCTCTGTCCTGAAGTTTTAACTGAAACTGAAATTCATTACCTAATACTTTAAATCATGAAACTTTGGAATTGGACAAAAATACGAGAAAAAATTGTCCAAATTTTGAGATATGTAATATGAGAAAAAAAGTTCACGAAAATTCAAGATAGGTATTTAATTTTGGAAAAACAGGTGAAATTTCAACTTAGGTAATTCAACAATCATTTCATGATGTCTAACGGATCTGAAAAATGAAAATTTTCGCTATTTTCTAAATTTCTTTTGCCATTTTCATTATTTTTTCTTGCTTTAAACTTGGAAAAAAAAAATCCCCTCTTTTTCCTTCGATTAAGAGATTTAAAAAAAGAGAAAAATGTTGGAAATTCTGGCTTTTCGTTGTAAAATCATTTTAAAATTATTACTACTAAAATGAAAATTTTTGTTGTTTTCGGGGTCTTCTTGTTTTTCTTTAGAGTAGACAGAGACATCACGCCGTTTAGGATTTGGAAATTTTCAAAATTTTACAAGCACTCGAGTTTCTGGTTTCCAAATTCGACAAAAATTTATTCAAAATCCTATTCATTTTCAGGAGCTGTATACCTACAAATTTAACGAGCAAAATTCGCGTTTTTTCATACCTATTATAAATACCTCTCCATGAATTCGTTCACAGATCCCTCCTCCTTTCCCCTTCTAGAAAAAAATCATGCAAGCGAATTCCGATCCGATATAGCAAGAAATTAAAAGATAAATCGTCATCAGTTATTTAGAAGGAAGAAAATTATACAGCCTTGAATAATTTTTGTATCTCAAGTTTATTCAAAAATTTTACGCTTTTTTGAATTATTTTTCAAAAATTTACGTGGATTTTTGAGTTTTTGCTTTTTCAAAAGTTCACCGAATGTAAATAAAATTGAGCAGGGGGCAAATATCAAAATAATTTTTTTTATAAAAATTTTTTTGGCAAGACTAAGGGGCCTATTTTATTGTATGTAGGTACCAATTTTTTCAACATTCTATGTTTAAAAAATACTAATGAAAAATTTTACAATTTTGTAGGACATCCACCCCCCCCCCCCCCCAGAAAAAAAATCAAGTCACATTATCCACGAGTAATTCGGAAAATTAGAAAATTTCAATCTAAATTTATTTTTTCAAAAATTAGAACCAAAACACTTTTTCTCCTCCTTTCTTCCTCACATTGGCGGCATCTACACTACAGCAGAGCTGCGCTTGCTGTACATGGGTAAATTCCATGTACAGCATGCTGTACATGAGAAAATTCTATGTACATGTACAAATTTGCTCTTAGGTACCTCCGGGGGACCCCCCTCCCCGAGTTCGACTATTGAAAATTTTTTTTGCTGTACATGGAAAGAATCCAAGTTGCCGCCCCTGCTTCCTCAACAACAACAACTAGGGTCAGTGAAGAACACAACCAATGAATTCGAGGTAATCTGACAACAAACTTACATCCATTCAATGGGAATCATTTTAAAATTTACGACTGATACAAACTTGCGATATTTCTCCTATTTTGTAAATTGAAGGTCAACATTTTCTACACAGAATCACGGATCATAATCCTCGTTCACCTTCAACTCACAAAATAGGCAAAATTAGTACGTACAATGAAGCATAAATCAAAACTTCCAAGACAATTCGTTCGCGTCACACAAGTGAGAAATTTCTACACACTTTTGACTTCATTGAACACCAACTCCATCCACCGATCTGGTATCTTTTCACATGCATTATCGAAACACACGTACGTATTCCGTTCGAACGTCATTTTATAATTAATGCACTTCTGTAAACCTACCCATTGAAAAAAAAAAAACAATAAAAACAAATAGGTATCTGAACACTAAACACCGAAGTATTTTTTCCAACGTGACTAGAAAACCATTTCGGGAATTTTATCAAGCTAACGAGCCATCAATAAATTCATCATCTGGTGCGAAAAAAAGGGGCTATTTGCCTTTTCATCGAAAGAATAACTCGAGAGATTAATGGCGTTGATGCATAACAATGCAGATCACGATTCTCGTAAGTACAAGGAACCACCAGGGGTCTGGTTGTCAATGTAAATGATTCTAGACACAGGAAAGTAAAAATCAATGAACTGTTGAAGGAGTTGGGAGTTCACAACTTCGCACGCAACAAGTGTTTTGACACGAGCCTTTGAGCGTTTCAACATCCTCCGAGATGTTTATCATTATCACTATCAAACCATCATTTTCAATGAAAGAAAAAGTGATACGGACGAAGAATCTTTCCCCTCCCCGTCTAATATTCTATTCTTAGTAACTAAAAAACTTCGAATAATTAATGTGTGAAAGGAAACGTAAATTGTACGACGGTGAATAAATTAGGAATATTTTTTGACCATTTTTTCATTTGCTTGAAGATGGAAAAATTCTTCGCATGAGAGAAAATTCATAATCTTTTTTCTGTCATATTCTGAAACGTATAATTTTTCAATTTCATTTCGAAACGAACCGCGAGACCCACATAATACTCCGATGGTTATTGAATGTCGACCATCGACATCGGCGGCATCATCGA
The DNA here is from genome assembly GCA_033439095.1 of Pseudococcus viburni. Classification (NCBI taxonomy): domain Eukaryota; kingdom Metazoa; phylum Arthropoda; class Insecta; order Hemiptera; family Pseudococcidae; genus Pseudococcus; species Pseudococcus viburni. Next base: position 433,757 of record JAVBJF010000229.1, on the reverse strand, counting down.
AGATAGAAAATTTCATCGTAACATGAAATCTTTTCGAAAGTTGATACTTAATACCCTATTAGGAAGGCTTGTAACATCATTAAAATGCAATAAATTTCAAGGCGATTGGTTGTAATATTCTCGTGCGAGCCAATTCGTTGATATTTTATGACAACGCGTTAAACCCATCAACGAGATGTAACCGTAAAAGAAAAACAATAAATAAACGAGGAAATTGTCAAAGAGGCGAAATTTCATTCGCAGCAGAAGCGCACTATAAAAACGGATCTGTTGATGAAATAAAACAGTGGGTAGTACGAGCTGGCTGCGGCTCGGCGCTCGGATAAACCGGTAGATACCCAATTTCGACGGTCCAAGTTAATCAAAATTTACACCAGATAATAGCTCGATTCATTTCCACGAAAATGTAACTTGATTTGCGCTTATGGGCCATTTCGACGTGATTACAAAAGCCAGACTGCAGTCTGGTAATATACAACGTGAATTTATTACCGAGACGAGTTCGTTTCCCAATTTCGATAGCGAACCGGCATTGTGGCTGGATTCTTTTTCGGCACGAATATTTACAAATGATAATGAAATAAAGATATCACAGTCGCAGCGAAATATTAGGTACAATAATCGATGGTTCAAAGGTCAAATTCGGTTGGATACAGGGTCACTTTAGCACTACCTACGGACCACAGAGATGCATTCTGACACATTCCTAAATTAGCATAATCGAGCCGAGAAAAAAATACATATTTACCTCTTCCAAATTCTCGAGTATGTTTGGCGAAACTATTGACGACGGCGTCGACGGTCTCTTTAAGTATCCGTTTAGCACCCTTATCATCTTCGGCACAATCGTTAGCAGCAGGGACAGCTTGGGTACTCGAAGGCGGCGTAGGAAAAGTCACTCGATGTCGATGAGCCGGTGGCGGAGGAGGAGGCGGAGGCGTCGGTAGAATTTTCTGCATGGTTTGTTGCATCTTACGCGTACGACTAGGACTTCATTAGTGCGGTTTGATTTCGGGTAAAAATTGCACGTTACAGGTCGAATCTGCGTTAGAAAAGCCGGCGAATTTGATATCAGGACGGCGAACGAACAATAGAATTTACAGTGATGTCACAGTAACGTCTGCAGTTGCAATAGTAGAGCGAAGGTTAAGATCGTTATCACGAAGAGAAAGAGAAAAAAGTACCCGCGGCAACGACGACTTCTTCCTGACGACGGCTGGACTAAAGAAAAGTAAGAACAAGAAGTAAACGGTAAACCGATTACAGCGCGAACATAATGACGACGACACTGCGACCAGAGGGGAGCCGTGGTGATAGGTTCTAAAGTAATGGAAGCTACAGCTGTCGTTGCCGATGCAGCCGCTGCTCTTGCTATTATCGATACTTAAATACCACTACCGGAACTATTACTGTTATTACCCTCCACCACTAATGGTTCGTGGTTCTTCTCGATCACCGGTTTTGTCTTATAAATGTTAGCAAAGTGCAGTGGCTCGTTTTCTTCTTAATGCACTGACGACAATAATTTATATCGGTTCCTAGCTAGTATTTCGCCTCGATCTTTCATTTCATCACCGAAAAAAAAACGACGAAAAAAAACAAAACGTACGAGATTCGAAAACTAGTTACCAAAGAAGAGCGACAATAACGACTGTACTAACGGTTAATGACACCAATCGTGAGTTGAACGGTACGGTGAGTCATCGTATACCAGCAACGCAATATGAATCGTTTATCGACTTCTCTGCTTGTCCTTTTCTGCCTTTTTTTTTCGCGTCTCGATTTTCTACGGAAAATTTCCAGCACTCGACCGATAGAAAAACTCGCAGTTGTCGCACGTTACGTACGTAAACGATAAATAAATACCGACGATATTACAGCAACTAAAACACAAGAAAAATTTAATCTCGAGACGAAATAACTATTCCAGCGAAAGAAAAAAATTAGCGATAAGCGACTTGGGCAATGGGACGCTTGTCAGCACGTTGTAATTGCGCTACACCTAAGTCATTACTAGAGAAAAAAAAAACAGACCAGCGACCGCAGACGAAACAGCAACATCAAAGATGAGAAAAAGTCGTTCTATTTAGTTGTACCAGCAATCTATATACTTCAATGTGAAACATATCCGCGCAGAAAGCAACCGAATTAATTCCGCGAAGCCGGCATCTAGTTGCACTCGAGAACAATCTATCATTAATTTTTGGCATTGAATTTTTTTCCATTCGATATGCTCGATGCTTTAGGTATAATTACAATGCAATCCGGATAATTACTTGTTCGATTCCATATGTCTGTTCGAAATGATGCGGTAATCTTACTGTAGAAGGGAAATGCTTCCATGTGCTTGATACCTAAACCATCGAAGCCTCAAACCTGTAACATTTCAATCGCATTATGAATTCAATTCTTGTTCCAGACATCGCACTGTCTCAATCGTTCGATTACTTAACTGGTTGGAATTTTTGTGCATTTTTTAGATCAAATAACTAATGAAGATAATCAAACATTCTTGGGGTACTTTACCACGCGAAAAAAGAGACTAACGAAAGCACACGAATCACAAATCGAATCTGATGGTAATAAAAAATAAATTCATCATATCAGTTTATCAGTGATCTGAGTGATCACCGAGCACGAGCACCGACCACGTGGATGTGCAACCGATGATGAGGAGTGGGGAAAGGAACAAAAGGTAGGGAAGGTGAGGTAAATTAGCAAAAAAAAAAAATGTCATAGTCATAATAATATTAATTTACCTACAATAATAATGGTCATTCGCTCGTTACACTTTGAAAAATTTTCCAAATGAACCCGAGGAACCACATCGAGACAAATCGACACCTCGATTTTTACTCAATTTTACTCGAATTGTGTCGATATCGACACAAATCGACACGAATCGATGTCGATTTTTGTCGTAAAAATTCCGCCTTAGCTCGATTTGTATCGATAATTTGCCAACAAAGCACATCGAGAAAAATCGAGAAAAATCGACACTTCGATTTTTACTCAATCGTTTCAAATCGTGCTGATTCGTGTCGATTTTTGTCGTAAAAAGACCGCCTCGGCTCGACCCTCGATTTGTGTCGATTTTGTAAAAAAAATCGACACAAATCGATATCGATTCGTACCGATTTTTCTCGATGTGGTTCCTCGGGAAATGGCCTTAAATTAATTTATTGGAATCAAAATCGGACATGGTATTTATTTACCTAGGTATTTGTATTTGTTCGATTAATTTTTCACTAAAGGTACTTAATACCGAGATTAAACGAAGAAATGGAGTAAAGCCTATTTTAAATTATGGATCACGTTTTAGGGATTTTCCTTGCTGAGCAATAATTTTTTAATAAATTCATAAATACATACTTAATTCCACATCAAAAAACTTGAATACCCAAGTTCGGAGATTATTTTTTTCTAATTGTCAAAATACTTAATGAAGTTTTTTTTTCTAATTTTCAACTTTAAAAACATTTCAATAGGTACCTAATTGAAAAATACCTACAACAATAAAATTTGACAATTCTTTAACTTTTTGAAACTTTATCAAGCATCAGAAAGCTTAGGTATAAACATAAAGTACTAATTTTCTCAACTCAGGAACCAAACTCATATTAAATTTGACTTTTTGTTCAAAAAAATCTGATATTTTTCAACATTTTTATCCCAGTTCCAATTTTACAGCAGTTCAAAACTTGATCAGAAACCAGCTGATAATTATTGAACAATTTCACAGAGGTTCGGAGCTTAACCAAAAACCAGTCGACTGGTTTCTGGTCAAGACTGAAATGATGAATGATGAATAGCCAGTTAGTTACTTGGGAATTTTCAAAAAACCGAAACTGTTGTTAACCAGATTCATTGTAAAATCAAAATCGTGATTTTTTCAAAAAAAAAAAAATTCAGTAAATAGGTAGAGGTACCTATTGTTTTTGGTTCATTGCAGTTATTTTTCTAGCTAAACTCTTCTTAAAACTTATCTAGATCTACAAAAAAATTTCAATTTTTTGCAACTCAAAAATTTTTTCGAACTCTGTGATCATTCTCACTCCAACTTGAAAAAACATCGAAGAAAATTGAATACAGTATCAATTCTCTTCGATGTCACATTTCAAGCTGGGGACGAGTTGAAAAAAAATTTAGAGTTGGAACGATTTCTTTTGAAATTTGAACTCGAAATAATTATTTGTGAATTCGAACGAGGAAAAAATCTTGAAAAAAAATTGTAAAAATGGTAGGTACCCTTGGAAAAACATTCAAACGAACATTTTTGAGAAAATTATGAAAATTTGGACGTGGAAAAAAAATGTACTACGGTGCACATTTTGATATCGAATTCCAGCCATAAGTAGATAATCTGGACTCATGTGCGAAAAGCTGAACAAAATGAAAAATGAAAATTGTAGTTTGAAATTGAAATATAATTAAATTTATAGGTATTTGTTTATATTTGACAAACTTTGGTAACCCGGTAACCTTAGGCTATTTACAATGACTACAGTGAGGTACCCAGAGGCAAAGGGGATTATTACCCCATTATGAGGTCGAAGGTGTTAATATATATGTTAAATGCTGAATAGAAAATTTCCACATTCCTTACATGAGTTTTAGTAAAGTACTCTACTTTTTGAAAAAAATTGTAAAAAATTATAACATTTTTCGATTTTTTTCTCCCCTTGAACCTCGTTTTTTGATTTTTTGATTTGAAGTTGAACATTGTAATCAGCTCGGTACTTATTTGGCCGCCTTCGTGAGAAAATCCAGGGAACATCTTTGATATGATTGCTTATGTCAATACCGATTTATTTATAAAAAATCCTCCGTTTTTTCTATGTCTGATGATAGTGATGAAATGTTATTTTGATTAGTTATTTGTGAAAAATTATATTTTTTCTTGTCTGATATAATATTTATGTAAATTTCGCACTGGGTCTTTTTAGCTTTTTCGAGCTTTATTTTATCGTAAAATTTTTCCAACAGACACCCAGTCCTGAAACATCGAAGTTGAAAAAATCATAAGTTCATTAGGCACATTTGAGAATATTCCGACTTGCCGTAAAATAATTCTTAGAATTAGGTTCCTTCGTTAGATTTCTCTTTACAATCGAAAAAATTCAAAGAAAATACCTTTCAAAATTATTGTGATATTTATTTTCATCGGAATTTGATTTCGGTGGGAAAGTATTCTTAATTTCAATTATAAGAATTTTTTTTTTGAATTTAATATTTTAAGAATTCCAATATCTAATTCTCAAAAAAAAGGGATAAACGCCTTTAATAATTGAAACTAAAAATACTTTCCCACCGAAATCATATTCCGAATACGATACTATTCGTAATCGATAAAAAAAACAAAGACTTTTTCTTCTACTACAAAAAATTCTTAAAGCTTCGAACAAAACCATATCAAACTTCATCATTGGTTGCGCTATCAAATTCAATTTAAGAAGTTCATAAACCAGCTTCTGGAATTTGACTAAACCACCAGTCCGCTTAACCCTATTCATTTACAAGAGTTTATCTCATTATCCAATTAATTCTCACCGACGAAATTACAGGTACTTGAAAAATTTCATTGTCTAGCGTTGAAAATCATTATAACTTACACCGGAGGAACATTCTTTCTCACATTTTAAACCCAAATCCAAATATAATAACACGTAAAAATAATGGGAATATTTTCCCACGATAACTTCACATATATAATTTATTGGCATGAAGACTGTTTTTTCAATGATTGCGTGATGTGTGTGTACAAGATAAACTGGAACTACTTAATTTATGCATCTAATTATCAATTTTCCCGCTTTTTATAATTGTCGTCTTCGATTTAATTCCGAGAAATGGTAATTTTAAAATAATCCCGCTTAATTACCCATTAAACAATGAACATTTCCAAAAGGCCGACTACTTTTTTCGTCTAGGAGAAAAAAATTCACCGTACGAAATCTCGTGTAGAGATTTCGTATTCTCGGTAGATCTAATCATCTTTAACATGACGTATCGACAATAGTATTTATCCAATCATATTTTTTTTCAGAGGTTAACGTGTTTTCAAACATTCAAACGAATCCTTCAATCAACAATGGTAACAAACCCAGACTAATCCGAGCGAATTAAAAAAAAACACCATTCAAAAATAGTAATGCGAATTTATTTTCAAAACACCTATAATTTAAGGAATGAAATTAGCTAATTTTAATATTAAACAAATAAAAAAAAAACAGGTATGACGGAGGTTTTTTTCTTTAAAAAAAAAAGAAAGAAATAGGTAATGAAAACTTTACAATTTTTCAACAACAAAAATAAAACGCGAAATTGCGAACAATTTCAAAACATTCGGTCTATTGAAATCAAGCGTTTAAAAGCGGCAATTTTGTAGTGATTATTTATAAAATTAAATAAATAATTAATTACAATAAAAACGATAGTAAGAAAGTTATAATGATCATAATACAATTAAAGATAAACATAAAATTGTGAAATATTCAAAATGTACGATGTTGGATCATGAATATAGAAAGCGATACAAATAAAATATTAAGAAAGACCGTCGTATCGTCATTAATAATATTAATAAAATCTACGATAATTATACTTAAGACCCGAAATTGGACAAACATTTAAATCGTTTAAAAAAAACAAAAAAAAACAGGAAAAAACAAATATAACAACAAGGGATCAAAAAAAGGAAAAAAAATAAAAATAAAATAAAAAATAAAAAGATGGACAAAAGAACTATTTAAATTTTCTAAATAAAAATAAGGATAACAAGTTTCGCGGTAATACAATCTCATAATTCGAAGTCTTCTCGTTAAATAGAAAAAAAAATCAATATCATACGTTCTTTCCGGCGCGTGTGATAATTAAATAATGAAAAAAAACGAACTGATTAATGAGTATCGGTAAAGGTGGAAAAAATTTACCGTTTTGAAAAAAAATTATGACCGTTGACAAAAAATCGTGTATGTATGTAACTTTAAAGGGCTTGTCCCCTCCCTTCCTCCCTCCCTATTCAGAGAGAATCGGTTAAAAAAAAAGTTAAACCCCGCTAGATGCGACGAAGGTTTCACCCACATATTCGCCACATCATTCCTGCAACAAAATGAAAAACAATTTCAACTTATGTTTTGTATGGTTTTAAAAACATATGAAAACGAGACTAACCCAGCAGAGCTACGTTCACACTCCGTAGGCAGAAGACAAACGCTCCTGCAACTGTTCCGGAAATTGATCAGAAAACTGTTTCCAATTTTCTTCTCCGACTTGATCTTTAAAACCGTGTAATATCTGTAAAATAATCGAGGGTTAATTTTATTGCCAAAAAAAACTGGTTCGGTGAGACGACCATTCAAGTACATAGATTATTTTTACCTTATGGAACATTTCTTTCAATTCTGGTTTCGGATTAATCCAAGAAGCGACCGCATCACAGAAGAATATAAAATCTTGAACTACACCGCCTGGATTTACCGTTATCATATGACACATTCCTCGAAAAGCACTGTCCTTTTCTTCGTTATCTCGAATATTTCGTAAAGAGGCGCACCTGCGAGAGAGAAATTATTTTAATAAACGATACGTACAAATCGATTAATAATTTGAAAATAAAATTCTCATAGTACGGATCTCATTCAGTCAAGAGTTGAAATAATTTGCGGAAAAAGTTTCTTTCCGAAGTTATCATCAGCCGTAATAAAAATTCAATTTTAAATATTTTAAATAAAAAAAATGTTTTTGTAAAGCCATAAAAGAACCTAGAAAACTGCCCCGAAGTCCACAAAAAATCATCTAAACTTGAATATTTGTTTTCTAATACAGAATGCACATTTTACCATTTTTGAAAAATAATTTCACGCTCGAAAAATCGAACAGAAAATTATTCGTTGGAATTTTTCGAAACTAGCAATAACGATTCCGTACGTCACCCACAAAACGAATAAAAATTATAGGTACCTATACTAAAAATAAAAAATAATGAAAAATGTTTACACACCAGGGCCGTACAAACTGAGGCAACACGAAAGCAACATCATGAGGACATACTAAACCTAGTCGGCCAATTGTTATGGCTAAAAAATCGTAAACAAATAAAACAAAAGAACCAAAATATTACGCAACGATAAATAATAAATGAAAATTAAAATAAAATAAAAATATAACAAAAACTCAATGAACGTAAAAAATAAAGATTTTTCTTCCAATACTCGATGATAGGTAATTAGGTAAACTCTCGTTGGTATAGATTTTCATATTTCATACTTACGCAATGATTTTACGGTGCAATTGGCGATAAGAAATCGTGACCAGAGTATAATACGCTAACTAAATATCTTTTTCGGTTCAAATAAAGGTGTTCGCAATAATGTAGCAAATAATATAAACAACAAATGTAATACAAATGATATCCATTGGCTAAAGAATTTTTTGACGACCATGTTTGCGAAAAATAGCGCATACCAAAATCGAAAAATTAATAATTTTGCGAAATCATATTCAAGTAGGTAAAATTATAACATAATGGCAAACTAGTTAAATAAAATCAAATAATAAATTAGAATCGGTGAAGTAAGCTTTATCGAGCTCGTTTGGTTTTATATACGTTTTCATTTATCTACCGATAATTGCGTAGTACCGTTGATATAAATATTACCTGTGTTTTCGAGTAATGTTTTAGGAGTGTTGGGACGATTTATAATTATTACCAGTTGATTTAATATTTGTGGAATATATTCTCTCATTTCTTCGCCTGTAATTACAACACGAATATTTAATAACACAGCAGAAATACTCGTCGATATCGTGATCATTATTTATTCACCTAATTTGACCGATATTTCTCCAATGGCCCAAGTGGCGTTATTACACACCGAAATCGAATCAGGATTCAAGTTTCGTCCAAGGATTGGCATGAATTGAGCTACGAAAAAAATATCCAATTAGTCAAAATTCCGATATTGGTCACTCCAAACGAAATACTTACGAGTACACGGTTTAACATGTTGAAAACAGGCCTTCGTAAGATCTCCTAGTAACGCGAACGAACTCTGTTTTACTTCGGGCATGGTATCTTGCATGCATTGATACAATAACTGCATCATATTCGAATTCACCAGCAATTTTTCTATATGGCCGTCGAGACCTTCGGCCAATCCAGACAGTAAATCTAATGCTACGATCATGAAATCTTTATCAGGAGCTTCGAATCGATCGGGATTTTGATTATAACCCTTTAAAAAAAATAAAAAAAAAATAAAACACGTGTAACACTGGCTAAAACGTGATTCCATAAACGAATCTTGGCTTACTTGAGTTTTATTAATAGTTTGTTCAATTAAGGATACGCATCGTTTGAAAACCGGTTCGCAATAAGGTAAAAACCCGGATTGTAAAGCAGTAGCGACGCTAGACAAGCACTAAAAAAGGAAACAAGTGTAATTATAAATTGATCGGGGGATATTTCCAAGTAGGTTGCCATTACCTCTAATAAAGGAAACAAATCTTTATCTTCGTCTTTTAAATAGTTCCATTTTTGAATTAAAGGAGGCATTAGTAAACTGATGTAGTCTGGTTTATTCAAATGATGTCCAACCGAATCGGCCAGTGTTCCAATGGCATCGTATAATATCAATAAATTTTTATGCTGAAACAAATAGATGACGTGTAATTCAAATAGATCGATACGAGGACAAAAAAGGGGGGAAATAATATACCTGATATTTAGTAAAAGCGAAAACTAAAGTTTGTAAAATGTATCCCAAATATGGTACTAATTCCGTACAGGCTTCTTCTTCTAGCGTAGCGAAAGCGGAACATGCAGCTTCTTGGACTCTTTTGTTAGGATCCAGGACTCGTTTCAGTAGCTGCAAGGAGTATATTTCGATTTATTTACATTTTTCTTCCAACGTGAAATACAATTGAATATTCAAACATACTTCGTCCATTAAAGGTTTCAAATATAATTCGTGAGGTTGGCCTACAACCCAATGCGAGTATCTAGACAGCGTCCAGCAAGTGATAGAACGAACCAAGGCTTTCTTATCCGAAAGGCATGCGATCAAATACGGTATCAATTCGTTCAAATGAGGAATCATTCCAGTCATACAACCTATTAACAAAAATAACCATTAGTTCGATAATCGATTACACAAGGTAGGGAGGGGAACACATCGAAGTATTCGTTGCAGAGATTAACGTATTATCTGAATTAAAAACCCGATTCAAAACAAGCTGGCTTTTATTGCAATGATAAAATAAAATGATAACGGGTCGTAATGGTTTTATCGTTCATCAAACCATAAACAAAGGAGATGATAAAAGGCACGCAGCATTTATGACTGATGCTTTCAGTGAGAGCAATAAATATTATTTTAGCAAAACGCTGCTTTCATAGTCTTATGAAAAAAAATTTCACACAGGCGTGAATTCGTTACTTTGGAAGAAAAAAGTCATAAAGATTATAATAACCTTCGGCTATAGCTCCCAACGCCAATATACCCGATTCTTTAACATCCCATTCTTGATGGAATAAGGTTTCGCGCAGAATTGGCAATAATACTGGCAGTAATTGGTCTCGGAATACGTTCGCTAATACGTCAAGAGCTGCGGCGCTGCATTTACCTGAAAATCAATATAAGATTAGAACAGAGCTTGGTAATAATTCTATACGAATATCGATTGAAATGAAACGTACGAAGATTCCAATCGGATAGGGAACTGTCGTCATCCAAGCAATCGTCTTCTTCTTCTTCAATACTTCCATTCTCACATCCCGCGTTGGCATCGGCTCCATCAGCGGTATGTCGAACATTTCTCGATTTATGGAAACGTGGTCGAATATCTTCGTCTCTATCTGGCACCATTTCGTCTTCTTCGACGTCGCCCTACAACAGAGTTCGATATAGCAATACGATTACGTGCGAAGGAGGTTATAACTCGAAACAGAAATTACCTTAAGTAGGATAATATCGATTTCCGAATATTTCATTCCTCGAACCAAAGTAGGTATCAATCTACCAAGATGAGGAGGAAGGACTTCTCGACATATATCTTGTTCTGCCAAAGACAACCAGAATTCGCAGGCTTCTAACGCTACACTTTCGTCCGGATCTTGAGTACGTACAAGCATATACTAGAAAAAAATAACAAATTAGCAAATCGAGTTACATGGAAGAATTAGTAGAAAAATAAAAATAATTACTTCGATTATGTGATTTAGATGTGGCACCAGACGATCGATTCTAACTTCTAATAACATTACGAGAGCTCGACATACGTTCTTTCGTACTTCCGGATCATCATCCGAAGCCAAATGGAATAAACTCTGAAAAGAAAATGGATAAGTTTACTTCGTTCATTAAATATAATCTAGGTGATTTGTGATAAGTGAATTTACCTCTAAAAAACCATCTATATGCATCATTAACGCTTGCGTCCGACTCACGATGAACTGATTTACACAACCTATAGCATGAGATCTGAATAACAACGCAGAATACAAATTAATAACAAAACAAGAACACCAATTATTGAAACATACGTAGATTTTAATACTAACCTTATTTTAGGACTATTATGTTTGAAGAATTGTAAAAATTTAGGAATCAAAACATCGAGGGGTCTTTCCGATCCAAATGCATCACTGTCAAGAATTTCAGCCGAGTCTTCGCAAATCTTATGCAATGCACCGAAAGCACCCTACAAAAAAATCAGCCGGTTTAAATGCCTAGTACTTGGCTTCGGCACTAAATTATCAATATTTACTTCGCAAACGTTGTAATCGTTCGAGTCGAGCATATTGCATAACGTTGGTAGAAGTTCAGGCCAAGAGGTGAGTTCACCTCGCGAAGATATAGTTGTAATTAGGATACCGACAGTAGCTCGGATTAACGGAGAAGGGTCCCCAATAGCGGATAAACATTCTGATTTGATAAATTGTATTACAGCTGGTACTAACTCGTGGTAATGCGTTTTTACATTATTTTTCAAGATAAGTCCACTTAATGACCTGGTAGGTTCGTCTGTAAAATATAATTTGTAATTAATACGATACGAAAGTAAAACAGATGTAAATTACAATTATCAATGTTACCTTCTGAGGTGAGTTTAGTTAAAACAAATATTAGGTAATTATTGAAGTCCGGATAGTTATTAAGTTCTTCCATTTTCTATTAGGCAGATGTTAAGGAAAACAGTCGAATCGATTATTACCGCACATAACACCCAAATTATCAAAATTTGTCACCGATTACGCAACTCATAGCCTATAACAATCTATCACTCGTAAAAACACCATCCAACTCTTAGGCAGAAAACAACGCTAAAGCATGCAAAAAGTGCTTACGCTTCATCTTTCAACCTCAATCTTCCCAATTCTATCGATATCGGGTACGATACCGTTAGAAAAACAATGTCAATACATAACTACACAAGTGACCATAGATGATAGTTTGAAGCAAAATATTACGAATTATAAAGTACGTATGCGAAAAAAGGATACTTGTTGTACAGCCCGCTGAATAGCTGTGTCTGGAGATTGAGATTCTTTCAAAAGTTGTAAAATTTGTCGGAGACCTTCTTCTTGCGGCTGCCAAGACATTTTCATATTGTTCTAAACCGAAATACCTATGAAAGAATTCTTCTCGGCGGTTCTCCTAAATGTGAAATAACGTCCAAACTATTCGCCAAATGGTGTTGAATTTTTTACAAATTATTTGGCATAAATTTCACATCAACATTCACATAACGAAACTAACAATCGTTTTTTTCTCCAATGTAAGCACCTCGTTTCTTTTTTGAATTTTCGATAACCCATCATAATACGACATTTGGAACTTTCCACAGATGCAAAATTACCGATGTTTTTATTTCGGTTGATGATGAAAAAAAATAAAAAATTCATTTTTTGTTTAATTTTTATTTTTCAATTTTTAACGTTTTTAAAAGGGAAAAGTTAAAATTAAAAATAAATATTTACGCTAAATGTCTCTAATTTGATTAAATTGAATTCAAAAGCTATTTGTAATGAATAATAATAGAAAAAAAGTTGATTTAATTTAGATTGGTCCATTTTCGAGAGTCTGATTTATCCAAAACGCCATCTTGTTTATTTTTATCAGTTTATTTATTATTTTGATTTCGAACTGAAAATTTTTCTTATCTCGATAAATTTTCTTAATTTATTTTTGATCTCGAAAAATCAATGGAAAAAGTGAAAAATAATTTAATTCCTATCATGAAGATTCAGAAACTAAACCTGGGAGTTGTAAGTTACGAACTAGTGAAACTATTGAATTTAATCCCAGTGGCAATATTTTAGCGGAAAAAATATATTTTACGTAATCGGAACGTTTGACTCGTTATTTCTAATATTCTGTCATAAAAATGGCAGAACAATTATCCGGAGTTACCGTAGCTATTATTATAGCTGGAGGCACATTAACGTTAATTTTACTCTTTATTTTTGTGAAGAGGCAAATTATGCGATTTGCTCTTCGTTCAAGAAGAGGGCCGCATGTTCCTGTCGGTCATGACGCCAAAAAAGTGAGTTTATCAACCTCTGAAATTCGTTTATAGATGATTTCAATCGCTATATGTTGCTTTGTGTTTTCAGTCTCTTAGAAGAGAAATTGACAGGCGAATAGAAGTCATTCCCAAAATAATGTATGAACCTAAGTTACTAGAATCCAATGATCCGAAATACATTTTACCTCCGACTGATAACGTTAGCTACATGTCTCCGTTCTATTGTAGGTTGAAGGCAGTCGACGATATCAAAAAATTAGGTAACTATGCACTTTCCATAAAGTATACATTTCATTTATAGGAATCTGTTAATACAAAAATTGTAACACTTCGAACAGAAACACTTTTTATCGTTGACTACTGAGCACATATTTATTCGTATCTACTTTTTTTAAAAACATGATCGGCGATGTCCATTGTGTATCTGTTTTTTCGATATTTTTGAATTTCTACGTTTGCAAATTACCCCAGAAAATTTCAAATACCGCATACCAGATAAAATTCAATTCAATCACGTACCGAAAAAATAACCCAGCGGTAACAAAAAAATTTATTAGACGTATCTTACAGTACACATTCAGTATAGGTATAAATTTCCAAAAAATTCGTAAACTTATTGACAAGAAATAGATAAAAATCACTGTAAAGATTAAAAACGAGCCATTTAACTAAAAAAATTCATTCTTGTTGAGGAACTGTGTGTGGCTGGAAAAAATGTCGAAGCAAAGTTTTTCTTCTCTTCTCCGCTATATACATCTGATTCTCCAAATCGCCGCGATCGGTCGTTTCGGCACGTTCAATCTTCCACGATAAATTTTCGATTTCGGCTTCGAGTTGAGCTTGCTGATATTCGAATAAATGTTTCTCGTTGTCAGTCATGTAATAAGCGTAAGGATACGTGTACTGTAGCGTATAACGACATTTAGCTAGTAGAGCTGCTGCGTCCAGTAAATACTGCCAATCGATCCAGGTGCCGGAGCCATTCATCACCTTCTTGTTAGTTCGTTCTTTGATCTTCTCCAACGTTTTCTCTTCCAACTTGAGACTCTTCGCGTGATTTTGCCACCGCTCGTAGTAATGCAAGTATTTTCGTAAAGCAGCTCTAGCTCTTGCGTTTTCATTCACAAGGTCTGGATTCTCCTTATATCTCGAACACTCGTAGTACTCCGTGCCATGACCTTTCCAATCACCGAGACACAACCAGCAAAAATCGAATTTACACTTGTAGCACTGCATATGATTACATCCACCGTTTTTTTCGATGCAAACGTTACATTGCGGGCAATCCTTCGTATGGGCACTTAGGTAGTTGGCAGTTTCGCTATCGTCGGCGCACTTCGTCAGCCAGTTTTTAATCGTAACACAGTCTGTAGGAGCGTGATAGCTATCGCCGCACTTGAAGCAAAACATCGTCTTGCAGATGTTGCAAATGACCCTTTTAGCTAAAACTTTGTTAGCTTTGAAGACCATTTTGCAATTAGGCCCGACGCAAAATCTTAAATAAGGATGAGATCTTACGTAATTTTGAAAAGCAAAATTATGATATTGTACTTTAAGGTAACTCGATAACGGCAAACTTAACGCAAAATCTTCAGGTAAAAGTAGATCACATTTGTGAGCCATGCAGGTTATCTCGGTACTAAATCCTTCGGTTATTTTCACTTCTACATGTCTCGTCCAACATTCCCGGCAGAATTTATGCTGGCATTCTAAACTTAACGTGTCGGCCGAAGGCGTATCGCACATGCATACGGGGCATGAAAACTCGGCTCCCGGATTGTTCTTTTGATTGCGTTGTTTATCGCCATCGTCTTTAGCACTCTGCTTGCCTGGTATGATTCGCGACTCGATTAAAAACTTAGCACCCTTACTTTTGTACTCTATGGTAATCTTGTCGATATCCCAGTAATTCGATAGTAAAAGCAATTTGACCAGAGAAGGCGTAATGCTTAAGGTTTTACTAGCCTCGGTAACACTCTCTTCTAACAGATGTTCGGTTTTCTCTTCGGTTAAATATTCTACATCGTAAGACTCGAGATCATCGTTGTCGGCAGACATCTCCGCTACATCATCAGAAACACCGTTCGGCGACGTGTAGTAGTCGTCGAAGCCATCATCCATTTCGTCGTCCGACTCCATGCCGTCGTCTTTATCCTTATTATTCTTACAGTCCATTGTTCGTCGCGGACAAAAAAACTACCAACTGAAACAAAATACCAACAATGCATTAGCACTAGAAAAACTTCAAGGTTGAAAGGATGAAAAATGATGTTTCAAAAGATTCTTTTTTTTTTACTTTCAGAAACAGAAATAGCCAAATCAGACAAAACCCTAATACGCCATCCTTCCGAGAATTTAAGAGCGTACTTATTGAACACATTAGCCGCTCCAATGAATAGCGTTGGCCAACGCACTATTCATCAATTCTGCGATCTATACGAGCACGCTCGCTATGATCCCAACGAATTTACTGAAGAAGAATATCGCGTTTATTCCAGACTACTACTCAAATTACTCGACGCGTGAGTATAATTTGAATTATTTTTCAACTTTATCAATTTCGAACTAATTTTTTCGCTCGCTTACAGGGCTAGAATGCTGAAAGGTTACAGCAACGTGAGAAAACAAAGTCCAAATAATCGCACTGCGGTGAGAAAGATATCAGAGAAAGCAAACCAGGGCATTAAAGACTCGAACGATCACTCAAACGATGAATCAACCAAAAGATCTCCTTACTTAAATAAAGAAAAAAGTGGCGAAACTCCGGTGTAAATATTAATTGTAAAAATTCGTTTCATTAAAATCGTTTTTCTACCAATGTGAAAATTTAATCAAAGGGAACCTCCAGCGTATTGAGAAGAAAACAATATAAATTCGAAATGAAGATATATTTAAGCTATTACATCGCACTAAATTTAAAATTACAATTTTCTACTCCATCAAACTCGGAGATATATTTTTTTCGAATACTGTTTTCGGTACAAATTCTTTGTTTTTTAAACTAATATGATCTAATTCTTTGACAGAGCCATCGCTCAATTCATCGATTATTCGACTGTCTCGTTTATCCTGTATGCTTTCGAGATACGGAGGATTAATATTTTTTGAAAATCGAATTTCTAAGTTGTATCCAATAAATCCGATAACTGCTGCAATCGGTATCGTTACAGCTGGTAAATATCTAAACACTATGGTTCTTAGCACAAACGACATTCTGAAATAATATCATTCAGAAATCACTTAAGGTATTCATAATAAAGATCATCTGACGAATGTGTATTAATGTTTTACTAAACGCGGGATTCCCGATGACTAAGAAAACGCCCCATAATTGCCGGAATTTGCATTTCATTAGCAGAACGTCACGTAACTTACTTGAAATGCAACACAGCAAATGTTAATAATTCTTGAAAAATTAAAGAATTTTTATACTCCAAATTTCGTAATTTCAGTATATAAAAAAATGATGAAATGATTTCAGAATATCGTGTAATGTGACATTTTGGAAATTTTCATATTGTATCAAAACAAACTATTGCTAGGAGAGAAAGGGTTAAAGTTCATCGCTCGATGAATGAAAAGAACTGTTTTCCCGGTAGTATTATTCCCATTTAGACAAAATAAAAACCATTATGGTAACAAACCATGTTTTCTGATAGGCCTACTGAAAATTGAGAGGGAAAACAATGCATCATACATCATTATTGATATAACAGGAATCCGTAATATAATCGAGACAATTTTGATTGAAAGACTCATTTTAAGATAAAACTAGCGATTGTATGTATAAATCAAGGTAGCTATATCGCTACCATGTAATTTAAGATTATTATAAGACATTGAAACTCACTTGGGTGAAAATGATTGAAATGATTATTTTACGAAAAACGATCACTCATGAACATGGACACTGATTAAACCGAAAGTACATGGATTAATATTAATCCAAGAATACTCAGTAAATAAAATTAATACGAAAGATTCTGAGAAACATTATAAAATTAATTCAAAATCATAAACACCAGTTTTAACAAACAGCAAATAACCCATTATGACAAACTTGAAACTTCAATCAGCTTCTTCGTTCTTCAATCATATCAATGCGCTCATAGAACCAAGGAAGTTTGTTTATGCCTGGGTTTTCCCAAAAATGTGATTACTTTTTTGCCTACCGTAGCGTTGTTGTCGAATTAAAAATTTACGTTTCATTTCCATGTTTACAATTTTTTTTGTGATATTTTTGATTTCTCGGGACTTATCTGCTCCAAAGTCCATTATTTAAATTTTTCTAATGTGAGGTAAATGATCTCTACCGCTATCGATATCAAAAATGTTACTTTAAAATAATTTTTCATTTTTCTTTGTTAAATTTATAAAAAATTTTGAAAGGTGAGAACACGCAAGCCGTTGTGTTTGATCAAGTCGTGTATTGATGTTCCGATGATCGATCTCGAATCAGCTCTTTTTTGTACTGATTTCAGCTCGTTTCACAATTATCAAATAATTGTGTTGGAAATATGTTTCCAATTCTAAACCTTCGTGTTGAACTAAATATTTCTTGAAATTCTGCATCACTGTTGAGATCAGAAATCCCTAATTGAAAATCAAGTATCTTATAAGTTGTGAAGTACTAGGAGAAGAATTTTCTTTCTACTATCGTAATGTAAGTAATCAGTATACAAAATAATATTTGTACGATAATTTGTGGTACAAGGTATTGCGATTCATTTCAATATTTTAATTTAATGCAATAACTTGCAGGGAAAGCGTTTTGAAAGATTTCAAGAACTACATGTTGCTTGAAAATGGAAACGTCGGCTGGGTCGATATTACGACTGAATTTTTCGACGCAGTAACATGTAAGTCGATCGTACTCTCGAATTATTTGCAATTCAGATTAATTTTCACGTGTTTTCTTATTCAGTTCTCAAACTGGGAGAACTCTTCCACGATGATTTATTCGGTCTATTCGAAGCGATGTCTGCTATTGAGATGATGGATCCGAAAATGGATGCAGGCATGCTGTGTAATCGCGGTGGCAAGCCTACTCTCAATTTTGAACAAGCATTAGCAGTAAGTATGGATTATCTTTTAAATGACACGATTGGTTTTAATTTCTGATGAAATATTTCAGGAAGGACGAGTTAAACTGGAAGGCTTGACGCTGAATGAACAAACAATGATTGTTGATCGAACTTTGTCGTGTTTCGTATCTTGGTTAGAAGGGCATTCGCTCGCACAAACTGTGTTTACAAATTTATACATGCATAAACCTTATTTGATAGAATGCCGGCCTTTGAAAGCGTTTTGTATATGCATGTATAAAATAATCGATATTATACGTGATTTCGTTAGCCGGTATGTGTTTCATATTATTCTTTCTGATTGGTGGCCGATTTCGATATTAGAATATGTGGTGTATTTTTTTTTAGGGGGATGGTATTTGAAGAAGAAGATTTTCAACTTGCTATGTACGGTTATAGACTGAATCCTGAGATAAGTGAACAAAGAATTTGTGGTTTGTTGAGAGACGTTGAAGCTGAATTGAATGAAATGATTCACTCAAAATCTAATGTTCCTAGTCAAGAAGTAATTCCCTTTCTTTGCATAATTTTAGATTATTTTAAACGAAAATTTTAACGTATGATGAATTTTACAGATTGAATGGGCCATTGCATTAAACGCTAGAATTCGATTTATGCGATTATTTTACCAGTTATTTTTAGCTCTGAAAAAAGACTCGATTCAAATTAGCGACGGTATCGGAGAATGTTATAATCTTTTGACTACGTGTATCGAAATAATACCTACGTTATTGAAAACTACCTCAAATTTGGATAGTAATTTGAACACTTCGGCTGTTGATAGTAAGTTATTGAACAAGCTGTTGAAATTTACTTTCGATCGCAGGTTAACCAAAAATGTATCTTTTCTCAGGTGGAGGATGGTCGGAATTAGGATTCGATGCTACGATCAATCAACGTCTATTACCGCCTACTTTTCCCCGTTACACGAAAATCAAAAGCAATACTGATTCGTTTCAATATTTCGAACAATTGCTATTTCGATTAAAACAAGTTTTAAGAATAACTACCTATACATCATTTCACGATGCTCTGGTTCGTTTTGATCATTCTCACCGATTGTTGACGATCGAAGATATTTTGATAATAATTCAAACGCAATTTTCAGAATTATTTTATCGAACTTAGTCGCACAAATCCTTGTATTGTTTCGAGATCCGTGATGCAAGTTTTATATATGCCTGAGAATGGGAAAGTACTCGGAACAACTAATATAATCGATGTGCTACGCGAGACTGCCAAAAATTTCATTTGCCCTCCAGTTTTATCGGTTCGTTCGATGATAATGAATAAAGATGAGGTACGAAGCTAATTTTCCAAACTCTGCCTAACTAGTATTTATTTATTAATTTTCATTCATATTTATAGGCTAAAGAAAACGTCGAAGCATTTTTCAGTCATTGTGTACGTCCATTTACACTTTTTGTGCAGCTGTGTGGTCATAATCGGGCTCGTCAAAGGGATAAACTTTCTCATTTATTAGAAGATTATGCCGCTCTTCAAGACGAGGTATTTAATCTCATTTTGCATCATTCTATTCATCATCGTACATACTAATATCGGGTTCCTATTTCTAGGCTGAACGAGTTGATGTGTATTTACATAATATCTCCATTACTATGGAGCCTCCGAGACCTCATTTAGCTTGTTTTGGGACGTGGATATTGTATTATGTTCTTAAAATAATGATAATGTATTTATTATCAGGGTTCGAATTGGAATTGTATAGTTCGCACGAGTATACTTATATATTTTGGTAACTAACAATTCTTTTTTCATAGTTAATTTCTTAGTTGTACATTTTTTTATCGAAACGCCTGCTTTAGGTACTTACACGAGTTCCTATATGGTTGGTTGATCTCGGCGTTGACGCGGGCCGAAAATATGTCGTTAAGTCAAGAATTTGCCAACGAAAACATGAAGCATCGAGTAGGTGGTAATAATCGTCGAAATAAAGTCAACAAGAAAAAGAAAATGCGTTCGAATAGCGGCGAAATAGCCATATGCCAAGCACTGCAAAATATCTGCGGCGCCTATTACAAAGTAAGTCAGTCCTCTATAATTTCGTCGAAAAAAATTTCAAATCTAATCTCTCCAATTTATAGGCAATGATCGGTTTTCAACTAGAGGATAAAATCCGACCGCCGTATTACGAATTCGATACCGAAAAAGTTCGATACGATCATCGATTCTCCGCATTTAACGTACTGTTGACACCGCCTCTAGTGCAATATTCGGAATTCTACGAAATGACCAAGCGTCACAAAGAAACCGGAGTCGATTCTCTGTATTTCTCCGCTAGTAAATTATATCATCAGGCTAGAACTGTTTTGGAATCGATAACGAATCCGGATAACGAAGTGAATGCTTTATTGAAAGTAGTCAAAACGAATTTCGTTGTTTTGAAGGTGCTAGCCAGCGGCCATAAAAGAGGACACGAACACGCGTTGGATTTTGACTTCTCCTCTCATCACTACTTTCCTATATTTAAATTAAATCACAGGGTTTCCAATTAAAAACAATTGTTTTTGTAGTTTTAATGCTAATTGTGTTTTATTAACATGGTAATTTGTTGTTGTTGTTGTTAAATTGTGTTGCGAATGTTACGTATTCGCACACTTGGCATAAAATTCACTTCGAAATTGTTTAATTTTTCGGTACAAATTTGCGTAAGTTTTCTTGTTGATCTTTTCTCCGTATTTTTTATTTCGTCGATTCGTTTTCTTTTCTTTTTTTTTTTTTATTTAGCTAATGTAAGATTTTACTTTAAAGCGTATGGAGAAATGGAGCGCATGGAATGGAAGCAGAACACCCGCGGTACCGCAATTTTAGGGGTGAATAGGGTGCAAGCGCATTTTCGCCAAAGACAAACTGGTCGGTATTTATTAATCTCATCAAGACTACTATTTTCATTGATATCGTTTTACTTCAACTGATTTTTTTCGACCATTACCATTTTTTAAGTTGAATTCGACCGCTATATTCATAAGTATGAAATGACTAAGCAAATAAACAATTTTTTTTTCAAGTGTTTTCATTCAATTTTTCCCACAATGTTGTAAATAAATACGAGCTAGGGATAAGGATAATTGCTCCGCTCTTTTTTCCTGAAATTGAATATGGAGGGGAATAAGGACTGTATGAAGTTGGGTCTGGGCTTCAGAAAAATCTAACAAAAGTTCAACCCTTCTCTGACTCTACTCTTACCCGCCATGCAATCGATGTTCAAAATTTTTATGAAAAATTTCCAAAAATTATCTAAAACTATTGGCAACCACTTTTCAGAAACACTTTTCAAGAATATTTCTTAGATATTCAGTATAACATCAAAAAAAAATCTCGAACCGATGTATATACAGGGTGTTCCATGAATCGCCTGCAAATTTTTTTTTTTGATATAGCCGGGTACCAGTAAAAAAAACTTGAGATGAACATGTTGCAGATCTTAAAACTTGGAGGGGGAATGCTGTTTCTAAAAAAATAACGTTAAAAGATGTTTCCATCACATCGTGGAAATAATAGTACATTGAAAATTGAACAAATTTCCACTCTACGACTTTTTGCCTTACTTCAAAATTGAAGGACCTAAAAAAATTGTTCAAACAGAATTCTGAACAAATTAACTAATCAAGGGAATGGATAGTACATACGTTGAAAACTAAAGAAATTTGTTATGAAAACTTTTTGTCGAACACCAAATATTAAGGAGCCAAGGGTCATTCAAAATTAAGAAAAATTGAAAAATTTTTGAAGCCCATTTTCGATGTTAGGCAAAGAGTCTTCAAAACAATAATTTATTCAATTTTCAACGTACTATCCATTCACATGGTTGAAAAATTTTTTAACGCGGGTTTTTCAGAAGCAGCATTTGGCAACATGTTCATCTCAAGTTTTTATTTACTGGTACCCGGTTATGGTATATTATATTGAAAATCCATTTCAATGATCATCTCGGCTTAAAAAAGTAAAAAAACATGTGCGATTAATTCTGCGATGAAAATTCATCCTATTAATCACTGCCCAAAAATGCTCGGAAAAATTGTGAGATGATTTTTTTGGAGAAAATAATCCATTCCAATGATCATCCCGGCCTCAAAAACTAATACTGCGATGAATTTAATCGCAGATAATATAATCGCACGTATTTTTCTAGTTTTTGAGGCCGGGATGATCATTGGAATGGATTTTCATCCAAAAAAAATCATCTCCTCACAAGCCCTGGAAAGCCCCGAACATTTCATTCAAGTCCCGAACAGTAAGCCCTGAAACCCAAATCTGAAATTCTCAAGCCCCAATCCAAGCCCAAGACCCGATGAATTTTCTAATTGAAAGCCCAAGACCCAAAACTTGAAACCCGAAAACGGAATCGTTGGGGGCCGCCACCACTGATTATATCCAAAAAAAAAAAAAAATGGCAGGCGATTCATGGTACACCTTGTATAGTATAAATATTTTAAATTCTTGAATGAAAAACATCAGTGACTATTCTTCATCCATCATCACCCTAGTCCAGACAACTTCTTCGTTTTTAGAAAAATACCTACCTGTTTTTTTTTCAACTTGGAAAAAGTATGTAAAACGAAAAGAAAATATTTTCACCATCTAAAAATTACTTACTTACATATTTATTAAAGCGTGATATTTTTCAAGTCAGGGGCGTATTAACCAATAGGCGGAGTAGGCGACGCCTAGGGCGCAACATTTTTTGGGGGCGCGTACTTTCTATATTTTAAATCATGAATAAAAAAAAAATATTTTGAAGCTGTGAGAAAAATTATCTCAGATGCAGCATGACTGATGACCCAAACAAGAAACTGGGAAATTTCCTGGTGCACCCAAATTTTAAATTTCAACCCCTTAATTTTTGTGAAAACTACTCACAATAGTTGGCAAACTGAATTGAAAACAGGCACAAAAAAAACAAAAATTTTTATCATGTAAGTACGTAATATAAAAACACGAAAAAAGTGTAAAATTCAGTAAAAAAAAAATTAAAAAGCATGTGATTTTTACTTCAAATTGATGGAATTTTTCCATTATTTTTTCAAATCTTAGCCCTCGCTTCGCTCGGGCATACAAATCCTAACTTCTATAAACGAGAAGGGGGTTGAGGATTTCGGCTCCTTTTCAATGATAAAATATTGATTTATAAAATTGTAAAATTTTAGCTTTTGGATGTTTTTTTTCAAAAATTTTTGCCCTCGCTTCGCTCGGGCTAGATGAATCTACTTGATTTTTTTTTTAAAAAATGGTATGAACCCTCTACTTCTCCATTGTGAGCAAAAAACTTTAAGTGTGGACAAATTAACCCTGACACTAACTATCTGCTGCGAAGAGCCCCTTTTAGTTCTTAAATTCCATTTTACTTTACTGTTTCTCAAATAAATTAAAAAAACGTTACATGTGAATTCTGACAATTTTTTCTACCTCCTCCCCCTCATGTGTACCTTTGAATTATTTCAGCTTTGTCTTTAGAGAAAAAATGGGGGGGGGGGCGTTCGCTTTTGCCCTCGCCTAGGGCGTGAAAAATTCTTAATACGCCTCTGTTCAAGATCCTCTAAAAAGTAGGATACAAATATCTTATGGCGTGGTTAATATTTTTAATTTTTTTGAACATCTTCAATCAGATTTTAATTTTGAAGCTGAGTAAGGTGAGGAAGGGTGAAACCATTCTAGGTCGTTTTTTTGGTTCCATTTCCATCACGTAGGTTAGGTACATGGCAGAAGCCACTTCTGGTCACCTCATTATTCACCTTTCAAAATTCGAAGAGAATGAAAAAATTGTCCAGGTAATAAAATATTTTTTTTCGTGTAGCAGTTTTTGTAAAAAAAAATTGTCACTTATAGTTGTTCCTCTCTCCTCGTTCTCGTGTTGAGGAAAATTAATAAATCATCAAAATTTTATTTTACATTAGATCAAACCAATGCCCGATTCTCACAAATGTTTTCCTTGAAATCACATGTTTTTGCACCCTTAACTTTTCTCAAATAAAGCAACAAAAAAAATTAACTGTGAACTAATCATTTTATTATAATGATAAAATCATCGGTAGATTGTATTTTTTGGTTAAATTTAACAAGAAATTATTAACAAAATAGGTTTGTTCAAACAACGAATACTGATTTCTAAATAGTAACTGATAAAATAAAACATAAGTACAACACAGCCACTCCCAACGATAATGTGATTTATAACCTATTTACGTAATACGAAAAAAAATTACTCTTCGTTTCAAACACAACCATTATTATTCAGAAAGAAAAAAAATTCAAACCATCACAACAAAGTACAATTCACGTCATAATTTTTTCGAATTTTTTTCGTTTTTTAGGAATGATAAACACATGTAAATTATTATACAATAGGTAGGTATCTCTTAAATTTAAGTTTTCGTATCAAAAAGTTCGAATACTTTTGAAAAGAGGAATCAAGGAATGTGCACGTTTTTCGTCGATTCTCCAAGAAAAATAAATTAATTCATAATAATTTACACACTAGATATAGTAAATAAAAAGTACAACGTAGATTATTATAATACAAAGAGAGAGAGAAAAAGAGTAAAAATACTAACGAGAAATAAAAGAAAACGGACCGTACGCGAATGCGTTGATAAATATTGCAGCTGCTACGTTCACAGACTTAAAAAAATATAACTTTTTCTTCTTCGGTCGTCGAAGGTTTGGATCTCGAAACGGTATCGGTTCCTGAGGTCGATGAACCTAACGAGATGCGGTATTTTTCCGGTATCTTCGGATACGTATTGGTTCGTTCAGCTTTGGCCGGATCTTTATCGTCAGTGCTCGAAGGCGAAGACACCTATAAACAGTCTCGTTGTAATACAGGAAAGGGGGAAAAAAATCAGAATTAGCGAAAAATCAACGTTACTCTAATATTTTGCATCATCGCCGGACTAGATCCGGTTCTGGAATGTGACGGTGAAGCCGACGACATTGCCTGGCCGTCGGCCGACACCAGTCGTTCGTATCCGCTGACTCCGCAGGCACGTCTTACTTCGGTGGCGCTTGGAATTACGTTCGTTGTGGACGGATTCGATTCACGTAATTTCCAAGGCAATATTTGCTGATGTGATTTACCAGCAGAAGTAGAAGGCGAGGTGGCGGTCGAAGGAGATGAAACACTGATGGTATTATTTCCATTGACCGCCGAACCACCGCCTACTTTACCTGCTCCAGCTGCCAATTTTAAAGGTAACTTTTGCTTAACTTGTACATTAGGCTGATTACGACGAACCGAATCCGTACGTCGTTTGTAAGTACTATCTTTGGGCGACGTAGTTGATGGCAACGATGTCGCAGTCGACGACGAAACCGGTAGCGATGGCAATGGCAATGGGATATTGTGCAGCAATGAAGAATTCGATGGAGATCCAGAAGGTGGCAGAGGCGCCGATGGAGATATCAGTAAGGGAGCATTTGCGTCCATTACGACGCCTTGAGCGTTCATGCTCAAGATTTGTAATTTTTCGTATAGTTGATCTCTCTGCTGGGCGATATCGATTTTATCTTTTTTAATTTTTTCCTGAAAAAATACCAGGCACTTTAATATCTTTTGATAAAATGTTTCATCAGTTAAACATGACTGGACTAGGATCTTACTTCTTTTTCTTCCAATTTTTTCCTTTTTTCTTCCAATTCTCTTTGTTCGTTTTCTTTTTCACGTTGCCATTGTTCTTTTTCGTGAGTTAATCTATCTTGTAAATTTCTCAACTCTTCCAATTGTTGGTTATGTTTATAAACGGGTCTTCTGTCTTTTTCGTTACTCGGATGACTCAACTCCTGTCTGCAAAATGCTAGCTGCGCTTCGAGGCTGTAAATTTACACAATCGATTAAACGATCACTTTTCTCGAACAAATCGATCATGTTGAAAAATTATTAAAAAATTACCTATCGATGGAAGACATCTGTTGATCGATAATCGAAGCCAACGCGTAAATATGGCTGGTAAGCTGCACGATGGCTGACTGTTGTTCGATATCGAACTGCAATAAAGTGGGTAGTTCTTGCTGCGACGATGCCGCGCTCAACTGCCTCGAGTCTTGTTGCAACAGAGGCGAGATTGTGATATTGGGCGGCGTGACAGTATTTTTACAGCAATCCTATAATGAACGTATCAAATTAATTATTCGATTAATTACTCTGGTCGTCGAAATCGAGTATTACACCAACCGCGATAGATTTATTGCTATTTCCGGCCGAGTTGGGAGCCAATTTTCGCGACAGTAATTCCGGTGTGCTGACAGGACTCGAAGGTAAAGAAGGTGAGTGTGTTTTGGAATCGTGATACACGTCGTTCGACACTTTCTTCTGAAACTGTTGCGAAAATTTCCTACCTACTCCGGCGATAAATCCTATAAAATAACAACATTGAGAAATATTCGAGATGAAATTTAACTGCCAATATATTCAGATTTTTACCTTTACAGGCAGCCGCGTTATCGAATCCGCCAAATGTTTCGGCTCTTTTGGGTAAAATAGGCGAAACATACGCGTTACTTTGTCTTTCACCGACCGAACTAGCACTTCGAGATAAACTAGTTCCTGATATGTACAACGAACTGGTAAGCTGATTGACTTTCTGTGAACGAAAAATCAGTATGATTGAAAAACCATCGCAGTTTGTAATCAAATTTCTAAATTAATCGATAGCTTACCTGAATCGTATTATACACTTCTCTGCGTATAGTGTCGTTGTCGATATGCTCGGATACCAAATGACAATAGGAAGGTCGTTCCATACCGATATCCACACCGGCGGCTGCCAATAGTTTTAACAATAAAGCTATTTTCTCTTCGTAAATTAAAGCTTGTTCGACGTCCTTTTGGCGGAGATTACCTGAATACAGACAATTCGTCGTATTAATGTTGATTTTTTCACCAATGAAGGTTTTAATTTAACAGGATAGGAAACAATTCGACATTATTTGGGAATCATGTCGAATGCACGAATAAATAGAAGTTTTTAAAAATGAGATAAAAATTGTTCAAAATGCAAGAAACCTCGTCAAAATTTAGTAAAATTATAAAAATTGAAAAATTTTATCGCAAATGTATCAATTTTTACAAAATAGCGAAAATGGGTAAAACAAAGTATAGAATTTTCATAAAAATTGGCATCATTGATCAATTTTTTTTCGTTTAGACGCATTTTTGATTTCTATTGACAAAATGTTTCGATTTTGTTGAAAAAAAAATTTACAAGCTCTGTTCAACCCCATAGGTACTTAAAAAAAACCACTATAATTTTTCCCCTGTTCCCCAGAACCTGTAGAGGCTGAGAAAGCGACATTTTTCCCCTACGAAGGTTTCTCATGACTGATAAAATTTAGGGTCAATCGGTTTGCACCATTACAAAGCAGAGTATACACGATTTTTCAGAAATTATTCTCTTTGACTTTTCAGGATTTTCCAGACAAATTTGTTCAAATTTTCCTGACGTTCTTACGAATGTGCCCAACAAACCATCAAAATCAAATATCAAGATATTCGCACTAACTTTGCAGAATTTTTGTAGACGATTTTCAAATATTACACCGGGAAGAAATTCGATAAACGGAGAAATTTACAAGAAATCTATTTTCTTTCCAAAAATTAATCTTTGCCTTAATGTTTCACAACACACCGATAGGGGGAATTCACATTAGGGGAAAAATCGTCCCATTAATGTTAAAACCGTCTAAGTGCCACTTTTTTCAAAATTGACTTTTTTATAATTTTGGATTCAGCGAATTAAGCTGCATCGATTAAAATATAAAAAACGTAACTTAAAGTAATTTAAACCCTAAAAAAAGAGTTTAAAATTTGCAAAGTCCATAAGCGCAATGCAAATTTTGTTACGTTTTTCAGCTCTCCTGTAAAAAACGAAAAATGGCACTTAGACGGTTTTAACATTAGTGGGACGATTTTACAAAAAAAAGTCAACTATTTTTTTCAAGTCCTAATATTTTCAAAAAATTTCAAATCAGAATTTTTCAGAACAAAATTTCAAATTTAAACTTCAAGAATTTTTCCAACTCAAAAATATCCTTCAAAACTATTCCGAGTTCATTTTCAGCTCTAAAATTTTTACCAAGTTCAAATTTTTACGATTTTCTCAAAAATGTTTCACGTTTAAATTTTCTTTTAAAATTTCCCACGTTAAAATTTTTCAAGAATTTGTTTCAGCTCTAGTTTAAACAAAAAAATACGTTAAAGAAAATGCATGTCGTTTGTTATATTTTCAATAGGGCCAAATTCAAAAATCGAAAGAAGATACCCTTTTCACCCCTATTGAGTCTGGAGAGAAAATTACGGTAACTTTGTAAATTTTGAATCACCAAACCAAAGCAAAAATCGAAAGACGAAGGATCAAATTTTTGATAGAGTGATATAGAAAGACAAAAAAATAGGCATATAATTTAATCAATATGGCGAATGTCATATCTTCCTCACCGACTATCTGATGAACGTGCAGTTGCGAAATATGAGCCCTTCTTTGCATTTCTTCGCTAGGGATACAGCTCCAATTGTCCTCAGATAGTTGCTCATCATCTACGCAATTCTGTACAGATTTTCGAATCGACTCGATCCATACTTTTTGTTCCTTGGGCCTGATGATTTTCAATTCGAACATCTCCGGGTTGGACGGGTTCGAAGATATCAAATAAATGCTTTTCGAATCGGTACCCGCTTTCTCACGAACGAGTAATTTTTGCAGGCCTATTACACCAGGCTGAAAAATAACAAAACTTTGATTAATTAACGAAAAAATTAAGAGTAAATCTGCAAAATAAAACCAACCTTTTGATCCGGGGCGAAAAAGGAAAATTTGTTGTTATTTTCGTTTAAAAATAGCAATATATCCGATAAAACGATTACGTGGACTGATTGCTTTTTAGTAGGGCCTTGCATCAGGTGCGCTTCTCCTTCGAACCTGAACAGTAAAAAAAAAAATTATCAACTCAAAGAAAACCCTAAGCAACATCGAAATTTTGAATACAAACCTCAATTTTCGACCATTGGATAAAATATCGGATTTTTTGAAAATATTGCCTCGATATTGCGTGGATGATTTCGCGTCTATTTTATTATAAATTTCTAATTTCCTATCTTCTTTCTCTTTCTCAGCAACTCGAGAATTAACGTCGGTCAAAATATCCTGAAATTCACAAAATTGGTCAGTTAATTTCTGGAAAACGATTCTAAATCCGGTGAAAAACTACTGATTCAAGTTCAAACCTTTATATACGTTAACGCTCCCGTTAACTTGTCAACTTCAATTTTATTTTCTTTAGATGTTTTGATCAGCGGTTCGATAAGTAATGGGTATTTGGTCAATCTTTGCGTTACGAATAAAATACATTCAGGAATACCCTTCTTTTTCAGCAAAGGATTGTTCTGAAAATAGAATTTAAAAAATACTCGATGTAAATTTGCACGTTGTAACTGAAACTAGGCATTTTTGTATCCAAATCTCGTCAACTTACTTGACAATACTTCACAAATTCAGCGAATCTAGGATCGTGTTGCAAATAATACTTATAAATATCAACGGCATCTCTATGCCTGGAACAAAACTCTCCATAAACAGCTTTCAACTGCTCGGCAGCGGATCCGGAAAATTGTTCTAATAAAATATCGCTAATAGAATCCACAACCGTGGCGTCTCTCTGCTTCTTACGTAAATTTCGTAAGAATTTTAAATGTATTTCGGTAAGTTCGGCGAGTCGTGGAAACATTCGATGGAGATTGGCTCCCAGATTGAAATATTTCCTTAATCCATCGACGAAAATCTAAAACCAAATGAGATGTTAAAAAAGAGAAAAATAGCTTCGATCCATGAAAATTGCCAGATTTACCTTTTGCATAACAATTAGGGTAAGACAGTGATGTTTTTCGGTTAATATGAACTCGTAAATGTGTTCTTGTCGTTTGATTTCTTTTTCTTTCAGTTTTTTCAAAATCTATAATTTATAATTTTTGATAAATACGTGGACTCATATCGAGCTCGATAAACGATTCGTCAAGCTTACGTCTTTGCTAACAGATGGTGCCCAAGTATCTGGTTCTTCATCTTGTAATCCAAGGAAAGGTTCGGTGTCTAAATCATTAGCACTTATATGGCCTGTAAAATGATACAATTTCAACGTTAATATTTCTTAATAATTCATTCGATGAAGAGTTATTCTTCAAAATGAAACACAATTTCAATTTTACCTTCGTCTAAAAACTCTAAAACCACCAAAGGGGCTTCTTCGTTGTAACTGAAAAAATTCCTAACTATCAAAATCCAATTCTAATCGATATAAATACGTCGAATAAAATTCAAAATTACCTAATAATGTGATCTTCACTATGCTGGTTTTTGATAAAATACGCGTCTTCCTTCTCTTCGTTGATAATAGGACTGCAAAAAAACAATCGAATTAATCAGAGAATCATTTTTATCGATACAATACTCAACCGCATCGAACTCTCCAACAGATATTAAAAAAATTACGAGTTTCAGAAAAACAGGCTGAAACTTAATTATGTTAACAACACCTAACCGATCTTTAGGCAACAACATTCTCAATTTCATTAACAATAACGTTAGTTACTAGGCCTATCGATGTCGGATTTCAAAAATGAAAAAAAAAGCGAAGAATTAAAGCCAAATACTACGTTTTGTTATCAATTGAATAAATACAATTGATCGAATTATCTCGTACGAGTATTTCTCAAAACGAGAAAAAAAGGATAACGTAATGTTTACATTTTTTAGCCACTTCAACTCGAATGTTTTGATGATTTCACCCTTCGCGAACGAATTCTGCCCAACCTATCGAACCCGGGTTTAAAAAATGTAAACAAAACCTTATTCAAAAATGGAAAAATTAACGTAGCTGGCGTACCTCTAGTTCCAAAAAAAAAAAAAATGAAAAAAAATGAAAACAAAAATTTACAAACAAAAATCAATACATCCTCAAACGCTAAAACAAAGCGCATTCACTAAAACTAATACATATAATAAAAAATTAGCCCTAATACAACCGAAGGTTAAATTTAGATACTGAAACATTCGTTACCGAAAATCTCGTTTTACAAGCGAAGAATTATTTAAAATACACTTCAACGTTGAAAAAAAAAGTACACAGATGTGAAATAGTACATTACATTACTAGGTTAAAAAAGTGGGTGATTATAAACGAGTGCATAAGTTACAGCGCGAGCCGAAGGCGAGAGCTGTAATTGCACGAGTTTATAATCACCCACTTCTTTAATCTAGTCATGTAACGTGCTTTTTATAACGAACGTGTATAGTACACCATTTTACCTTTGTTGTTTAGATGCAAAAAGTGTGTCTTTTCGGCGACCAAAATAAACAGGTAGCAAAATGAAACAGTTTCAAGGTTTCAATGGTTTCATTAAAAAATAAGCGAGTGATTCGTGATTCCGATTTTGAAGAAAACAATTAAACATATTCATCATTTATTACGATTCATAGAATACTTTACAGACTGGTGATTGAACTTTTTTCTGCCATTTTGCAGTTGTATTCAATTCACCGGTCCACTAATTAACGCAATTTTATGAAATTCACCATCACTATGTTCTTTTTGATCATTTTTCAAGAAAATTACGAATATGTTCACGGTTTTTTTAAATTTATTAACTACTTACGTGATAAATTTACAAAATTCCAAAATTTGCAAGCAGAAACAAATTCTATTCTCTTATCTGTTTTGTTTACAAAAAACAGTGTAGCCAAATGATGAACTTTTACGAAAAACGTTGAATAAAGTTTACATTATGACACTAGGGAGTTTGAATTACTTTATAGCCCTACAATTTTGGTCGCTCATGAAGACGTACTTTTTGCATCTAGCAACAGTGGTATAATGGTGTACATTATACACGTAAGTTATGAAAAGATACATAGAGAATTAGCCCTTTAGTAAGAAACGCGCGTCAACGTTTACAGCACTTGCAGATCTATAAAAAAATATCAACAAATCGATCCATTCTACTGCACACAATATGAGAAACATATATGTATAATTCAAAGAGAGAGAGACAGAGAGACAGATAAACAAAGATAAATATACAGAGAGATACATAGATAAAAAGAAACAGAGAGTAAATCAGCGAAATTCCAATCGTTCACTTACTTTACTCCTAGTTTATTCGCTACCCGCCTCCAAGGTGAATAACACAATGTAGTAGATGCGAATGATTTCCTAATACATAACGACCATACCACAGATAAATCCTCAATGGCAACAGACAATATTTCACAATTTCGTTTTAGAGAAAATACAACACAAAATAGAGGGAAGAAATTAAGAAACAGAAAGTCCCTAAATCGACTCGATTAAAACGCGAAAAAAACAAGAGGGGGGGGGGCGATCGGCGACGTTGATCGGTCAAGATGTTATTCGCTAATTTAACTGTCAATGATTAAAACAATTTTCGAGCCATGAAAATGGCGCTCGATTGACCATACGTACCTATTTCCTTGCGAGGAACTTGCTATCGAAGAAACGTTGCTATTCTTCTTGCTTGTTGTTTTGCTCGTTTGCGATTGCTGACCAGAATTTTTTCCTGATACCTGCGAATTTGCAGAAAAAATGATTTAATTAAAGTATTCGTTGTATTTGAGGAAAAAATTGATTCGACGTACTTTAGAATGCTTCATTTTCTGGGGACATTCTGTGCCAGAAATATGCTCGAAACAGAGAGCCTGATGTACAGTAGCTAAGCAACCTAAAATAATGTAAAATTTCACATTTAAATCTAATTATTACTTTATTGGATTTTAATCTAAGGAGATAACCAACCTTCGCAATGCAAAGCGTGTTTTGTTTCGACTGGTTTTGAACACCAATCGCAAAGTCCAACTGAACTCAGGTTACCGTGAGTAACCGAAATCCAGCTGTGAGTTCCATTTGATTTTTTGGTTTTATCCTGGAAAATTTTAATATTTATCAACACATTTGGATAAAAAAATCAGAATTATTTACAACTTAGGACTCATTTCTTACAGTTGAAAATTTTCATTGAAAAATTTAGGGAATAATACTCACTCCCTTCCTCTCTCCCTCCCTCCCACCTTCCTTTTTTAACCCCCATACCCAACCACAACGATTCAAATTTTCTGGAAACAATAGAACTGATTTCTTAACGTTTGGAATTTTTACCAAAAAATTTAGAGCACAATAGCCCTTGCCTCTCCTCACAGGTTCAAAATGTTGCGTCGAAAACATCTTGTAATTAAATTAGATACAAAAAATCTCTACGAACCGACCTCGGATGACCCAAAGAGAACTCACACATTAAAAAAAAGTAATCAAATAGGCCCATCATTCATATTCAACTAACCGAAACTTATCTCTGAATACAAAACTGCTCGATATGAAATACACACTTATTGTTAATAGGCAACATGGGTTTTCATTCCAGGAGCAATTATTCTATTTATTTTTTATACTTTTCGTTATTCATTCGGCGTACATAATGATCGCTGTCAAGTTGAACACATTTTTTTGTACTAAAATCAATACCCACGTACTTTTTTCTTACGGAAAAATAGGCTGCCTCGTTTCCTTCTTTTCTCACGTCTATCATCGTACGAATAATTATTACCGCTCGCGCTACCATCTGCGCATGTTTTCCTGTAAATAAATAAACGAAAATTAAATTTATTAGTTGGAGAAAAAACCGCAAAATTGGCGAAATTCGATTACGTGATAAAACGAATTATTATTTCGAACGAATTCGTATTCGAAGACTATAAATAATTCGATAAATCACTATTACGAGATTTTCATAATTCGAGCATATTTGCAATGAAAATAATAATGAAAAAAGCTCATCTACAACGCCTTAAAAAGTAGTGTTCCTGGTGCGAATAAATTCAGTGCATAAGTGTAAGACTACGAATGCAAAACACGGTGCGAACATAAGCAATTAGTTATTAAAATACAAAATCCCTGATAACTCACTCTCGTAAAAAACCATCGAAGGCGGTACTTATGACTACTTCGTCGGGATATGGAAAATGACGCAGTCTTGTGTCGTCCAACAATGAAACCATCTCTTCTTCAGTTTCGCTTTCGGTACCGCTTGGTCTTTGACTATTAAGCAATAAGTTTTCATAACTAAGCCTACTAGTAACACTAAAAGAGGCTCAACAAATCTAATTATCGGATTCGGAGTATGTTTTTGTACCGATAATTGCCTAGGTGCATTTTTCAGTGATCCAAAAGTGCTGACGTGTGTTCGAATGGAAATACAGAAGCAGAATGATTTTTGAGAAAAACCATACATTTAGAATATTCAACATTCGAACACACGTTTGAGTAAAATTATCATCTAATCTACGCAATCAATTGGCAAACAAAACAGAAAATCAAGGAAAAACTACCAATAGAAAAATAACGAGTGTTTGATACATGGTGTGAAATACTGCATGCTTTCGACTATATTTTTGGGACGAATGGAGTTCATACTTACGCTGATAACATGTAACAAGATGTTTTGTTAACTGCATTGTTGGCTGTGGCAATAGCTCGTTCATTTGATATGATATAAGAAGATGCAGGATCACGAGCAGCTATTGCTAATATCGATGGCGTGGATACCGATTTCTGCAGAGGCAATCGAGCTTGTAAAAGGCGAACTTCCTCTTCGCGTTTCAAACGTATTTTATTAAAATCGCTCTGTCAAATGGAAAATTTGCAATCAATATGACGTAAAATGAACCTCGTAGGAATTACAAACACGTACTTGTAAATCGGCTTCGTTGAGCGAATGCGTAGATACGTTTCCGGTAGAAGTTCCGCCATTAGTAGTACTATATCGATTAGATCGAACAGCTCGGCCGACACTTGATTTTCGATTCGTAGGCGTAGTCACCGTTGATGGTAAGTTACTGCAGCTACCATTATCGAAGAATATATCTTCAACGTCGGATTCCAAACTGCTTAGACTTACGCTAAAATTGGAAAATCTCATTATGACAAACATTGAAGTGAAACAGAATACTTGAATGAGCAACACTGTACCTTCTTTGCTTCCCTATTTTACGATCCAGCTCTCTTTGAGTTGATAAATCTTCCAAAGCTGCCCAACTTCTCCGTCGTAATATTTCGCCGCTATTCAACGAACTGATAATTTTAGCACTGCTTTTCCAATCTCCCGAGTCTCCTGATGGAACACATCGATTGTTATTCTCAATTATGAATAGCATATTGTTTAGATTGTTTACTAACTTTGCTTTAAATGCAATCCCGAAGATGACACAGAAATATAAGGTGTGCTGAATGACACTGATAAATCGGCATGAGAAGGCGACGAAGTAACGCTGTTACCAACACCGTCTGCATCCGAGCTTAATTCATTCAACGAAGGGCAGGAACAACTTAGCCTTATACATTGCTCACCGATTTTCAAAATCTTCAAACAAACAAAATTGATATTATATTTCCATTTAGTTCAATCGTAGGCGAAAACGATTCAAGAATTCTACGATACCTGACTATTAACCGATAAAGCACCGATATTGACATCTTTCATATGCTGAACTACTTCAACGATATCGTGCAATTGCTTTAGATTTTCCTCTGAAAATGGAACAGTTTTTGTATACTTTATCCGGTCCTAGTATCATTGATTTTAAAAAAACACATCTACTTACCCAAAACAGAATACTGTTTATTTACAGGAGTAATACTGATAGTTGCAGGGGTATGAGGAGTAACACTAATAGTAGGAACAGAGGTATTCATAGGTGATATTGCTGTATTCATGATTATTATTTAGCAGACTTTTAATAATGCTTTAAAGTTGAAATTTTATAATACTGACTGTTCTTCTGTACCATACTGACTAACCTACTTCTTGTGCGTCACTATCCAATCTAAAAAATAAATACGGTAAGAGAAACTTGAGTGAAAATCAACAAAACAAGAGTGCATAAATAATGTGTAGAAAATGTAAGTAAATAATTAATCATCCAATTTTGAAAATTAAAATGGGCAATTCTTGTGGGTGATTTCTTTTGATTCGATTATAAACTTGTACGAATTTCGTAACGAAAGGTTGGTAATCATAGAAATTGTGATTTATGTGGCCTGTAGAATGAAATAAAGGCCAAACAAGAATCAACGTAGAACCAGTTTTCGTACATTATTAGAGTAGATTTCAAGATCTGGGTGAGCAGTAAATGAAATTGATATAACTAACAGGAAAAAGTCATTTCGAAAAATCGATGCAACCCTCTGAAATGCGAACCACTTGAAATCATATTTACTCCAAATCGTCGATCATTGGTAACACATTATCCAGCTAGGTCCGGAATTCAAAATAATACTTTAATATCTATTGGAGGAATCAGGACTATTATTTTTGTATACCAAGCTGTACAATAGTTACTACGAAGAACATATTTTACTTTTGTGCCAAAAAAATCGAAAGTTTTCCTACTGAAATATTAACAGGAAAGAAAGAATGAATGTAGTTAAATTGAAAAGTAAACCAACTTCTTTTTCTCCACCATTTCACCAGTTGAACACTTTGAAGGAAAACTTCATCGTTGCCACGGCTAATGCTTCACGTCCATTTAATCTTTAATGCACGATTTTAAACACGAATTATTGAATATTAAAATCGGAACGCTTCACAATCAAAACACCATAGTTGAATTAATCTAATAATTTTGATGCTAGCATTAGCAAAACCTTTTGGAAAACAAGAAATGAGAAGAATCAATCAGGTGATTCTATTTTTCGAATCAGTTTTGGAACGTGTTTTTAATATTTCGTTTTGTGATTGTTATAAAATAGTGGAAAATGTGAAATGCATGATATTTTTCTTTATGGAAAGTCAATGTGTCACACGACTTTCGATAGTTGGTGAGTTGGACGTTTGAGCAGTGTTCATATTATTTTCCACCAATTAGATTTCGACTTTTCGAATGACAATTTTTTTCTTTTTTTCTTTCGGATTTTTTGCTGTCAATTTTTTAATTTTTGATTTTCTCTCTCTCTCAAAAAAATATTGAATATCAAAATTTATAAATAAAAAATGCTGGGAAGTACGCGAAGTAGAATAATTTTCGTAATTCATTTTGAAATTTAAAAAAAAAAAAAAAACACCCAAAAAGATTCCATAATTTCAGTCCAAGTATGGTCCAAGTGCATGGCTTATTTTCGAATTTTGAAAATACAAAATAAACTTCATGTCCATAGTCTTGAACCTGAAGAATATGGAAATAAAACAGGAAATTTGATCTAATCAAAGTATAAAAGGGTGAAATTGTCATTATCCCTATTTCGACCTCTTAATCTTAAATCGAAATAAAATAATCGAATTGATTTCTAACGTTTCACGTTTCTAGTCGATCTGAAACGTTTCGAAAATTTTGGAAGTGCCTTGAAAAAACACAAAAGAGGACTTTAACACCAATAAACGTAGATTAGGTATCCATTTAGGTTTAGGTACCTATTTGATCGATCTATATTCCTATGTAAAATTTAAAATTAATATTTTTCTCCAGCAAAAATTTTCAATGAAAATTGGAAATTACAACAGTTGTTTTCGTATTAATAGAAACTTTAAATTTGGTGTATAAAAAATGCACTCCATTTCAAACCTTCCAAATCGATTGGAAGCGGTTTTGAATCAATTTGGCGTATTCAATTTAAAATAACAAACAAAACTTGTATAGGTGACAGGTGCAAATTTACATGACTTTTTTAGACTTTTTCCAAGCTTCCCCTATATTGGGTTGACCGGTTGACTGACTTCAGTATTCTCATAATTGTTTTAAACGAACCCAAAATTGTGCAATATTCAAAGTGATTCAATGATTTCAATCAGATCCATCGACGAAAGATGGTTTAATGTATTTAGCACCTACCTACCTACTTCGTTGAAAATATTAAAGCATTATTTTCAGTAGTTACGTCAGCTCAGTAGCACAACCAGAAGGAATTTATACCAAGCTAATAGAAAATTGAAATAGAAAGTATATTGTAATTTGAAAATGTGTTCAAAAAATCTAGTTCAAGATTCAACAGATGAAAAATTAATTGCCCAAACAACGTTTCTCCGCAGATCCTTGAAATTTTAATTTTGACATCTAAAATTCTAAAAGTTTACTGAGTTAATCGTTCAATCAGTCTAGAACCAAGAAATATCCTAGTTAAATCAAACCCGAATACCTATTTTGCCTAGTATTAAGGCATGCAGCAACCTAAACTGAATTAGTGTTCGAAGGCTTGCATATTCTCAGTATAAAATTTTTAGTGTTGTCCAATGAAAATTTGGGACACGACAGCTGATCTCAATAATTATTTGCTTCATGAGTATGAAATAATTGGAGTAAAAAATATGAGCTCCTCACACTGTATTGAACTAGTGATATAAAATTTGAGAAGTAGGTACCCATACCCACACTACCCACAAAAATCAAACTTTACTTCGTAATAAAATTGTTAAGCATTCATATTTGTACTAATAATAAAAAATTCTGGCTTATCCAATATCAAGATTTGGATGTTCCAACTTCCTCTTTAGTAAGATGAAATCAATGAACTTCCTTTAAGAGATAAGGATATGTTAGTGAAAATATCATATTACCAGTTCACTGTATTCACCTTTACGCTCTAAAACCAGAAAATTTCATTATCTTCGGCAGAATCTTGTTTCTCAATAATACTTGAGGAGCTTGGTATCAAAGTGAGACATACGTCAGTGACACTCTACGACAAAATGGACCTTATGTGTCAGAAATTTTTTTCCAATTTTCTCAAGAGATTTTGTTCTCCAACAGTTTGAGAACAAGAAATAGAAAAAAATTTCTGACACTTAAGGTCCATTTTGTCGTAGTGTCACTGGCGTATGTCTCACTTTGATACCAAGCTCCTCATTTGATGTACATCGCACAAAGAACGCGATTTACGAAACAAGATAAGCAGTAGAACAGAAACTAATGTACTTTTAACGTTTTATTGTACCATTATAATATAAATTTTTTGAAAAATATTAACAGCAACTAGATTTTACTTCACATAATAAAAGCATAATTTTAATGAATGTCATCTACGTCCATGACGGCGAACTCCGGTTTATCGTATCCCAATTCTTCGGGTGAACTGATTCCTAATTCTTGCATAGTTGGGCCAAGTTCTTGCATGAGATAAGGCCACCAATCTTTTACTTTATTACCACATTTTTCTTTCAAGAGTTCGATGTATCGAACCGCTAAAGCAAAATCATTCAATCTTCTGCAAGCTTTTAGCACCGAAATAGAAATTACAGGATCAACGACACAATCGAAATCAGCGAAATCTTGAATCGCTCTACGTATTTCCCAGGAATCGATTTCTTTGCGATCGAAGAACGCTACGTATTTCTTAATGAATTCTTCGCTATTATAATCCGGTTCGTGATAGAAATTTTTCAATTTTCCGATTACAGAAGTTACTTCTTCTAGTTTTCTTCTTGCTTCAGCTTTGGCTGAATCACTGGCATCTTGAACAGCGGTTGAATTCATTCGATAACAGCCTCCTCCGATGGCAGGATACGCCTTGGTAAGAGCATTGTTTAAATGTGTTCTACAAGATGAAGCGACGGTGCGAAGCATTATTCGAAAATTTTAGATCACCACACTACGTAAAATAATTAAATATCACGATCGCACTCGAAGAATTAATTAATATCGCATTCCTATCACGAACAAATTTTTTACTCAAAACAAGGATATTTCAAGAACACAGAAAGCAAGTTTGTAGGTAGATAAGGTCGTATTTTTGATCGCGATAATTACCGTAATTCTGGGTAAATTTTAGTTATTTCTTCAGTATTTACATTTTATTACATTTTTGTGAAACTTCCCCCTCCCCTCCCCTCGTTGTTTCGTAATTTTCGTCACATTTCAGAAAAATTAATTATTTGTATTTCATCTTCGTAGGTTCGAAGCATCCCAGTAATCCCAGTTCCGACTCAATTTAGCATTAACCCAATTCTCATTTCCCATAGCTGCTACAGTCTGCTAGCTTCATTGCTGCAAAAATGCTCATCAAACGCCAAACTGCCGAAGGCAGAATAGGTAAAAAATAATATCGTTAAAAGGCAATCACCTCACAAAATTCACAATCACAATCAGTCATAAATTATAATTCAGACCAAAAGCTGTAATAAAGAAACTAGTTCCAAAAAATATTAAAATTATTCATTCATAAATACAATTATTATCCACATAAAATACACCACATACATCAAAGATCATTATAAAACACAAAGTGAAAATCAAAAAATATTTGTTGCATGAAAATACAATACTGTTCAACTTTTATGCTACTTAACAAGATGATCGCTTCGCTACTCACTAATTATTTCTTGATTTCTGACGAAATTCGACATAACATAAATTTTCTGTTCTTCAATTCATACTCGTAAATAAAACTCAAAACTAAAATTAACATAATTTTCACGAATGCGCGGATAACATTTGCTCAATTGTTTTATCAGTTTCGTCCACATCATCAGGCAAATGAAAACTGCTCAATGCAGTATCGCTTTCTAAAAATTCGCGCAATTCCGATTCCAAGTCGAAACCAGCAACGCCACTGGTCGTATTGACGTTACCTGATATATTTTCATCTTCGTTAGTATTATTCCGAATTCCCGCGCTCAAATTTTGATTGAGGAATAAATTTGAATTTGTATTAGCGCACTGGTCTTCAGAATTGTTTATCTGATAATTCTAGAATAGAAAAAATTCAAAATTGAAAGATTAGCTGATATCTGTTCACATTATGGAACAAGAGATGAATCAAATACAATTTTTATTTCACTTACATACGACGAGGAAAATGTATTATTTGCAATTTGTTGCGGCGGTACGGGTGCAATACCCATGGCTTTCCGGACTCCTGTGACAGGCGCGACGATGCCTGGAGGAACTTTCTTGATGATATTGGTTAAATTTTCGGTAACCTTGTCAGCTAAAATCATCGATTTTAGAAAGTATGAATACTACCAAGCGTAGACATGTTTTTAATTTAAACTGAAAGGAAAATGAATTACCTAATAGATGTTCAGATTCATTGGGAGGTGTAACTTGAGATAAATGCGGAGGTACAGGAGCACTTAACCGCTCGAATTGTGTTTGATGTAATCTTTCCAGTAAAGAACGCGTTTGCTCCAATTTATCAGAAATTTTCTGCTCTTCTTTACACGTCCCTTCTGAAATAATTAAAAACATTTAATAAAAAATAATCCAGTGAAAAACATAATACGTTCATAACAGTTGTAGAATTACCATAAAATTCCAAGAAACTGGTATCGATTCCGTACTCTGAGAGTGATTTCAGTTGATTTATTTCGACTTTGGCATCCTCCGATACAGATTTTACAGGAGTAGCAGTAACTGGTGACACAGTCGTTGATTTTATTTGATTAGCCCCAGGCTGGGCAGAAATACTATTGATGTTATTGTTTGACGATACACCATTTGTCGCCGAAGTTGAAAACTGTGATTTTTTTGCCAGTTCTTCTTCTTCTCTCAATTTTTTCTTCTCTTCCAACATTTTTTTGGTTTTTCGATGATCGCCACCGGTCATTATATCCAATAAATTATCAACCATCGTAGTCGCATAATCACTATCTCTTGAAAAGTTTAACACGCTGAAATTTCAAGTAAATATTACTATTTGTCTCCAAATCCATTGCAGTAATATGAGACGACTGATTGTTGATTATTTTATGAAGCCTAGACTAAAATGAAAATTCACCTTTCAGCGTACTGAACTGCTGATTCATCGCCATAGGTTTGGAATAGAAGTTGGGATTCTTCTTTAGTTAAATTAGCAAATGTGGAATCATATGAAGGCGCATAAGATCCAAATGCGCCGTAATACAACGGTTTTACTGAAGAAGAAAAAAAGGTTTGAAAATCATTATTCTCTTTTAAGGTATTTCTATGAAGAAGTCGAATTTGGAATTACCTGTTTTCACAAAATTTCTTTTATCTTCTCTAAAACCTTGAACGCTACCAGAGCCATGGCTTAATTTGCCTATCAAAGATCCCAATAGGACTGGCCGCTCTTTTGTTTTTTTATCAATACCGTCATTCGGTACAATAATTGCAAGTGTAGTGGTTCCGTCATCTTTCTGTCTTAGGAAACCCATCTAAATGAAGAAACAAATGCAATTAATAACGAATAATTATGAGATAAATAGGTATAGGTAATATGTGAGCCTGGATATAGAAACCTCCCTTAGGTGTAAAAAATTGGTTTTTGAGTGGAGGTTCTCCTTTGTTTCTATACCTTTTGAAACGCCCAAAATCAGTGTCAACTCAGAAATCAATTTTTTACACCTAAGGGTGGTTTCTATATCCAGGCTCACATATGAATATTTGAGAACATACCTCCATGGAAGGTTTCTTATTTGCTAATTTCTCAGCAGCTTGTTTCGCAGCATTTCTAGCTTGAGCTAAAATTTCATCTGGAGAGTAATCATCGGTCATTGTTTCAAATTTCGACCTGTAATCCAGAAAAATACGCCATCAGACAAGAAATGGAGGAAATTATTCATCAAAATTCTGATACGTACGGAGCACTACTAGAATTCAGCTTTCCAGACGCAGGATCGAGTCTAGAGTCATCATTGTTCATATCACTCTTAAATCTATCAGGGACTGATGAACTATCTTCAGATTTTATATTCGGTTTTACGTCTTCTTCATCTTCGGATGGTCCTGCTGACGAATCCATATCAAAGCCCAATTCTTCCGGTGTTAAAGAATTCAACAAAGGTAACAACGGTGGCGTGGCTCGCATTTTATCTGGACTGGTCATTTTCAAGCCAGCGTGTAATAATTTTTTAGCCGCTTTGTAGTACACTGTTTCGGGCCGATTGTACACCATTGCATTGCTACACATCAATTGTAAATCTTCCTAGAATTTCAAAAACTAGATTTATTACTTCGCTTCATTATTTGATAAAAGACTTAAAAAATGATAAAATGATACCGACCATGTACTGCGTCAAAGAACTGTAATGACTATTTTCAATATTGCGTTTCATGGAGTTCAAA
Organism: Pseudococcus viburni; assembly: GCA_033439095.1. Taxonomy (NCBI): domain Eukaryota; kingdom Metazoa; phylum Arthropoda; class Insecta; order Hemiptera; family Pseudococcidae; genus Pseudococcus; species Pseudococcus viburni. Next base: position 390,058 of record JAVBJF010000229.1, on the reverse strand, counting down.
TCCATAGGTTGACTGATAACTAATGAATAACCGGGGGCTATCTGATCAGTAACAGGCCAAGCGAAAAACTGTTGTGTATCTTTTTTCTCAATAGCTTGATGGATAAACTCCAGTAATTTCTGTAAGGATGATTTATCGGATTTCGTTTTTGAACGTCCGTGCGAGTCTGGCCCACCGGCATCCTTTTTTTCATCGTCTAACACAATAATAATTCTGATATTGGTACAAGATAGGTACGACTAGAAAGATTAAAAATTAAAAAACAAACTTTGCATCAAAAAGTTATAGCTGCTAGGGGATAATTGGAGTCCGGTAAGAGTTTCATGGCCGTTTTCTGGATCATTATCGTTACTTCTGTATTCTTCTTGACTAGAATCTTTATGATAGCGTTTCTTTTTATCCTGAAAATACAGATTTTACCCAAGGTTTTACAGATCACCAAAAAGGGTGCTGGGACTGCTAGGAGAGTCGAACTCACTTTTCTGTGTTTTTTCTTCTTGTCTCGTTTTTCATAATCCTTTTCTTTTTTCTTTTTTTTCTTCTTAGACTTTTTATGTTGTTTATTATATGTGTCATATTGAAGTGAAGCGGGAGGAGAATTTATTGTATCTTCATGGCTTTCTATAAGATTGCATCCTGATGCACTAGCGTCGAAACTATGTTCGGGGGTGGATGTCGTAGAACTACCTCCAACTTTAAGAATCAATTTCAAACCTAGAAAATTAAATTTTTGTCAGTGGGTTTGATCTAGAAATTGATTTAATGAAAATTTAAAACGTTTACGCGAGATAATGAATGAACAAAATGGAAATTTACCTTCGGGCCTATCTTTTTTGATTTTCTTCCTCTTCTTGATGGTAAAATCATCATCGTCGTAGGACGCCAGCTTGAACGTATAAAGTGTTTGAGGTGTCTGTTAAAATTACGAAAACTTCAAATTTTCATTTACGATTACAGAAAAGCCGACTTTTCAATTCCGAATAAATACATTATTTTTTCCAACGCAAAGTTTGTGTATGGTTTGTGTACACTACAGTCAAACGCTTTGAATGTATGTGTATGTGTAAGTGTGAATGTAATAGTGTACATGTGCTTGTGTGTATTTTCAATGTTGCCGACGCTTCGAAAATGAGGAAAGTATGGCAACATGGAAAAGTTAATAACGGATAATTAAAAATAATTTAATTTTTTATGAGTAATGAGAATTTTTGAATAATTGTGGAATGATTTTTATTTTAATCTAATACTGAGAAATTTTATTTAAGTCAATTATTTACAAGATTTCCAATTCCATCTCTTTTTCCAGCTCTGGTCCGTTTTTGTGTTATCCTGTGTTCAAAGATTCCGTTTTTGTTTCCACCCGTTCCCATACAGTTTTCCTTCCGTTTTCAGATCGGCAACCCATACGACATCAAAATTCTTATCAAAAGATTTCAAACTTGAGAATCAATGTGCTTTGAAACTTGAGTATATTTTCATCATTAAAGATGTTTTAATTTATGTATTTTCTGATGTTATATTTCCATAGATTTTTCGCAATCTCTTCTGTACATTTATGTGACAGTTCATATAATTATTTCATAGCAAGATGAATTTTTTCAGCCATCTCTTATGCAGGATTAAACCCTTATCACTATTTCAAAACGCATCAAGTAAGATTTTCACCGTGTTCTCTAAATTTTAAAAGTAATCAAGGTTCGTTTTGATTAGTTTTCCCTCATTGAAAGCAATCTTATCTCGTGTCTCAACATCTCAATTCTAGTAGAAATCCGACAACTCTATAGTAAGGCATCGATCGGTCTCGAAGAATACACCGCCGCTAGAAAACGATACGATGAGAAACGTGAATGGAATGCAGACAGATTTCGAAAAAAAATGAAAGAAGTTTGTAGTGATGGTGCTCCTCCGATTTCCATGGTATTCACAGAAGATATAAAACAAATGGTGCACATAGCTAATGATAATCCTGAAGATATGAAACTCGTAGAGAGAATGTTGTCCAAGTACTTTATACCGAATTTTGTTCTTTTGAGGTATCTTTTTGCATGAAGATAGGAGCGTAATGAGTATGGTAATATGTTACAGGTTTAATAGTCAAAAATCGCATTTAAGTTTTGGATCCTTCGTTTTGGGACCGGTTGTTATGCGTATGTATCATTACTTGAACAAACCGAATGAAGCCTTGAAGGTAAGTTTAGCTTATTCTGCAATATAATTATAATCATTTCTGTTCAACTCTACACTCTTTTATAACTGTCCTAGGTATACAAAAACAAAGATTCCGACGGATTTTATGATCAGCTTTCTTCCCACGTTGTACTAATGGATTTATTGTTCAAAAATGAAATGTATCATGATGTCATCGATGTTTACAAAATATTGAGAGAAAAACAGTTGAGTTTTGGAACCCATCCGAAAAGTGTAATGGTATTAGTATTCGGAGCATATTATAAGTTGGTAAGTATTTGCGAATTCCCACTGCATATTTTGTTGTATCATTGAAATCTATTCGACGTTCTTTACCGTTATGCAGAACACCCAACAACATTACGAAGAAGCTTTAAAATTGTACAGTGAAATGAACGAAAAAGGTCAGTCGCCGCTGAGGAGAGCTTCTGCTTTTATGGCAGCTTTGGCTTTGAATCAAAATAATCCTCATGCGAGTCTTGAAATTATCAGCACTTTACCGAATCAAATGTATGTTCATGTGAGATGTATAAAGGTAATATTTTTCTAGTAATCGTGAAGGCAGTTTACGTCTAAGCTATATTTTTATTACATTTTGACGAATATCTTCATTTCATAGGCTTTAGCATTATGTAATCTTGATAGAACAGAAGATGCAGTTTCGGTAATTAAAAGCGTTCTTCATTTTGATAGACCTACTCCTAAGGTTACACATACATTTCCCAATGACGTGGTGAGTATTTTAATGTAAATTTTAGCCGTTGGGCTGCTTTGTAAAGGTTTTAAAATGTCAAATGTTTAGGTTGAAAAAGTTAGAGAGGCTGTTGAAAAATTAGGCAGCAAGCAATTAATTACAGATTATAATCGTATTTGTAATCAATTGAAAGACCAGGTTCATATAATGGATAAAGTAAGATATTCAATCAATTTTCTACAATGTTCTTTTTTAGTGAGAAATGAAAATAATTTTACTTGATTTTTTCAGACGTTGGACGATTTATTATGTTCAGAAGTTCTCGTTGTACCTTCTCGTGGCAAATTGCAAACTACTTTGAATGTTGCTATGGATAAGTCACATGTTAATTACAATAAAGCGTTCTGGGCGCGAAGAAATGGTTTAGGGGAAACTTTGTAACGATGTAATTTTCTTTTAAAGACGAGAAAATCGCATGATTATTGAGAATTCGATGAACTTGCTAATAATACTAAATAGAGTGAAATTTGTGTAAGCTTCAGTGATGTTGCTTAAAAAATGATTATTCAAAACCTGTAAAACTCCAGAACTGCTCATTTTAAAATGTAAGGCGAATCTGTAGACAATAAATCGAATAGATGAAGATAACCAACTGAGTATAAAATTTGTTTATTAAAGTAGAAAATGGCCATTAAGTTCATTTCTAAATTTACATAGGTACCTAAAATCTACATAAAATTCAACGCTATAAAAAATTTATTCAGCGGCGTCTTCTTTAGCAACAGCAAATGGTTCAGCAACTTCTACAATTCCAGAATCACTAATGATGACATCTAAATCTGGTTTATCTTGGCTATTGGTTTTGGTCGATTCAATTTTTCTCACCACATTCTGAAAAAATATATCCAATTAGTCAATGGTAAGGATTTTTTTTCACATTACGTTGAAAAACTAACCATTCCTTTCAAGATTTTTCCAAAAACTACGTGACGACCATCCAACCAAGGAGTTTGCTTGGTGGTGATGAAGAACTGAGATCCATTGGTATCTTTACCGGCATTAGCCATTGAGAGCCAACCAGCACCATAGTGCCTCAACTTGAAGTTCTCGTCTTCGAATCGATCTCCGTAAATACTCATTCCTATAGAATAATGAATTAGTAGGTAGATTTATGTGCAATAGGCAATGCCTGATGAAATGATGAGTTCATACCGCCGGTTCCATCTCCTCGGGTGAAATCACCTCCTTGGATCATGAAATCTTTGATAACACGATGGAATTTACTTCCTTTGTATCCTTCGCCTTCCTTTTTCTTGGCCAATTCAACGAAATTCTTTACGGTTTTAGGAACCGTTTTTCCGAACAATCCAATCTCAATTCGACCAATATTTTCGTTACCGAGAGAAATGTCAAAGAAAACCTATATCAAAAAATGTAAATAAGATAAATCAGTTTTTGAACGCAATGTTTTCTTAGGCTAAGACGTGGTACTTACGATATCTGTTACTTTAGGACCATTTTTTTTTAAAGCATCATCACAAAGTATAAAAGATACATTTAAGGCGATAAAGGAAATGAAGAAAATGCTTTTAGGCGAGTACATGGTATTGCTTATTGTTAATTATATTAAGTAGAATAGCCCAGTGATTTAACTTTCTGGTGTGCACAATTAACAATACATCTTAATTAATCAAAAACTACCGAACAAAAAAATTAATAAAAAAACACCAACTTGGCAGTTTTTTATCTTTTTTTCTCTTTTTGCGAATTAGCTTTCGAGCTTCGATCTTTACCATATGTTTCCCCCTCTTCCACCTCAACCCTAAATCGAGGCTAGAAGAGGTGACGGGCGGGCGTGAACGCATGACCTTTCAAATTCAAACACATGACCTCACGTGAAGTTCAACAGTGTTGTGAATTTTTTGTTTTATTTTTTTAATTTAAATTTTTCTGAAGACAGCTTCCCTACGAGTTGAAAAAATGTATTAAAAAAATTGATTACAAATTATTGTAAGCAATCAATTGATCTGCATTTTAATTAAGGAAAAGAAAAATCCAATTAAAAAATTGAAATTGAAATTTTTGTACTTTCATTCTTGAGTCACGGTTTTTATCAATCGCATGACTTTTTTTTGACATAAACACATCAGTATAACACTGTTACAGATGGGAGTGATTATTTTTCTTATATTTTTTTCGAAACAATTTGTGTAAGAATTAATTTATTTTACTAAAATAAGTGAGATTTAGATCGATTTACGATAGAGTTTCACGTAAGTATCAAGTGCACATCTTTGGAAAAAAGTTTGCTTTGGTTATAATTTGTTTAAAGCACAATTTAACGTACATGGGAGGCATAGCCCTGCCCATTTTTCAAGAACGTTTTTATAATATTCTCAATAACTGATAATTTCTGCGAGGAAATTTTCAAACTAGCATTTTTACGTTATAGTGACACTATATTGGAACATTAATGCATTAATTATTCCTCTGCAATTTGCAGCGTGCGTTCCTATCATGTCTGAATTCTGGTTGATATCAGCTCCAGGAGACAAAACTTGTCAGCAGACGTGGGATACGCTGCACAATGTCACTGCTGTGCAGAACAATGTATCCAAAAATTACAAATTCCAGATTCCAGATCTCAAGGTGAGCATTACTGAATGATTTAAACCAATTGAAGTGTAATTTATAGCTCGAAACGTGTTTAATATTCTTATCACTTCAAGGTGGGTACCTTGGATCAATTGGTAGGTCTGTCTGATGATCTTGGAAAGCTGGACACTTATGTCGATCAAGTTACACACAAGGTGGCTTTGTACCTAGGTGAAGTGTTGGAAGATCAACGGGACAAGCTTCAAGAAAATTTGATGGCCAATAACTGTAAGAACCAATTATCGGACATTCAAGATTTAGCATAAATCAACAAATAACTGGGATTTTTTGCACAGATGATTTGGCCACATATTTGATGAAATTTCAATGGGACTTCGCCAAGTACCCGATTAAACAATCTTTACGTAATATCGCTGATATAATCAGTAAACAGGTTGGTCAAATCGAATCCGATTTAAAGACCAAGTCTACAGCGTACAATAACCTCAAAAGTAGCTTACAAAATATGGAGAAGAAACAAACTGGCAGTTTACTTACACGGAATTTAGCCGATTTAGTGAAAAAAGAATATTTTATCCTCGATTCTGAGTATTTGACTACTCTGCTGGTGGTTGTTCCGAGGTAAGTTTGCCATAATATTGATCAAGCAGTGTACGTACCTGAGAGATACGCTGAGAATGACTTGTATCTTATTTAGGAATAACATGAACGATTGGAATCAAAACTATGAAAAACTTACCGACATGATCGTGCCCCGTTCGAGTCAATTGATATTCACTGATCAAGATTATGCGTTATATACAGTTACATTATTCAAAAAAGTTGTCGCCGAGTTCAAACATCACGCTAGGGAACGCAAGTGAGTCTTAATTCGCCCCCATGAACGCTTCATATCGTCTGCAATCGAAATAAAACGTTCGTTTATCTCTTCAGATTTATCGTTAGAGAATTTTCGTACAATGAAGAAGAATTAGCCGCTGGAAAACACGAAATTACTAAATTAGTTACAGACAAGAAGAAGCAATTTGTTAGTGAAATTAATTTCATGCTTAATTTAACTCCCGCTGAATCAGATTTTTGAGATGATTTTTTTTTGTAGGGTCCTTTGGTTCGTTGGCTGAAAGTTAATTTTAGCGAGTGTTTTTGCGCCTGGATTCATGTAAAAGCTCTAAGAGTATTTGTCGAATCAGTCTTAAGGTAATTTTGACTTGATATTTTAGAAATTGTATTCTACAGTATTGCATAATCTAGTTGAATTCCGAATTTAGGTACGGACTTCCAGTAAATTTTCAAGCAATGTTATTGCAACCTAATAAGAAGAATACAAAAAAATTGAGAGACCTTTTGCAACAACTTTACGGTCATTTAGATAGCAGCGCTCAAGCTGGAGCTCAAGGCAGCCACGATGTAAATCACTATTAATTTTATAACTCACCTTAATCTTATTACTTAAATTTAATTTTCCTTGTTTTTTTTTCAGAGCGTCGACATACCAGGTTTAGGATTCGGCCAATCAGACTACTATCCGTATGTTTATTATAAAATAAATATCGATATGGTGGATTCTAAAGTATGATCGAATATCATCTAGTAGCGGTTACCATTATTTAGGAATTATTATAAATTGTATACTTTTTCCTTTGCATAAAATACTGAAATTTCGATTGCATTTTTCAAAGAAAACAAAAAATTACAAAAAATCGTCAATAATGAGTTTTCAAAAAGTAGATTAGGAAATTTTTTTCTTCGCTTAGAACCATAGCTACGATGTATGATTTAACGTATTGACGCCGATGTAAAAGTTTAACGAAAGTTAATGTTGTTATTGTTATTGTTGTTATGTGATTTTCATCCTTCATTTTATTATATTTATTCTTTAGTTAATATAATTTTAAAACCTATACCATTGTTTTTCACTAAAATGATTTTTTTTTCTTGTTAAAAAATCCATATTTATTACCCTATTTTCATTCGATCCTCAATTTGAGAAATTTTGATGTAATTAAAACATAAATTAGTTATAAATATTCGAATCGACTAAAAAAATTTCAGAAAAATAATTCTGTCTTGTGCATGCTTTATTTTGCAATTACCATGTATATTTTTTTGTCATATTTCATCGTAGGTTGTTGTAATGTATACTATGCAATAATTGCTACTCTTAAGTGTAATTTTTAATACCTTAAGGTATAAAAGGTATTGTAATTTTTTTTACTTGAAAAAAATATTGATGAAGATTATTGAATGATGTGAACCGGACGTTTAAATTTTCGCTGAAATACGTATTCTTACGACTCGAATCGAACATTTTCCCGGCATTGTGTATAATATCACTCAGAATAGTTCTAAATTTATGGAAATCATACTGTTGTAAACATTCCATTTGTATATCATTTATTGATTAAAAGAAAATAAATTGTTTATTTTAAACGCTTTATTTATGAATGAAAAAATTATCCTTTGTATGGTAAAATTTAAAACAAGGTTTAAAAGGTACATTGTAGGCTACGAACAATCAATGAATAATAATCGACAAATTTATCAACATTTAATATCGAGGAAAAAATTGCAAACAACGAAAAAAAAGCTACGGGTACGTTAACTGGTATCAAATGCGTTGGAAAAGAAAAACGAGTAAAAAAAGTACATTTTTCCATGAACCAAGTAAGGAAGTACAATTATTGCTTGTGTTACATAGATTTTCTTTACAGCAAGCTGTGCAGGCATACAATTTTGTACGTTCTCCAATGATTATACATCCATTTTCACATTTATTCGTGCAGCTTCGTTCTAATGACCACATTTTTATATGAGATGTCGAGTTTTCGTTGCTGGTAGTATATGAATATCTTTTAACCTGGAAATCGGTAAAAAAAACACATTAAGAAATAGGTATTTTTCTGAACTTTGAACGTATAAAAGTTATCGGAGAAATGAATTATTTCAGAAAATGAGTATTACCATGCATAATTTCTTGTCGCCTTTGCATTTTTGTTGGTATTTTGTCGAGTTAAGCAAGCTGAGATTACTGCATTTTTCCCCTAAGCTCATGGTATTACATTGATAACAGGTTAAATTATTCATTTTTTCTAGGGAAGCATTTGTTTGGTGTGGTTTTTTATCGAGTATTCCATCTAGATATTTTTAAAAACAATTTTATTATGAAGAAAAGCACGCTGATCAAGTTTATTCAAAATGAAGCTTACCCGCTGTCATGATTACGCTGCCTATAATAAGTATAAGGCACCAGAATACATTATTTGACATTCTTTTTAAAATTAAATTTTCGTTTTTTTCATTTCACCCTGCAAAAGATCCAGTGATTTACTATAATTAACGTACTTAATTGGCGAAATTTTTCGCTGTAAAAAAACGCTTACTTCTTGAGATCATTATTGTATCTTCAAATGTATCGCAGATAATTTCAACGTTAACGCGGTATACTAAATTTAATAACATTTGTGCTACATGCGAGTAACACAACGACAGGAAATGAACACCATTTTCAGTACATTTAAATTGTTATATACTTCACTGTACTAACGATTCGCGTTTGAAGATGTAGCGCATGTATCTAATACGTATTCATTATACCTCAATAAGGAAGTGGTAGTTCTGGAAAATATTGATGAAAATTTTCACAAACGGTGTTGCCAACTTGGGGGACCAGATACGATGAATTTGGCTGGTTTACGCCCTGCCTAATGTATTTAACCTCGTGAGTTAATTTAAATTGGATCGACGAATTCGATATTTCAACATTATCAACGAGAAAATAAGACAAAATAATTCACGGGTACGATACGAGTGAAATTTTTAATACAAAAATGTACATAGAAAATTACTTACAATTAGAATTTAAAAATTATGGCACTCAGATCAATCAATTGGCAATAAAAGAATAAAAAAATCACACGAAAATTTTATGTTTCTTTTTTGGATGAAGAGGTGCGACAAATTCGTCGTCTTCTTCGTCGCTGTAAAAGTTTATTTCTTCGTTAGGATTCAAACTGGTTTTTCCTAAAAATAAAAATAAAAATAAAAATAAAAATAAAAATAATTATTAGTTTTCAATAGGAACCTAAATGAAAAATATTTTGAGTTGAACTTTACAAAAATAGATCACGCTTGTTCATTACTTAGGGCGAGGGGGGGCTGATGGTCGTTTTGCCTTTTTTTTCTGAAGTTGAATGGCTAAATGGGAGAGGGTATGTACTATGTAGCCAGTAACTAGTAAGTTAGTATGTAGTTAAACCTGAAAAAACATGGTAAAAATTTTACCCCTGACTATCTATTCCTCCCACTTCAATCTGAAAATCTGACTAAAAATGTTTAAATTTTTTTGAAAAATTGAAAAAAATATTTTTGAAAAAATGTTGTTAAAAATTAATTTGAAAACGTGTTTTCATCCAAAAATCTCATTGGCTCTCATTTTTCAGGGGTTCTTGAAAAAAATCACTTTTTTAGATACCTATGTTTTTTTAGATAGGCACCTACCTACCTTGTAGAGTAATTTATTGGAACCATTTTTCTTATGCAATAATGTTAAATATGAATACGCGTTTTACGTGTAAAATTCATCGGCGGAAATTTTCCAGCAGTATCTAATCCCCTTTCCCTCTTTTTGTACTTAGGTTTGAAAACAATGAAAAATTTCCATCAATTCGAAGAAGAAACCGTATTCATTCATATTTCATTTATCATTTAGGAAAAAATTATTTCAAATTATTTTTGTTCTTAAGGTAGGTACCTATCTAAAAAACAAGACAAATGATTTTTTAGGACCTCTAATTTGCTTCCAATTCGAACAAGAGTGCAACTTTTGAAAGACCAAGGTTTAACCCTTCCCCGTCAAAATTTCAGATGTCCGCAAATTTTTGAAAATCCAAATATTTTCGGAAAAACAGTTTAAAAAGATGAAGATCAAGTCTTTCTTTATTTAATGATGCCCCCTTCGAGCCTGAATTTTCCAGAACTGGCCATTTTAAAGTCTCGGTTTCGAAATCGCAGAAATTGTGGATAATTTCATCAAACAAAAGTTGAAATCAGACTAAGTATAACTCGACTTTTAGCTGTCAAAAGTTAACTTTCGAGCCTTTTAGTGAAATTAAGAAAAATTAAAATCGCGTTGAAGGTTTTAAAACGGTCCTATTCGAAAAAAAAGCAAAATTGGTAAAAAAAAATTTTTAATGTCAAAAGTAACATTATTACGGGTTTTCAAACCATAAACACAGTTGGACAGGTTGGACTCCACTTTTCATATTCACTCCTATTTTCACAGGTATTCACTTCAAAAAATCACTTTTTCTGTATTTTTAAAATTTTTTTGTAAATATTGGAATAGAATTATAAAGAAATGTTTCCTAAAATAATCATAGGATAAGTTCTGGATACCTTTATGCAAAAAATATCATCGGCGACGATTTTCCATCAGAACCTCCTTCCTCTTCGTGGCAATTTTTCAAAAATCAAGAAATAACGTGTTTTTTTCAAAAAAAAAGAGGAAATAATAAAAAAATTGCTGCCAATAATGTTTTAGGTAAAAGTATTCATTCTGAGTTAAATAACATTAAGTAGTTTAAAGAAATTTTATCAGAATTACTTTTTAGAATTTTTACAGAAAATTCAAAAATCACGATGAAGTATTTTTTAAAGCACCTCATGAAAATTAAAGTCAAAATGAAAACTGGGGTCTAATTTTTTTTAGGTAAAAATAAATACAATATTTGGCGAAATTATTGGATTTTTTTCAATTATTCATCAAAATTTTGTGAATATAGTTGATTCAAAGGGGATTGGCGCAGGAGTACTTAAGAGTTCGGCCATCAGGAGGGTAAAATTTTCACCATAATTATTTTGAGGTTTAGACCCAACTTCTTGGCAACTCATCTGATCAAATTTCGAAAAAAAGTGCACGGAGACCTAATTTTCATTATTTTTGCTCAAAAACTATTTCATTAGGTAGGTAGGTACGTAAAAAACAAAAAACTTTCATCAAGAAACCACAATTTTTGAATTTTAAAAATCGAAAAATTAACTTGGACAGCTGAGATTTTGGCCAGATAGGTTTTAAACTACCCTTACGTGGTTCTCTCGGAAGCCCACATCCAGAAAAAAATTAATTTTGTCAAGTTTTAAGGCCGAGTGGGAAGAATAGGGGTGGAGTCAAGGGAGAAATTTTTAACAGGCCTTTTAGGCCTTTTTGAGGTCAAAGTGTCTAGATCTAACTTTTCATCCCCCCCCCCCAATACAACTTTCGAAAAAAAAGCGAAACGACCACGTGTACTCAACTCCTTCAAACATAACGTCATGCATTTACTTAAACACCTCGTAAAAAGCAAACTGAACATTGATTTACTTTGATTGCATAATTTCCCAGTCCATCCAGGATCACAAACGCAAACATTATTGGCATAACAGGAACCATGTCTACAAGGTTTCGTACAATTATAACTAATTTGTCCGACTTCGCAATGATCTCCTCGAAAACCTCGCGGGCATCTGCATTTATTAACACCTCTACATCTTCCTCCATTTAAACAAGGAACAATACATTTCGCTACGAAACAAAAAACCATTAAAAATCACCAACTTCTACGAAGCTGCGTAAAAATAAAAATGACTCACAAAATTCGCATTTCAACCCATAATATCCTTTGGAACAATCGCAAGTATCTTTTTGTATACATTTACCACCATTCTGACATTTCTCAGAACAAATACCTACACAGAAACAAACCACGAACGATGCTGGTTCAAACACGCATAATTATCATTGTTTAAAAATACTATCACGCTTAATTACCTCCTTCGCAATGCCTCCCCTGATACCCTGGCGGGCAACTGCAAACACCTGGTGCACTGCAAGTACCGTTATTCTGACACGACGGATAGCACAATGCTGTTTTACAATACTGTCCCATGTACCCTTCTGGACACTGGCAAATTTTTTCATGATTGCACCATCCTCCGTTGGCGCATTTTCGGTCGCATTCGACGTCCGGTCCTAAGGGTACAAATTGGTTTGCTAAAAATCAGCATTGTTATGGTATGTTGGAATAAAAGCGTGTAACAATATTGGTCTAGAAATTATAGTTTCACTAACCTCTGACCATGCATTCTTTTCGCAGTTTTACTCTCAAAGGTGTACCAGGTAAAGGTCTCCCTTTTCTACTTTGAATCAGTAATCCCAGTCCGAAAGAAGCTGTACCAGAACCACGCCCGGAGCATGGTAACATTACACTGAAAACTATTAATAAATAAAACAAACCGATAAATTTATAATAGACCTAAATTTAGATGTATTTGAGCGAAGCTTCGATACCGAGTGGTTATTTAAAAAATAGTAAAACCTTTTGGTCTCCTGGGTACTTTTCCTTCGGTTTTAATCGATATTATAGGAGCTTCGAGGATATTTTCGTCGAATGACTGTAATCTATCAAAGTTGTAGTAGTATTTTTTCATGCCAGATTTCCAAGTGAAATTCACCGAACCGACCTGAATCGAATAAAATGAGCCAATTAGACCCTCGAATTCGTCAACATATTAAACTTTCGTAATATCTCACCTCCGAAGGTATCACTGGTAAATATTTCTCGAAATTAGGATCCAGAATATATGGTAATACTTTACCATCGACAATGGCATAAATCTGCATAGAAAATCCTGTAAATAAAATTTCCAATTGAAAAAAAATTCAAGGTTAACGAAACTCTTACCACGTATGTAAATTAATTTATATAAAATAAAATTGGCATTATCTCAGGTATTCATAATGAAAAAAAAAGAAACTAGATACACTTCGGCGGTTAGCACAAGTCGTATAGGTATAGAGGTATCCTACCTATTATAATTTCACCCTAAGTCAAGTACTTCTACTAATACGATTTCTTTGACAACGCTATACAAATAACTCTCATCCTTTTAGACATTTTACGATTTATGACTGCTTTTATACGTATTTAATTTACGATGGAAACCAGTTTAGGTAATGCTTACCGGTTTCGTGAAGTTGGTTATGTATTTATCTGGTATTGTTATCAGAAATTTAGAAATTTAAATAAACTTTTATCGGGTTGAAATTTATTTGTAGCGTATACGCAGAATTCAACAATAGACGACTGTTGGTCTATCTGTATACTCTAAGTTGAGTATTTTCTCATACACTTTTACCTGATTTAAAAATTCAATTTGTTATGTGTTGCACGCATTCTCAGAACACGTTATGGGTTTGATGTACGACCTAATATAGGACTCTATCGCATTCGCCACGCACATAAAATGATTCACTGTCTGCTTAAGGTCTAGACAAACGATAGAGGGAAATACAAAAATAGAGATGTATTGGCTCTGGAGAAACAGGTGTTAGCGTATTGTTACTGCTGCTGTTCGAATCAATACCCATTTAGATTTTGACGTTTTGATCATCGTAAAACGCGCGGGTGTTTTTTTCCACAATTTAAAGCTCTTCAACAATGGTAAAGTAAAAGAATACATGTCAAGTGTTCAATAAAGAAGTAAAATTTACGATACACATCGCAGGGGATTATAAATACACACCCCTACAACAAAAGGACACGAAATTTCGCCAAAAAAAAAAGAAACACATCGAGACTAGTATTTAGGATTGTACAAAAGAAACACTAGTTTCTTTTACCATATTACACCACAAAACGATGAAAATTAATCCCTAAATAATTAATTCTTAACCTATATATTAAGCGTCAGGCGTTACAGGTCCTTTTATCGCCTATAATCACCTTGTTCCATATCTATACCTTTTTTTAAACGCTCCGAGGTGCAGAAGATACGAATTCGTAACAAAAGTAACACTCTTCGCGCGACAAACCGGTCTTTATCCTTTTTGAAAACTTAATTCTACCATTTCTAAGGTATAATTATCCAATTCATCACGCCGGCCGATACTCACCGCTGTACTTTTTAACTTGCTGCTCATCGATCCACAATGAGAGATCGCCGCTGTTTGGTTTCTTTGGATACGCTTCAATTAGCATTAGCAATAGAAAATAAACTGCTTGGAAAGCTCTCACCATAATGTTCGTACCAATTATGATACGTTCAGGGACACGCGAGCCCCTCGTAAGGTATTTTTTATCCTCCTGAAAAAAAATTGAAAGCGTATTAGGTGCAGGTGAATTATAGGTAAATGATGAGATGTGTGAGCCTGGATATAGAAACCACCCTTAGGCGTAAAAAATTGATTTCTGAGTTGACACTGATTTTGGGCGTTTCAGAAGGTATAGAATCAAAGGAGAACCTCCACTCAGAAACCAATTTTTTACACCTGAGGGTGGTTTCTATATCCAGGCTCACATGTGTAAAAATGTTGACTTGGCATTGCTATCGCCAATGATTAAATATTGATAATCACATCACATTAGGAAAATTAATGGGTCAAAAACTTTCATTCAATATTTCAGAGTCATTAGTTTCTACTTTTTTTTACGCAAATAAAAAAAATATCAATGTAAGATGATAAAAAATTGTAAACATCAGTCAAGAGTCCACTGATAAGAAACTAGTTTTTTTTGCAAAAATTTTGTAAACTGCATCATGCATGTAGGATGTAGGATGTAGGTGACTTTCCATGATAATTTTTACTCAATTTTTAAATAATCAAATGGTTTTTTTTTCAGGTGATGAATATTCATAGATGTACATAATTATAATGTAGCTATAGGTTAATTACATATACAGACATCATGAGCTGCTGTATTACCATTTCTCTATCGATATTTTAACCCCATCATTTATCAGGTCAGATTGATAATTTCGGTGTAAGTACTCAAGTGCTATTGCATTTTTCTCAATTCTCATGTGTACACTTCTTACTTTACTGTTCATAATTATTGATTACTAATCTGGTACGATTTTTTAGCCTGATCGAGTTTGGGTCTCGAAAAAAGAAAAAACGAAATTGCCACTACAATCAGTCCACTCGTAGAAGTTCAAGAATCCGGTGCTAAGTTATATGTTTTTCTACTTATTAATCGTTTTTTTTCTTCTTTAGGTAAATAACGTATTTTCAATAAATTTTCAAGTGCAGGTGTAAAATGGCCTCGGTGTGTTTTAGTTCATTTTACCATATGAAGCCTATTTTGTTGAATAAGTACTTACTCGAGCCTCAAGTTTTTTTTAATGGAAATTTTTGATCAATATCATTAATCGGCCAATTCTTGAGGAGGAAATTTGTTCATAGATGGTGAAAGTTACTTTGAAAAATGATTACAGTAAAGTAAGTAATAATTTTTATAGGTATGATAAATAGGCGATTGCTTCCTTTATTCAATTTTGTGATTGTTTTTTGTTAATGGTGTTGTCGAAAAACACAATTTGATTAGGAAATTGAAATTTTTATAATTTGAATCTGATTGTTAGAATGTTCAGTTAAGGTTCAAGATGATAGCTATATTCTATATTTACTTTCATTATATTTTATGTTCTCAGATGAAGTCATAAATCGAGATAGATTCAGCTATGCTGTGTATGAACAATATTTATTATCTGACTGCTCAATTATGAAACGATGATACATTCTAACTACGCAGATACCTACAGTACAGGTACCTTTATTTACTTATTTATTTTATGGAATTTATTTAGCATGTTACATAGAGGAGAATGAAGGATGGTGTAATTTCGAAGATACCTTCTCGATAATTTAAATTGGCAATAAAATAAAATAATTATTAGCGGATAAAGAAATGTACTGATATTCTCAAACCCAGCATAAAGCTTCTTTTATTTTTATTTAAATCAAATACTTGGGCAAATGTTTTAAAATTATTTTTTGTTTTGTTTGTCACGCTTCCCCGTCTCACTTTTGTATGGCTTTTTCTATTTCTTTTGTTGTTAAATAAGTATACCTTTTTGTCGAACTGTCAGCGTATTATCATTATCAAGGTATCTACATAAGTAAATGCTGTTTCCGGTTTTTTACGTTCGTTGTGTTGGGAATCTTCTTACGGTGAGATTTTTCCAGCATAATAAATAGAAAAGTAAGCTGTCAGTTGGGGTATTGTTGAGTGGTCAAAATACAAGATGAATGATAATGCAAATGAAAGCCTTAAAGAATGGTATTCTGAGTGAAATAAATTCAGCGAAAATTGTAAAAATAAGTAAATCAAAGATAATGATTTTTTTTAATTTTGAGAATTCCAAGGAATAGGATTAGTTATCTGGTTATCTACCTACCTAAATATTTTTTATTCCTCAGGCTGTGATCCATTAAATTAGAAAAAACAAATTGGCGAAGAAAAATTACAAAATGAAAGCGTCGCCGGCCACACAATTTATTTCTGCGAAGGAAAAGGGAAGTACAAGTACATAAATTTTTTACGGTAAGTTGTGATAGGAAGAAGAGGTGAAAACCAATTTTTTTCAACAGTTGAAAAAATTCGCGGGCAGAGGCGGGCCGGTGTTGATTTATTGAGAGACGTGAGAATGAAAAATCGAAAATTTTCGACTAAATTTTATTTTTTGATTTTTGTTTAAGAAATTAGATTTTTCTGAAAAAATATGAACTAAAAAAACACGCGTTTTCAATGAAATTAAAAATTTTTCAATTCATTTTTTAATAAAAATAAGGCAGATTTTGCGTTCTAAAATTTGAAATAGGTACATATGTTGTAGACGGGTTAAGTAGGCAGAATAAGTATAGGTATTATCGTAGGGTGAGGTTTGGAAAGGGGGATGGGTTAGACTCCCTCGCCTTAACAACAGATACAATTCTGTGGGAAAAATGACGAAATTTGAATTTCGTTTTCTTTTGAAACATCGTTCGGGTTCATTAAATTTTTTTTTTCAATCGGAACTTTTCTACTTATTCCATTCTCTTTCATTTTAAATTACTTAGTGAAAAGTCAATGATAACTTGATGAGCACTCATAAAATTGCAACACAGGAAAAATCAGCAAATTTCAATGAATTTCAGCAAATTTTTTTAAATTCAATGAATTTCCACTGAATTTTCCAAGAAATTCACCGATTTTGCAGTGAAATTCATAAATTTTACTTATTTTCTAGTGGATTTTCACTTATTTTTCAATGATTTTTTCACGTCTTTACTTTCAGTAAATTTTTTTGCCGATTCATTATTACGCTGAAATTTCGACTGTTTTTCAGTGATTTTCAAAAATTAATTTAAAGCAAAACGTAAAAATCCTGGAAATTATACACCCCCAATATAAAAAGAATTTCCAAAAAAAATGTACCTATGTAAGCCTGGATATAAAAACCGCTTTTAAGGGTCAAAAATTGGTTTTTGAGTTGAGGTTCCCCCTTGATTCTACTCCTTCTGAAAAATCCAAAATAATGTCACCAATTTTTGACCCCAAAGGGTGGTTTCTGTATCTAGGCTCACATATGATAATAAAATTGTTACCTGTGTAAATGTAGGTCTAGGTATCTCATTTGAAACTTTAAACTGCTGGTTTTTCAAAATTATCATTTCATCACAGAAATTAGAATATGTTTTGAACTAAGGTTGGTTAGAAATTTTTAAACCCAAAAAATTTTCATAAAAAAAGACAAAGAGTCTGATGTGACATAGGTACCTACTTATTGACATTTTTTTAGGCTTGAAAAACAATTTTTTATTGAAAATATTGGCATTTTTACAAAAACTTATGTAATTCTTTTTACGCAAAATTTGACTTTTTGGTAAAATATCAGATAGTAAAAGGGAATGCCGAAATGATGATTAATTTCTCGTTTTTTCTTAAAAAAATCCTGATTTGAAGATTTGATATGACGATAAGTAAATAAAACAATGTAAAAATTTTTGAAAAATTTTGACGTGAAATGAAATTTTATGTTTTTTTAACTTGAAGGAAAATACCCTCTAAACATAAATTCTTGATTTGAAAACGTTTGCTCTATTTATTAATCTACTTGTAGTTTTTCAAAATTTTGCCCTCGCGTTACTCCATCATACGCACACGTGCCATTAAAACAAAATAAACCAGGGATTCCCAGATCATCCCTGTTTTCCAACGAAAATCAGAAATATAGAAGAATCATGTGAGATCACGATCAGTTTACCAAAGTATAGGTGATAGGTACCTTTATCAGTTTCATGAACTTCGAAATGTTAGGTGTTTTTTTGTAGGTGGTTAGGGGTAAAAAAATTCAGAAATGGAACTGTATGAAAAAATTGGAGAGGGGAGAACTCATTGAATTTGCAATGAATTCGTAACATTATTGATTTAATTTGTTTATTCAAACTTTAATAAAGCATTTTTGTTCCGAACCAAAATTAATTTAATTACTTGGGAAATTTGATTTTAAAAAAAGGGTTAAACAGCTATCTATTTTTGAAGTAGGTTTATACGTACCTAGGTAGGCACTTTAGACAAAAAAATTGAAAATGATTCAAATTTACGGATGCTTGAATTCGGCGAAAGCTCTATTTGTGATGAATTTTGCGATAAGGGATTTGAAGCAGAAACAAATCGAACGCTGGATTTTGACTAATTCGTGTAGAATACCCATTTTTTACACGAATCATGCAAAATCTGAGGTTCAATTTTTTTCACGGTCCCTTATCGCAACCCCATCACATTTAAAAATGATAAATAAACAGATAGATAAGCTTAGATACAGATTTTGTACAAAATAAACGCTGCAATGCGCAATTTTCTATTATGAACTTTAGCCTCATAAATCAGACGATAATAAAATATTAATGAATCACACCTAAAACCAGTTTGTTTGGTAATCTTACCGGTAATGAAACGAAAGTGATAACAATCATTCACCTTTGCTTAAATAAAAACTCTATTTATCGACTGGTCTTATCACTCGCGTATAAATTAATTTAAAAATATAACCACCGAAGTCTCGCGTTCGTAGGTAACATGCTTAAAAATTGATAAAAAAATTTGCATACGAAAAAAATCCAACTCGAGGCTAATCGTTAAAAAAATACGAAAAAATATAGTCCAATACCTATGGCAAAATTAGCAAATTCCTGGCGAAAAGCTGACAAACACGGCCCGTTGCAAATAATTTCCAATTATTGAATCGGTGCACAATACGACAAAACTACGAATACGGAGTCCGACATGGAGAAACAAATACATTCTTCCAGCTTGCAATAAACGAAACCGAAATGCTATCGAGTGTCGAGGACGAGCGAACCAAGCAAACACTGTTTTTTTCCATCCCACTTCTCACCGAACGTCACTATTCTTTTCCTGCAACCTGTCTGCGACGTCAACGTGTCTGCTGCAACATGTATTTTTTTCTAATAAACTTCTTTTTATTCAACTCGCGCATATATAGCAAGTGCAAACATACCACATGAACCCACTTAAGATATGTGCAAACGCACACATCATTTCGAATACCTATCTGCGTAAGAAGATGGAAACACCAGCAAAAAATTCACCATCGCGTTTTTTTTTTCGGCAATCGTTTCGTTAAAATACCGCGAGATTCTGCGACATTGATGGATTGATGGGCACCTTTTTTTACCGCCGAATTATTCGTCGACAATTATTTCGTTAATGTTGCCCCGCGTACCAAGATAGGTATTAGGTATAGAGAAATGAGCAGCAAAAATTCAAACGACAACTCGTTGTAGGTGTGCATTGACCTTACATGATAAGTGAACCATTTTGAATTCAATGGTACATCGAGATTCGCGATAAATTATAAGTACCTACGTATGCTATGAGTCTCGTAATGCAACAAAAAACCACACCTAAGGCTTTTATGGCTACTTATCATTCAAGTCTGTTTTGCTAATTTAGTAATGTTTCACTTTTCATCAGGTTGTTGTAGGTGTTGCTGGATGGGTGCAATTGCAGTGCTATAAATCATCTTAGTCGAGATGGCATATTAGAATAATCGCAGCCTGGATTAGTTTTTCGTTTTATAGGTGTGTAGTTCATCGTGATGAATTTAATATGTATGTAGGTACTTTGCAAGTTGTGGTGATTTTGTTCGAATCTATAATGTAGGTATTGTATTTTTTTTTCAGGTGAATGACAACGAGTCCACTCCAGTTTCAATTTATACTCGTACATAATTATGGGAACCAGCTTCTTTCTGGATTGGTTACTTTTAAATTTCGACGAGTTGAATCGGTCTTCAATATTTGAGCCTCATGAATTTTTTTCGATTTGAGAACGCTATAGGTAAAAAACATGTAGGTAAAAAGGATTGATTTATCGAAAAGTAAAAAAAAAAGAAAAAAATTATTTTGAAGTAATAGTTGCAAAATATTTGAAAAATAAATAAGAATTTCCTTAAACCCTTCATCAAGCTGAATTCCGAAGTGAAAATCACGAAAATTACGTATTTATTCGAAGAATTTTCCTAATTTTTTTGCATGTGCTGGAAAAGTGAAATACTGCTTTCTGAAATAGAAGTTGCGAAATAAACGTCGTATTCAAAATTTTTTAGGAATCTTTCATGTTTTTTTACGAGGCTAAATTTTTACGAAAGGATTCAGAAATTTTTTGATGTAGGTAGGTATAAGTAATTACTTAAGTACTGAGATCGATTTGGGCCTTTATATTTCATATATCGTTGTATGTGCACTACTCTAACCAAATTGAACATTTCACTACTGGTAATAATATGTAATTTTTTGAAAGATTCCAACAAACCCTGTCTGAAACCCCTTATATATTTTTTGCACACTACAATGTGTACGTGAAAGTATATTGGATGGTATTTCCCCCCCAAAATTGAATAAGGATATATTTAAAAATGAACAGGTTAGAGAAATTTTTCCCCTGAAAACCGTGAGCGTTGAGAATTTACTATTTTCATTTCTGAAGAAGTTACTCGAATGGAAAATTTCTGAGCCTTTCAGAAATAAAAATAGAAATTGACAATAAGTGAATTGTATCGTTTTTTTTTTGGCTCATTAAATTGATTTTTTATTAACAAAATCGATGGGAATTGCAGTGGAGACTTCAGAGTTGCTTAAAATGGTAAATTTAGATCTTTTGCTGAAAAGTTGATTTTTAAATTTTCAAAAATTCGCCAAAACATCAAAATATTAACTTGACCAGCTTAATTTTTGAAATCCGATAGATACAAACGGTGCCTTTCAGGTATTGGGATTGGGATTGCAAAAATTTTCGGTGGTGAAAAATGAAAAATTCGTCAACAGTGTACGCATTGAGGTATAAAGTTGAAAGCTGGTAAAATAGTACATTTTTATGATTTTATCATGTACTAGGGTGGATCGAAAAAAAAAACCAGTATCCTGGATTTGCATGAAAATTGGCGAGGTAGTTAGTTTACTTTGAGTGGAGGACCTTCAAGAAAAAATTTGAGTCCCCTAGCTGAAAGGGGGTCTGAGCTAGGTCCTCAAAGTAGGACCATTTTCGAAAAAACAAGATTTTTCGACCATAACATCTCTAAAACTTTCTAGGAGCCCTGAAACGTCACCAAAAATATGCTATTTGAGTTTTTACATCCCCTTGAATAGGAGTTGGCTAGATTCCATAATCGATTTCTGGTATTTTGAAAATTTTCTCTGCTTTTACACGCAAACGAAGCCTCGTATGGAAAATTGATAATCTAGTGTTTTCGAGCGCAAAATTTGCGTGTAAAAATTTAACTTAACATTTTTCTTAAAATCGAAAAATTAATGAATGACCAATGACGCCTTGAAAATTTTACTAGCGAAAAGACAATTCTCCAAATTGGCTTTTTTAAAAACGGTAGTGGGGTAGTCAGTCACCGACCCCCCCCCCCCCGTCGACATTTCTCAGTATTTACTATTTAGTTGGTGAAATTCGCCATTTCTGTTCACGAGTTGGGAAAATTTACCATTTGTTCTCAGATTCACTCAAATTGGAAAAAATGAGCTGTTGTCCCCATATATTTTCCCAAGTTCGAAAATTTTCACATTTTCCCAAGTTGAAAATTTGTTTATATTTTCCCAAGTTGCAATAACTTTCTCATTTTCCGAAAGCTGAAAAATTTTCATATTTTCCCTTGAAATTTTTTTTATTTTTTCCAGATTGAGAAAATTTACCATTTGTACCATACTTACCTACTCATATGATTTTTCAAATTGGGAAAAACCGGAAAATTGAGCATTTGTATGTATTTTCATGAATTTTTTTAAAGAGAAAACAGAATTAAATAGGTAATCATTTTCTTTGCAGAAAGGGTATCATTTGTACCTATCCATATTTTTCAAAGTTGAGAAAATTGCACAGTTTTGCATGTTTGTTTTTTTTTTTTAAATAAAAAAACAATCAAATTTTCAAAAATTTTGGCTTTGCTGCACTCGGTCTTATTATATTTCTTCTTCCATAATTTTAAAATGAGCCAAATCCTGAAAATGATATTTTTCGTATTTTTCCTTAAAATTATGTCAACTGATTCCGTTATATTTTTTCTTCTTGAAATTTATTTTCGATGTTTGAAAATCAAATTTTTTAAAAATTTTTATTCGGGTTTATTATTCCAAAACATTGTTTTATTGCACATTTAATTTGATGTTTTCTAATATTTTACCCTTATTACTTCGCTCCGGGCAAAGAGACAATTTCATGTTTTTTCAACTACGATGAAATTAGTAATAAGTACGTTTGGTAAAAAATGATAAATTTGGAATAGGCAATGAAGTGAATGAGGGGGAGGGTCACTCTTTTAAAATTTAGTTTGATCGTAAAATTTGTGACATCCACCACTGCGCCCCAAAAGTCAGTCAGTTTCGTGCCTGCATTAATCGATTTTCAACATTTCAAATTATGTTCGCTGCAGCTAATTTCTAGTATAAAATTTAGTACATTGAAGTCCAGTCCAGGATAGGTACGTAAAAAAAGGAGTATTGTGGGATGCTATAAAAAAAATCTTATTAGGAAAACTGAAAATCTGAATTGGAATTTTCACATACTTATGTATTTAACTTTTTCCCGTCCCTCTACAAAATTCCTTCAGAACGTCATTGAAACTGATGAAACTGGGTAAGGGTAGGAATTGAATTGGGGGGAGGGGCAGGGACGTAACCAGCGAGTGGGCCAGGCCCACTTGAAAAATTATCTGGCCCAGCTCTGACCCTTTTAACAAAAAATGGAAAAAATTTACTGTATATGCTGAAAAAATCCCTTTGAAACAAGCATTTTGAGTTACCTACATAAGATTAAAACCTGAAAAATACCTATATTTTTTGGAGTTGAAAATCAATTTTTTCAACGCCTCGTCCTCGCTTCGCTTGGAGAACAATCGCGCAACCATATTTCAAAATCTATAGATAAATTGCGCATCTTAACCCCTTTGGAGGGCGCAAGACGTAATGAACCATTCACCCATCTTAACATTCCCTCTGCGTCGAACTCCTCAACGAATGAAATATTGAATATGTAAAGGTTTTTACTTATTTTTGACGATACACACAACTTTTTCCCTTAAAACAACCATTTTATTTAATATTATTAATTGGCGCTGTACAAAATGCCTAAAATTATTCTGGATGAATCCTTAATTTAATTTCCACGCCCTCGATATCACTCTAGTTTCCTTGGTTGAGCGCTGATCAAATTCTATATGATCTATCTGGGACGACGGAGCGAAAGAAAGCTCCCTTTAACACCCCCCGGCCCCCCAAATCTTTATGGTATTTACTTATTTTTACTACCCCCTTTCCCAAACACCTGTATTTAATTTTTTTGCCCACCTAAAATTTTTGGGCCCTTATTTAACCCACCGATACATTGTTTTCTGGTTACGCGTCCCTGCGGAAGTGCGGAGGGGAGTGAATTTTTTTCATTTCCCATTTAACATTTTTTTGGAATATGGTTAGATTTAAAATGAAAATTTTTTTCCTTTTAAGAATCGAATTTTAAATCAAATTGGTCAGAGTTAAAAGTTGCATTAAGTACCTATTTCAAGATTTTTTATTCGAATAAAATCATATTTCTAAGGAAAAATGAGCAGGAATAATAGGGGTTGAATCGAGGAAGTAATATTATTTTACTAGATCTAAAATCGAAATATCAATTTTTATTATTTTTCAGTTATTCACAGATCCCAGTTCAATTTAAATTCCTTTAGTTTCACATAAATCCAGAATAAATAAACACAGACAATCCAGCTGCAAATTCATCAATACTTCCATCTCCAATTTCACAACACTACGAATACTTGTGAAAAAAATCAACAACCAAATTCAGTTTCATTACAAGAATTTTATTTCGGCTGTCAAAAATTGCATACTCTAAAACATTAACATAGGATAGGTGTTTGTAACAGATGTTTACAATGATTATAGTGCGACAATGAATAATCTCGATACATAAATGCTATTATACCAATGATGAGAATGTAGTAATGTAACAAGGTAAAGTAAAAAAGAAAACAAAAACGAAAAAAAAAATGGGTACGTTAGAAACTAAATAAAACGAATAAATATGGAATGTATAAAAGCGTGCATTTGATATAATTAAATAAGTATTTCTGCTGAATAAAACGTAAAATTCGTAATATTTACAAACTTCGAATAAATTAAAACTTAAAAAATTATACACGTAAAAACATAAAGTAACTCTCAATTTCCTACAAAAAAATACTTTTTTTTAATACCTATAAAATAAAAACTTTATAAAACCTACGATACAGAAAGTTGGTACACGATACGATATCAAAAAGCAAAAGGAAAAAAAACGAAAGAAAAAAACATAATACGGAGAATACTGATTTTGTTACAAGTCAATAATACTACCAAACCTGGGTAAATATATTTTAAAGCGGAAAATGCGCTAAAACACACACGATAGCTTAGGAAAAAAAAACAAACGGAGACTTATAAGGCACTAATTACGATGCACGTAACATCCAAACTACATAAAGCGAAAGACGTGTTATTTTTCCATCTCGAGTCCTATTGCTTTCAAGAATAATAATACATCTTTGAAAATGACGCTGGAAAAAAACCACGTCTTTTACGCGACAAGGTGACCAACGAGAGTCGAAACACACGTTAAAATTCACACGAACACATTAACAAACCGACGTGTTTCGATTTCTCGTAAAAGTCACTTCGTAAAACAAATATTTACATGAGAAAAGAGAACAAGGGGATAACAAGCGAGGGAAAACATGTAACTTTAACTTTACATCGGAAAATGCCAACATTGAAAATCACATTTCACCGATTCCCCAGAAATCGGAGAGAGCAGCCATAAAAATGAGATTTCGTCACTTATCAACTAACGATTAAATTTTGAACACAATTCTACATCAATTTTGATCGTAATTTTATAATCGTAATTCTAGAATCGATTTTTAACCGTAAAGCCCCCCATGAAAATTAGATAATTTCGTCAAACGTCAAAAAATCCATTGGTCCCTAAAACAGCGATAGGTAAAGCAAAGCTACTCGCGAATCTTTTTGGGGAAATTCTCCATCTGGTCTTCGAATTGCACAAAAATAATTAACCGCGAATCAAAATCTCTCAAAGATCAACAATACATTCTAACTACAGGCAAAATAGATGCAGTTCGCTTAAAAATTATCAACAACAATATCGACGACATCTGATTAAGCATAATGCTAAAAAAAACACGATCAACAACAATGTAACAAAAAAAAAGGAAGGAAAATAGAAAAAAAAAACACACATACACACATTAAAGCATACGTTAACAACCCTGTTCGTAAAATTTATATTAATAACATGAAACGTAAATAATATAGCGAATGTAATTTTCTCATCGATTTCGAAATTATTTTTTCAAAGCAACATACAAC
Organism: Pseudococcus viburni; assembly: GCA_033439095.1. Classification (NCBI taxonomy): domain Eukaryota; kingdom Metazoa; phylum Arthropoda; class Insecta; order Hemiptera; family Pseudococcidae; genus Pseudococcus; species Pseudococcus viburni. The sequence continues at coordinate 363,818 of JAVBJF010000229.1, read as the reverse complement.
AATGCTATTGATACGAATATGTTGGAAATTTTAACATTAGCTCTCGATTTTCAAGGAGGAAAACACATACAAAAAAGGAAAACTTATAAAGAATATCGCTACGTCTCTCTCGAAAAAGAAAAATAAATAAATAGAAATTCGAAACGAAAAACGCAAACTTCTCTTTTCGTATTTTTATCACAGTTAAAAGTAGAATGTTGGAAGAATTTTTGTGACGAAATTCGCACACGACCGGTTAGAAAATTAGTCACCGCAAAACCATCGAACAATTGAAACTTGTAAGGAAAAAAAATGATTAAAAACCGACTAGTTCGAATGTTTCTATACAAAGAAATGAGAACATCTAAGATCGAGTCAAAGTTAAGCATTAAAAAAAAGTACTTTCGGTCGTAAAAACGACCACTTTGTTAATAATACGATAAAAAATAATGTCTAGAATTGACACGAAGAGATTCGGTTATTACAAACAAAATTCTGCGAATACGAGAGAAAGAAAAAAATAATACGAGATTACGTTAAAAATAATAAAAAAGTAAAAAAAAAAGTGATTTAAAACATAAACGAAAATTAAATCGCTAGGCGTGTAAGTCGTGAGAAGTGTTAGAGTTTATAAAATAAAAAAATTTCCTCGATAACTCGTTAATTTTCCAATCGAACGAATCAATTTTTATTCCGAAATTCGCTCCGGGCGAATTTAAATTTCAATTGTTTCATTATCGAATAACACAAAACTTAGAATAAAAAAACCTTCTCACTAACGTTAAAAAAGATACAATTACTGGCAGTATGTACACACTGTGATTCGCTCGAACGCTGAAAGCATTAGTACAGGAAAGCTTTTTCTAAATAGCTTTTGCACTTTTTTTTGTTTTTAAATTTAAAAATATAACCGCACATGAACATGATATTCTGATCAATACTGGAAAATTAACGTAATCTACATTTCTTTTAACGTAAGCAAAAACATCACAACAAAAATTATTAAAATCAAAGTGACAATGACGAATTCTATAATTAAAACAAAAAAACGAGATTCGTTTAAACGAAGGTAGCAATGGCAGAAGGAGATTGTTGTTCGTTAGGTTTTCTACCACCGTGACCGTACTGACCAATGAAAGATCCATCTTCGGTAAAACGAGCTGCGAACAGTAATAGAATCGTTATTCGTTGTACGTGAAATGTACGCGATTAAGAATTATTATTTTGTCAATGAGACGTACGGGTTGAACTCGAGGTCAAGGTTTGTACCTACGGTTATTTTCGCAAGTGGTAAAGAATGTTTAAGAACGGAAATGTTGGCAATATTTTAAAATTTGTTTCAAAAATACAATTTTTTCATGGTGTTTTTGAAAAAAATTGCTGTTTTGAATCTGGAAAAACAATTTTATAATCGTACTGTTTCAAATTTACTTCAAAAATCAACAGTAAATGGATGTCAATTGCCAATTAGTGAAAAAAAGTTGGATGAACCAGTTGCCTATCCGGTGGCGTCACCAGGATTGAAAATTTAGGAGGGGGCACAAAAGGGGGCGTGCGTTGGACAACTTTTTTTTTGCTTTTTGGAGATGAAAAAGGGGTTGACTTTTTTCGCTGACTAAAAGTGCACATATTCGTAGATTAAATTGATATATTGATTTTAAGAATGGAACTTTGGTAATCAATAAAAATAAATATTAAGTTGCAAAAAATTTTGAACTTGGAAAAAAAAAATTAAAAATGGTGTAAAATTAAAACTAGTAATAAACTAGGTTTGATTTTCTTCAACAGTTTCTGAGGGTTAGAAAGTGTAATGTAAATACAATTTTTTCGGGGGGGGGCAGGCGGGGTCAGAATTTTTTTCGGAGGCCTGCTCCCCTCGGGCCAGCCCTTGGCGACACCTTTGTGCCTATCTTTGAATCTGAAGGGACAAATGCGATTTTTAAAAATTTTGAATCGAAAAATATTTTTAATTTGAGTAGTCTGTTAGAAATTCTACATTTTTTTTCTTAACTTGAAATTTGAAGGGCAGTGAAATTTGTACAATAAAATTCCAAGAAAAGTTCAAGTGTGATATTGAACAAGACATGAAAATCGAATGAATTCGAACAAGACTGGGATTTTTGGATAGATCGTGTACCAAAACCACTGTAACCAAAAATTCGGCTCTCAAATTGATGTTACAATTTTTTGACGGATTTTAAAAATTGTTATAATTCGACAAAAATATATAATTTTTCAAAAAGTACTTTTCCCCGATGAAATTTATGAAAGTAGGTTCCTCGTAAAACCGAACTTTTGAAATGGTTTTAAAATTTTTAGGCATTCTGAATTCCGAAGCCTTCGGTGGAATTTTGTTTTTTCTGAGGGAAATTTCGATTTTTCCTAAAAAGCATGAAAATACCTCGGCCAGCTGAAAATCGAATTTCCACCTCTTTGGAGGCAGTTTACCATGAAGACATTTCAAGTAGACTATTTTTGATCACCATTTTAGATTTCCGGGAGTCCAATTTAAAAGAATTAAAAGCTGGTTAAAAAAATAATTATGTACACTTGAGGTGTCCGCATGAATCACTGGAAATCGCCATCAATGTGAATTTTTTCGTAAACTGCTCGAAAGGAGGTGGAAACTCAACTTGTATGATTTTTGAATGAAAAAATTTGAAAATGCAGAGAATAAATCAAAATTCCAAAGCAAACTTTGAAATGGGTGAAAATGATGAAACTAGTTGGGGAAGTCGATTTTAGGTTGGTAAAATCCTATTTTCATTAATTTCACTGGAAAAGTACTCCATACAAAAATACACATTTTTATTGGAAAATTATGATTTTTGTACGTTCAAAAATTCGACAAAAATTGAAAAATCATCTAGGACAGTTGAAAATTAAAATTATGTTCTCTCAGGAAATGTCAAGTTTCGTTCTAATTGGAAGCAGACACCTTGAGTCGTTTCATTGTTAGCCCTTTCAATTTTGATGTTGGTAAAAAATTATCAGAACAAAATTAGTTCAATTTTCAAGGGCATTTTAGTCCCCATAAGATTTTTAGTTAGACTTTGATTTTAACGAATCTTCATCGTTATAACCCCTTTAATTTTGAAATTAAACAAAAAATCATCAAATTGGAATTTTATCAGTTTTCGATAAAAATATTTTTTGACATAATTTTTTTAAAACGAAATTTGTCCCCTCAATTTTAAATACCTACTACCAGAAAATTCTTCTCTGGTTCAAAACTGGCAAGACTGAGCTCCCCTTCCACCAAAAACAGACATTTGATGATTTAAAGACCCACCTTCATTTACAGAAAAATTGAAAATTGTGCTTTCTACTCCATTATCAAGTTTGAAATTTTTTTCTAAATTTTCGGATTTTTATCAAATTACAGTTGAACTTTTGAAAACATTAGAAATATCAAATACTTTATAGAAACTACGGGCAAAGAAACCCCAGACATAGCTTGCTGGAGGGACAAAGCATCATAAGTTTCAGACTAGAATGGATTTTTTCCAATTTTCTCCACTCAAAATGAATGTTTCTCAAACGAAAAATTCCCTTTCGAAAATTTATCGATCAAAAAGCTATTTTCTGATTTGAGGATAGAGGATACGCAATAACCTCTATCCTCCCCCCCTCGGCTCGTTCCTGTCCTTAGATATATACAAGAATATAATAATTTGACAATATGCCTGAAAGGTCGAAAATTGTGCAAAATTTCGATACTACACTGACCAATTTTTTACAAAAATTTTTCAATATTTTGAAAAATTTACAGATTTTTTCAAATATTAGTAAATTTATTCAAGCGATTGCCAATTTTTTGAAGATAATTTGAGTTGATGTACCCTTCGGCATAAAATTTAAAATTGTATACTTTTCAGGGGCTCAATGTTTTGCGGCTTTCCTGTGGACCTCTAGCCAACGCTTCAAAAATAGGAAAGAATTTTTTGTAATTTTTTCATCATATGAAAATTTTTTTCCAGAAAATATATCTTTCGGAAAATATAATTTTGCCTTGGGGGAACGAGAGAAGGATGTCCCCGGGCCCAAAAATTGACGCAAGAGTCACTTTTACGTCAAACTGATACAAATTGATTTCAATATCTAATCCACATCAACGCAACATTCACAAAATACAACATCAATCTACAAATAAATATGAAAATATTCTAAAATACGATGAAAAAAAAACACAAAAATAATAGGTATACAAAATATCTACTCAGCACAAACCTGGATTACACCAATGTAGCAAATCCCGCAGATGCGGTCTCGCCCGCTCTCCTTTGCTTTCCATATTGGCCAATAAATGAACCATCTTCGTTCATTCCATCTAATAAGGTGATGGGTGGAAGAAAAACAAAACAAAAACAAAATCAAGCGGATGGAAAAAAAGCCGAACGAAAAAATGAGCCAAAATAGCTAATAAATAATGAAATGAGAAAAACCCGTCTTTATTTTTGCATAAATCGGTCCGTGCTCAAAATTACAACATTACGAATTATGATTGATGAATTGATGGTGATGAGTAATGATTCGTGCCAAAAATACTACTACAAAAAACCAAGATGATCTACCGATGAGAAAATAATTTTAAACGATTAATTGGACATATGGGAACACTTTGTTCTATCAATTTGATTAAATCATCGTGCTAAAATATTACCGGAGAAATTAAACTAATGACGTGGGGGGGGGGGAGAGGAAAAGGAGATGAAAAATACATTTACGACCGATTTACCAAAAAAAAAAACAAGACGAAAAAAATCGTAATAAAAAAGAACGAAAGAAAAAGTACACACGAGTGAAATAATTACTCCAAGTCATCGATAAAACTTACCAGTATCACCTTCGGCGAACTCAGCCATCGAATCGGTATCACTCTCCGGAGATGGTTTCTTTTCACTACTTAACGAATCACGGGTACGAGGAGCGCCGCCCAATCTACGTAAATGAGATTTGGTTACGATGACAGTTGAGTTTTAATTAACCTTAGAGCGACATTCTGTATAGTACGTGATGGTCTACTTACGGCTGCGAATATTCGTGAAAACCAGGTTCTTCGGGGTAATCGTGCCTTCCGTTGGCGGCTTCTCGTTCGTGTACAACGTACTTACCGCCTCGGTTACGTTTCACTAGGCAGACCAGTATGAGGACGAGGATGAGAAATGCGATAGCTAGTATCATGCCGACGAACCATCCGGCCGTTGCCATGTTCTCTTTGGCTTGCACGATTGGATTATCGGCTGTATTGATAAGATAGAAAAAACATTGTTATTTTAAAATATTCATTGAGAATATATTTAAAATTAAATTCTTCAAACTACGTTTTCATTAAACAAATAATTTTTTTTTTGTCAAATTCATTTAAATTAATAATAATTAAATTTCATTACTTATTTAAATATTATTAAAAAATATTACAATAAATATTATATTAAATTCATCAATTTAAAAATTTAAAAATATATAAAAAATTATTATTAAATTTTAATTTATCGATGCATTAAAATGATTCGATAAAACAGAGATTTGTAATTTACCCGATGCATATGTCTCCACTTCTTTAGGATCCGATTCCGAGGTATAATTGCCATCGACGGAGCAGACAATAAATTCGTATACTTCGTTCGGTCTTAAGCTACGTACGATTACGTGATCTTCGGTAAATTCGGTAATTTGGTCGTATCGAGGTTCGCCTTTTAATCTAATAAAAAATCATTCGAAAATTACAAAATATGAACGAAAATGCCACCATATTACCGACCCGTCAACTTACTTATATTTAACGTAAAAATGAGATCCGGCCGTTCTATCTGAACATAAATAAAGGATATCCCTCGTGGTGTAATCCTTGAAACCACATGGATACCATAATACTTTAACCGACGAGTAAATATCAGAATCGGCGTAGAAACGCTCAACGTCGAAATCTGGTTTGAGCGGTGGACCGGTCCCTGATCCTCGGGTTCTTTGTTCAATTGAGAATCTGTTCACGAAAAATAAAATTGAGCATGCGATTGCTTCACAAACATCCTAGTAATTCAGAAAACGCACTTCTCTCCTTCGCCAGCACGAGTGGTAGCATTGATATGAATCCTATACTTGGTCGCTGGTTCCAAACCGGCTAATTTGGCACGAGTTGCGGATGGATTGTCGATTTGCGGACGACGTTCTTGCAAAGGACCTAGTTCGGTACCGACGACGGTTTGGTAATAGATTTTGTATCCGGTGAGGATACCGTTTGATTCTAGAGGCGGTTTCCAGATTAAATAAAATGCTGAACTGCCTAATGGTAATGCTTCTAAAGATTGGACGGCATCGGGAACTGAAATTGCAAAGATCGAGGACGAATTAGATCCTTGATCTCTCAGATGTTAAATGATGAAAAGTATAGTGAGGGACAAACCTCCTTCGGGTGTACTGATGATCAAATCATCGCTAGGAGCGCTGTTGAATTTTCCATTATACGCAAAAATGCGAACTTTGTTTCTAATGTTAGGCGTTAACTTATCGATAATGGCAGTGGTAACGTTATTCGGTATTAATACTTCTTTTATTCTGCTCGGTTGTTGATCGTTTTCTGGCCACATTTGTATCTGAAGGAAAAAATTGTTTTGAAATTAAATTTACATAGATTCGATTAAAATTAAATAACCACGAGTGTGGGTAGAAGAATAGGAGAAAAATAGTTCAAAATTTTAATCTGAACCTTCTTCAGCTCTCAAATGGTTTACTTCAAGCTTACCCTATATCCTTTGAAATGTCCTCTCATCGTATCTTTATTCACACCGTGCCAAGATACATTCGCAGTGGTAGCTGATATAACTTGTATAAGAGATAAATTCTTCGGACCTTCGATTGGTACTGCAATAGAGAAGAAGAATTTTAGCTTAGCACATCGAACGAAACCATCATCGAAATAGCAAATCGAACTCACCATCCTCTCCAGAATACCCCTCGACTTCTTGAACAGGGCTGTTAGCTTGACCCAGTTCATTTCCAGCGATCACCCGGACTAAATATTTTTCAAAAGTGGGCGTATTCAGCACCGTGTATTCGCCTTGCTCCCATTTCGATATAATGAAACTTTCCCATCTGCTACCGGGTATATCTCGTTTCCACCAAACTTCGTAATAGAAACGCGGAGCATGGTGTTCGATTTTTGGCATAGGCTGCGATTTCATAAAAATTCATAATTTTTTGTAATTCGAAATAGGGGAATAAATCTGCGTAAAGTCGCTTACCGTCCATGTTATAACCAAATTGGTTGCTTCGGTACCTTGGGCGATCACGTTATCTGGATTTTTATACGGTACATCGGTATCAGTGCGACAGACACCGGAATGTGCCGATGGCAGTGAAAGTCCTATTTTGTTTTTAGCGATTACTCGGAATGTGTAATTAGCCCAAGGCGTCATTTTTACCTAAGAAATACACGTTATTAGTTTTTTCAATTTTATAGATTGACAAGATCGTATCATTTTCAGATTTACTTTATAAGTAGTATCCGAAGCCGGAACAGAATCATGAGCTGTATCCCAGGTATCCGGAGTAAACGTGGTGTTATATTGTATAACATAATTTAAAATCGGTGCTCGATTGTCACCCATCGGCGTCCAGCTAATATCTGCGTCTTTGGAGTTGCACGATATGGAAAACAGCTTCGGTGGATTCGGAATATCTTGTACGATTAACGTAGCTTGAGCGGTGGCGTTATCCAGGCGGGTGCTGGCAACGCAGGTATACACTCCGGAATCCAATTCGGTAGTTTTCGTGATTGTCAAAGAATAATCGTTCGTTCTTACGAAACGAGGTTCCGATTCGAAGTCGATAATTTGGCCATTACGTTGCCAGTCGATTGTCAAATCTAAAGAGTCGTCTTTTTGAGCAGCACATCTGAACGTAGCCGGTTCTCCGGCTTTTACTTCGTAATCAACAGGACCCATTCCGGGTTTAATTTGAGTGCGTTCTGTAAAATAATTCAGATTCGTAATTTCTTCAATGCGAGACACGATCGCGTCGAAAAGTATACTCACGTTTCACTTGCAAGCTTCCAGTAGCGTTCACCGATGATATTTTATTCTGAGCGTGACACATGTATTTTCCTATATCCGTGAATCCGACATTTCTGCAAATTAACCGTAAATATATAAAATTTGCAGATTTTTAGTAACTCGTCGAAAAGAATCAATTTCCGGATATACTCACGTTATCTCCAAGTCGCCATTTTTCAGCGTGGTAAATCGACCACCAGTCAATTCGATATCATCTTTGATCCATTTTATATGCGGTTTCGGCGATCCTACGACACGACATCTCATCGTGATCGTAAGACCATCGACTGTTTCTTCATTACTCGGATATTCGATAATATCCGGAGCCATGGCTATTGAAAAAAATACACATCGGTGAAAATTGTTGTCGAAAAATTGACAAAATTTCGTAATTTATCCTCGTTACCTAACACGTTGACATATACGTCTCTGTAAACGTAACCCAAGCTGTTGGTAGCGTTACAACCGTAATTGCCAGTATCGGTCTTCTCTAATTTTTCGATGATGATTGAATTAGTGGATACTTTACGTCTTGGATTAGATGGAGCTTCAGATATTGGTTTTCCGTTGTAAATCCAGTAAATCTGAGGTTCCGGATTTCCCGAAGCTTTACAGTTAAATTCGGCGGTTTCGTCTTCGGCAGCATTAACGATTTCTGGTTCTTCGGTGAAATACGGTTCGGCTAGAAAATATATGAGATTTTTAGACCACGTTGAATAAAACAGAATTCAAACTGTTTCAATCTACCAACCTAAAACTTGTAAATTGATAGCGTACGATCTCGGTTCACCGACGCCGTTGCTAACTTCGCAAGTGTAATCTCCTTCGTCATCCTGGGTGACGTGCTTGATTTCCAAACTTTTACCGTAATTTCCTTGAGATATACGCTCCGATGTGATTAAAGGTTTGCCATTTTTAGACCAGACTGTTTGAGGTAAAGGTCTGTAAAAAAACATGAATTAATAACAATTTTCATTACATAAACGATAAGAATTGGAAAAAAATAACGATAATTTCGAAAATGATAAAATTACTATAATTTACGTATCAATGATTTTTATGTTAACAATGTCCGAGAACGTGCCATTATCGATTAACTTATCAGTACACGATTATTTGATTATCTCGAACAAGGCCTTATAATTAACAATCAACGTTTCCTCTTATTTTTTTATATTCTTTCGACACATTAAGGTTATTTTTTCGAATGAGATATTTTCGATGTGGAAATATCAACGAGAGAAAATCACGTTGAAAATTGAAGTACATGAATGGAAAAATATGTCTAACCAGTTGGGAATATTAATCTATTTTAATTACCGAGATAAAAACTAATCATAGATGATAAATCTGGATATACCCTCATTACTAGAGTAGTTTTACAGATAGTTGAATATTACGTTTACATCATCGTTAAAAAATTCAGATACTTGTTTATTTATAAAAAATCAAAATATTAGTCATTTTTTTTTTACCAAACAAAAGAAACATTAAAATACATGTATCGCGAAAATACTCACGTTCCACCATAAATACAATACAGCTGCGCTTTCTTATCTCGAGTCGCGACTTCTTTCCTTCTAGTCACGTATTGTTGGGTAGGAGGGATTTTATTTTGACCCGGAGCTGATCCAGTTTGTATAACTTTTAAAATAGCTTTATTTCCGAGTTTTACTTCGTTTCTGTAAGAAAAATTTCGTTGATGTATTTTATTAAAAAATGGCATCGTTAGATTTTTCTACGAAATGATAATGAATTACTGGCAAACAATGGTAATTTTTTCATTACCACAAAATTATAACCGGTAAGTAAAAATATACCATACCTGAAATGCGAAGTAGCTGCGCAAGCATACACAGCATCTTCGTATTCGTCGCTTTTGGTGATATTGGAAAACCATAGATTACCTTCGGGATCTAACGTGATTCGAGAATTATTAATGTTTATGAACTGGCCGTTATTGGCATCCTGCACGAAAAAATGAACAATAGAGTTAATACCGTTGATCGTACGACGCTATATTTCAGAAGCGCAACGTAAGATAAAAAACGATTCGCAGAAAAACGCACACGTCGGTGGACGCGTGTATTCGTGACGTCATAATGTCACGCCAAGATGAAAAAAGGGTTGTTGGCATACTCGACGCTTTTGTTATTATCGCGTGTGGCTCTTTCAGGTATAAAAAATTCAATAAAAAATTACCACCTGAAAGTTTAATGACTTACTTGTATTAACCAGTAGACATTCGGTTTCGGCCAACCATCGGGAGGCTGACAGGTTAATTTAAAAGGTTCGCCTTCGCGTGCTTCTTTCTTCACTGGTGGCCCTTCTTTGAACGAATTCAATTCGGCTTTACGGAGGAAAACTGAATTCGATGTCGCTGTACCCCATACGTTTTCAGCGAAACACTGATACTGACCTATAAACAATAAAATTTATACGAAATCAATTACCGAGATTTATAGCGTTTTTAATATTATTACGATTCAAATTCAGGTTAATAACTGGTACAAAGCAAAGCTGAAGTTTTCTAAACATATCAGTCAATTACCGAGATCTTCGTTTCTAGGACGATTTACAACCAATGTTCCTCTACCCGGTTGCTGAGATATACGATCGTCGTAAGTTTGCCAAGTGAAAGGTTTGCCGTTTTTAATCCAACGATACCTGGGTTAATTTTAAACAGAATTAAAAACAATTTATTTACAAACAATACTCGAGCGATTTTTCATTCATACTTTGGAACAGGTTCTCCTTCGGCTTCACATTCGATTAAAAAAGGTCTATCATTTTCCGTCGGATTTGTAGCTACTTGAAATAATAATTCACCGGTGGGCGGCTGCTTAACCATACGAGGAGGCGATTGAGCTAGATTTAAAAAAGTCAATTACAGATCTGCGATACAAAAGTCTCCGAATTAAGGACATTTTCGAAACACTTACTGACTCCCAATACCGTATGGATTAGTACTGCTGAATGAATAACCAATAATGTTGCTTTTAAATACATTTTGAATTATGATCATGCGATTCTCCACAAATGTATACTATCTGTAATAAGATATCGAACAATATTTAAAATAAATGTAACACAGAATGAAAACATTAAAGTTGAATGAACCAAACCTAACGTACGAAAACACACCCACGATAAGAACGTGAATCACTCAAATTCATAAGAAAACTATTTTCTTTACTCCGAGTCATACAGAATACAATTCGAGTACAGTTTTCAAAATGCAATAGTAAGCCGATTAGGATAATTTAAATTTATCTGTACAACACGAGAGATAATAAAAAAAAGGTCAATTGATACAAGATTTGTGTTTTGTTATCTGCATAACACCAAAACGTGAACTTTTGGTTATCAAACACTACAGCTAACACAGCGATTCTCTTGTAGAATGAAATTATCGATAATTAGTTTTCGTTAACGATAAATAAATATGCGAATTCGCCGAATTCCTCTATTTACAATGGGTTTAAGGCGAATGGCTCGGGAATGAAACTTGTGGCTAAAACGTTATTTTTAATATTACAAAGAGATGAATAACACTGGCATTACCTGGCGAGAAGAAAATCGATGATGTGAATCATTATACGAAGTTCAGCGAAGGAGCGAAGATATATGATATTATTTAACGAAAAAGATGCATTGTTTTAAACGAAATTAAACCGCTTGTTTCGATGACTAGTATGGTTAACACCCAATGAATGAAACTATAAATTGTTATTATTTTTATGCCCTACCATAACTAATTACGAGAAGCAGGTTTATTCTATTACGGTGATACCAAAGTACATCAACTAAAATGGAAAAAGAGGGTGAGTACGAAGGTAGCGTCGCAATGCGTCGCAGCGTCTCTGGCCAATGGCGGCATTCGTAAGCTCGTAAGCGTCACTGGTACTTTCGGTAATTACCTGGACTTACCATAGTGCTCCTTCTAATTGGCAATTAGGCATAAATTCTTGCATAAATGTTGAAACATTTACCGGTACGGTACTGTGTTTTATGTTTTTAAACACGATTTTTTTTTCAAATTTATTCCATACGAAAGGTGAATAGTGTTTCTGTTGGCATGTAGGTAAATTAAAATGAAACGCGATACCTGTGGATTTTATTTTATTTAATTTACGATAACGATCTTCACGATCATCAAAATTATTCAACAGTACATTTAATGAGTTATGTGTATGTATATTGGCCAATCGTTTTAATTTTGCAGAATTGCATATACTTACTAATTTATTGCAATAAATTCATTACCAGAAAACATCCCTTTTAATTTGTTTTCACGCTATCGCGATAACATTTAAATTAAAAATGATGATTCCATCAAGTTGAAATTCGAAATGAAATAAATACCTCGCCTACTAAGTACATAATGTAAAATTTCATGTCTAGGTAGTAGGTACATTACCTTTATCTATTATTAATTAGGAGGTAGATTGTAGATAGGTAGGTAGAATATTGGAAGAAAGAAAAAACGAGGGCTGCAGTTGGCCTGAATGCTTGTAAAGCCTAAGGAAATTTTGGTATTCGATATTTCGATTACACCTACTCAATCTACTTTTTTCATAAAATGTATACTGGTTGTCAGTTGTCTGCATGTCCGGTAAGTGGTTAACTGGTTTCATAATTTTGTGATTGAGATATGACGAGGCGAAGGGAAGGGGAGGATCACTGAAAAAAACTCTAGATGAACAGGTTGCCTATTTTTAATTTCGAAAAAGAAAATCTTTGCTGAAAAAAATTGTGTCTGGAGTAAATTAAACCTTCCATCTGAAATTTCATAGAAAATCTGAAAATTTTAGGTAGATGGCTGTATCATGCTTCAAATTGCCTCAAAAAGGGCCTTATAATACTAAAAATTGAAAAATCAAATCAAATTCATACGTTTTTGGAATGAGGTATTTGAATTTTGAACTAATAATACCATTCTCCAACTGACTTTTCCGAATTCTTGGTAACATTTTGATCACTGAGAGCAAAAATATATTCATTTTTATAAACTCAAAAAAATTTCTTACAATCGACTACAAACTTGAATATTTAAATTAAAGCAACACATTTTCACCTGACAATTTATGGAAGTTAAAAAAATGAGTAGGTACCTACACCTAGTACCAAAATTATTTTTCTCGGTATTGGTATGAATTCTCAGCCCCTGGGAGCTAGAGACCATGGTCATTCAAACTGAAAAATTCTGGAAATTTTTTTAGTCCATTTATTTTTTGAATGATCCGTAGCTCCTTTAATTTTTATGTCAGGCAAAAATCCTTGGAACAAAACTTCTTTTCGTTATAGAAAGAGTAAAATACTGTTTTAGTATCTCTTGCCTCTTGCGAATCGCTCGAGTGCTCAAATTCGCGTTTTTCTTCCACAATAAAGAAAAATATCGTTTTAAACTCGAAGAAAAAACAATTTTTGACTTGGGTGAATTGTTGCCCTCGCTTCGCTTGTACCACAAATCTCACACTCGCCAAAAATTCTTTTTTTTTTTAAAAGGTTTTTCGATAAGTATACTTACATACTAAACTTACATTTTCTTTTGCAATTCATTCAATTTTCGCGCCAGGTAAGGAAACATGATATGGAATCACAAATTCTGAGGAACTGCCCATTTCCATAACTAAAAATTTGTTCTACATCAATTTTTTACAACAAACATTTGCCCCTTTAATTTTAAAGATAGATAGTTTGTTCATCAAACGTGTTTTTTTCAGTGGCACGAATACCCGAGTATATTCAAATCTCTTTGTGTACTCATTTATCGGGCACCCTGTATTACTAACATAGCATCACGATCAAATAAAATTTACTAGCCTAAGTTCAGCAAAAACATAAAAATCCAATTAGGTACTCCAAAGAATAATCATTTTTTCTGAACCGAATTGGGAAAAAATACCATCACTTCAACTGCTATTTCTAACAGGTTGCGTGCAATTTGAAAATAAATTAATTTTTTATTCGCGAATGATTACTTCTCATCTTTTGACTTTCGTGATAAATTTTGTCATTTTAATATCGCATGAAAACATTTCACAAGTTCTTTATTTTGCTTGCTTATACCTACCTACGTTAGAGACATTCGTGTATGAGATATGATAATGAAAAACAATGACCCGTTCAACAGTTTTTGTACCCAGTTTTTTTTCGCTGTTTTTTCATTCATAATTTTCAAATTCAAACCAGCATTGGTCGTGTGTAAACATGATTTTTTATTCAACAACGTACCTATTGTCACTTCGGAAGTTCGGAATGATAATTATTTCATTTATTAATCCGATATATTTGAAAAAGTATCATCTTTTATAAATTATATTCATGAAAAAGGTTGCATGTTTATCTCAACTGTTGCTAGGTAACATATTAGGTATATTGGGTGATAAATCCCCCTTATCTTTCAAGGAATAAAAATGATTATCATGGATTAATGAAAGTTATGAAAGTATTTTGCAGTATGAATGATAACATGATATACCTATTACCTACATTCGAAAAACCTGGAAAAAGCAACACATTGAAAATAATCTATGCTCAATTCACAGACGTATAGGCTTGAAAATTTCATCGAAGTATTTCATATCTCAATTATTCACGCTTTATTTATTTATTTTCCGTTTAAACGTAGATTTAAAAAAAGTCTTTGATACGAATCAGCCGAAAAGTAATTATGCTTCGTCGACAAAACACGCGTCAGCACGTCGTAGGGAGGCGGGGCTTACAAAAACAATATTTCCGACTACCTAGTACCTAGGCTGCCTACGTATGCATAGGTATACATAAGCATTCAAGATATCATGATTTATTACATTTTTCCTTGGAGCAGACAGAGAATAAAATCCCATTTATTTAAAATTGAAAAAGAATTCAACGATCACAGCTGTTGAAAAATTTATTGACTAACGAAAACATGCTCACCTACATGAAAAATATTGTAAATTCAAAATTCATTTCGTACATGAAATTCTCAAGAGGCCAAGCAGCGATCTGCATAACCTACAATATTATCATGACATAAAATTATAATCCATTTTCACCTTTTTTTTTATCACAAATAAAAATACATACACAGTGGAAAAAACAAACACAAAAATGCTTCGTAAAACTTTGATATTATTTATTTTTCATTTTCAAATGAAATAAAAAAAAAATTAGATTTATGACGGTCGCAATACAGATTCTGGAACGGTATAACAATAACAACAACGCATTTGGTTTAGACATTTAAAGCAAAAAAAATATTTTTGCACGAATCCACGAATATTCATGTTAAAAAAAAAAGTTTACATAAATTCTTTTTCGTAGTTATACAAAAAAATAATAGTGCCGCTTTCGCTGGTAATTTCTTAAATTAACCCAAAATGTACTGCAAAAAACTAAATATGACTTTAAATATATGTATAAAAAATAACTCATTTTTAAGAATGATATTTATATAATATTTACAGTTTTAAATAAATTGAAAAATAACGCACTAGTTGTTTTAGAAAGAAATATAAAAATATATTCAAAATCTAGTATTACAATGCCAAAAACGTTAATCTAATCGTGTTGGACAGCATACATGTTTTCAGCAATCTGTTTTTTTTTTTTAAATTCGTAAAATTTTACATACAAAGTTATCGAATTATTTGTTTAATTTCAATTACAGTGGATCGATTCTGAGCACCAGATTGAATAATCATTGATTCTGAAATTGAGGCATACCATAAGCCACCGTTGTTGCTCCACTTTGTGCAGTTTGTGGTGATGTTCCGGCAGTTTGAGTTTGCGGCCACGAAGACGAATTCGATGCTACGGGAACACCAACCCTACCAACGTAACCTGGTTGGTATCCGGTGAATTGCCCATATCCGTAATTTGGTTGCATTCCTTGATAGTACTGACCTTGCATTTGATTGGCACCGGCGGCGGCTGCAGAATACGCTTGCGGATACCAATAACCCATTTGTTGATTATACATATTATAGGAATACTGCACAGCTGCATTCGGTGAACTACTAACATTGCTATTAGTGGAGAGAACTGAATTAGGATCTCCAGATTCTTTGCCCCAAAAACATTTAACCGGTTGTCCATTTATTTCGGTATTATGAACTGCTTCGATTGCACGGGTAGCCGACTCTTTGTTGGAAAATTTGATGAAAGCGTAACCTTTATCCTTAAAAGCGCGTATATCTACAATTGTACCGAATGGTGCGAATACTTTCTGCATCAATTCTTCCGACATACCGTTCGTAAAACCACCACAGTAGACAGTGCAATTCGTTGGACTTGACTGGCTGTACACCTCGTCGTAAGTAACAGGCTTGTTATTCGTGCTTTGGCGTGTCGACATCGATCTCGGCGGCGGCGGCTTTCTTGTCGACCAATTGGTTCTGATACTACGATTACCGAGCCACTGACCGTTCATGGCATTTATCGCATTCTCAGCTTCGGCTTTTTTTACAAATGAAACGAACGCGTATCCTTTAGATTTCAAAGTTTGAGGATCTCTGACGATTCGGCAATTGGATATTTCTCCGAACGGTGCAAACGCTTCTTTCAACGCTTGTGTTTCAATTTCAGGACTTAAATCTCCAACAAAAATATGATAATGATTGCTTGTATCTGTTTTAGGTTGATTTCCAGGCGACGTAGCCCAGTTAACTTTCATCTCTTTATCTAAAAATATTCTTTTATTCATAGCGGTTAGAGCGGTGCTCGCTCCTTCGTGAGTTACGAATTCGATAAATGCATAGGGATCGTTTCCGGGTTCTCTTATAACTTTGCATCCTTTAATAGGGCCTATATTGGAAAATAAAGTTATCAATAATTCTTCCTTTACGGAAACATCTAAATTACCGACATATAACGTCCGAGGATGACTTTCATCACTCATGTTGATTGTAATTCACAAATTAACAAATGCGTAACACTAACAGTTGATCACATCAAAAGGAAACAGTTTAGCGAACCCGAACTTATATAAAAATACATTAATAATCAAGTAATTTTCAATTATTCAATGTGAAACCGCATAATATACTACATTTTCTTCATATTGATTGACAACAGTATACAGCAATCATCAAACACGAAGAATGAAATTACTGAAATGAAAAACATAACGGAAGGAAAAATTTTCAAAATAGGTTTCAATGACAAAACATCGAACAGCTAAAAAAAAGTAGGTGTAATAAAAAGTAATTCGCAATTTTTTCAATAAATGCTGATGAATTTTTAAATTTTAAAACAAAAAAGGTATTAAAATTTGTTCAAAATTAATTTAAAATCTATATTATTTCATTTGTTTGAATATAAATTGATTTTTGTTAAAAATGACGCGTGACAATTTGGCGAAATACGTTGCACGACATTCGACCATAATTTGGAATAAAGGTAGGAAATTTTTTAGATTTTTTTGATCGACGTGTTTTTTTTGTGGTTTTTCATGGGTTTTTCGATGGAAATAAAAATGGAAAATAGATCAAATTTGGAAGTTTTCATATTTTATTAATTTATTTTTCATTTGATCATGAATTTTACGAAATGAAAGTGAAAGGAACTGGAATATGAGTTTTCTTTTCCATTTGGGAATAATTTTTACAGATTCTCCGTCTTTACTTTCACTTCCAGTTTTTTTTAAAAATTTACTGTCATATGTCTCATAAATTATATTGCATTCGAAATTTTGAAGTTGAACGATTGCTTCAAAAACTCAAAATTTATACGGGTTTTTAACTTCAATTACTTCACTTCTGATCAATCGATCGACTGATTGACCAAATAAAATTATTCAGACTGATGATTGATAGAAATCACTGAAAAATGAAAATTGAGCTTGAAACCAACAAAAATATTTACGTTTTCTGCTCTCTTTAAGACGAAAACATTTTATTCATACCGGTTTCGTAAATAAATAGTAGAATGATATATTTTCAAAAAATGAACACGCAATAGCATAAAAAACAAGGACTCAATATATTAAATGGTAACTTATAACTGAATAATAAAAATTAAACGACTTTGGCAATAGAAATGGCACATTTGGAACCTAATTTAATAATATTCGATAACGCATCATAAAAAATTGCTTCTTCGGCACCGTATTCGATACCAGTATCGTGGTGTTCCTGTTCGTCGTCCCTAAATTTCTTGATAGTTTCTAGTAATTCTTTATCTACGTTACTATCCGCCATCAATTCCCTTAGTTGTTCATTATAATGCTCTACAATTACTGATTCAACTGCTACAGTGCATGCCATAGCTGCCTTAGGTCCCAATAAAGCAGTTCCTGCGGGATTTAAAATCAATAAATCAACGAAAATTAAATCACAAGATAATAAATAACAAATGATTACCTGCTCCAAGACAGAAACCAGCGACATTCCAAAGAGGTGTTAAAGCAGATGGTCTCACTCTGTATTTAGTAATCAATTCTTCAAATTTTGCTTTATGAAATTTTTCTTGTTCCCACATTTCTGTAATCTTTGGCCCGTATGCTGAATCACCTATACAAGGAGAAACATTGATTAAAATTTCATGTTCGTGATTACTAAAAATCATTGGACGTAATTTTGAAAAATTAGGCATACCTAAAACTGACAATTGTCCAGCATAAATTTTATCAGCTCCAGTTTCACCGGCAAGATTGACTCGTATCATTGTTCTTATGTCCACAGTTGAAGAAGGTGGTTCTGTGGAGTACAATCGCATGAATTTCAAGATTGGTCGAACTTTAGCAGTTCGAAAATTCATTTTGATAGGCTGAAATGAAAATTGATAATGAAATTTACTTATTACGTACATAAAATACCAGCGTTAATGAGCAATGTAAAAAAATTACATAGTCTTGAAACTGAACAAGAAATACGAGATCAAACTTTGATTTCACATAAAGAAAAAGTTGTAGCAATGAACGTTGAAAATTAAATAATAAATCAAGAACGCAGACAATAATTTAAAATTCTTCAAAAACTGGAAAAATTTTCAGCGAACCAAAATAAACACAAAATTATTATTGATACTATTAAAGATAAAATTTAGCTAAGTTTGATAACACTCGATATAATATAAATTAATCGGCGCAGATGATTTAAACAAGGAAGACAAATTTGAGGAAAACATCGAAAACGAATATTCTTTCAGAATATCAAGAAGAAATTCAAAAAATATTAATTAAAAAGTAAATTAAAAATCAATTTTTATATTTTTTGATTGAAAAAAACACGAATAGCAACACTGTTGACAACATTGGTTTCATATCAATAATCAACCAATCAGATAGCAGAATGAAGCTGTTGGTATTTATTTATTTTCTAATATTAGAAACAGCCAACGTCATTGTTCTTGTAAAATTCAAGGTAAGTCGTAAATTATTAATATTATTAATTTTAAATGAAAATATAGTACCTAAATTTTAAAAAAAATAACATATTAGTTAATTTGAGCGTATAATAATCACGTACCAAGGGTTTGAAATCGCGTAATTCTCTGACCGCTAGTTTTAAAATATGGTCATGCGCAGACGCGAAAAAAATGGCGACGCCTTAAGTTATTGATTTTTTCGACCCTTTCACATGAAAGAACCGATCAATAATCAAGAATGGCGACAAGATCGGAAAGTTAGTGTCAGTTTAACCTTTCGTTTTTTAGTTTGTTTTATTTTAAAGGTCCACATTAATTGAAATATTTTTAATGTATAAATTATCAGTTAACTGCACTTGGTGGCGTGTTTTCTAATTAAAATGGACTACACTGCAAGTAGGTGCGTACGCAGCTGTCTCTACATACGTTTTTTAAACTGGGCTTGCTCAGATTTAATAGAACGAGTCGCGCGGTTCCCTTCATGCTCAATTACTTCTTTTTTCTTATGTCGAGTCAGGTACTTATCACATATCGTGGTTTCATTCACTTGTTCCTAACGTCTGAGATCAAATTCCTAAAATAATTCCCCATATATTGGTATAATATACGAATGATTGTTACATTGTGTGTAGATCATGTATTAGGTATCATGCCTAAGAGTTATGATCAATGTAAACAAAGATCTTATTATCAGTAATGGAATATGATCAACAGTTTTTTACATTATTTATCCATCTTTTGAGCATCGACGATGTTAAAAGTGATCCCTACGCTTCATCGTGTTCAATTTCACCACCACTATCCGGAAAATCATCCAAAGAAAAAACCTAACTCGTAATAATTTTTCAATTTGTATCGTAATTGTGTTTATAGTAATTAATCTGTACAGAATCCGATGATCAGTTCTGAAATTTGCCATTTCATGGCGAATGTTAATATCATACGTATACTTCTTGTATAATTTTTATCAGTTAACATCAAATAATTTATGAATTTGATGTCTGTTTACAGTGGTGTTACCGGTACCAATTTTGGATATATTTCTCATTATTCATCCTTATGTACAATGTACATGTACTTATGTTTGAAAGCTGTGTAATGAAAATATTTGTTTCATTTCGAAAAACTATTGTGGAAAAAGGCTAACAAAATGAAAGGAGAAGAAGGTATATTGATACATTGTTAAATCATCGATAAATCAGTCAGTATGATAAATAAGTTTAGTAATTCAATTTACAGAACCAATGGTAACTATGATGGAGGTATCCAGCAATGTTGCCGTGCAGAATAACGACACTCGAAGACTTACTATAAACGGAGGAAGCGACATGGAAGCTGAAATCAGCTTAACCGTAATACCCCAATCGGATGACGACGACGATGGCGGTATGTCATCTGATTCTAATCATAGTAATGATGATTATTCAGGGACCTCTGCCGACCTTATGGCTGCAGCAATGGGCGACGATGTTACAGCACAACTGGCAGCTGCAGGTTGGCAAAAACAGCACTTACATGGTTTGTGTTCTTTATTTTGCTTTTTTTTATTTTTATTTATCGCCAAACCCGACTCTCGTCCAAAAATCGATTTATTTCATAACGGTTATCGTGAGGGAGTGATTTTCAATATCTGAAAGCCTTTTTTCAAATTTCATCGACATCCGAATGTATTCTCTGTCTAAAAAGTTTCCTAAACATTTTCCATTAATAATTAACTCGATCGTCGCTAAACGGTATGTTCTTTCAATTTATACCACAATGCATTGCCATTTACACGTATCTGCCGCTATTTTGTTTCTTTGAATTTTCATTTCGCCTAATTTTAATTCTCCTCGCTTTGATTTTTTAAATTGTCGCAAGTAGTGTGTTTCGTAGAGATAACGTTTTTAATTGCGAGTTACCTTAGCCTAATTTTTACTTTTTTTTTCGTTTTGTATCTTGAAAATCTACTTTTTTTAAATCATTTTTTACACTGTACGTTTCAATAGTCCAATCGCTTTCGACTAGTTATTGTTGTAATCATTCTGCTGTGTTTTTTGAATTTTTTCCTATTTTTTTTAAATATGTGTGTGCGTGTGGTTGTATATTTGGTATTTTGGAGAGTGATCTCGTAATTATAGATTCTAATATATTTGTACAGGTTGATATCATAATGATGTTTGGCTTATGATAACGAAAATCGTACTGGATGTTCAAAATATTTCAATTAGGCTATCGTATATTAATTCGAATTTCGAATAGTTGGCCGAGTTGAGTAACCGTCCAATGTGGATAAAATATGAATCATTGGATTCTGAATTATTCAAGATTTCGTTATTTTTTTATATTTTGGGTTTTGTTTTTCCATTCAGTATTACCAATCTAAAAATTTAAATAGCTGTAAAAAATATTTTTCGAAACAATCTTTGGTTTTTACTGCATCTTTCTCTTAAATTTTTTGATGTAAAAGATACCAATGTGAGATCGATAATTGCCTAATTCATTATGATGTCAACTTTTTGTCTACTAATAATGTGCTCGTGTATTTAGAGCAATTCTAAATGCGAAATAACCAACTCAAATTTGGAATTTTTAGGACCTGTCGGTATGGCTGCAGCTGCCGCTATTGTATCAGCCAAAAAACGTAAACGTCCTCATTCGTTTGAAACGAATCCGTCAATACGCAAACGTCAACAAAATAGGCTGCTGAGAAAACTCAGAGTAAGTTATCAGTCGTTAATTTTTTATTCCTTGGAATACAAACTCGAATTAATACCGATTTTTTCTGATTCTTTTGTAGCAAACCATAGACGAATTTTCAACTCGAGTCGGACAACAAGCTGTTGTTTTAGTTGCCACACCTGGTAAAGAAAACAGCGGATTTAAATGTTTCGGCGCTAAACCTCTGGAGGATGTGGTAATTGTCTCATTTTAGCTACGAATTTTCCAGATTAGACCGTAAGCTAATTCTTGGTTCTTTTATTGAAGATGAAAAATCTTAAGAATATGATAATGGAAGAATTGGAGCACGCATTATCGCAACATGCTCCGCCACCGGTGCCAGACGATCCTAGTTTGTACGAGTTACCACCTTTAATATTAGACGGTATTCCTACTCCGGTAGAAAAAATGACTCAGGCACAGCTACGTGCTTTTATACCCCTGATGTTGAAATATTCCACTGGTAAGAGAATAATTTTTTTTTCCAAAGATCACCCAAAGTTGTAGACGTACATCGTATAATATTCGTGTTACAGGTAGAGGGAAACCAGGCTGGGGTAGAGAGTCCACTCGACCTATATGGTGGCCGAAAGAGTTACCTTGGGCAAATGTGCGAATGGATGCACGAACTGAACAAGAAAAACAAAAGGTACCAGCGTAAAATTACCTCCGTTGAGCGATACTGGCTCGAATTCGAAAGTCCTCTTGACTCGTATTTTTATTTTCAGATCTCTTGGACAAAAGCATTAAGACAAATAGTTATTAATTGTTATAAATATCATGGCAGAGAAGACTTGTTACCTGTTTTTACCGAAGACGAAGAACAGCCGAAAAGTGTTAATGTTAATTCCCCTCAAAGCACGTCGCCCCCTTCGAATTCTACTTCTGTACTTAAATACACCTCTAATGTTAAATCATGCCCTAGAGAAAGTTCACCTACAACTACTCAAGTAAATATTTCTCTACAGCTCTCGTATACGAATTTTTCGAAAGAAATATACTTATACGAATCCTACAATTTTTTAGGTTTCAACTCAGTACACTCCTGCTGTTTTGCAAACCATTAGTAATCCAGATGGAACCGTATCTATAATACAGGTCGATCCAAATAATCCAATTATTACTTTACCCGATGGTACAACAGCACACGTGCAAGGCGTAGCGACGGTATGCATTATTTTTCAGTGATCACCACGATTTTATTTTTCCTATTCCATAATTTTTTTTTTTCACAGCTGCATCCGAGCCAAGGTGAAAATGGACCCACGGTTCATTCTGTCCAAAGCCTCGCCGACGTTGCGGCTTCACAAGGCGAAGTAACGTCTGTAGATTTTAACAATGTTACTGAAGCAGCACTTAGTCAAGAAGGGCAGATTATACTGACCAGCGAAGATGGCCATGGTAAGTATTTAAAATATGATTGCTTCTGGGAAAACAGTGGGAAAATAGGTGTATTTCTTCTGATCTAATCTTTTGTTTTATTTCTTTATCGACTAACAAAAATTGTTCCGTGTTTTTCGATTATCTTACCCTCCGGTAATTCCTATTTTAACGTATGATTTAGATTTTCCAGTGACAATTGTAAATACGTATAGATTGTCTCTCAGGTGATGGAATGACTATCGCAGATGCCCTCCCGCTTTATTATGAAATCCACATACGTGTAATTGTGTCGTGGTGGAATGACAATCTTCGGAAATGCTTTAATCTCTGGTTAAGATTTACTCGACGATTTGATTAGGGAATTGTGATTCAATCTTAGGCTACGATTTAGACGATATTTTGGTAGATGGAAAAAAGATTATGAGAAATCACTCTAGGTCATTTTGGATCTTGAAGAACTTCAAATTAATTATTCTATTCCTTAAAGTTTGAAAAATGATTCAAAATACAAAAATTCAAATTTAGCGTTTGTTATTTTCCCTTTTCAAATTACCCGAATGTCGTTTAAATTGAAGTCTAACTTGTGTACAAATTTCGTATATTTGTAATCTTTGTTTTACTGTGTGTCGAAAAATCATCCTCATTTTGAATTATTATTTCCTGTATTTTAAAAACCTTTCATTGTATCTTGTTAATCTTTACCTTCCTCGTACCTCGTGAATTTTGAACATTGTAAAAATCCTTATCAAATAGCGTTATTGGTCTTTACATCTTAGTTAGGTTATAGTCGAGTTGTTATTCGAGGGATCTAAAAATAGTTCGGATTGATGATGTAAGAAATATTTTTTAAGGTTGAAAGCGTTCGATTGAATAATTGAAAAAAACCTATTGGTTCCTCCGTCTTGTAGATAATTTATTCAAAGCAAAATATTTTCACCTATTTTGTTTTTATTTTTTTTATTTATTTTTTCCATTTTGATATAAAAATGTTGATGGTTATGATAAAAGTACTCTGAAGAATGTTTTTGATTTTGGAATTTTCAGTCAGTTCTGAACTATGGAGTTACATTTTGGGGGGGAGATCGGTCAACAATAGATCAACTTCTCCAACTTCAAAAACCAGCGGTAAGAATTATTTATCATTTCGAGTTCGCATGCGCGTACATCGAAATTTCTCGTTTGTCGTGATTTTTGATTTCGTTTAAAGGCCCTGCCTGTGGGAGGGGGAGGAGTAGTGGTGTGTTTCACGTATACGTCGTATTGTAGCTTTTTTTTCGTTTCGTGGTGTAAGGATGGTAGAATGGGTCAATTTTCACTGGATCGTCGGTAATAGTGATTTATATTAATTTCCGAGTAAGAAATTGAATAATAAATAATTGTAATTCATACATCATTTTCTTTTCGGAGAAGTGTACAGTAACACGGATATTTTGCCTTGTTTTTCGAAAATTAAACGATGGTGAGAGAGGGAAGGTCAGAAAGTTGTATCCAAACTTCGAAAAGACCTGGTAACATTTTCATTTCCATCTCGATTTTATTTTTACTCCTATGCAAGTCTCGCCCTCAAAATTGCACCATATTTATTAAAAGAATTACAAATTTGAATGAAATTAATGAATTTTGGCCAAAAATTGTATCAGTTTAGATTATTATACTCTAAACTGCCTTTGGTGCCCATTTTTCACCTTTACCCCATTTTTTAGCGGTACTCGAAGAAAACGATTTTTTTCGTATTTTCTAAATTTCCGATCAAAATAAAAAAAATCTCCTTAAAATGGTTTTGGTATAGATTTTTTAACCCAAAAATTAATATGGGACAATTTTTTTCATATTTCAACTTTGTGGGGGAAAAACTTGAAAAATGCATTTCAATTTTCGAGAAATTGCCGTAATGAGGGTGGGGGGGGGGGGCAGTGTTGCCAGAATTTTAGCATTATGCCAAAAATTATGCTAAATCACGCAATTTTTTTTCTTTCATTTTTGGCTTCCTGGCATCATAAAATTATGCCAGGAAGCCTAAAAACACCAAAAAAAATTATGCTAAATCTGGCATAATTATGCTAAATTGGCGACACTTGGGGGGGGGGGGGGTGACAGTAAAAAATCACAGACGATGATTTTTCTGGGTAAAAGTATCCATAAATTACGAATTTTCAAGGCCAATTTAAGAAAAATTTTCTCGATTTCTTACCTATAGGCAATTCTGAAAAACATGAAAAATGATGATTTTTTCCAACCCTTGAAAAAAGGGGTAAACATGATGAGTAAGGCATTAATTCATTTTTGAGTAAAACTATGCATATAAATACTATTTTTTTTAATTTTTGAAGTCGAATTTCAAAAGCAGTTGACGAGGAGTAAGAGTTGTGCGGAGGGAAGGAGATTTTTACCAGTTTTTTTTTCAGGTCTAAACACAACTTTCTGTCTACTTCTCCCAATTCAATTTAAAAAAAAAATAACTGAAACGAACCATTTTAGTAAGCAAGTCTGATTTCATCGTTTGGAAGAATAATTCTGGTGTTGCTTCCTCGAATTACTTATTTTTTTGTATTGGGGAAAGAGAAGAAAAGTAGGATAAGGGTTGCTCATGTAATTAATAATAGAACCAAAAATAAGTGAAAATTCAATTTAGAACAAAAACCAGTGAAAATCGACCCATTTTAATTGTCACCAAGTTTATGTAATTGCTCGATTGTTAAATTTTGCATGCGAATTTATTGTAAGGTATGATAATGAAAGTTATTAGGGCGAAAGTTTGAAAAATACCGAAGAGAAAACCGATTACTTTACGACTTGAATGCGGCGGTTTGTTTTTTCACCTTAGATTTAGGTTATCGATGAATTAGTAGAACATGCCTGTTTACTTAGTAGTTAGAAGTGTTGTTGAGCTTTTGATATTTGCGGATTGAAAATACATAATTTGCCTGATCCTATGGTGTCGGCTGATGAATCTAGTAATGGAGTATTTATTAATTATTTTGGTACATTTTGCAGGATATCCTGTATCCGTCTCGGGTATGTTAACAGTTCCTGTGTCAGCATCGATGTATCAGACTGTAGTTGCCAATATACAACAAATTAATAACGATGGGACCGTGCAGGTATGAAATAAGATGATTTCAAGGTGTCTTGATTATAAATGGTGGAGTTGGAGGACGATTCGAGATCAAAATCGTGGGAATTTTTCGCCCAATATCCATTTTAAAGAGTCCAGCCTGAAGCAAATTGGACAAATTTTCGTAAACAGTCTATTATAATTTTAAATAAAAATAACAAAAATCTATTGCTGGGTCTCTGGATTTGGAAACTTCTTTTTCATCATTGTTTGGTTCACTGCTTCTTCAGATTCAAAATAGGCAATATGTTTTACTTTTTTTCATTTTTCTGAATAGCTTTTGAATAATTTTGTTACAAACAGGATTTCGACAATCCAAGTTAAAATTTCTATCAAGTCAACTTTTTTCAACTCTAAATTTTTTCAGTTCCTTCAATTTTAAAATTTTTCCAATGTTTTTAATTTTAATTTTCTCAAATTTATTATTTATTATAATTTCGAAGATTTAATTTTTTCAATATCTACAATTCGATTTTTTTCAAAATTGGTTACAATTTTTCAATTTTTTCAATAAATTTTTTCAAACTTCAGTTTTCTCAAAATTTTTCAATTTTGATTTTGATTTTTGATTTTAAAAAAATTATATTTTCATTTTGAAAGTATGGAGTTGATTTTTTTAAATGCAAAAGTTGAATAAAATTAAGAAAAAATTTATCATTGGAAAAAATTTCGAGTTGGAAGAAAATTTTAAAGTTATGAAGTTGAAAAAAATTTAAAAATAAACTTGAAAACTGATACAATTTTGAAAAAATATTAGAGTTGAAGAAATAGAAAAAATCTACGATTGAAAAAAGTTGAACTTGAATGGTCGAAATCCCATTTGCAATAAAATTATTTAGGAGTTAGTATTCATATGGACAAATTTAGTCCTGGACGTCTTCCTGAACTAATCTAAGACACCTTGCGTCTCCTTGAGCCATTATCTTCAAAAAAAGTCATTTCAGTACAATTTATCCCCATTGCAGGTAACGCCGATCGTACACGTTCCGAAAATCGAACCCGGTGCGAACGTCGATGGGAGCAATTTGAACGGCGGCGGTGGTAACGGCGAAGTAGAAACCATCACCGTCGCACCCCATCAGGTGATTACAATGGCTGGCAGCAACGGCGAGCAGCAGGTTCTGCAAGTGATCTCAATTAAAGACGCAAACACGCTCAAGGCTCTAACCGGCGTTACGGTCAATAGTGAAATCAAAACCGACGAACCGCAGACAATAACACCGGATGCTCAGTAATCGTCGGAGATGTGAGTACCTAGATCTTTTTATCCCTCGATGTGCTGAACTTTGCAATTACTCTGCGTCGTCGTGTTGTCATTGGAAAAGCTAGTCTATTAAAGATTTCGTTTCTTTTTTCTTTTTTTTTTATGGCTTCGAATTATGTACTATTTTTAACCTATTTTTTGTGTATATTCTATTTATTTCCTTCTCCGTTTGAAATTTCTATTTTTTCTTCGCGAACGCATTTATTAAGATAAAATCTAATTACGAGTAGTTATCCGGCGAATGTTTATATTTGTGCGTAACCAAAAAAAGGAAAAAATTAGGAAGTCATTAATTTAAGTCGTTTTTTTTTCTTGTCTGTCGTATATTTTGTAGTTTGTAGGTCTCCTCTATCTCCCACTTGTATTTTAAGTATTAAGGTTTTATTTTGTTGTTGATCGTGGTACGGAAATCGTGCAATATGGATTAGGAAAAGAAAGGTGTTTTCGTGGGAGGCGAGGAATCGATTTGGAATTGTTGTAACTTCGCGCATTTTACATTTTTATTGTATTTGTGATTCGAGTTGAAATTAACGAATTTTTAAACTAATTTTTTTCAAAACTTTTTTTTACGTGTAACCTATTTTTTTTTCGTAAATTATTATTAATGTGAAACGTTGTAAATTTTTCTCGTTTTTTTTTCTTTTTTGCTATGCCCCCTTTCCCCGATTCTGAAAACAATACGAAATGAAGTATCTTCATGTATATACTTTTTGTACTTCGTATTCGTGGTAACAAGTTTTTTTATGTTGTTAGTTTCAACCTAGTCATAAATCGCTCTAGAAATATTGTTAAGCTTAGTTAAGTTATTTTTATTTATTTTTATCGACCATAGTATTTATTCATTGATTGAAGTATCGATGTTGGGTTGATGCGATGGTATAATGGAAAGACTAGAATTGGTATGGGTTGTTTGGGAAACAGTTACGAAATTATGGTTCTCTTTATTGATAAATGCGGTCAATTTTGGCTGCCAGTCTTTTTTTTTTTATTACCAGTAGTTTTTGTAAGACGATTGATCGACGATGAACAGGAAGTCTGGATCTTAATAGTTTCGGGTTTGGTTCCAAAAATTGTGGTTATGGTAGGTTTCGGTTTCGGTTAATTGGAAATTTTTATCGATGTTTCAATATTTTTTACGTAAATTGGGCACAATGTAATTTTAAATTAGAAATTTTTTGCTGCATTTTTTTGTTCTACTCGACAGCGTATTCAAATGACTGGTTGGCCATTAAATTGCAGCTACAGATTTCCTGTTTTCAAAAAATATAAATAATATAAAAATCCTAATTTCCTGTAATTCCAAGCGATGCATAGTCCTTATGTCAGTAGATCCCTATTGGTTTGTGTTTCTCGTTACTAAAATTACCTCATTACGAATTCGTTGGGTGGATTTTATAATGTTACGAAAAAATCGTATCTTATGACGTTATGAGTATATGTTTTGCAACCTAGTTCGAAATTTACGATAAACTTTTTCGTAGTTTGCTTTTGTTTTAAATTAACCTGACTTTTAGATTTTTTCGCTTGATTAGAAAATTCAGGATTTAGAATTCTTAACGAACCTGGAAAATAATTGTGTATTTTCGGATTTCAATTTAGGAGGAGTTTATTTGAAGGTTACGTTTCCAAACTGCCCAAAGTCCAAAATCTGTGTATGAGAAAAGGGACCCAGGTGTAATCTTTTTTTCAGTACACCTATGTCCCTTTTCTCATATACAGATTTTGGACTTAGTGCAGTTTGGAAACGTAACCTTCATTAGAGTTTATTTGAGTTTATTTGGTGAGTTCTTCAATGTTCATTTTTGTTACGGAAGAGACTGGTTAATTTTTAAAGAAATTAGAAAATGAAGGAATAATTTATGTATTGTTTTACTCATGACTCTCATGAGCAATGAACTGTTCACATTCGCAGAAAAAAATTTCCCCTGATAAACGATAGAAATTGGAAAATAGCAAGAATTTTAATGATTTTACAGCAAAATGCAATAATTTTCAATATTTTCCTCTTTCCTTAAATTTTTTAATCAAAGTATGTTTTTTTTGGCGAATTTTAAGCAAGAAAAATTGTACGAAAATTGGGAGGAAAATTCAGAAAATGGCAAAAATTTTCATTTTTCAGATCCACTAGACCCCATGAAAAAACTAGAAAACGTTTTTTTTTTTTCAAAATCACTCTTATTCTAAATCAGTGAAAATTCATCGATGAACAGGCAGAATAATTGCAGTACTGGAAAAATTGGCGAAATAATCTGATTTCCATTGAATTTGTACTGATCTAGCGAATTTCTTTGATTTCCTATTGATTTTCAGTAATTTTGCCAATTTTCTATTGATTTTCATTCATTTCACCGAATTTTCAGTGAATTTGCGGTGATTTCTCCTTGTACTGCAATTCTGACTGTGTTTCAGAGACCTTCAGTCAGTGGCGCCGGAAAGTGGGGTACAAGGGATGCATTGAACCCTTTAAAATTCTGTTGGGGGTGAGATAGGGATTTTCATGCTGTTTTTGGGCGTTAAAACCCCAATTTTGTCAAAGTTTCGCTCGAGAATGAACAAAATCGCAATTATATGAATTATTTGAGGCAACAGAGCGAAAGAACGCTCCTTTTTGCCCCCTGCCCTGAAAATCCTTCTAATATTCTAAGTCTTGATACTCGCTTCGTACCTAACCCCCAAATAAGCTTCCGACGCCACTGCCTTCAGTGATTTTCACTGATACCTATATAAATGAGAAAGTATTTGGAATAAAATTTCCAATTAATGAATAATGAAAATTTGTCCTCAGTAAAAATAAGTATGATTATTGAATGGTTTTTTAGTAAAATGAGTGAAATTTTTAGTCAATAAAAAAGCGGTAATCATGATATTATGCAAAAGGGCGAACAAATTCACCTCATGTCATCGTTGAATCAAGTTTGGTATTATTTTTTTCACCGGCAAAATGTGAAAATTTATTCTCAACTACAAATTTTTTTCCGATCACATTACTTTCGCTTTTCTTATCTTAAGGGGTAGGAGAAGGGGAGGAGGTTATAGATGATTTAAAAAATCGACTTTTTTCAAAGAATGCGCACAGTAATTTGCCACGCATAGATAAATGTCAAAACCGACAATTACCTACCTCAATTTCACTCAACCTATCGTCCAAAAAAATGTACATATTATTTCTCGTCAAAATTACTTTTTGGAAAAGTTACGACTGTTTTGTTTCATTTTTTCGACTCAAAATGCAGTCAGATCATTGCTTTGAAAAATTTTTCAGTTTGAAAAATTTTTTACAACTCGAACTTAATTTTTTCAGCCGGAGAACTGAAATTTTGTCATTAAGGGAGAGGAAGTCTGCTCCCTGACTACGAGCGATTTGGCCTTTAGAAAAAACATTTATTTAAAATTGACATGACTGAGAAATGAATTGTTCGGGTAATTTTTTATTTCTGGTTGAACGTCATTTTTCTAATTCAATTAATTTTCTTCTGTTGCATGAAATGTGCTATAATGAGTAACAAATGCTCCATTTTTGGGCATATTTTCAAAAAATGACCGGTCAATTTGAGAGAAATTGCACGAAAAATTAATTTTTTCCCAGAAAGTCTGACAACACTAGATTTTGACTAAATGAATTTTTTTTACGTTCACATTTGCTTTGAAACTGAAATCCTCCTTTTTCATTTTTTTGGCACGAGCTTGTAAAGTGACTTACCTATACCTACCTCCTCTGCTCACAACAAATACAAAATTTTGCTCCGATTATCTCGAAGAGCTAATTTTTTAAATTCAAATTTTCCATTTTCATAAATTCTTTTAATTTTTACTTTTTTGTATAGAGACAAATCGAAAAATTCAAGTTTTCGTTGATCTAGGTCTTTCTTCATTCGATCCAAAATTTTTCAAAATTAAGTCAAGACTTATCGTAGTTTTGAATCAGTTTTTCTCGAGTTTTCAAATTTATTCTTAACTGATTGGAATTGCTGACTCAGCCATTTATTCGAATCGAGGCTTGCACTATTTCGAAGGCATTGACACTTTATTTACATAGTTATTTTCATTGCACAAACTCGTGTGGTTTTCGATTATCACGTCTTATTTTTGTTTTCAAAATAAAAACCTTCCCTAGTGCTTTAGTTTTACAGTCATCGCTACCAAAATCATCGAAAAATTGATTTTCCTACATTCTTATTATTAAAATTTATCTCGGTAATGTACCTAATCAAAAAATTAACACGAACGCTTATTCTGATCTTTATCAGAGAACCAAGTGGATCTCAAAATTTTAACTATATGAGAGGTGCATGGTCGTTTGATAATTTCGGCATTATACGTAAGTTATCTTTTCTACTCGTACTGTAAAATTTATAGCGTTTTTTTTCCTTCTTTATAATACTACACATATTCCTAATTGGCCATTATACAGTTTGTATTCTTATTCCGACGTAAATGTGTAAATTTATCTTGTAATTCTTTATTATTTTGTTTTATTAATTTTAAACGTGCTGTTTTTGATACCAAATAATTAATTTTTTTTGAAACAGTTCTAGTGGTGTTTACGTATTTTTTTTTTACTGTATTTGCTACAATAAAAGACTGGGTACCTGATTTTTAATATAGAACGTAGTAAATGCTTGGTCGTAATTACAACAGAATAGTTAATAGTCGCTTAGGGTGTTTTTTTTTACCAGAATTAAAATATGTAACGTCGCGATTCTATTAATTTTTTTGTTGAATAAAATTTTTGTTGATGGCTTTTTATATTTAAAGAAAAACACCATGTATAGAGTACAAAGAAAAACCAACGAATTGACGTTATTTTTTCTTTTTTTTTTGTATGGGTAAGAAATTTGTTTTTTTTTGTGCCATAGGTTTTAAGAATTATTCGCATTAAGGTGTAAAAATATTTTTAGTATCGGGAAATACATTTTAATGGCGTTGTCTGTGAAAGGAAGGTTTATTGGTTTTTAGCACGTTTGTTATTGATTTTTCATTTTCCTATTTTTTTTTCTTTTATTTTTTTTTCGAGGAGTTTTGTTATTGTAATTTGAATTTGTTTGAGTTGAAATTAATTAAATTGTCAAGAAAGTTTGAATACATATGTAATATTTAGTCTTTTTTTTTTTTATTTAATTGTTGTATGTCGTGTGTTTACAATAAAAATATTATAATTTTATAAATTAATTTCGAATCGATTTTTTGAACGGGTGGTCGATTTTATACAATGTGGTGACGAGGTAAATGACACCCCCCCCCCCCCACCACGAATATAGAGAAAGTCGAAACATCGGGCAAAGAAAAAAAATCAAAAAATTGAGAGTGGTGTTTGTTGGAGAACAATTAAAGCTGATTCTGACATTTTTATAGTCTATCGAGTGCTTGGTATTTGAA
The DNA here is from genome assembly GCA_033439095.1 of Pseudococcus viburni. Taxonomy (NCBI): domain Eukaryota; kingdom Metazoa; phylum Arthropoda; class Insecta; order Hemiptera; family Pseudococcidae; genus Pseudococcus; species Pseudococcus viburni. The sequence goes on along the minus strand of JAVBJF010000229.1, from coordinate 330,592 downwards.
TCAAATGGGTGGAATCCGCGCTTATCAAATTTTTCCAAGGACAGACGAGTCATAAAAATGATGTTGTTATGTGAAATCATTACATGTACTTATGGTTAGTTCCTGTACGGTCAGCGATTTTTAACGATTACGAATATTCGCGAATGATACAAATTTGTATCCTAACTAGAGCTATTCTGGTAAATTTCACGTTTAGAAAGCTTCGTCATTGTATTGATTGAATTATCGGAATTTCATTCCTGTTGGTAATTTGAGTGAATAATCAGGATTTCAGGAATGATAAAACCAGAACGATTTGAATTTTAAATTTCCTTAGTACATTTTTTACCCATTTTTTTCTTCTTTAGAGAGCATCGTCGAATTATTTTTTATAACGATTTTCTCGCTTTTCTCAAATGATGAGGAAAAAATGGTATTTTTGAAGAATTTTATTCGAAGCGACGAAGAAATTATTTTTTTCACATTTTTCAGGCTTTGCAAAATTTCTTGATATTTTCATTTTGGACAATTTCTGCGTGGTTGGTCAAGATTTTTTTGTTTTCCTCTCCTTGTCAAAGTGTACTGCTTTTGTAGGACGCCAAATTTCAAAAAAATTGTTGAAAATGGAACAATATGTTCAAAACTTTAAATCTCATTAGAGAGAAAATTTTGGGGTTTTGGGATTGACACGAGAGAAGAAATTCTTGTAAGGCTTCCAAGGATCACTATACCTACAACTAGTACCTACCTCTTTTGGATTTCTGCTTCCTTTGATTCAATTTCGAAGGACAACATGTTTGCAACAGAATTTCTTGTCAATAGAAATTATAAGTGGTTAAATTTCAATCACTTTTCAACTTGTTTCCGGAATTTGAAGCTTTGAGACATACTTTATACTTCAAGGGGAAGAGGAAAGCTGAAACTCGATAGGAATTGTTTTCTAACCAGAAACATAAGTATTTGGAGGTGGGGGGTGGAAAAAGGTATTAAAAAAGACTGGCTAAATGTAATTATCTACTCAAATTTAAAATTGAAGATATTACGAACCATGAAAAATTTAATACATGTGAGCTTGGATATACCTAGAAACCACCCTTAGGTGTAAAAAATTGAATTGGTTATTGAGTGACACTGATTTTGGGCTTTTTAAAAGGAGTAGAATCAAAGAACCCCCAATTTTTGACGCCTAAGGGTGGTTTCTATATACAGGCTAACAATGTTGAATGGTTGCAAGAAACCAACATGGATTGTAAGAAATCGAATTCTTTTTTTTCAAAATTTTCATGAGAAATTTTGAATGGAATTCGAAAAAGTTGGTTTGAGGGCGGTTTCACGTCCTTAAGTGCCCCCAAAAGGGTTCCAAGGTTTAAAAATATGACATTTTTTCATAATTTCATTTTTTCTCGTTTAGAACCATTTTTAGAGCACTAAGAGGAAAGGTACAGCCTTCAATTTTTTTTCGAATTTCTTAAATTTTTTATCAGAGTTTTGTTTTTTTGTTGAGGGCGAAAGGGTCTTTTTTTGGTCTCTTGGGGCGTGCTATAACTTTTAAATCAACGTTTTCGGAATTTTCGTTAAATTTACTCTAAGTAGTATATGAATGAATTTTATTTCAAGTTTATATATTTTGAGGCCAATAATATTTTTGTTCGAAATTGACGAGTAAGGTTTCTAGAAAGGGGTATTTGGACCATCGACGGCAGACGGCAGTCCTTTTTCAAAAACGACGATTTTTAAGACGATTTTTAGTCCATTTCAAAAGAGCCTCGAAAATTTTAGAAAAAAATATTTTTAAAGATTAATTTTAGGTCGCTAATTAAGATCCAAGAATCTGAAGTCCGTTATGCGATTATTCAAAAATCGTGTTTTCACGCATAGATCGACCTTGGAGGCTTGGATTCGTGATCACTGATCAGCGATCTCGAGTTTTAGTCTTGGAGCAAAGTTACAGAAAATTTCGAAAACCCCATGAACTAAAACAACACTGTACGGTACCTTGGTCAATTCAATTCGGCAGCCACGTGAGGAAGAGGTCTAAAATTTTCTAGGAAGTTTTCCACTCAAAATAATAACCCCACTCTTACACTTTTCTTCAAAATTCAAGGTAAGTATGCTTTTTTTTAACATAGATATGTTATAAAGCTGGCGGTTAATCTATACAACAGAAAAAGCAAAAATATATGCATGTATTTTAAATTAATTCTTTTCATACTCATAGCCATTTTATTTTTGTTTCAAACGCTTTTTTCTCGAAAAGTTTATTTTGCACATTAGGTATGTTAAGTATGTTGATTTCTTGAAATCATGTCACGTATTAAGTTTCCTCTTTCTTAAAGGAAGTCATAGGCGGAACTAAGGGCGGGCAGGGGTGGGCCGGGCCCCGTTGAGAATTTTTTTGGCCCGACCTCTTTTTTCTGGCCAATTTTGAATTTTTTTCCAAATTCCAAAAAAAAAAATTGGTTATTTTAGTAGGTATGGTGTGAATATTGAATATTCGCGATGTGAATATATTCAAATACGAATACTCGAATATTTACACCACACTAGGTTATTTGAGTACCTATTGTAAATCTGCGTATTATGCGTAACTTTTGTAATTTTAATGTATAAGTTTCAAAAAACCAAAATTATTATTACTCATTTAAGGTCATTTGGGGTAATTGTAAACATGGGGTAATTGTAAACAAGTCATGCTTTAAATACTTAAATGCATCTAGCGAGCTGGAGTTGCCAAAAATAAAAACTTTGAATAATTGGTCTTACTATAATAAAGAACTTCGGGTTCTTGGTGACAGCTGTGATGAAAAATTTCGCGATGAAAAAAACATGATCTCAAATTTCGGTTTTCACACAATCTACGTAGAATCTTCAAAATTCGAAAAAAAATAGAAAAAAGTAAAAAAGTTGGTGTTTGATGCATTAATTTAGTTCTACAGACATTCAAAAATGATGAAATTTAATTCTTATGATTTTTAAAGCTGAGAAATTAATTTTCTGCAGCATTCAGAAATACCCATCAAATTTTTCAGGTGTGGGGTAATTGTAAACACGTGTTATTTAAATAGGATTCACAAATTTAAACACAAAATATCATTTTTTTTTGTTATGATTTTTTTTCACGAGTTAGTTTTTCCACGCGTTTAAATATTTAATCTGTATAATTTTTTTCCAAATTATGCAAAAAAAAAACCGAGAGATACGTTTTTTATGGGGTACAATGTATGCATTTACATTTACCCCATCATTGTGGGGTAAATGTAAATATTCTTGTCCAATTGTAAACGAAGTCCATAATTTCGGAATGAATAATCGAATCGATGAAAACAAACCGCCATATTACTCCTCATACATTCATTGATACATGGAAAAAATTTCAATCACTTTGCTTTCTTACTTACAGAGTAAAACGAAAAAGAGTATCACAAAATCGGTTCAATTTTCCGAAAAATTTACAATTACCCCAATTGACCTTACATTACTTCAAATTTTGTAGCCAAATGTCTACCAACTCTATTATTTAAAAAAAAAAATGACATGTTTGAGCGAATTAATTTTTATTTTATCAAGTGTACTTGAAATTTTACATTTTGATTTTGAGGTCCCTTTTCATAACTGACCCTCTCAACCCCCCCCCCCCAAAAATCGTATAAAAACCTTGCCCACGCTTGGCCCTTTGTGCCCTGGCAAAAAAATTCTGGTTCCGCCTATGAAAGGAAGGAACTGCTTGAACTCATGAAGTATTCACTTCCGATTTGAATGAGAGTGACATTTTTGAAAAAAGCTGTCATAGCTAATTTATTTTATTTATTGGAGAATTTTGGAATACTACAAAAATATATATTTTCAACCAAAATAAACAAACAATAATTACTTTTTCTGAAAAATTCAAAATTTTGAAACTTTCAAGTTTTTTTTTTTGAAAAGGAGAGTAGTTAAATATTGACCAAAAAATCTATAATTTTATTTTTTTCACAATATCCATTTGCCAACATTTATAAAAATTCAAAAAGTTGTAAAACGACCCAGCTAGAGCCTTCAGAAAAAAATCAATTTTAAAAATTTCCCATTATTTTTTGGCACGATTGGTAAAACTCCAGACGACAAAATGAGGTATATCCGTTGTTCCCGTACCAATAAATTGCTTTTAATTAGTACGCCAACATTCCACGTTACCGAACTACAAAATTTTGGAAAAAAACTGGGAAATCCCTAAAAAGTAGATAAGTTGGAAAATTAAATTTTTTTTTTGGAAAAATTAGAGATTCACTCACGCACTACATATTGCTTCGTCACGCTTCTAGTTATTTTTCTGGGGCAATTTTAATGATTTAACGATATAATTAAATTTTCGTCATTGATATCGCTCCCAATTTCTGCCTCGTCCAATTTTAAGCTCCAGGTATACTGCGTAGTGATAATTAAACGATTTCCTAATAAAATAACCAATTTCTCCCGGAAAATGATAACCATTGCTTTTCATTAGAAATGAAAAATCATAGGTATTTTATATACGCAACCTAGCTACATTTGCCCTGGTAGCTATTTGTACTTACTAGCTGAGTGCTATCCATTTTATCTCGTTATTGAGTCAATTCATCTGATAGACCGGGGGAGGGGTATCAATTCGTCGAAGAAGACAATATGGTATGGAAAATCATCCAATTTTATCGAAATTTTTGAAAAATTGATTTGTTTGAAAATGATGACTCAATTAATAATAAATATCGTATCTACCGAAGTACCTATGATAAAAGGCCGATATCGTTTGGTTCTACGCCACTATGTGAAAATAAGTTGCATTGGAAACACTTAATTAGTTTTATTCGTATTTGTAATTTTACCGCAACCTGGAAAGTGCCTCTAAAAGTTTTGTTACTGATTTTGAAATTTCATTTCTGAAGATCGAAGTTACCTATATCTTAATTACCTCGTGATTTTTCATTTTCGTTGTAAAACTGTTTCATTTTTTAATTTTGCTTTCCACCGGTGTACGCAAGTGTAGGTAAACCACAGTTCAATCGTTTGGTAAGTGGATACTGGATACCTATTTCATTAATTTTTAGTTATCATCTTAAGTACCTATACTCATTTGCGAAATTGAATTCTCAATTTGGTATCGATTTGCTTTTAAGACTGCACCAGTGTTTTCATTTTCCCCATCTTATGAGACATTTTTTTTGTTCAGACATTTTTAAATAGGTACCTAATATTTCTCAGAAAGAAATTTAGTGAAATATTCATTGTGAATCAAATTCGAATTTTTTTAGTATTTTATTATGGCCAAACGATTCAAAGGCCAAAAAATTGAAAAATTGTGAAAAAAAAACAAATTTTGAAAAACCTATAGAAAATTACATTAAAAAAATAAGCCAAAAGTTTTTTTCACAAAAATTGTAATTTTTTCATTTTTTTAAAAATTGTTCTACTTTTTGAGCTGCAGTGTTTAATATGATTTATTAATACCTTATCTAAGAAGGTTCTCCAGGTGAAAATAAGTTTCTGCTCGATTCTGATTCCTCGCAGATCGAAAATCTTAGCCCACAATTTGTTAATTTAACATCAAAAGTACATTTAAAGTTTTTTCAGAATCGGCCTAGTTGGTTGATTATGTAAAAAAAATGTGGCATTGCAGAGGTAATCGATAGGTACCTCGATACCTTTACCTACATATGGTTAAAATTGAGTTACGTATTCACATAGAGACCCTTTTTAGATACCCAATTATTAATAAATCAAATTAAACATTCTGGAGCTCAAAAAGTTGAGAAATTGAAAAAATTACGATTTTTTATGAAAAAACACTTTTGCTCATTTTTTTTAAATTGAATTTTCTGGTCGGTTTTTTCAAAATTTGTTTTTTTCGAATTTTTCCAACTTTTTGGCCCTTGAATTGTTTAATTTTATGTATTATTAACATCTAAAAAGTGTTCTTCTGTGAATAACTCAGTTTCAACCATATCAGCTCGTTGCCTGCGTAACACCACATCAATTAAAAATAAGTAGGTACCTAACAAACGATATAAAGTTAATCATCTGTTTAGTGAAATTTATCTCATTTTAACGCAACGATTACTCACCAGTTTCATGATCATGAATCATAATTAATTTGATAAATTTACCTATATTTATTTTTGATCAAGCATGGTCTTATTCCAGGTATCGTTTTTATCGAAGAACATTCTGAGAAACTGGTAAAACCCGGCTTTTGAGATGAATTCAAAACTCGGCTTAATATTTTTCTTTTTGATTGCCTTGATTCATACAACAATAGCAACAGGAACTCCTCCTGTGATAAGGGAGCCATCGTTGGAAAAAGTAATATTGTTTAAAGCGGCTCAAAATGGCACAAAAATTAACTGCAGCGCTTCTGGAGGTCTTGACCGAATGTAAGAAAAATTATGCCTCTTAGGCTTTTACAATTAAGTGATGGTAACAAATGAGTAATCAATTTGGGTATCGAACTTTTTCAGATACTATAAGTGGGAAAAAAATGAAAAAATCATCAATGAAGTCAACGACACAACATCATTGATTATCGGAAATCCTACAGACAAAGGTAATAGATTGTTTGTAAACTACCTATTTAATTAAGTACGAGACTTATCCACCAAATTCCCAAAAATTTATTAACAGGTAGCTTGGTACTTCTGAAAGTGCTAGAAACTTTTAAACTCGTAAGACTACTTACGTATCAATAACTACATATAAATATTCCTGGTTGCAATTGCCTATTTAAAATAGGTATTCCAGCATTTGAATATCAAATAATAGGTAGGAAATTGAAATAAAAAACGCAAAATGGAACGATAATTGCTTCTGACTCATACCTACATTCCAATCAAATTGTTTCAATTATTAGTTTGCATTATCTATTGAAATTCTATAGCATGATGATAAAATACATATGTATATGAAGCTATACCATCATCTATGGCGTTTGATGAGCACTTTTTAATGATTTATCATTTACGTAGGTACTTATTCGTGATCTAAAAAATCTCCGAATTATTGTTTTCCATTAAAAAAAAATACCTTATTTCATTAAGTACCTACTTTTCTACCAATTCTCACAGGTAAAAACACTCAAGTACATTTGAGAGAGAGGAGATGAATCTCGATAGGAGGATCCAGTGGCGTAGCGAAGTATTTTTCTGGAGGGGGCGGGGGGCGTTTTCGATTTTTCCAACTCTGAAACTGAAATTTGCCAACTTTAGAGATGAAATTATAATCGCACCCAGAAATTATTTAAGCGAGGGGCTGAGAGTTCGTGTAAAATTGGGGGGGGGGGGCATAAACAGATTTGAGCAGAGAAAAATCGGAAAATTGCGGAAGTTTTTGGCGCAAATAACACAGGGCGACAAAAAAAATGTTTTGCTCTGTTTCTGGGTTCTCATGCCGAAATTCTGTTTCTAGACATCAAAATACATCACCTTGCTCAATCCTGGCTTCTAAAGTTTGCTTTGAGGGGGTGGGGGGCCAAAAAACTGATTTTTCGAGGTCAATATGCCTGAGCATTACAAAAAAAAATGAAAAAAATGTTTTTTGGACTAATCTTGTAGGAAATTTCACGGCGAATCCAATGCCGCGAACCGCAGACTCCCGTCTCTTTTTTAAAAAAAGTTACAGCTCATTCTTTCCAAAATTTTGTGAAAAAATCGCATTTTTTTGTTTTTTTTCGCAAAGAAGTGAAATTTGAGAGAAAAGTAAGGGTTTTAAGGCCATAATGACCATGGTGAGAGTTGTAGGAAATTTCACGGCAAATCGAATGCCGCAACCCGCGGACCTCTATCTCTTATTGAAAAAAAGTTACAGCTCATTCTTTACAAAATTCTGTGGAAAAAATCACATTTTTTGTGCTTTTTTCGCGAAAAAGTGAAATTTGAGAGAAAACTAAGGGTTTTAAGAATGAGCTGTAACTTTTTTTCAAAAAGAGATAGAGGTCCGCGGGTTGCGGCATTCGATTCGCCGTAAAATTTCCTACAACTCTTACCATGGTCATTATGGCCTTAAAATCCTAACTTTTCTCTCAAATTTCACTTCTTTGCGAAAAAAAAACAAAAAAATGCGATTTTTTCACAAAATTTTGGAAAGAATGAGCTGTAACTTTTTTTAAAAAAGAGACGGAGGTCTGCGGTTTGCGGCATTGTATTCGCCGTGAAATTTCCTACAAGATTAGTCCAAAAAAATATTTTTCATTTTTTTTTGTAATGCTCAAGCTTATTGACCTCGAAAAATCAGTTTTTTGGCCCCCCCACCCTCAAAGCAAACTTTGGTCAAAAATATATTTTTTCCTTTATTAGTTACATAAAAGCAACCCAAATTTGGCAATGAGAACCCAAAAACAAAATTCGTGTCGCCCTGTGTAATCAATACACTCCTAAAATCTGAATTAGTAAAATTTACCTGCTTGAATCAGTGAAATGAATTTAATTGAAGATGAGTGAGTTTTCACTGATCTTTCAGTCAAGTCAAAATTATTGATTTTTCTTGACAAAAATCGAATTGAGCTGTAATTTCAGCTAGATGATCTTAATCTTATGAATAGAATTACCTACAGTATGAAAAGTTTTTAAAATGAAAATTGAAGAAAAAGGTGCTTGCAAAATAGAACTTATAAACTTTTTGAAAAATTCAATCTTTGTTCCGTTTTGCCTAAAAATTATTAATAGGTAACCAGAATAAATTCATCCTTTACTATATCCATTGAACTCTTAACAAATTATTATACCTCAAAGCTTTAAAAAAACTTTCCGCAATGTTTCAAAAAATATTTAAATTTTTCAACTTTAAGGACCCCTTAGCTCCTCAAAGAAGGGGTTCAAGTAAACTATTACCTCAGAGCTTCGCGTACAAAAGTAAAATAATTTCAACACATTCAAATTCGGATTGGCTTTTACAGATAATCTTACCTGTAATCGTTCTTTTTCAATTTTGGAATAATTCAGACTCCTGCTGAAGGTTTTTTTATAGGTATATGAAATTAACAGAGGACGAATCGACGATTCTCTTTCCAATTTAATGTAATACAAGTATACCTAGGTAGATATACTATTCATTGGTTGTATTGTGTACAGCTAAATATCGATGTTTCGCCTCGAATAAGTACGGTTTGGCCGTGTCAAGTTCAGTTGTTCTTCGTGAAATTAATTTTCTCGAACCAGAATTAAAAAATGTAAGCGTACCGATAGACAAACCTTTCAAGCTGAATTGCAACATATCGACGGATTTAGTAAAAAATGTTGAGAATCATTGGACCCTGAAAGTAAGTAAATTTGTACTTATAGATGTCTTACTTATAATTAATACTTAACAAGGACTTATCTACTTACCTATTAATTAAAAAACACTAGCACGTGTCTAAATCCCTGTTCATATGTACTATTAGGACAACGATTCAGGTAACTTTGCAGAGACCGATGAAGATAAAATATTAGATTCGAATGGAAATTTATGGTTTTCAAAGATTAAACCGGAAAATATTAACCAGGTCTACGTTTATAAGCTTCGTTCTGAAGAGTGCGTATTTGCTTTTATCATTAAATAACATTTTTTCTGACGTCAGATGAAAAAAAATACGTGAAAAAATCTAATGTTATTTCGAATTTTTTCTTAAAAATTAATTCATGTATTATTATCTGTTACAGAGAATGGATTCCGGTTTGCGAAACAACGTTAATGCAACAAAATGAAATACTGCCTTTCAATTCAACTGATCCCAAAAATTTTTTTGTGAGCGAGAAGGATGAAATTGCTGAGCTGAATAATAATAAAACATTATATTGCATGTACTATGGTGAAAAGTAAGTTTGATTTGAATAATTGAATTTATCATTACAGTGTGACACAGAAGTCTTGTCTACTTGAAACACTTCTCAATATCTCAGAAGTCAGAACTGAAAGGAGATACCAAAACGGTTCAAATGGCAATGTGTTCTTGGCGACTAGAACATTGAAGATCGGTACCTAATCAAACTTTCAGTCGTACCAATAGGATGTTCATAAATCGGGAAACCGGTTTGGGTCAAAAATTGGGAGTCTGGTTTTCTTATTGAAATGGAGTCTACACACTGACGCGATTAAAATGCGATATGTTCTTTTGAACCGGTTTAGCAGTTTCGAACCAGTTGTCAATAATATCCGAAAAAGTGAAGATTTGAAAAAAAAAGTTTGAAACAAAAGTTGTAGAGAATTAAAAAACAATCATTTTTTGTTCCATAAGTTTTCTTCCATCTTGCAATGGAAAGAAGTTATGATACGAGAAGAACTCGAGTATAATTTTTTCTTTTTCAAGCCGTAACTCTTCTCCATTGCCAGATGAAAAAAAAATTACAGAACGTAAATTGTTCAGTGTTTAAATCTCTACAACTTTTATTTCACCTTTTTTTTTTGATATCTCCACTTTTTGATGGCTGGTTATCGACTGGGGGGGGGGCACCCGAGAAATTTGGAAAAATTGGATTCATCTTACACCGGTTTTAAAAAAGTGAAGATATCAAAAAAAAGTGTGAAATAAAAGTTGTAGAGAATTGAAAACTGAACAATTTACGTTCTTTAATGGTTTTCTTATCTGGCAATGGGGAAGAGTAACAGTTATGGCTTGCAAAAGAAAAAATTACACTCGAGGAGTTCTTCGTACTATAACTTCTTACCATTACAAGATGAAAAAAAAAACGTATGGAACAAAAAATGATTGTTTTTTAATTCTCTACAACTTTTGTTTCAAACTTTTTTTCATATCTCCACTTTTTTGGATATTATTGACAATTGGTTCGAAACTGCTAAACCGGTTCAAAAAAACATATCATATTTTAATCGCGTCAGTGTGTAGACTCTATTTCAATAATATTTCAATAAGAAAACCAGACTCCCATTTTTTGACCCAAACCGGTTTCTCAATTTGTGAAATCCCTGTTGGTAGAACCAGTGGCGTACCGAAGGCATTTTCCAGGGGGGGGGGGAGAAGAGGTGAAAATCCCAACTCAAATTCTCAAAATTCCCAACTACATATAGCCGTATCAGAATTCTGGAGGGGGGGGGGGTGTAAAATTCAAATTTGCGAACCAATCCAATTTTTTTCAAACTTTCCCGACTGATTTCTTAAAATTTACATGTAGGTACTGATTTTTCCCCAAGTCGCGAAGTTTTTTGATTTTTTTTACTCGTTTTCGTCATTTTTGCGAACTTTTGAAGTTTTTACAACCCATTACTATATGACCCTTTTTGAGATAAGAAATCTGAATAAATTTTTCATTGGTTAGGTGCTCCAAACAATTTTTTTTTAAACCTACAAGCAATGTCATTGTAGTTGAAAAAACATACGAAATAGTTTATTTGCCTTCAGCGAAGAAAGGGTGGAGTTTTGAAGAAAAATTATAATTTTACATCAATAAAATTTTGTAATCTCAATGTAAAGAATAGGGAGATGGATTTGGCCCGAGCGAAGCGAGGGCGAAAATTTTAGAAAACCTCAAATTGAATGTGCAATAAAATAATGTTTTGGAAAAATAAACTTTAATGAAAAATCGACTGTTTCTACTTTGAAATGATTAAAGCAGAAATATATCATGGCCGAGCGTAGCGAGGTCGAAGCTTTTGAAAAATTAGATTTTCAAATATCAAAAATAAGTTTTAAGGAGAATAAGAACAATGAAATTAATTGGAATAATTTTGAAGAAAAAAGCGAAAAAATCTCTTTTAAATTACAAGTACAACTAAGTATAAAATTTTTTTGGTTGACGAGTGAAAATTTTCAAATTGCAAGGTAATTAATAATTTTTTTTCCAAAAAAGCATTTATTACAACGGTTTAATAATTATTCGCTGGGAAAATGATAAATTTTCAGTTGGAAAAGGTTGGGAAAATGACAAATTTTCCCAACTAAAAAGTAAAAATTTTGTTGATTTCCGACTGTTAAAATAGGTAACCATTTTATTTACTTATTCATTTTTCATTAAAAAAATAAATACTAATCGTCCCAACTGACATTTTTACTCGTCACTTGGGAGAACGACCAATTTTGAGTTGGAAAAATAACCATTTTTGAGTTGTGAAAATTACCAATTTTGAATTGGGAAAATTACCAATTTTGAGTTGGGAAATTTACCATTTTCGAGTTGGGAAATTTACCATTTTCGAGTTGGGAAAATTACCATTTTCGAGTTGGGAAAATTACCATTTTCGAGTTGGGAAAATTACCAATTTTGAGTTGGAACAAGTGAAAATTTTGTTGATTTCCAACTTTTGAAATAACTATTTTATTTATTATTTTTCATCAAAAAAATTAATCCCAACTGTCCAATTTTCCCAACTGATGTGTTGAAATGTTCAATTTTCCCAACTCACAAGTAAAAAATTTCCTCAGGGGGGGAAGCTCCCCCCCTCCCCCCCTATCGGTACGTCACTGGGTAGAACTGAAAGTTTGATTATCGATCTTCAATGTCCTCGTAGCCAGGAACGCATTGCCGTTTGAACCGTCTTGGTATCTCTTTTCAGTTCTAAGATATTTAGAAGTGTTTCAAGTAGACAAGACTTCTGTGTCATACTGTATAACTCATCTAGATTTCATAAAACCAAAGACATCACAATTTATTGTAAAAACAGTATCCAATTTTTCCAATACCACGCCCCACCCCCTCCTCCCACTTGAAAATCATAAAATACGATACTTCATACGATACTAAAGTATGTCACTATTGATTAGAATTTTTTTTGAAACAATCAGAAGTGGGGAAAGGGAGTGAAGGTGAAAATATCGAAATATTAATTGATCAAGGGTTTATCTTCATCTTGGGTGTTCCATTGTACTATTGAAAGTAGGCGCATTCCATGTCAATTCGACCAGGTTTTGACCTTGGGTCTTCCGATTTGACTCAAAAATTTTTTACGCGTTCCCCTCGATGTGTTTTTTTTTGTTTCCTTCCCTGGGTTTAGACATCAAGGTCTATCAGCCCATTTACAGTAGAACAATTGTTTAATGAAGGAATCACCGTCATTTCGATCCTATTCCTTCAGGGGGGAGGGGGTGGCCCTTGTAATTTTCGTATAATTGGAATTTTTTGCGAAATGGCTAACCTTTAAAGGCTTATATCTCGAGGTTGATTAGGCACAAAATGATTCTGTTTATAGAATTGAAAGATGACTTATGAAAAAAAAACTTATGGAACAAAAAATACTGAGACCTCAATTATTTGACCTAAACCGGTTTCTCAAGGGGTGGACGCCCTGTGTGTAGCCTTTAAAATAAGGCCATCGACCTTCAATGCCCTCATCATTCGGAACACTATGCTGTTTCAACCGTCCCCGTATCTCTTTTCAGTCTCAACATACCTATTGAGAAGTATCTCAAGTGGACAAGTCCCTTGTGCCATACAGGGTGTTCCAGGAGTGCCCGTCCATACTTCATTTTTGGATATAACCGGGTATCACAAAAAAAGTTGGATGAACAAGTTGCCTATCTTGACAATTGAAGGGGCAAATTCTGTTTTTTTTTTTAAGCCACGTAATTTTTTTTCAACCGTGGGAATGGATAGTACTTTAAAAACTGAATAAATTTTCATTTCAAGACTTTTTGCCTAACTTGAAAATTAAAGGGACTACAAAAAATTTTGTTCAAAGAAAATGATAAAGAAATCAACTAATCAAGGGAATGGATAGTACGTTGAAAATTGAACAAATTTTGTTCTGAGAACTTTTTGCCTAACATGAAAAATGAAGGGGCTACGGGTCATTCAAAATAAGTAGGCTTTAAAAAATTTTCAAATTTTTTCCATTTTGAATGACCCGTACCCCCTTTATTTCTCATGTTAGGCAAAAAGTTCTCAGAACAAAATTTGTTCAATTTTCAACGTACTATCCATTCCCACGATTAGTTGATTTTTTTAGAATTTTTTTGAACAAAATTCTATGTAGACCCTTCAATTTTCAAGTTAGGCAAAAAGTCGTATATGTAATGAAAATTTATTCAGTTTTCATGGTACTATCCACTCCCATGGTTGAAAAAATAGTTTACGTGATTTTTTAAAAAACAGCATTTGCCCCTTCAATTAGTGTTGCCAATTTAGCATAATTATGCCAGATTTAGCATAATTTTTTGAAGGGTGTTTTTTGGGTTCCTGGAATCATAAAACTATGCCAGGAAGCCAAAAATGAAAGAAAAAAAAATTGCGTGATTTAGCATAATTGTTGGCATAATGCTAAAATTCTGGCAACACTGCCTTCAATTGTCAAGATAGGCAACTTGTTCATCTAAATCTTTTTTTAGTGGTACCCGGTTATATCCAAAAATGAAGTATGTACGTTCACTCCCGGAACACCCTGTATACCTAGTATTTTCGTGATGAATTCTGTATCTTCGGAATCTTTACAACCAAAATGATAAAGCTGCCTATTAATTAATAATTCTTGCTTATTCGCAGCTCTTCAGTAACCGTCACTACGACTTGGACAAAGAACGGCGAGCACTTCGCAAACACGGAGAGAAAATCTGACAAATATATAAAAATAGAAAAATTCCAACCCAAAGATGAAGGAAATTATGCATGTGAAGTGCGTTTCAACAATAAAACACTCAGAAGTCATACCTTTTCACTAAAAATCGGTTAGTATAATCATATTAATTTATGATCACAATCGCACTCAATGTATAAAACTTTACGCATTCAATTGGTAGGTAAACCTTATTTAAAAGAAAAACCAGAAACCCGTGATATCCCTGAAGGTGAACAACAACCGGCTGTAATAAACCTCGAAATCGGCGGTTTTCCAGAACCGCAAATCTATTTCACATACAACGGGACCGACATTGAAAAATGGGAGAATTTATACTTCAATAAAATCGTTTTTTACAAGAATGCCAGCATCGAAATCAGGAATATGTCTCTAAATGATACCGGAAGTTATGGTTTTTACGTGTATAATGATCATGGATCCGTTTACAAAGACGTCTTTATTGCTGTACTACCTCGTAAGTTTAATGAAATACGAAATCTATAATAATTTCTGGTACGTATTTTAATTTTTTCAATTGTCGTTAATTTTCAGCCAAGCCGCTCCAACTCACAAGTGGATTTAATGAAACCATACTTGTTCCCGTCGTAAACAATACAGCAATTTTTAAATGTCCCGTAGATAGTTTTCCTCCAGCTAAAATTACGTGGTTGAAGTTGGACAATGAAGTGAAAATTATTGTCGATGACAATCATACGAACATTTCGGCCGATGAATTAACGTTAACTATTACGTAAGAAAATCCATCTTTCACAGCTCGAATTAGAAAGCTTATATGTAAATATAAACATTTTATGCATTTTTATAGGAATTTCACCAACGATGACTTGAAAAAATACAATTGCACTGCCAAAAATGAAAAAAATGAAAAAAATGAAAAAAATGAAATAAAAGTCCAATTTATTGTACAATGGAATCGTAAGTATACAACACAGGTACCTATTTAAAAAGTGAAAGTGTTTGAAGAAATTCACCCAGAATATTGTTTCAAAAAGGGGAGGGAAGTTCCATTTCCCAAATATAAAATCGTTGGTATTCTACTGACCCTATTTGAATTTAATTTCTATAGGACATTTTTTCAGATAGCAGTAAATTAAACTGGTGTTTTTTGTCAAACGTTTCATTGATATGGAATATTTTTTATCCAAAAACAGATTTTAATTTTTTTTTAAATTTCTTACAGCAAGTCAGGAAAATCAAAATTCACCGAAAAGCTCAAATCCTTTACCGCTCATCTTACTAGTGATTGCGATAGCCGCAGTCGTAACAGGCGCAGCAGTATACGTTCACAGAAGAAATTCTCAATCCGGGGAATACCACGCGGCGGAGGCTATAGGCATCGAAAGTGAACCTGGAACATCTGGATCGGTCAACCCCAGACGGAGTTCTGTTAATGGAATTGCAACAGCTCAAGTATAATGAGTGACTTGAATTAAATAGTTTTAGTCCTTTTTTATATTATTTCTCTAAAGAAAACTCGAAAGGTTTATCTCCTATTAGTATGTTCTTTCTCGTTTTATTATTTTTCGAAATGTACTGATTTTTATGTTTAAAAATTTAATATTCGTGTAGGTAGTTTTCATAAACTAAGGTAGCAAGTTGTTGAGTAGCTGTGTTTCTTATCAATCAAGTTAGATGAGTTTTTTCGTACGAGATATTCTCGTAAAATTATTTATTTTTAAGAACAGTATTTTATCAGCTGCGCTTTGTTCCTAATAAGTAATAATAATTTTGAGTTGATAGTTTTATTGATTATTTTTACATGTTTGTCACAAATTTGCGAATAAGTATTTCCTATGTTTTTTTAAAAAGTATTTATCAAGTTGGAAAGTTTTTTCTTTAAAAAATTATCTAATTGTGTGATTACCTATATTTCAAATAATTGAAGTTATATGTATAATATAGATAGGTAGTAGATAATTATCAAGTGTTTTTTATCCGAATTTAATTTTTTTTAAATAAATGAAATAATTTTCTTCTACGCTGAGTTTTTAAATGAAAAGTAAAATAGAATGAAATGGAATAGGTACTTCAAAAAAAAAAAAAACGGTACCTAAACATTTTACTCCTTGACTCCACCTTTACCCTTACACAGTCACCCACAAAATTGAAAAAATGATTTTTTGAAAATTAAAAAGAAATGAAAATTTTTTTAAAAAGGGAATTAATTCAGATGTTTTTTATTTTCAAAAATTTAGATCTCACTTTTCACCTTATATAAGTATCTCATTTTCCGGAAGTACATACTTCGAAAAATTAAATTTTCTTGCAGGTATTTCGTATTTCTCAAATTTACTGTAAAAAATTCAAATGAGCCAGGAGAAAAAGTCTTGAGATGATCATACTTGGATCAATATATGACAATGCTGAAAAAAATGTATAAAATATTTTTGATTTTTTTTTGGTTGGGATGGCATGAAAAAAGTCATCGGCGCAGAATATTCGACATGACTCTTCATCTTGGCCTTTTTTTCAAAAATGAATAAAAAAGAGTTGCGTACCTATTGCTGTATTTTTCCAAAATTGAGGAAATGGTGGAATATTAATTACCTTAAGGATTTTTTTTAGTTTTTTCGTTTTTTCCAGAAAATTTAAACAAGCAGGAAAAATTGATTTTTCCAGCTGAAAAATAATTTAGGCAATGGCGAAAAATGGGGCCCAACGGTACTTTTGGGTAAAAATATCGATTTTAATATCATTTTTGGAAACAATTTTCCTCTTTAGTCAATTTTTCCAAGGAATAGTTGAATTTTGAGAGTAAGGTAAATGGTGGATTGGCGAAGAGAATGAAATTTTTGCCAGGTCTTTTTGAAGCTTAGACGTAACTTCCTGGTTACCCCTTCATCAATTTTCGAAAAAAAGTGCAAAACGATGTACCTTTTGAAGCAAGCAGAAAGATCTCAAACGCCTCCTTTTCCCGATAACTTTGATGTTTGAAGTAGTGAAATAAGCTTCATCAAAAGTGCAGCTCACGTAAAAGTGATAGATTTTTCTTCGGGTAATTAATAAAACGCGGCAGGTATCCCAACTCGAAATGAAATTTTGATTGGAAACAAAAATAAATCAAAAGTTCATCATGAAAAAATTTCAAATCCAAAATTTCAAGCGGTGAAGTGCATTCCTTGAATTTTGGCGAATTTTTGAAATTTCAAAATTACCTACCCATCGCTCCGAAAAATATGAAAATTTGATCACTTTGATTTAAAACTGAAATTCGATATACCCTGTTTTTACCCTCCTGAATTGATTGGAAGCAGTTTCGAGACGTTATGGAGCTTCCAGAAAACTTTGAAATTTTCCAGTACTGGAGAAAAGCCCATGAAAATGGTTCGTATGAACTTCAGCACCTATTATCGCGAATTAACCATACTGGTGACCTATTTGATAGATTAAAGCACAATTTTACAAAATTCGTAACTTCGAATGAAAAGCTGTATTTTTGGCTAAAAATTTTCTTAGAAAAAATCGAAAATACGTTGGTACGCACCGACTTAAAAAAACTGAAAGTTGGTAGGTACCCTATTTTGATCAAATAGGTCACTAATACGGATATTTCGCGATTATAGGTGTTGAATTTCATTTGGACCACTTTTATGGGCTTTTTCCAGTTCTGAAAAATTCAAAAAAAAATTGGAGGCTTTGACAAGTCTCAAAACAACTTTCAATCGGTTCAGGAGGTCTAAAATAGGGCATATACCAAATTTAACTTTTTTTCGTTTATTACATTAAATTTTCATATTTTACAGGGCGATGAGGTAATTTTGAAATTTCAAAAATTCTCTAAAATTCGAGAAATGAACATTTTGGGTATGGGGTTCTTTTACCGTGTATTTTCGATTCATTTTTGTTTCTGCTAAAAATTTTATTTCGAGATGGAATACCTCCCTTGTTAAAAAGAAATTTCAGTTGTTTTAGTGGAGCTTTATTTTCGCTCGTTTCAAGTAAGCTGTTCAGACAACGCATGAGTTGGGGTCAGGTTGAACAAGGAAGGGGCAGAAAGTACGATTCACTTCTCAATTATCACGAAATTGTACCCTTGTTGAGAAGAATTTAGGCTCGAGCCAGAAAAGGACGATAAATCTTTTATTTTTGGAAAATTTCACTTTTAAATCTAAGAATTTAAAAAAATTGTATTTCGAATCGAAAAATTTCAATTTTTTGGCCTTACAATATGGTCAATTTCGTCCATACTAGAAGTTCAATAGGATTGATAATTTTACTCTGTTTTTCAAAAATCAAATGGAAGAGGGGTGTGTCTACGTAGACTGAAGAACAACCTGGTGAAATATATCTAGTAGCACCCTTTAGATCCAAATAAGGCTCTGCGGATGTGTCAGTCGCGTCATTTTGTTCTCTGAAAAACGTCCGAGTCGAAACCGTTCCGCAAAGCTACCTAGTACCTCTACCTACGTAAGAGAGTTCCAGTTGTTCGGAAAAATTGTCACACCCGCGAAGCATCGTGGAACGAGATCTAACGCTCGGGCGTTTTCCATGGAACAAAACGACGCTACGGACGGAGACAAAATCGGTTTTTATAACGCTCTAATTCAACCTCCTCTGTTCCCTAATTGCCCTTAAAATCTGACCATATTTATAAAACTCTGAAAATTTCACAATAAATATGTTTAAACTTTTACTGAAAATTGCTCTATTTTTCAGGAATATTTGAAAACAGAGTCGGCGAATCATTTTTTTTACGTAGGTGGTCACATTCTGGTGGGAAGAGCCCGGGGTGGGGCCGAGGATATTTTTCAATTTCCCAAAATATTTTCCGACTCTAAAATTTTTTCATCCAAAATAAATTTTTTTATCAACTCTGAAATCTTTCTCCCTCTAATTTTTCTCTCTGGTCAAAAAATTCTTCAACTCTGTTATTTTTTTCAACTTTAGAAAATTTTTTCAATGTTAAATATTTTCTCAAAGTTGTTTAGCTCTCGATTTTTTTTTCATAAATTTAAGGTTTGCAGCTCTTGAAATTTTTTCTCAAAATTCTAATTTTTTCAGCTCAGACTTTTTTCTTAATTTTTTTCCTGTTTTAAAATATTTAAGTGGAATTAAAAAAAATTGAAAAAATTTGGGTTGGAAAATTTCTTAAGAAAGTCAAAGTAAAAAGATTCGTGAGAATGTCAAGTTTTTAAAAATGTTCATATTGAAGAGTGAAATTTTATACACTTGATAGTTGATATAAATATCAGTAAATAAAAAAATCGTGGCGAATGAAAATTAAAGAAAATCTTGGAGCTAAAAAAAAATTGATGGAAGAAATTTCAAGAGTGAGAAAATTTTTTTGGAGTTGAATAAATTAAAATTTTGAGAAAAAATTCTGAAACTGGAAAAAATTGAAATTTTTAGAAAGTAGTACAGACATGGAGGAGTCAAGGTGCTGTAAATCAGAAGTTCTAAGGTGAAAGTCAAAAGTTTTAAGCCGAAAGTTTGTTCACATATGTATAGCTAAAAGCTGAAACGAGAGAAAACTGAAAGCTAGCTGTATGAACCAAAACGCTAAAAGCTGAATCCAGAATCTTTATTTTTGAAATTTTCAACCGAAAGCCAAAAGCAGAAGTTTTATTTTACTGCTTTTCATTCCTAAATTTCAGTTTGGTATTTTTTTTTTAGAAAATTTGGTTCCGTTGTGATTGAGTTTCAAAATGTTTGTGGATTTTGGGATTTTTTAACAGTAATTGTTGAAAAATCCCCGTAGGAGCTCGAGCACGCCAGCACTTCCAGTAACGCCGGCCATGGTTAAACAATTCAATACTTTATATTTTTTTTAATTTTTGGAAAAATCAAAAAAAATTTCATTGAAACTGACTTACTAAAATGGATATTTTTTGTCAAAAAAAACATCAGTGGAGATTCACGTTCTACAATTATTCTCATTTTTGATAAAAACAGGTGCAAAGGATCAAACGAGGGTGAGAGAAAGGGTAACAGTGAATTTTTTAGAAATCACATTTTAAGGGTGATTGGGAAGAGTGCTGTGTAGATGTTCATACTTAAGGGTAAGGTGCCCCATTATCGCCTAGTGCCCAATGTCGACCACCTCGTCTATCTCCGGCGCTATGGGCGATAACGAGCCGAAATTTTTTTTTTCATATTCTTCATCGAAAATCCGAAAAAATAAGACCACTCCGACATCTTGAAAGCCAAAACTCGCGGAGAAAAATAGAAATGAAGAATTCGGAAGGCCAAAAACTTTTTTTAGCAATTGCTTGCACGCCTTGGAATTCTTTCTTGAAATTATTGAATTAAATGTTTCTAATATTTTTGTAATTGAAAAAGTTCAAAGTTTCTGATGTAATTATCACATTTTAATAATTACAACCCTAAGTTAGAAAAAAAATCACTCAAAGTTCATTTTTATGGTGTGCCCCATTATCGACCACCTATAAATCTTATGTAATTTGTTGTTTTTAAGCGATTTTGTTTTTTTCAATTTTCTCGAATTTTGGTCGTAGGGTTGTCATTTTGGTCTCAAATTGTTCATCTGTGAAAGAGGAACACGAAAAAAATGTTTTCCAGTAGATTTCGTTCATACCGGACAAAATCAGTCGGTGGTCGATATTAGGAACCCAAAATTTCACAAGACAGTCAAACCTGGAAACTCGAATACCTTCATGACGTCACTACTCATACCACTGAATGCCGTTTCGACTTTTTTTTTCAAAGTCCAGATTATTTTACGTAATTTTAAATAGTTTTGAATTTTCTGAAAAAGTTTTCCAACTCCAAATTTTTTCCTCGTAATTTTTTCAACTCCTAATTTTTTTCTCAGAAATTTCTCAACTGAAATTTTTCTCTAATGTTATTTTTCCACGACCGAATTTTTTTCTGACGTAATTTTTCCACGACCAAAGTTTTTCTGAAGAATTTTTCCATTATTGAACTTTCATTTTTTTTGAAAAGAATGACTTCTGTTTGATTGACGTCGCAAAAATTTTATTTTCTCGCAATTTTCACATCTGAAAATTTTCCACGTCCAATCATAATTTTTTCAACTCGAATTTTTTTTCTCAAAATTTTTATGGCGTCAATCAAACAAAAATCATTCTTTTCAAAAAAGATGAAAGTTCAACGATGGAAAAATTCTTCAGAAAAAAATTTCAGTGGAGAAAATTAAATTACATACCTATGTCAGAAATATTTCAGTTGAGAAAATTCTGAGAAAAAAATTACGAGGAAAAAATTTGGTGCTGGAAAACTTCTTCAAAAAATTCTAAACTGTTTAAAACTGACGTAAAATATTCAACGGCATTCAGTGGTATGAGTAGTGACGTCATGAAGGTATTCGAGTTTCCAGGTTTGACTGTCTTGTCAAAATTTCGACCTCGCATTTTGACATGTCTCAGAAAAAAATTCCTAAAAAATACAAAATTTTTTCGGATGACCACGGAGCTTTCCAAAATTGTAGGAGAAGGATGTAGGTATCCATTAAGCCATCAATGACATTTCCAGCTCTTAAACTTTTGAAATGGTGAGACTTCAAAAAAAAGTGGGCGATAATGGGGCACCTTACCCTTAAAGTTGTGAAAACCAAAATATAGCTAAAAATTTTAAATCGTTTTCACAATCTTAATTTCAGTTGACATGAAAATGTTATTGATGATGTGTAATTTTTATCACGTACGGATTCATGTACCTATTTTACCAAGTACTTACCTGAGTAAGTTCATTATTCACTACCGGTCGAGTGTACATGATATTCGTATGCGATATCGAGTGTATACCTATACATTGTACGTAGCTTCGAACGTAAGTACCCAGCACTTACGTTATTATAATTCCATGTAGGTAGTATGTATTTGCGAGAAACGTCATAAAATGATTCCGGTTTCTTTGAGAACCGGCGCCCGTGATATTACGCGCTACGCAACCGAGAAAATTTTACCGGTATATCGGTAAATTATCATACTACTCACGAATTATTGGAACAAATCAGATTTTTTTCCTAACGGATTCTTGTGAATTAGCCAAGTACATACATATATTCTAAATTTGGAATTAAAGTGCTGTCACACAGTGGTCATAAAAAAAATTTAGCGCGCCAAAATAGGTACGTTGACAAAGATGGCCGCCGGCGGTTTTGTAGTCGTTTTCTTTTCACTTGAAATAAGATTTACATCCTGATGTTTGAATTAAAATCGGGATGTAAATCTTATTTCAAGTGAAAAGAAAACGACTACAAAACCGCGCGGCGGCCATCTTTGTCAACGTACCTATAGGTAAAAATGAAGTTGGCTGAATTGAAAGAATACTGATTGTCCATTAGGGTGGAGTGAAAAAAAAAAACATATCTTGGATTTTGACCAAATTTGGTGGGGTGGTTTACTTTGAGTGGGAGACCTCCCAAATTTTTTTTGAGCTTCCTAAGGGCAAGGGGAGGGGAGGGGAGCAGGAGGTGCTCAAATGGTATCTTCTTTTTGAAAAAAACTCTGTTTTTTATGTTTTTTAGTCAATCAAAATTGTATGAAAAACCTTCTTAGCACAAAATATGCAATTTGAGTTTCTACATCGCCCTAAACCATCGCCATCCTTCTCCGATCTAAACTCAGACTGCTACCAGGGGATTGAAAAGTTACAGATTGCAATATTCCAATAATATGAAATTTTCGCTAAGCTGGAATCATTTTTTTTTTCATCGAGTAGATAATTGAACAAAATTTTTTTTCAATCACTGAAAATGAATTTTGAAAATTTTATACACCAGTGCAGCCAACAGCAAATCATAAAATTCCAAAATATGGAATTTGTATCAACTTTGAATTGATCATTTTTTCGCCTGAAAATATTACGTATTTTTCAGTGTTGTAAGAACCGAATTATTTGGTTTCCGTTCGGTTCTGTTCTGAAAGTAAATTTTGTTCTCTGTTTCAGTTCTTGGGTTTCGTTCTTGGCATTTTCGTTCCTGTTTTTGGTTTCGGTTCTGTTCTTTTGTTTTTGGGATCTTTGTTTCGGTTCTGTTTCAGTTCTCCATTTTTTTTGGTTCTTGGTTTCCGTTCCCGAACCGTTCTTTTCTGTTCTGTTCTTTTCGTTTTTCAATTTTTTTTCCTCATTCAATTTACCATTTTTTGGTTAGGTAGTTGTTATTTCAAATTTGTATGGTCATCAAAATTAAATAAAAATTGTAAGAATATAAGAATAATAATGATGAATGAATGTGGTAAGTGCGATCACAAAACAGAGGTGAACGAAAAATTTTTCAACAAAATCTTCAAACCTATAATTTTAATTTGTTTTAAAAATTGAAAAATTTTTGTCATACCATCAACGGGGGTCGAAACAACAGCTCATTAATTGATGAATTTTTTGAATTAATTTTGATGGGCCTCATTCCCAACGAAAAATGTCACAAAATGAGGCGAAAAAAATTGAAAATTGATTTTTTTTCAAAAGTGCCAAAAAAGGTTCCATTTTCCATTATAGTCCACGCAAATAAGAGAAAAAAATAAATATACCAAACTCCAAAAAAATTCACGCCCGATTTTTTTTGTGAAAACTGTTCATAATGGTCCATTAAACAACATACTAAAATGTCGCTAAAATCGTAAAATGTCCTCCCCCAAAATCGTCCGCAGTCCCCAGGAGAGGGGTAAATGCTTGCTGAAAACTGGGTTTTTCGTGAATATCTCCTCAAATAACAATAAGCTTCAAAATTGAAAAATGGTTATGAATAATTATGTTCTACATGTCATTTACTATAAGATAAGTCTTTTTTTTTCAAAAACCCTCACTTTGGAGGCTAAAAATCAATGGTCGCCTATTTTTCAAGTATTTCCAGTTTTTTTCGAAATAATCGAAAATACGAAGTAATTTTTTACAGTGAAAATATTTTGATGTCAGCTACTAAGGGGTGGAATAGTCGCTGAGTTCCACGAATAGTCGTGGTGGAGGGGAGGGATTTGCCTACTCGAAAAAAACGTCTAAGTAATCGAGCTTATGGAAAGAATAGATGATTGAAACGAAGTGTTAATAATTATGGGTGATACAGAACATTTTTTCGCATCATACGGATTCAAAATTGCATAGGTAATCAGTTGTAATTTCGATTATTTCAAAAAATACTAGAAATATTTGAAAAATAGGCGTTTTTTCACCCTCATTGCATTTTTTTTGGGCTTCAGTATTTCTTCACGTCATAATTTGAAAAGAACTGAAAAGAACAGAAAAGAACAGAACTTAATTTGGTTCCCGGGTTCTGTTCCCAGTGTTCTCACACTATGGTTTTTTGTTCCCGTTCAGAACCTAAAGAACAGAATTTTTGGTTCCGAGTTTTCGGTTCTGATTTCGTTCTTTCATTTTTAGGTTTCGGTTTTTGTTCGGATTTCGTTCATCCTAAAAATAGCGTTAATTTCGTTTTTTGGTTTCCGTTTCCGTTCCCGTTCTTTTCGTTCTAACAACACTGGTATTTTTCAATCACTAGAAGTATATTTCGGAAATCTTTTTGGAAAATTTTGTATGTCAGTGCAGCCAGTTACAAATCGTGATATGCTACACTATTGAATTTACGTTGACCTCAAATTAATTTTTTTATCGTTTGAAAAATTCACAATAATTTTGTTATCGAAATATTAATAAAATTATTATTATAAAAATTAAATCCATGATTGAAGAAAAACGGATTTTAAAAACAGGCTGCCGATTTTTTGCAATTAAAAAAATTTATCGAAAAGTTGAGTCTCATGGTTGGAATACATTAATAGAGTATAGCCTTGGCTACAATTTCGTTTTTGAATGACCGAAATCGGTTCAGAATTATAGAAGTTACAATTATTTTTGTGAAAAATGAACGGTAGTGAATTTGCATCTTGAAAAATATTGTAAGATTTCACCTTACTTTGTTAAAATATATCAAACAATTGAGACTGAGTGTCCTAAAGAAAGAAAGTTAATAGAATTAAGTTGTATCTACAATTTTGTTTTTGAATGACCAAAATCGGCTCAGAAATACAGATGTTACGATTGTAAAATCAAAAAAATTTTCATTTTTTCATTTGGGCAACTTTTTTTGCATGAATTTCCTTCATTTTTAAGGGTGTACATTTTCGCCCCAAATCGATGTTTCGACTTCCAAATGTGATAGTCAAAAATTCGTCAAAAATAGGGGGTTAGTGATGGAATTTTTTGGTCGCAGGCTATTTGTAGCCAAAGGATGGGGAAGGAACAGAAAAAAGTTTCAGGTCGATATCTTTAAAATTGGCTTTAAAAATGAGAAAAAACCCCAAAATCCGTACATTTTACCCCAGAGTTACGGTACCTACTAAAAACTTTTAAAAATCATTGTGCGAAATCTTTACAGTCCAAGTCCGAATTTATTCCAGGTTCAACTTGTTCACTTGTGTTATTTTGTTACGAGTTAGAAATTTTTAGGTACACAACTTGTGGTGTTCTTAAATTAAATTTTGAGATGCTCTTGGTTTCAGAGTCCCCTTATGGGTTTTTGTTCAAAATGATTTTCAGAAATGAACTTTGGAGGCCAAAAACTATACAATTTCATCCCCCACTCACAAACTCAAAAATTTTTAGTTTTGCCCCTTCCCCCTTGGGGCTCTTTTTGGTTTTTTGTAAAAATGAGTTCGAAAGTGAACTCAGCAGGTCGAAAACTATACGTTTTGATACCTCACTCACAAACTCAAAAATTTTGAATTTTGCCCCCTCCCCCTGGAGTTCCTTTTCAGTTTTCGACCAAAATGAAGTTAAAAATGGATTCAGCGACTTCGAAACCCCCATACACAAATTTTCAGAATTTTGACGCTCCAATTTTTTTTTTTGGGACCATTGTGAGTGCTTGGAAAATATAGGTACCGGAGACGGATATTCAAGGGCTTAAGTAGATGTGAACGGTATGTTCCGATGATTAAAAGAGTGTGTCTTTGAATGTACCGGTGCAGTATAGATATTTATACAAGTGTTTCCAATTTAAATTTAAAATTGAACCAAGTCGAGTTTTTTCTCGATGAATTACCTAACAAAATATCAAGAGATGAGAAGTGTGCACAGTTGAAAATAACGTTGTCCGTCATCAAAGGAGCCAATAAGCATCTCATGATGAACTGGAATTTGCTGAAATCATGGATCATTTGGCCAGACCGTTTGAAGCTAGACGACAGTCTTTCAACTGGGAAATTTGATTTTCCTGGGTTTTGAAAGCAAAACCCTAGAAAAATTGGTTTTTTTTTTTCGCTCGATGCTCCAGATTGACTGAAAAATACGAATAAGTCAAGTGCTGGGGAAGAAGGGTGGGGGGATCAAAATGAGAAAAAAATCAAGTTTTTAGCAAGTTTAATGAAAAATAATGTGTTTTAAAATTTTTTCTATTTTCGCACTTGCAGCATAAATGCACTCAGAAATTATGTAAGGAAGGGGCTGGGAATTTGAGGAAGAATGAGTAGTAGTCAAAATTCAATGAAAAAATAGAGAAATCTGTTATTTCAATGGTGCTGACGTAGCAGAGTATTTTCAGTAGACGGATGACACATGGTATACAGATTTGAGCCTAAGAAAATTGAAAAATTATAGGATTTTTGAAACAAACAATCAATACGTATAATTAGGGGAGCTTGGGGAGGACTTGGACACGGAGAGGTTTTGGGCAACATTGATTTTGAAAAGGATCCTTTTTATTGCTCCAAAATGGCAGTAATTTCGGTGGAGTATGGTAACCATGCATACTTGAAACCATGGCAAATTGAAATTTACGTTAGGACAGTAGTTTTCCAATAAAAAGGATTTTCGTATTTTCTGATGAAATTTTTGCAAATTTTTGCCAGCCTCTTGATTTTTTTTTCTAAAATATTTCTGTTTTTGTTCGACAAAAGAAGTGAATCAAATAATTCCATGAAACTTGGTACTATTTTACGCCATATTACATGACGGTATTGTGAATACGACAAATAGATAAAAAGTTATTCATGTTTTCGTAAAAAATGAGGGAATGGGAGGTTTTGGACAAGTTTTGGAAAATGAATCTTTCTATAGATTCAGAATGATCTAAGGTGAATTTCCCATGATTATGGTGTAGAATAATGTGTAATTTTACATAATTACTTACTTGGTTTAGTTTGATTCGTTCAGTGAAAAACAAAAATATTTTAAAGGTTGACGAAAAATCGCGAAAATTTCTTTCAAAAAATACAAAAATAATTTTTATCAATAAATAGCTGCACCAAAGTAATACTTACTTACTAGACGAGGTATATGCCTTTTATTCACTTTTCATGCAATCAAATCATAAAAATTATACATTTCTATGTTTCTTGACGAATTTATGCTTTTTTTTCAAGTGTCCAAAACCTTCCACCCCCTGGGGAGGATTTGGACAAAAACAGTTTTTTTTTCAAAATTGAATATTTTATTTTCATTTAAAGTTTTTTTTACTAGTATCCGATTATATCAGGGGTGTAGCGAATTGGGGGCCCCGACACAATACTAGTAGAAAAAGTTGGCAAATTCGTCTCAAATGAGAGAAGTTTGCAAATTTGACCAAAGAAAGGAAAATTTGAGGAAATTTTTTAGGGAAAACGTTCCCTTTTAGAAATCACAATCCAGCGCTGAAATTACCTCCTAAATCTAAAGTTTTCAAAAACTTTGGCCTCGCTACGCTCGGCTTCATTGTATTTTATCTAAATCCTGCAAATTTTTTTTTTTTGTATTTCTCCACGAAATTATTTCATTTAATTTTATAATATTTTTTTCCCTCAAAACTCATTTTCGATGTTTGAAAATCAAATTTTTCAAATCTTTGGTTTCGCTTCATTCGGCCTCATCGTATTTCTGCTTCACTGCCTCAATAGTTTTGAAGTAAAAGTGGCCAAATTTTTATTCAGTGCCTTGAATTCGAGGTTTTCAAAAATTTTCACACTCGTTTCGCTCGGACCAAATTCATTTCTCTCACATTCAAATTGAAACTACAAAATTTTTAAATAAAATTATAATTTTTTAAAAAGTTTTCCACTCTTTCTTCACTTGTCGGAACAAATAGACAATTTCATAGGTTTTTTCAACTAGGTAGATACAAAGAATCTATTCAGGTAAAAGAAAAATTGAAAGAAACGGAGAAGCTTCAAAAAATTTAGTTTGGTCGGTAGATTTATGCCATTCAACCCCCCCCCCCAAATATCAGTCCATTTCGTATCTCAATAAATTGATTTTAAAATTTTTTCAAAAATCGAGTCGAAAATTCTGAGATTGTGCCCCCTCAATATTCGGACTTCGGTACGTCACTGCACACTTCGCAACACCACTGATTTTATGAAACCAAAATTTTACTTCACATTCATTTCACTTCTAAAGTTGGCAAATTTCAGTTTCAAAGTTGACGAAATCGTAAACGTTAACCCCCCTCCCCCTCCCAGAAAAATACTTCGCTATGCCACTGGGTTACACTCAAACATGACGTTGGGCAGATCACTCACCAGGCATTTTGTAGAAAATTAGACGAAGACCAATTTCTGGCAAAATTGAAAATTTTCAGAAGCATGTTGATTCCTAATTACTCGTTCATTACATTCCCCTTCATATTTTCTCACGGTAGAATAAGGAATAATTTATTACAAGGAAGATTATTCAGTTTTATAAAATCTGAATACCTAATCAAGTGCATTTTTTTCGGTTCATTGCAAACAAATTACGAATAGATAATAGATAATTAGATATCAACAATTTTTATGCTCGACTACCAGCGCAGAAGTGGTCTCGAAATAATTTTTGCTAAATATCTAATGTGCACCTGCATAAATCGTAAACCAGTTACTCATGCAACTATAATATATACGGTAGCTTGTGACACGCGACGAATTTTTATCGATATCTTATCTACAGCGAGAAACGTTAATTGGTAGCGGTAACATTAAACGAAAATAAAATTGAAATATTTTCGTTGATTCGTCGTCATCAATGAATTACATCCTTATTCGTGAAACTATTTCAAATAAATTTGAGGAGGCGAGAAAAATATTTCGAAAAAACTTCACTGAAAATCGTTTCAGTAGAAGTAAGTACCTAAGTAAATTGTCCACCCAAAAATACAATTCAAACTCATTTTTCACCTCTGCCTGCCCACACCTTCTTTTTGTTTTTTGAAATTTGTGAGTAGGTAATATCCAATAGGTATTACATCTCTATAGGTGTCCTAAATTTTTTTTCAGCTCGAATGATGTATTTTTTTCGTTTATGAGTCACTTCGTGTTAATTCGATCAAAAGAATACAATTCCTGACCTCGAGGTTTTCGATTTCTCTCAATTTTTAAATAAAATATACCCACCTAATAACTGAAAATTTCACCATTAATTGCTCCTCAGTTTCCGTGGGGAGGGAGGGAGAAATTAAAAATGAATCGTTGAAATCATGTGATACCTGAAATTTTTCTTTCCAGAATGCTGAAGAAGTACAAATATGATCACTTTTTCGATTGGACTTTCTTTAAGACTACGTGCAAAACTTCAGACCTAATACGAAGTCCAATAAAAAAAAGAATTATATTTGTACCTATTCATCATTTCTAAAACGAATCGCATGATCTAGGTACTACCTACCTATTCTATAAATAAACATCTTTGACGAATTTTTAAAATTTTGATTTTATTGTAGGAGGTGCTCGGAGCTTTGGACGAAATCCTGCAATAAAAAACGAAAGTCGTCATCGAGGTCATCATTAATTTTAATTAAACGTGTACAGGAATATTATATTTTTACATTTTTAAGAATACTTTTGACCTTATTTGAAAATTGAAAATCCCCTTCCTAAAAGTATCATTTTTTAGTACTCGTAGTTTGCTCCTGCACACGATTTTTTCTAAACTCGTTTATATGTAAATTATTCATTTTGAAGAGATGTGGAGGATTTTTTTCAAACACTCTTGTATTAGGTATATGGACAAAGCATCGACAAACAATCGTGAAAATATCGTGGAAATGGCGATTTTTTCGAGTCAAGTCCAATAATATTGTCAAAAATCGCCATATTGAATTCGATTTTTTTTTAAATCGCTAACCTAAAAGGTCTACTTTAGTCCGACTTGACCCAGAATGATCCCTTGTAACTTTCAGAAATTTTTTAAAAATGTTTTGTCAAATTTTTAGATTTTTTTGTTATATGTATTTTTAGTCATTTAGAAAAATCTTTAGTTGAAAGTTAAGAAAATTTTTTTATCGAACGTTTAGAATTTTTTCTGCGAAAGTTTTAGAAAATTTTTTTGGTTCAATTTTTAGAATTTATTTTGCCAAATTTCTAGTTTAATTTTTAGAAAATTTTGTGGATAATTTTGGAATTTTTTAAAATAAATTTTTGAACATTTTTTTTGTTAAATTTTTAGAATTTTTTTTTATTGAATGTAACAAATTATCAAACCGAAAATCTTGTTACATTAAAAAAAAAATTGTTGAGGAATTACTTAGGTATGTAAAAACTTTTTGTCGAAGTGGATAAAATTTTAACGAATTAAAAAATTTGTCAAATTGTCAACTTTTATTATTTTTTCTGGGTTTGAAATTGAGCAGAACACTCTTAAGTGATATTTTCATGACTGAAAACATGGATTGGCCGGAACTTCCTAAAAAAAGATTTTCGCCCCTTTTATTTCAGAGGTAGGCAAATATTCAATCACGGATTTTCCAAAATCACGTTACAGTCCCATCAACTAACTAAATATTCGTAATTGGCGTCAGACCCAGCTTCTTCATCCACGGACAGCATCCACAAATTGATAACATATCGAATTCACGTGATAACGTTCGATATTCGTAATTTTGTTTCTTATTCGGAAATCACCGTCCGCTTTCACCATCGTGCTGTTACGATATGAGTCATCCATCCATATTTGTTACAAGCGAAGTGTAAAAAGTTGGGGTTTTCACGAAATACAATGAATCGAGTTATCATTCGACGTTCTGTGAATCTTTGAACATAATTGGTAAGCTTTTTAAGAACTTCGATGAGACTAATATGAATGTCAGTATTAAAAGAAGGGTTCATTTACGATCGCTATCATTCTTCATTTATTCCGATTCTGCCGAGATTATGTGCTGATAAATTGAAATGATGTGCTTTTTTAACGCGGATATCTAATACATTTCGAGTGTTTATTGTGTTGTTGAAATTTCAATTCTATCGAGGTGAGATGATTTTTTATCTTATTAAAATATTACCTAGGCGCGTTCACGTGGGTAATTTTTGTTTTTTGAAAAAAAAATTGATTCCTATATACCGGATGCGTTCTCAAAATGTTAAATCTTTAATAATTTATAAAATTTTCAACTTTTGGTACAAGTATTTGGTATTTCAAGTTTTTATAATGATATGGCCATGGTGCATTTGCATTTTTCTGGCCTGAATTTCATCCGTTTATTTTTTTATGGCACAACTAGTTTTCAATAATGATTTTATCGCGATGAGAATTTAAATACGAGTTGTAATCGATAAAAATATATCTACGAATTATTTATGAAATTTATCTTCGGATTTTGAACTCGTGTAAAATTTCACTTTTTAAAAGAAACGAAAAACTGAGAAAAATGATTTGGATTTTTGATTACTTGTTTATTCCTTAACAATTATATTCAAAGAATTTCACAGATTTTTCAGTAAATCTCGAAAATATCACTGAGTTTTCAGTAAATTTTCACTGATTTCCAGTGATTTTCTTTCACTGACTTATTACTGTGCTGCAATTCTAACCGTTTTTTAGAGTTTTTTTTTTTGATGAATTTCACTGATTCAAAAATGAGAGGGTATCTAATTCAATAATTTAAGTACCTACATTATATTTTTTAAAACGTGATAAGTCGTGGTGATTGTATTTAATAAAAAATGCAAGAATCGATTTCGATATTTATTTTCTTCAAGGTCAAGTTAACATAGTAGAAGGGGCACGATAGGGAACTAGAAAGCGATCCCAGATCGTGGAAATGACGAGAATACTTACTAATAGGTACCTTACCTACTTGATATTTCCGCGATGTGATAAGATTGAGTCATCGATTTTTTTTATCGAATAATGCGTAGGCAGGGGACTAGGAGGGTAGAGCTAGAGATACATTAAATGCATTCGTAGGTACTCGTATGTATTCTAATTAAATTTTCGATGATTTATTTATTCCAGGAATTGGTTATTACGCTTAGAAAATGACGAGATCACTTTTTACGATGAATGTTATAACAGTCATTGTAATACTTCATTCCGTAATTTTAATATATGCTAATTCGATAGAAGAGCCAACAGAAAAACGGCCTCCGACATTGAGCAATACTAATTGCCAACCGCGGAACGATGTGATAGTATATGAAAAAGATGACGTATTTACCCCCTGCCAAGCTTTCGGAGACAACGGCGAGAAGTAAGCAATAGGGTGGCCCTTATTTCCAAAATTCAACATTTTCGGGTGCTGTCTCCTGAAATGGTTACCCACTATGTAAAAAATAATAATTCCCTAAAAGTGTCGATTAAATTGATATATGTAGTTTAAGCGAATCAGCATAATTTTTAGGGGAAAAAAAAACATTTTCAGCTAGTCATGCTTTTGTTACGAAAAACCGTCGAGGATGGTCCTCTGACTAACCTCCAGAAAGTCCACCCCACCTAGACCCCCTACTAAGTTTTTTGGAGGCTCCACCCCCTCAAAAATTGTTTTTTTTTCGAATAACTCCCCAGGGTTTGGTTTTACAGAAAAAGTAATTCAGTACTTTTTTATTCTACACTTAATTTTCTACAACTTTTGTCTGAGAAATTTTTTCCTACGACCATTTGGAGTGGAGATGGGGAGTCTAGAAAGAGGGTGGTTTTGGAAAATTGCTCTAAAACAGAGTATTACGCTTAAAATTAACGCGAATAGTGAAGGAAAGCTATTTTATGAAATTCATTTATGGTACCGATGCTCCTTGTGACTTTTTTCAGATCTCACCCCTCTCTCCCCTTCATTAATAACACCATTTTTAAATTAAATCAAACAATACGGTATAGTCGAAAATACGAACGTAGTGAAAATGGGCCGATATAATTGAAAGCTGGGACCTGTCCCAAAAGTTAAAGTATGACCCCCTTAATTCAAAATCTACCAGTCTCCGATCCGCGGCTGTTGCTTTCAAGGACAGGGAAAGCTAGAAAGTAATACTTACTATTTTCATGAACTTTCATTCGAAAACTTTGGTCAAATTACAAATTTTTTTATGCTGAATCCGAATAAGTAGATCTGCCGCTCCCTAAGTATTTTCAAAGGGTGGGCAGACAGGGTAAAAGGAGGAAGAAAATTCGAAAAATTCATATATTTTCGGCAAAATTCTCAGAAAAGTTGCATAATTGGGTTGAAAGGAATTTATAATTTATCAATTA
Organism: Pseudococcus viburni; assembly: GCA_033439095.1. Taxonomy (NCBI): domain Eukaryota; kingdom Metazoa; phylum Arthropoda; class Insecta; order Hemiptera; family Pseudococcidae; genus Pseudococcus; species Pseudococcus viburni. Next base: position 296,785 of record JAVBJF010000229.1, on the reverse strand, counting down.
TTAAATCGAAATTTTCAGGGAATTATCTTTTCATAGTGAGCAACCATTTCAGGAGGGTAGCATCCAGAAAATCCAGAAAAAATCACAAATATAAACAAGGGCAAATTATATTTTTTGAAAATAATGATTAAACGCGATTATTTTATGATTACAACATTACTAACAAGTAACAACCACTTCGTTTTCAGCTTGACGTATAATTATTGGTGGACAAAAGACGGCCAAAATATCACTACCAAAAGTACGAAGTACAAAAAAGATGATAGATGCCCTTGGGGTCTACTTCTTGAACCATCTAAGAACATGACTATTGACGGTAATTCCTTATAAAAACTTCATTTTTCAGTATTTCAGTATTAATTAGCTAGGTTCTATTTAATTATCGACCTTGAAATGTCTATGAGTCAATACTTTGACTCATCTGTTCATTATCTACCCCGAATAGAATACGAAGTTTTTCCTGGAAATTTTAGTTCGTGTCGAGAAAAAAAATGTGAGGGTCACATCAAATGATGATTTCTTCGAAAAATTTTTTTCCATTTAGAATACCTTACCATACATGTAAAAATTCATGTAAAATCGAAATTTTAATCACATATACCTGGACCAATCTTCAAAACGGGCCCCTGGCGTTTTAATCTTGCACTATATTCGCGCCACAAGCTATAACTTAGGCAATACTTCATACATATCCGCGCGAGGAAGTTCTGACGCCTCCCTCCCTCTCATAAGTGGTGGCGGGGCGTAACTTTTTTTCGGGGGGGGGGACTTGAGCCCCAGTTAAAAAAGGAAAAAATGCTCATTTTCGACACTCGACATTTTTTCTACCTTTACCATTACGAGATTTTTACTTAACCTTTTTTCAATAACAAGAATCGATGGAAGGAAAGATGGTTCATACCATCATTTTGAGAATGAAATGTATAAATTCATTGAGCGCAAACGAAGCGAGGGTAAAAATTTTTGAAAAAAAGGAATCCAAAAGTTGAATTTCTTCAGTTTAAAAATCAAATTTTAGTAATAAAATTCAAGTGAAATTCTCAACCCTTCACTTTTAAATAGGTATATTTACTTCAATTTTGATATGCCGGAGCGAAGCGAAGGCTGAGATTTGAAAAATTGATGATTTTCTGAAAGAAAATGATTCGATTTTTAATAGTTTGTTGCTTGAAAAATTTTTATTTCTTTAGTGCAAAAATTTTGTGATTTTCGAAGTTTTTTACGAAATTTCGTATTTTTTTGCTATATGATGAAAGTTTGTGCTTTTTTGTGCAAGTTTGCAGAAAATTTTTTCAACCTGTTGTGAAATTTTCTTAAAAAGTCGACAAATTTCTTTGAAAATTGGCACATTTTGGAAAATCAGCCAATTTACAACAAAATTTACCATTTAGGCATATTACAAAATTTACCGACTTTTTCAAGAAAATTTCTTAAAAAGTCGGCAAATTTTCCTATTTTCAACGAAAAGTTTCATTTTTTGAGAAAATTTGTTGACACCATAAACAAAATACCCATAAAATACCCCATCTTGTTTCACGCTGCAATTTATCCACGAATAATTTTGAAAAGATCTACCTGAAAACCTCCTTGATTGTTATTCCAAAATTTGTGAGAGGAAATTTCTCCAAATTTGGTTGCCCTGGACCAATATTTATCATTGGCGGCATCTACACTACAGCAGAGCTGCGCTTGCTGTACATGGGAAAATTTCATGTACAGCATGCTGTACATGAGAAAACTCGCTGTACATGTACAAATTTGCTCTTAGGTATCGGCGGGGGACAGGGACGTAGCTACGGAGGGTTTCGGGGTTTCGATCTTTTCGATCCTCCCCACCCTTGGCGTCAGGAACTTACGTGAAAAGGTGCCTTTTTGGAGCATCAAAAGTCAAATTTTCTCAAAACTTCGCCCTCGCTTCGCTCGGGCATGAAAGAAATCACGATTATATAAACTGTTCGAATCAACTATTCAAAAAATGATTCCCTTCTGATATTCCAAGTCTCCATATTATCCACTTTTCACCCTCTCAAAAAAAGCTTCTGACGCCAATTCTTGGATTTGTTAAGTATTTTTATTGGTTTTCAAGGCCAAAAGAATTAGTACCTATGTAAGTTGTTTTTTCCAAAATTACATTTTCATCAGTTTTTTTCCTTAAACGTGCTACAGAACTTTATAAAGTTTGAATTTAGTATTTTTATAGTAAAAGGAAACTTCATGAGGAGGGGGGGGACTCAGAATTCCTTAAAAATTATGAAATTTCGACACCCCCCCCCCCATAAGAAATTTCTGACTACGCCACTGGCGGGACACCCCTCCTCTCCACCCGGTGTTCGACTATTGGGGAAACAATTTTGCTGTACATGGAAAGAATCCAAGTTGCCGCCCCTGATATTTATGGTTCCCAAATCACTTGAATCATTGGTTTTCATTGATGGCGTTTAACTTGTATTAGCTAAACTACGAATACCTAATCTGTTTCAACAATCGATAATTGTGCACCATTTTCAATAGATTACATGTAAGCAGAACACCTAATTATTTTCTTCATCAGAAAGACCATTTTAGTAATTCAAGAAAGCAGGAAATTCGTCATATATTGATAGTTCATCCCTTGATTAAGCGTTTGCGATTTTTCTTGTGTGAAACATATACACGAAAATGATTGGGGAGGGGGGGGGGTGCTAATTCAACATTTGGAGGGGATCAATCCCCCCATGTCCCCTATCTCCGTCTGTGCTCCCCCCAAACACAGTTCAAAACAAATAATGACGAATTTCACCAGTTTGATAAATGATTATTGATTTACATTGTTTATAGGCACGTATCAGTGTTTCGTTTCAAACGACAATGGAATCACAATGTCAAATCCAGTGACTTATCGTGAAATTGCTCCGTTTCAATCGTTCAGATCTACCCCTAGGGAACTAAATGTAACTGAAGGAAGACCTTTTAATTTGAACTGTACTAGTACATCACCGAAAGCAGTGAATTTAGAAGGGAATAAATGGACACGTGGAAAAGTAAGTAAAACTCACCTTCTAGCCAAACGAGATCTGCATTTCGGACTGGCATCAATTTAATTTTTGATACGATAATTAACATTTATTGTGTTTGATTTTTATCTACATCTACGAAATTCTGGAAACACAAGTTACACAAATCCTAATTCCTAAGTAAAAATCCCGTATACCTACCTACAGGATTAGATAATTCTCAACTCTTTTTTATATTGTTTCTAGGATAGAAGTGAAACTAAACTCGTAGAGAACGATCTAAGAATAACGCATGATCTAAAAGGAAATTTGTGGTTTTCAAAAATTGAGATTAGCGATTCAGGCTCATATATTTACAAAGTTACTACACAAGAGTACGTACTTACTTATGACTGTATTTCTTATTGTATCTACTTTCTAAATCTGAATCAGTCAAAAATGCCAAAATTGACTGATGAAATAGTTTGGATCATGTCACTGATTATCAGTTAAATTCCACCGATTCCCCAGTTAATCAGTGACATTCTACTGCCAATCGGTGAAAAATTACCGATTCAATCAGTGAATTTTCATTGTTAAATCAGTAAATTTTTTTACTGATTTTACAGTGACAAGATTGCGTCGATTTAAATCAGTCAATTTGACTGATTCAAATTTAGAAAGTACGTTGGTACTTAACTATACTTACTTACATAGTGTTTAGGTAATTATGTATTTGTATGGTTGGATCTTTTTGCTTTTTTTTTGGACAGTGGAAATGGAGGAGTTGGAAAATTATGGACAGAGCTAAATAAGATCTAATGAGAATTTAATTTTCTCTGCCTCAATGCTTACCCCTGTACAATTATCCATTATTAATATTGAACAATTGAAAAAATGTGGAAGTCGAAAATAGTATTACCCGTCAAACAATTTTTAGTAGCAGCTACCGTAGCTAAGCTACCATCAGTTTTCTTGAGTAAATTTTTGGTAGAAAATTAGTAGCACAGCTACTTTTCGCCTCTTACACAATTTTTTTGTTAGTAGATTGGTAGTAAAGCTACTTCATCTCGTTTCAGTCTTTTTGCTACTGATCACTACCAGTCCTTTGGTAGCAGATTAGTAGTAAATCTACTTTACCTCATTCAGTATTTTTGCTACTGAATCACTACCATAGTCCTTTGGTAGCAGATTAGTAGTAAAGCTACTTTACCTCATTCAGTATTTTTGCTACTGAATCACTACCACAGTCCTTTGGTAGCAGATTAGTAGTAAAGCTACTTTACCTCATTCAGTAGCCAAAATACCTTAATGTGCAGGCCTAGATCATACAGTCGCAATTTAGTAGTAATTCTACCGGATTGGTAATAAATATTTATACATATACATTCTGTTGGTTTTGGCTAGAAAAATTGAAATTTTACAATTTTTTTGAGTGATTTGTCGAAATCTACGTTTTCGAGTGTGTAGAATACGAATCTGACAATTTTTTTCTCAATAATGAAGAGTTGCGTGGATGGAAGGGCAGGGGATGGGGGAGAGATTTCAAAAAATGTCAATTTTTCAATTTTCCTGAGTTATATATTAGAGAGAAGGTGCAGGACCAGAAAAAATATTAATTTTGTAATTTTTTGAGTAATATACCGTAATTTATGTTTTCGGGAGCGCAGAATATGAATTTGGCAATATTTTTCTCTTTGGACGGAGGAGGTTAGGGTGAAGACGAGTGCAGGCGAGGGCTAGATTTAAATTTTTCCATTTTTCCTAGTACCTAATTTAATCGAAATCCACATTTTCTAGAACGTAGAGCATGAATTCGGTAATATATGTGACCTTCCAGGAAGAAACCGACCTTCGGTCCGAAAAAAAATTAAAAAAAAAGTTTCTCAATCAATCCAAAACAAATGATCATTGTTTTGGATTGATTGAGAAACTTTTATTTTAATTTTTTTTCGGACCGAAGGTCGGTTTCTTCCTGGAAGGTCACATATTTCTGGAAGGAATGAATGCCAATCTCACTCTTCATTACATTTTACGATTCGTATCAAAGTACATTATGAATGCATAAAGTTATATCTCATCACATCTGATTAGGTACCTAGGTATATCTATTCTAATTCAAGCATCTATAATCTTGATAAAATTCGATTTGATCAAAAATAAACAGTTGTGATCGGATCTAAAGAAAAAAAATCATGGAAAATTAATTCTAGGTCTCCCTTGGCCACAGCCCCCTTTTTGAAAAATATTGCCAAATTCGTAGATACCATAGATTTTGATATGTATCTCGAAAAAATCGAAATTTTTAAATGTCTCTAACATGACTTTTCTTCATATCTTCCCACTCCCAACTATTTATTCCGTACTTGAAGAAAAATATTAACAAATTCGTATTCCACACCCCGTAAATATGGATTTTGATATACATCACTCGGGAAAATTGAAAAATTCACATTTTTTCAAACTCTTGAATCCTTTCATTCCAAACAGAGAAATATTTTGCCAAATTAGTATTATTTACCCTCAAAAACATTAGATTTCGATATATCACTCGGAAAATAGTAAAATTCAAAATTTTCTAGGTTCTAACTCCCACTCCTAACCCCAAACCCTTATCTTAACCCTTCATTCCTAAGAGAAAAATATAGCCAAATTTGTATTCTAGGTACACTCTCAAAAATATAGTCATCAATATGTAACTCTGAAAAATTGCAAAATTTAAATTTTTTAAAATCATCCCCCCCCCTCCCACCTACCCATCATTACTGAACCTTTCATTCTTAAGAGAAAAATTTTCCAATTAATTTGTATTCTACTCCCTCGAAAACATAGATTTCGATATAAAACTTGGAAAAATTGAAAATGTTCAAGTTCTCTCTCGGCCATCTCCATCCAACCCTGCATTCCAAAGAGAAAAAATTATGAAATTTAGTATTCTACACCTACGAAAACATTGATTCCAACATATCACTCAAAAAATGGAAAATTTAATTTTTCTAGGTTTTTCTTCCTTTTCCTCTTGTAAATTATGAACCCCCCTCCCCCTAGGCGAAGAATATGAATTCGCTAAAATTTTACTTTTATCATAATAAACCAAAAAAAAAAAGCTACCTGATTTGATTTTAAAAAAAATTACTCTTTGATCAAGTACATATATTAATTTTAATTCCCATTTATCAACCCAACACGGCGGCGTACTCCTGTAAACCACGATCTCGGAGAGGATAAATCGGTAAGTAAATAGTATTGTAGCTACCCGTTACCAGTCAAACATTTCGCTACCCGATTTGAAAAAAAAAGGTAGTTTCACTGCTATTTCTAAGGTAGTAAAGTAGAATTTCAGCTACTAAAATACATTGAAATTTTGGTTGCCGCTACGGTTTTGGGACTCTTTTTGCTACCAAATTACTACCAATCTTTTGGTAGTCAAACTACCAACATACTACTCATACGCTACCAAAAAGTTTTGAGTAGCATGTTGGTAGTTTAGCTACCAAAAGACTGGTAGTAATTCGGTAGCGAAAAGAGTCCCAAAACCGTAGCGGCTACCAAAATTTCAATGTATTTTAGTAACTGAAATTCTACGTTACTACCGTAGAAATAGCAGCAAAACTACCTTTTTTTTTCAAATTGGGTAGCGAAATGTTTGACGGGTAGTGTATTTACTCGGATGTTTATACCGAAAAATGTCATGCTACCTAAATTCCACGATGACCCCATTTTTTAGTACCTAGACCTACCTATGTTTTAAAAAAAATTATCCTATAAAAATCGATTTTTTTCCTTGCTGGAGATGTTTTTGTTTATACCCAAAAAATCATCAACAGAAATTTAACAATGTCACTCTTCTTCCCCCTTGGAAAATTCTCAAAAATTATATAATTAATTATTTATCAATACCTAATATTACCACATTCCGAACTTTTTTGAATTGTTCTTAATTTTTTATTGGCAATGGAACTGGGGTAGGTAGAGTTAAGACAGGAAGTGAAATTTAATAGGTCTCTTTCAGAGCTGAACACTAAACTTATTACTCCTGCCGTGGTTTACTTTGAATGAGAGATATCTCAAAAAAAATTTGAGCCCCAGTCCAAAAGTGGACTGAGTTGGAGAGTCTCAAAGTGAAGTCATTTTCGTAAAAACATCTTTTTGCCTTTTTTGAATTGTTTTCACCTGCTGGAAACTTCGGTCACTCTTCCAAAAAGGTGCGATTTGAGTTTTTACCCCTCCTTTACCATTGACTTCGAAATTGGTTACCACTTCTTGCATTCTACAAGGAGGTTGGAAAGGTGCAGATCGCGAATCTGATCAATTTTTCATTTTTACCAAATTCAAATTGCTCACTCAAAATACCTCCAAATTGAGTCAATTTTTTGGCTTCTTGAAGTAGGTAACTAATTTTTAATATATTTTTCAAGAAATTTTCATGTCAGTGTTGTTGACTGCATTTTTGATTTACAAGATTTTTAACAAAAGCGTTGTTGCAATTTGAAAAAAAAATCAATTTAAATTTATTTTACTTAACGATCAAACACATTTTCGGTTCACTTTTAAAGTGAATGACTAAAACAGCTAAATTTTATGAAAATTGTGTTAGTACCTAAATTAGAATCTAGTTGACAACATTTCCATGAAATTTTTCTGAAAAAATGCATCCAAAATTGTTATAGGAAGACAAAAAATATTTTCAAGTTTGATTTTGAGGTGTTTGAGTGAGCGAATTGAACGACCTAAGAAAAATCAAAATTCGTCAAATTTTCCATCTGTAACTTTTCAAACCCCTAGTAAAGAGTGAAAAATGATATCCAATTTCGAGTCCACAATTTAAGGTGATGTGGAAGGCAAGGGTGTAATCGTGGTTTCCAGCAGACGGTAATACCCAATATACCCAATAGTGGCAAAAAATCGCGTTTTTTTCGAAGGTGACTCTACTTCGAGGTATCCTAGCTCCACCCCTCTTTGAAGGGCGCGGGGGGGGGTGGAGCTCAAAATATATTTTTATCCACTGCAATACCAAATATTCGTTTATAGTAAAAATTCAAACTGGCGAAAACATTCGTTTGAGTTTTTTTTTTCAAATAATCAATTCAAGTGTAGGTCTACACGTATTTTTATTGAAATAATATGTATATTTTTCAAAAAAAATTATTTCAATCATTATTACAGGGGTGATAAAAATTTTTGTGAAACCAATTTACGAGTCGATCCGTTACCAGTTGGCGAAAAATCCGAACCGATCAAAATTCAAAAGCGATTTGTAAGCAATGAAACTGCCGAATTCGCCGAATGGAAAAAGAAGAAACAATTATTTTGTATATATGATGGAGAGTGAGTTTAATTTTATTAATTGCTTAACATAGGTGAGCACTGACTTCTAACGAATTTCAAAAGGAATACTGCAATGAGTCATTCCCTTGGTGCCTAGACCTACGCTAAAAATGACTAATGCTGTAATAGTGATTTTTCGAGCTTTAAACTCGCTTTCATCACATAAATAGTACATATTTTGGTATTTTCTGCATATACCAGGAGAGGAAACATTTCCATATACACTGAAAAAAACACTAAAAGAAATAAAAAATAGAACGTGTTACAAAAAATGATAAATTTTATCCAAAAAATAATAACGGGACACCATTTACAAAATTAGTTTATTCCAAAAAAAAATATTTATCGCGAAATTTTGTAAAATTTATTGCATTAAAATTTTTACCCAATTTCGCGATACCTAGATTATTTTTTCAGAATAAAGGGTATGGCCAGATAAGGGGTGAATTTGGCCCCAGACGCGTTTGGGCTCCTAAACATCTCAAGTGATGTATATTGACTAGAAAAATTTTCACAAAATTTTGGACCCCTACCCCCCTCTCTATCGGAGTTATGGCCATTTTATTGCATTATTTTCAAAAAATTTCAATTTCAACAGAAGTGAAGGAAATTTTTTGTTCTTTAGTACAAAAAGTTACAGCTCGTAATAAAGGTGTATTTATGATAATTTTTTCAACAATTTTGGTGCACTCCTTCACATTTTTTCACCTATTTGAAGTTTTCAATCGTAAAAAACTCCACAGAAGCAAAGAGCGACCACCCCGGAAAAATCACTAAAATTCACGTTTTTTTTATGTAGAATTTTGCTGTGTATTTGGTTTTTTGCCATTTCTTTGAACCAAGGGCCGAAAATTGCGAAAATCCGTACAAAAATGTTGTCATTTTAGCAGAATTTTCAAATTTTGAGCGTTTCATGCAAAAAGAAATGACTAAATGAAAAAACCAATCCCATATTCGTGCTTAACAGGTCAAAATACCCGATAAACACCTTTTCGTGATCGTTTTACTTAAAGCCTCGAAATTCATTTTTTTCGCTATGAAAAATCAGCGAAAAAACGAAAAAAGTGAATTTTGTAACTTTAAGCGAAAATATTGAGGTACCTAGGTAGTTTAATTTAATGAGCAACTTTCTAGAAAATTTCGAGCCTCCTAGTCCAAAAGAAAGAGAAACTAGGAATTCTCTAAGTGATCTCGCTTTTGAAAAAAACCGTTTAGTTACCACAAAAACAAGCTAAACTTTTTTTGGACGCCAGTACCTACCTAATAATTTTTAAGGAAAATTTTCGAAAATGTTATGAAAGTGCAGCAATCTGTATTACGAAAAACATACTCTACACAATTTTTGTAAAATTCATGTTGCCCATTCAATAGCCTGCAAAGTAAGCTAAAAATATTTTGGTTTTAACAATTTATTAAATTCATTTTCGACTCGATTTTGAGTTGATTGAGCGAGCGATTTGAATTTGATAAGAATAAAGAAATTTTCAGTCAATTGCGATGAACTACCGAGCTGATTTTTGTCAGAAACTGAGACTTTCCCCGATCCACAACTAGGTACCAAATGACTGAAGAGGAAATAATACTTGGAGACAATCTCTTTGCATCATTAGAAAGTATAGGTTTCCATTCAAAGCAGATCTAAAAGCATTCATACGTAAAATTTTCAAACATAAAAGCTGATCTTTTTATAATAAGTAGAAAGTATAACTTTCAAAAAATTCTTCAAGGGCTCTATTAGCCATAAAAAAAAGGTAAATCTGTGAGAATACCTGCAGTGAATTTATCGTACTGCGACAATAGAAAATGTTCGTTTTGAAATCTCTGAATCGAGAAGTTGTATTCACAGCATCTCATCTTTGTGGTCAAAATTCAACAAAATTAAAAATTATTTGCGGCTTTTCGTTTATTAGTTTTTCAACGAAGTATCAACTTGGTTAAAAAATTGATTTCCTTGATCCTCTTCTTCGGTAGGCGTCTGAATTTTGACTCGACAAATGAAAAATTCATAAAATCAGAGTACCTATCTAGCATTTTGCTTATTTTATGTTTGTAGATGTGATATTACATGGAAAAAAGATGGCAAGCCGTTGGATGTTCCAGGAAACGTAACGATAGGAAAATCTAAAAAATACATTGAAATAGAGAGATTTGAAATTAAAGACCAAGGAAATTATACCTGCGAAGTTACTGATGTCGATCATAATGAAGTTTTAGCTAATCATACTTTTACTGTAAAGATTGGTTAGTATTTCACTCTCGAAGATCATTGTAAAATTTTGCGAGCTTAAAACGTGTTTACTCTCACTTTACAGGAAACCCGTACATCAAAACAAAACCCGATTCAGTAGATGTTATTGAAGGCAATCAAACAGAATTTCATTGCGAAGCTTATGACAACGAAGCTGAAAATGGAAATGCGTTCGTTCAATGGCTTTACAACACCAAGCCTATAAATGAAAGTGGCTTCGGAGAAGACCTAATAGTTAGTGAGGATAGGTTTACTCTTAGTATCAATAAATCGCTCGAAAAGCATATCGGTAATTACGGATGTAAAGTCGTCAACAGCCACGGTTATGCTTACGAAGAAGCATCTCTTTTCGTGGCAAAAAGTAAGACTGGAAAATATTCGTGATAATTTTATTCCAACGAATAAGCTCTTCCAAAAATAACCGTGTTTTTTTCTTTTCTTAGAAGAAGAATGCCATTGCATGAATGAATCTCTTGAAAGGGAAAAAGAACTAACGGAGGGAGAACTTGTGAATTGGACATGTCCCATAACGGGCTTTCCTCATCCTAAAATTAGATGGACAAAAAACAATAAACCATTGGAGAATGACACAGAGGGTCGTATCTTTTTCTCAGAGAAAAACAATAAAATATTAATCATCAAGTACGTAAAAGTAAAAGTACCTTTGAATAACTTGTATCAAACTATGAAAATGGTCTTTGAAGATCAATTTTGTAAAAAAAAGAGGACGTGATTTTGTGATAACACTACGTCAGATGTGTCAAAAACCAAGGCTTTTGGTATCTAGGATTGACACTGTGTCTCGATCTCAATTTGATCATAATTTTTCATAATATTGTGTTCAACGTGTCTGGAGCGAAATTTTTCTAATTTAGGTTTTTATTTTCGCAGCAAAGCAACATCCGAAGATGCTGGAGAATATGCTTGCATCGCTTCCTGTAAAGGACAAAATGATACAGTTATAGTTTTCACTTTGAAGTCACTTCATCGTAAGTATACTTATCTATGGTACTTTTTGAATAAACTTTTCAAAAATTTGTCGAGCTGATACGAAATATTGGGGGGGGGACACTCCATCCATTTCTAAGAAAGTTGGCAAATTTTTGAAAATGTACTGATTTACAAAGGAATTTTTCAATTTTTTGAGAAAATTTGCTCATTTGCAACAAAAACAAAATTTATCAAATTTTTGAAAAAATTTCTCAAAAAGTTGGAAAATTCTGTTGTGAAGTGGTTCCGAAAAAGTGCAAAATTTTTACTCCAAAGTAATGGGATTTTTTCAAACAACAAACTATTAAAAAACGAATTATTTTCGTTTCGAAAATCATCAATTTAACAAATCTTAGCTCTCGTTTTGCTCGAGCAAAGAAAACCTTTGATGAATAAGGGGTTGACTCCCTTTCAATACTAAAATATCGATTAAAAAAATAGAAATTTCAGTTTTTGGATGCCCTTTTCTTCAAAAGTTTTCGTCCTAAAAATGATGTTATGAACTCTCTTCCTTTCTATCCCCCACAATCGAATATTTTAAAGCGGGAAAAATTTGTCCTTGTTTATTAGCGTACCGGTACCTAGTGACGATTTTGAATGGGATTTTCAAAACATTTTTGATTTTTTTCGAAAGGGAGGAAGTAAATAAGGAATAGTTATTTTTTGCAAGTAAAAAAAACCACAAAAACACGATTTTTTAATGTTTTAGTACAACTCTGGTTGGTGAAGTTGCATTTTTTGAAAAATATGAATCGACAAATTTCTCTAATTTTATAATATTAGTAGATAATTTTTTTTCACCTTCGAGATTTTTGTCCAAGTTTTGTTTCTGTTGTCGAGTGAAATAATCTGATTTTATTAATTTTTGACAGATGCGAATCCATCTCTTAAAATAATTTTATGGGTAATCGTTATTATAATAATAGCTATAATTGTGCTAGCTATCTTGCTCATTTGTAAAAAACGTGGTTACGCACATCGTATATACGACTTGAGAAAAAGAGAACGTCAAGCAGAAAACCAACGTGATCCTAGAACTCCTGAGCAGTAAGTATTTGTCACTTGTTCTTCAATGTACCTGCAACACTTCAAAATCTAGCTACTTACTTATACCCTTTCGAGTTCTGTATAAAATAAATGGAAATTATAATCTAATTTTATTCTTCTGTGTGTAGAAGTGAAGTTTCATTATTGGCAGGAGGTTCAGCGCGGACTGCAACATTGAACCTTAAACGTAAAAATACCCAGAATGGAATCTCGTTAGCAGAAGTAGAATGTCAAGCTTGAATCAAAGCCTAATACACCAGAGGGTAGGTATCATGATGCCTACTCACTCTTTTTGCATTTTTTATTTCAAAATTTTAGTCAGTATTTTTTCCATGTAATTTTTGTTCATTGATAGGTACATACCTACTTGAGTATAATTAATAATTTTGCCAAAGAGGTTACGTAACTTTTAATACGTATGTGCCAGAGCTGGGCAAGATCATTTACAAAATGATCTAAGATCAGATCAAGATCAAAAAATAAAATATGATATAGATCAAGATCATGTCCAGCTCTGGTATGTGCATTTGTAAATACTTGAATCGTTTCATTAGGTAATTAGATCTACACGTTTGTCTTAAATACCTAAGTATGTAAGAATTGTGATTGTATTGAATAAGTATAATAATTTAGAAGTTACTATCATGCAAGCAAACGTTCATAATTAAGTTGTGCCACGTTTGTAAATTTGTTTTGTTTTTTTGTGTCTATGTAAATACTTCTAAGAACTTGAATAAGTACATGATTTCATTCCAATTTGACGTTCCATCTGTTTTCTCTTCTCCCTTAATTTTCAATCGAGATTTCTCAAGAAATACCAAAATCAATAATGAGATAATTTGGTGCACATAAAATGATAAAATACTTCTGCTCAAATTATCATAAACAATGACTTGAATTCGCGAAAAGAATTGAAGAAGCACCTACTCACACAAAAAATTACCCACCTAGTTACACTGGTACCTATTTCAAGAATAAAAGATTCAATTATTTTCTATTCCTGGTATCGGGGAAGAGTCAAAAGATGATGGTCAAGTAGAGCTAAAAAAAAGGGGAAGAATCGATGAAAATATTTCAAATAGATTATTTTGAACGAAAAATGGAAAAATTCCAGGGATATTACTACTGTACCCCCTCCAGGACTCAATTTTGGTACTTTGAAATTTGCCCTGTACCTTCGTACAGAGCTGAATTTCGACAATTCAAATTTTTTTCTATATCCCCTCCTCTGCTGAATTTTGGAAATTTAAATTTTCTCCCTCAGCTCTTTCAGAGGTAAATTTTAGTAATTAAAAATTCTCCTCCACTCCAAAGCTGAACTTTGGCACTCCGGAGCTGGATTGTGGCGATTTAAAATTTCTCATGTATTTCCCTCCTGACCTGAATTTCTGTAGTAGCGAATTTCTTCAGCAATTCCCCTCCCCCGAGAGATAATTTAAAATTTTCCTCAAAATTTCTTCCTGAGCTGCCTTTCTCCCACACCCCAAATTTTATTAATTTCCTCACACACTTTCCTCCCAGGCGGATTTTAGTTGTTCAAATTTCTCTTACCCTCATGTACCTAGTGCAAATTTTATCATTTTCAAATGTATTTCGTACCCATTACCCCAATGCAGGAAAGAATTTTAGTAACTTGAATTTCACCTGTACCTTCATCCTGAATGAAGATGCTTCAAAATATTCTGTATGGCAACGCCAACAGCAAAAATGAAAATAAATTTATCTATGCTGAGAATCAATGGAAAAAAATTATGCAGTCTTGAATATTTTTCCTCGCAGGAAATTAATCAGTGAAGGAATGGGGAATGGCGAAAGAATTTGAATCAGTCTTGATTGATTAAATTTGATGAAAAACAATTTTTTCTGACTAAATGCTGCATCAATTCCGGTATAAGATTCCAAAATTTCAAAATAAAAATGAATCTAGAATTTTATTTATGCTCGAGTTCTTCCAAAAAATTTAGTTCCTACTCATCTTCATGAGAATATAGAGAATTAGGTAACAATACTTAAATCTCAACACAATCGATTTGGGAATTTTTTACAGAAAATTGCAGGTCAAAACATACGTACCCATGGTTTTCACCTCTGACTCGCATTACTTTTTGTCAACACTGTATGACAAACCTCTCGATACAAGAGTAGTGTAATTATTAATTAACATGGAGCAAATATGTATTTGCTCAAAAAAACTCAAAATATGTACATAGGTATTTTATGCGCTGAAAAAGGGTAAAATATACATAAAAAAATATGCGCTAAAAAGTCAAAATATGTCAATATACTTAATATGGGTATCAAAAAACAGGACTTTTCAATCCGATCACCAAAATGAAACTCAAAATACAATAATGCGGATTATTTTCGATCATTTTGACTAATTTTTGTTCATAAAAAGTGATTTTTGATTCAAAATCAGAATAATTGATAGCCTGATAGAAAATGAAAACATTATTTTTCAATTTTTATGCAAAATGTAGATTGTTTTTTTAAATTTGAATTTTCATTTCCATTTTTATAGCTGGAAAAAGTTTTTAAACATTGAATTTTGCGTGGGAAAGGCGAGAAAACGTGTAAAAAAGATGGAATGAGTAAAATATGCCCGAAAACGAGAAAAATTAGCGAAATATGTTCAAATATGCGTGAAGAATGTCAAAATATGTTCCTAGGTATAAATAAGTTTTTATACCTGAAATATGCAAAAATATGGCGCAACTAATGAGGCTCATTTCACTCAAAATTTTCTGAATCGTGAAAAAAGTACGGATATTCGTAATAGGAATACTCATAGGAAAAAATATTTTTTCATGCATATCCGGTCTTTGGTAATGAAGTGAAATCCTTTCCGAAGTGAGCAGCCCGAGCAGAACGAGGGTGCGAGTTTTCTTGTTGAATTTTTAAAAATTTCCAAGAAATCATGTAAAAACTATTCGTCAAAACGAACTAAATTTTGACGAATTAGAAAAATTGTCAATTTTTAAAATTTTTCATGAATTTGAAATTGAACACAACACTACATATTATCATACTTAGCGGAGATTTTTCAGTGATAAGAGGTTCTATCCATCGTCATGACTAAAAATATGGTTTGGCCTAAATTTTTTAAAAATGATTTTTGCCCTTTTAATTTTAGAGATAATAAGGGTAAGGTAGCCCATTATCGACCGGTGCCTAATGTCGACTACCTCGTCTATCTCCGCTGCTATAGGCCACAACGAGCCGAAAAAAATTTCTTCATATTCGTCTGTGAAAATCCGGAAAATTCAGACCTCTCCGACATCCTGAGAGCCAAAACTCGCGGAGAAAAGTAGAAAAGAAGAAGTTGGAAGGCCAAAAACTTTTTTTTGCAATTGCTTGCACGCCTTGGAATTTTTTCTTAAAATTATCGAATTAATAATGTTTCTAGTGTTTTTGTGATTGAGAAAGTTCAAAGTTTCTGGTGTAATCATCGCATTTTAATAATTACAACTTTAAGTAAAAAAAAATTCACTCAAAGTTCATTTTTATGGTGTGTCCCATTATCCACCACCTATAATCTTATGTAATTTGTTGTTTTCAAGGGATTTCGTTTTTTTCGATTTTCTCGAATTTTGGTTGTAGGGTTGTGATTTTGGTCTTAAATTGTTCATCTGTGAAAGATGAACACGAAAAATTTTTTTCCAGTAGATTTCGTTTATAGCGGATAAAATCAGTCGGTGGTCGATATTAGGAACCCAAAATTTCGACCTCGCGTTTTGACATGTCTCAGAAAAAAATTCCTAAAAAATACTAAATTTTTCCGGATCCCGGGGCTTTCCAAAATTGTAGGGGAAGGATGTAAGTATCTATTAAGCCATCAATCACATTTCCAACTCTTATACTTTTAAAATGGCGAGGCCTCAAACAAAAGTGGTCGATAATGGGGTACCTTACCTACCTCACGAAATTATGCAATAGATATTGATCGATTAATCGATTTACATTTGTTCGAAAATTTTATGAAAACAAAAACGGAAAACAGAAAAAAATTATTTTTTCGACATATTACAAAACCGAAAATTAAAATTTTACAAATAACAATAAACGAAAAAAAAAACAATTTTTTCGGTTTTGATTTTTTTGGCATCTTTCTAGCGAAAAGGTGATTTAAATTGATTTTCGAATTCACACGGATCTGTGGTGGGATGATAAGGCATAATTTTTTTAAATGAAATATTTAGGATACAAAAAGCTCAAAATTTCTAGATTGCAACTCACAAAAATCAAGTGAATAATAGTTATAATTCAACTTATGAGGCGAAATCTGAAAAAATTGGAATTTTCAATCATAAAAAAAACAAAGAAAGAATAATAATGAAAATTAAACATGAACCTGTTTTTTTTCGGGTTCATTTTTTATTCCAGTTCATGAAGAAAATCCTTTAAAAAACATGACATTTTGATCATTTTTTCGCTCTTTTTATACATTTTTTGACTTTTCATCGTTATTAATTTATTACTAGGTACGTAGGTATTCGCATTTTGACTTTCAAAAAAAATTTAAAAAACGAAAAAAAGCGTTATTAAAAACAAAAACGTTTAAATTTTATTAAAAATGAATAGAGCAAAAACGAAACAAAATTTTAAAAACGTAAACAAAAATAGAAACGAAAATTGAAAAATTTCCCGTTTTCGGAACCCTGTCGATTTGTGATCCGTGCAGAGACAGGGTACCTTAATCCGGAAAACAGAATTTATTGGAAATTTTTATTAATTTTTTCCGTTTTTAAGTAACTATAGTTCAAACCTTTATGCATCTGGTACCAATGTTTCATTTCGAATAATCCATTAGAACACGTCTAAACGACGCTCGAACCAGCTGACGAAAAGGTAAGTAGGTACACTAAGTTGAAAACACATTGTAAATAGTGATTTTTCTATTTTTCACTTCTCCTACGGTAATTTATCACATCAGAAGGAGAAGGAAATTCCTCGCGAAATTTCAGTATAAAAAATAGTTTTGGCAGACTTTTTAATGATTAATACAGGTACATGAATAACATCTCAAAATGCTCTTCTTGGTCTCCTGTGTTATTTTAGCAAGTAAGTATAAAAACTATTTTTGAACATTTTGACCGTAGTCACCTTTTCTCTGCACGAGTCATATTTTATTTATTCTCCTGAAGTTTTGGATAATCGACAGAACAGTGTGTAGAAAAATTTCAGTAGACCATTGCTGTATATTTTTAAAAGTATTTCGTCCCGCTAATATTAAAACCGTCTAAGTTGTTAATATATTAGAAATCTGGGTACTTCTACTAATCTACTTACCATTTTCAAGTGAGATAGGAAAACAAATTTACTATCTCGAACAAAGTTATAACGCTCATGACTCCAGAAATTTCTCAACTTGGTTAACAATTTTAAAACATGCACATAAATATAGGCACGAATTCCAATGCTAAAAATATGAAAATGTTCAAGTTTCTAAAAAATTTTTGGATTATTTTTATTCAGTGATAAAACAGTAAGTAATTGGGACGTTTTTGAGGTCGTCGGAATACATTACTGCAATGGAAATTCTCAACTCCTATCAACGTATGAGCTGGCGATTGTTTTTTATCAGCGTTAATAAAATTGCATAAACGGTTTGCCGTAAATATGAATGTTCAGCATTACGTAATCCTATACAGGGTGTCCGGCAAGTGGTCTACCATACTTCATTTTTTGATATAACCAGGTACCACTAAAAAAAAACACGTTAGATGAACAAGTTGCATATCTTGACAATTGAAGAGGCAATTGCTGTTTTTTTAAAAAATCACGTAATTTTTTTTTCTACCATGGATGCATTGATACGAACTTGGTATGGGGAAATTTCAGGTTTTTTGAAACCAAATGTTGGTAACGTACAGCAATGCACCATCCACGTATCACAACACACTAACGTGTATTGCTTTCTTCTTCTTCACAATAATACTGATTTTCCGTTCGGGACTAAAAGGCACCCTATTGACAATATCGCGTTTTTGAAATAGCGCTTTTTTGAGAAAATAGCGCACGCCAAACGCCTGTGCAGAACGTATGCGCAGTAGAAATCGCGTTTTTAAAGCGCCAAACGCAAAAAAAAGCGCCATTGTTTTTAGAAATTTACTTCAAAAACCAAAAGCACCATAAGCATTATTATACGAAAAAACTGAATAAATCAACGTTAATGGCTTGAATCTTGTTCTAGATCAATGCTAAATAAATTCTTTATTTAAAACGAACGAGTAATAATTGAATCAACCAATTTTTCACCTTTATCAGAAATTACCAATTGATTGAAAACAAAAGTCTTCAATTAGAGAAAATAAACAAACGAACACAGAACCATCTATTTTTTGGATGTAAATAGCGTTGGCGCAGCGCTATTTTCTCAAAAAAACGCCTGTCAATAGCGCTTTTTACAGCGTTTAGCGTTTTTCTTTGTCAATAGGGCAGTGCCTTCTTTCTAAAAATAGAGTAACCTTCGACACTAAACGATAAAAACTCGTTTGTGACCTTTGTCACATGTCTGATGTTGGCGGGTTAAAGTGCTTTACCGACCACCAAGTTCCTACCTGTAGTGGTAGTAGATTATAAGGTCAAGGTCCATGCGCAAAATCCGGTTACCTCTTTATATTATACTTACAGTTAGTTTATTCTATGTTAATTGGTGTCTAAATTCAATGATTGTAACAGTAGCAATTTTTCACCGAAATGGTGTACGCAGCTGCCCGTCAACTGAAGTACGAATACAAAGCAGTAAGTATACAGCAATCTATCCCAAAATTTACGTGTTATTTCTTTGAATAATGCAACAAAATTACAAAATTCTATCGTAAACTAAGTAACGTAATATACTACCTGGCACCGCATTGCCATCATAAATTAAACTCATTTTCAACTCATACTTATATATTTTTTTTCTGTAGGTATTTTGTTACCCAAACAAACACTGCTACAACGTATTTTTGAATTTTTTGTTTTGTGTTTTTACAGATTTATAATTTTGGACTGCAAGCTGATGTAAGATTAATAGATCGTCCTAACCGAGATGAAGCTACCGGCGAAGGTCTCTCGTTGATTGGTAAAATCGATGGCACTCGTACAGGCGATAAATTCCAAAGGAGGAAGTCGGCCAAGGCTGAAGAAAGAAAAGTGAAGTGAGTGTATTTTTAATTATCGAAACGTTGATCAATGAATTTTTTATCAAGAACTTACAAATGGTAAAAATCGCAGCTGATTACTTTTGAGTAGAACCGCACGCCGCCGAGCCCGCGCCGCCGCTGCCGGTGAAATGTGGACGCCGCCGCTTTGAGCCAAATTACTCGGCGCGCCGCTGGCCGCCGCCGCCGATAAAAATCGGCGGCGTCAGTTCGGCGTGGAGTTTTTTTACTTTTTTTATTACAAAAATATGAAAAAATATATTTTTTCACTCTTATATCAAGCAATATTTTTCAAAAAATTTCGCCCTCGCTTCGCTCGGGTAGTATTTTCATCATTTTATTTTGAGAATTGATGATTTTTTATTGATTTTTCAGTCAAAAATCACTGATTTCTCAAATAATCCCCAATTTGTTTAGGAAATACCGTTTGAAGTTTGATCAGCATATTTTTTCGGGCAGATCACGAAAAAAATGGTAAAAAATTCCATCACCAAAAGATTTCTCTCAATCTGTTTTTTTTTTTTTTGTTGCACATTTTGTTTACAATTATCATAACTTTTGACACTTGAAGTCGATCTTCTGAGGAAAGGAAGGATTCTATAAAAATGAATAGAACATCAATTGAAGAGCCAAAAATTTCTTTTTTGTCGAGCTCGATTATCTAGCTTCTTCTTGAATAAGAAAAGATAACTTTTCGAGCTATTTTAATTGAAAGTTTAAAATTCAACTTATTTTATTATAAATCTGAAAAACTAAGCCTCACAAGAGAAAACCAATTCGATTAATGGGGGAAAAAAATTATGTTCTACCATGTATTGCGTGAAATTTCCTTGCGGAGGCTTGATTTTTGAAAAATTATCAATAAAATGAAAAAGGTTGAACTTTCAGTTGAAATATCTCAGCTTTTCACACAAAAACTAAGAAAATATTCAACAAAAAATTCAAAAAATGTTGAAAAAATTTTCGGTGATGGAATTTTTCATTATTTCTTCCATGATCAGCACGAGAAGTTCCACAAAAATCACCCATTACATTTCAAACAGCATTTTAAAATTTTGAAAATGATGGCCTGAGACAAAGAACTGCATGGCGCCGCTCCTGCGCCGCCACCGCCGATAAAATGCAGACGCCGCCGCTTTGAGCCCAAATATTCGGCGCGCCGCCGGCCGCCGAAGAGAAAAACCCCAAACGTCGCCACCGAGAAAAAGACCGTCGGCGTGTGGTTCTACTTTTGAGTGTGCATTTTATTAAAAGCTTTTCTACCATAAAAAATTATTGTGAGATGAGTGCGATTACAGAGCAGCCCCCCCCCCTTTAGTGAAGCCCGTTGATACAAAAATAGAATTTTGAATTCAAATACAATGCTCAACTCGAGATTTGCTGTACCAGGACTGGAAATTGCATCAAGTGACTAATATTTTTTCATAAATGTTCGCAACAACATTTCTAATTTTTCATTTCACACTCTAATTTTTCCATTTTTGTTTTCAATTTGTCAAAAACTGAAGATGATTTAAGAAACAGCCCGGAAAAAAAAAGTTGGATCCAATTGGATCTGATTGGATCCGAAAAATGGTGCGATCAAATCGGATCCTAGTGGATATAAGTAGATACAAACAAATCCAAATTAATCCAAATTAATCCAATTAAAGACATTTTTCTTTTTAAATTGAAAAAATTTGGATCCAATTGGATCTTTTTGGATCTAATCGGATCTTTTTGGATCTAATTGCATAACATTTCTTTTAGATCCAATGAGATTCAAAAAGATCCAATTGGATCAAATTTTCTCCTTGAATTTTGATAAAATTTGATCTAATTGGATCTAAAAGAAATGTTATCCAATTAGATCCAAAAAGATCCGATTAGATCCAAAAAGATCCAATTGGATCCAAATTTTTTCAATTTAAAAAGAAAAATGTCTTTAATTGGATTAATTTGGATTAATTTGGATTTGTTTGTATCTACTTATATCCACTTGGATCCGATTTGATCGCGCCATTTTTCGGATCCAATCAGATCTATTTGGATCCAAATTTTTTTCCCCGGGAGAACCATTTTTTAATACGTATGTCAGATAGATATTTCAATTCATCGCTATCGAAAATATGTTAAACATATCCCACGCATAACTGACGCCTATGCGTTTTTATAACATCAAAAATTACAAAACCGTTACAGAAATGTTATTTTGGCAGATTTTTCAAATTTTGATCATTTTATACGAAAAAAAATGAACTAATGAAAAAACTAACGTCGGTTCGTGTTAATACAGGTCAAAATATCCCGATAAGCACCCTTTTCGCGATTATTTTACTTTAAATCTCGAAATTTTGTTTTATTGTCGCGAAGAATCAGTGAAAAAAGTGAATTTCGACACTTGAAGTAGAATGATCACATAAAATGCTCAAAATTTGAAAAATCTGCCAAAATAGCAACATTTCTTTACGGTTTTTCGCGATTTTCGGCCCTACGTTTTCAGGATATTTTCAAAAATTAATCGAATGCTGTTAAGGTCTTTTTTACAGTTGAAAATTTCAAATGGCCAAAACCTCATGAAGGAGTGTACCAAAATTGATGAAAAAATTATCACCTCTATGAGATGTTACTTTGCGCCAAAGAACAGAAAATTTCATTGGTGGCCATATTTCGACCACTTTTTTTTTCAAACTACCACCAATCAAAGGAGTATTGAGGTAGAAGCGTCAAAAATAGCTTAAAAAATACATTGATCCTTCCTCCACCACTTCCTAAAATTTTGAGCCGATACGATCATTTTTTGTATTTTTTGTGATTTTTTTCTGAGGGAATTCAAAAATTGATTTTGAAATTTTGGGTTCCTAATTTCGACCACCAGCTGATTTCGTCCGCAATGAGCGAAATCTACCCGAAACGAATTTTTTCATATTCTTCTTTCACAGATGAACAAAATGAGACCAAAACGACAACCCTACAGCTAAAACTCGCGAAGAAAATTGGAAAAAACAAAGTCGCATTCAAAACAACATATTACATAAGGTAATATAGGTGGTCGAGATTAGGGCCACCCCTAAACAATTCGAACTTTCGTGAACCTTCAATTGTTTTCAAAAACGATGATTTTATTGAAATCTGACACCATGCACCATCACAATACCTAAACATAAAAGCTAATCCCAATTTCAATCTCAAACTTCACTACATAATCTCAAATAACAAAATTTCAGAAAATTTTAAACTTCTTCTTAAATCTATTGAAACTGATAACCTAAAAATTCTTCACAACCCTATCAACCTAATTCCACCTTGGCTACCTTTTGATCCAAAAATTGACTTTTCATTAACTGATTATAATAAAAAAGAAACAAATCAAATTATTTTCAAAAGAGAGTTTTGTAAACTACAAGATAATTACAAGAACTACTCCCACATTTATACCGATGGATCTAAAACTAACCAACACACAGGATGTGCTATCATTCACAAGAATACTTTATTACCCATTGCTCTCCCTAACATCTCCTCCATTCTAACTGCTGAACTATATGCAATATACTCTGCAATACTTTACATTCAAGACTTCTCACTTCAAAATACTATCATCTTCACGGACTCTTTATCAGCTCTTCACTCTATTAAGAACTACAGATCTAAACACTCTCACCCTATCTCACAACAAATAGTAAAACTCCTCCATCCCCAAAATAAATCCATTATCCTTTGCTGGATCCCATCCCATACCCAAATTAAGGGAAACGAACTAGCTGACTCCACAGCCAAACAAGCTCATCATCACCTCCCTATTGCTCACATCCCCATTCCACTTTCTGACATTAAACACCATGCAAAAAATTTAATGTATAAAGACTTTCAAAATTACTGGTCCCAAACCCCTAATACAAATAAACTAAAAAACATCAAAAACACCACTGAACAATGGAAAACCTCTGAACAATCCTCTCGACAATCCGAAACCCTTCTAATCCGACTAAGAACTGGCCACTCCCTCCTCACTCACCAACACCTCTTCCTGAAACAGCCCTCTCCATTATGCTCCAACTGCAATATCCCTACAAGCATCCTCCACCTCCTCACAGAATGCCCTTTGTACCATACAGCACGATCCACTTATCTAAAAGACTGTACTTTGAAAAATATTCTATCAGATGACCCAGCCAAAATTAAAACTCTTTTACTGTTTCTAAAAGAAATTAAGCTAATTCATTTATTTTAATCATAAGTTTACAACCTACCTTTCATTTCTCCATAGATCATAAGTAATATTTCATTTTATTTTACTCTATTTAGTTATTCTTTTCTCTCACCTTAATGTATACATAATCTATAATACTTTAGTGCCTCTAAGCTTAGCTCTTGTAAACAGCACTTAAAATAAAATAAAAAAAAAAAAAAAAATTTCACAATTATGTTGTACCTATGTAGAATTTATTACAAATATTATTCACAATATTAGTACAGTAAATATAGCTCTAAAAAAAGGTGAA
The DNA here is from genome assembly GCA_033439095.1 of Pseudococcus viburni. Classification (NCBI taxonomy): domain Eukaryota; kingdom Metazoa; phylum Arthropoda; class Insecta; order Hemiptera; family Pseudococcidae; genus Pseudococcus; species Pseudococcus viburni. The sequence continues at coordinate 272,568 of JAVBJF010000229.1, read as the reverse complement.
CCCGGCCAAAATTGCAACCAAAGGTTTTTTTGCTGGAAATGGTTTAGAACCATGCCCTGAGTAACATATGAGAACCCGGCCGTATCAGACCTATTGCTTTCCCCCCCACAGTGGATCAAAGCCCCCCAAAACAGGTTTTTTGCTTCCCCCTCCTCAGGTTTCAATTTTAGGGTGAAATTAGCTTAGTAGTTTTTTAATCTACTCCCTGATACCTACAAAATGCTTTTTTCCAATTTTTTCTAACGTTAAAAGGGGCGGACTTATGGCCCTTCAAAGTTACCCTGTTTTGGGGGTTTACACAGATTTCATAGTTATACCCAAAGTGATAGTTGAAAGGCACCGATTTTGTGGTTTTATGAGGTATACAATTCCTTTTTCTGGTATCTCATTGCTAATTTCTCATTTTCACCCCTTCCCAAACAACCCCCACCCCTACCCTTTATGAGTGCTGATTTTTTCATGGCTGAAAAACACGTTATTATGATCAACAATGGTGATGAACAATAATTTTCGAAATCCTCGTCAAGTCCATCAGTCATGCATACAAAAGGACATCAATTCAGAACCCCCTCCCCCTTCCCGCCCTTCATTTTTAAAATCAAGCAATTTTCACAATATGGGTATCGATTTCATACGAATTGAGGATGCTGAACACAAATTTTACATTATATTTGAAATTTAACAATAAAAAAGTGCTTTCTCCCTTCCCCCTACCCTTTTCGAGTGAATAAATCAATTATAAATTGCTCAAAAAATTGTTCCATCAGTCAAAAGTATGATGTTTTTGTTCAAATTAATGTCTATAATAAATCTTCTGATTCACTATCGCTGTCTTCCAATGAGGCTTCCAACTGTGATGGATTTGAACAATCTACTCCTGAGCAGTTTCCACATTTACTCGAACATCTTAAACCTAAAAAAAAAATTGTTGAAATTTTCTGCTCATGAATGATCAAACTTTGAACATACACCTACCAGTTTTGCGGCAACCACAGCTAGAACCACACCCAGTAGCACACTTACAATATATTTTACTCACTATGGACTCAGGTGCTGGTGGTTTTGTGGTCAAGATCGGAAGAAATACCTGATTTTCTTCATCCCACCGCCATCCGTAATTTTTAGGCTCAATTTTCTGACCAAGCCATTGCTGCACTTGGCAGTATACCCGGAGAATATGTTGAAATGCAGCTTCATCCGTGGGAGGTAAAGATAGCAGCATGTCTGACGAATGTAACGCTTTTGATTGAAATAAGCGGTAGCGATAATCATTCAAAGATTCATCTTTTTTTGTTGCATAAATCCTTTGAAAACAAACAGTAGCTTCTTTTTCGAGGTCAGTTGGAGTTAAATTTCTCTGTTGAAAATTTGAGCCCATTTTTCGAAGATTTTCACAGTTTTTGAATAAATTGAAGAAAATTGTTTTTCCTTTATTATGAATGGCTGATGTTGAATCACAGCCAGACAAAGCATGAAAGAAAAGAACATATTTTTCGATATCTGGAAATTTTTCTCGAATTTGGCTGGAGGAATAAAACGAATTCTGAGATAGTCCTTTACCAGGCTTCCAAAGAACTATTTCCTCTTCTGCCAGTGCAATGATAATTGCTAAGAGATCAACATCATTGCCTACTACAACAACTGGACTTTCTTTTCGAATTGAAATAGCAGTATCAACAATCAACCGATCAGCATCACCCTCAGCCGTAATGGTTTTTATTTCATTATTTTGTAAGACAGTGCTTAAACTTTTTATCAATTCTTCCTTATTTGAGTCATTATTCAGAAAATTACGCTGTGATGTTGGCGGTTCATTTTCAAGGCTAATTTGGACATATGAACTTTGAGGCTTAGATTTCTTTCTTCTCAGACGCTCCCACTTCTTTATGTCTGTATTTATATAGCCATCAAAAACAATGATCGAACTTACACCAAAATGTTTTACAATGTAATTGACATAGGCATTGCAGACATTTTGAAAGTTTGCTCCAGAAGGCCATACGACCCTATGAAGTAAAAAACCTCCGTCTATAACATACACTGTGTCCGGAATTTGCGAATAATCAGGCTTTTCTGGTAATAACGAGTAAAATTTTGATTTTTCATTTTTTCGCATTCCATTTTCATCAAATAGAGCAACTGGAATTGGACTCAATTCATATTGAAAACATTCTCGTAATTTTTCCTCTGAATTTCCCACAATTGTGAGTCTGTTGAAAAGAGCGAAAGGGTTAGACGGATATATATCTTCAGTAGATGGTGTAAAAGAGACTGATGCCAAGGTTATGACTCGATCAATTTTCTTTACAGTAATTTCACCATATTTTTTGCCATATGTATTTTTCATTGCTTGAATGCCCTTATTATATGCGAGATGACAATCTGCTCTTGTGTTGCAAAGACCAGTGGAAAGAGACATGACTGATTTTGATTCCGAGAAGGGGGGATGCTTATGGAAAAAAGCACAGATTTTATCGACATCGGCATTATCCCTGGAAATTCGACTTGCTCTTGCATCAATGGACATATGTTGCTCACTTGATTCAAAATGAATGTTGGAAAAATTTTCCAATGTGTCACAAATTTCCATCGTAGGACGCATGCCTAGAATCCAGCGACTTAAGACACTATCTGAAATGCCGCGACCATGTATCAAACCACCCCTAGCTTTCATTGAACGCATCTCTGTTTGCTCAATAGTCATGTCTGACCAAATTCCAGCCCAATATCGATCAGATCGACGAATTGTAAACATTCCATCATAAGCAAATTTGTGAAATTCTTTTGGATCCATTCGTTGCTGCAAGGAGGCCATATCGTGCAGATATAATTGAGCAGATTTAGCGTATAGGTGATGGCCAGATGCATAAAAATAAGGTATCATATTTCTAATGCATTGTAAATGTAAATGCCAATCACCAGTCCTTTCAGATCGAATAAAATTTTTCATAAGTGTAATCATGTGTATATATTCAATCCAAAGCGCAGCTGTGGGACCTCTTTCAGTTAAACGAGTTAATTCGTGTTCTATGTTTTCTTTAAACAATTTTAAATCATCAGATTTTGTAATATCATTTTCTTCAAGTTGTGAATTCTCAAGATACTCAATTACTGAGACTTTAAATTCTACAGATATGTCAATATTAGAAAACACTAATCGCATGAGAGCCTCAAATACCAATGAGTGACCTCTGATTGCTCGATTGAAGGCGTGCCCAGTAAGCATTTTCTCTGCAGAGATGGAAGCATATACCTGGCTCATTGCATCTTTAAGACCAGAATTTGCCATAATATATCCAATTGAACCCAAATAAGACATAAGAAGGTGAAAACCTCCCAAACGAATAAAAACATTTTCAAGTTTCAATGACTCAACAATATCTCTAGCTTTAGTGAATAACGGCTGATCAAATGTAAGAATAACGGATTTCTGACTCAATTCTAGACATTTTTGATATGCAATTTGAATGGTTGTATAAATTGTATCGTAATTGGAAGGAGGTTGGTTGATGAATGGGAGGTATAATACAGATGAAACTTCATAACAATAATTTCTGTTGATTTTTGTATTAAATCCACTCCATCCTACAGTTTTTTCTGGGTGCCAAATTTTACCACAAATCCATAACACGTCATCAAGAAACATAGTTTCAGTTTCCTGATCCAAATATTTCAAATGTTCATCTTCATCAGAGAAAATTACACCATTTATTCCCACACTACCTGCTGTAGGTTCGTATGTTTCAATAACTACAGTCGATTTTGCAGAAATTTTATCTTTAGTCACCAGCTCATTTACTTTAATTATGGGAGGAGAAGGTAATATGTTTTCTGATGGTGTAATACAGAGAATACCACCCATCATATGAATAGTATTCAGCCCATCCAAGGTGCAGGCATTAAAATCCGCATTATCGAAAGAAAATTGAGCAAACGAGTTTTCGGAAATTTTTACATCTTCCTGCATCAATGCTGATGTTTCTAAACGTCTCACTTCATCATAACTGGCACTTAGGCCCAAATTGGCAAGCAAATTAACCAAGATTTTTGATTCGAATTTTCTATAGATGTACATACCAATGGACGTGAGAATTGGTGAAATAAATGATCTTGGTCTTGTGGCAGAAATTATGGTATGTGCGATTGTGGTGCATTGTTTCTTATACTTTTCCGGTCGCTTTTTTTTTGGTAAAATTATACCTACAAATCAGTATAAATTTAGTAAAATAGGTAAACGTGTAAAAATAAATTAGATACTGGCATGTAAGATAATAAAATTTACTCCACAGCTAACATTTGAAACTAATCTTTCATGTTCGGAAAAACCTTGTAGTGAAAAATTTTCTCCCCTCCCCCTACCATAGAGCAGGACATACATTTCCCTCTTTTTTTGCATTCCTCCCAAGAATTTTCACCTTTGACAATTTTTAATGAATTTTTATCAAATTTGCAGGGATAGTGGTCAGTTTCAAATATCATCTCTAGGGAAAAATCGTTTATCCTATCCCATCCAGTATCCTTTGTGACTAATGTTATAGTATACCTTCCAAAAAGCAGTTGAGAGTGTCAGGAACTAACGAATCTTGTTTGTCTAAATAAATTCGGCTCGAAGGATACGTGGTGTTATCATATGGTCTGGATCGAATGTCATTTCTTATTATTTCGGCAGCAGTTTTCACTATTCGCATGCGTTCAGATTGTTCGTCCTCAAGGATACGATTTGCATACCACGCATCATTCAAAATTTCACGTCCGCGATCACGAAAGCATAAAACAGTTTTTTTCCCTGGTATATGGGCGAATTCGATGTTGTCGTCATATTTTTCAATCAATTTCCTTTTAAGCGTAGATTTGGTAATACAATTTTTTCTAAAAAAAAAAATGAAATTAAAATGATGACAAGTTTATTCTCCATGCACCTATACCTATATGTACGAAATTTTAAGTTCTTACTCGGTTGGTAAGTTTATCAATTCCTCAAATGCAAACTGGCAATCGTCATTGTTTTCAATGTAGTAAAAAATTTCATTCATTGCAGCCTGAATTTTCACATCTGACTGACGACCACCGCTACGCTTTGTTGCTTCGGGGATTCTAGGCGTAAAAAATACACGACCGCAGTCTCTATGATATATTGCATCGGCAGCTACAAGATCTGTTGTGCTTTGTAGACGTTTTCGAAGACCCTTTGATTTCTCGTCATTTTTACCAGTCAATTCTCGCAAAATGTTGTTTAAAAATGTATCTGTTGCAACCTATTTGGAAAAAATAAAATCGAAAATCGAAAAATTAATTTGTAGAAAACAACAATTCCTAAAAAATTGCTTTATAAAATTTATTCAATATTTCTGATGTCAGAGGATTTTTTTTTTAAATCAGAAACAATAAGTAGGTATATTTTTCATCAAAATAAAACTGAATTTGAAAATCAAAATTTTGAGAAATCTATTTGTTGGACTGATTTTTATCAAATTTCAAATACATAACTTCATTTCAAATTGAAATGACTGCAATGTAACAAAACACATTACCTTATTGCATGGTCGTCGTTTTTCATTAGGTAGTTTTTTTTGGAGTGCATCATAATTGGGTGGGATTTCTTCTAAACAGAATAGGCATTTATCTCTAAAAGAATACTCAGCTGATGACCTCAATTTTACAGGAGAGATACCAGAATTGCTTGAACTCGGTGCCTAAAAAAAAAAAAATGGAAAGATACCATAATTTTTCAATCTTAATGGCAAATATGACAGAGAAAACACATTTAAATTAATTTTTCAAAATTTCACATACCTCAGTGCGAAGACGAATATATTGATCAATACTTTTTTTCGATGTGTAACTTTTCTGGCAGTTCGAATGAATTTTCAAGGGTTTGGTGTGTTGAAATTGATCGGCCTTACCATCTCTTCGCTGAATGCTAGCGTTCACCATAGAAAGTCTACCTTTTTCTTGAATTTCTATAGTTCGTTGTGAAACGAGTGTTTCGTCGCATACAATGCAATTAATTTGCGGATCCATTTACTCTATGCATCAGATGAACGTAAGATAAGAAAATAATTGCAAACTGTAGGTGTGTAATTGTATCAAAAGTGCATAACTTACTTCAAAAAAAGAAACATCAACGATCGCGAATCAACTTCAATCATTATAATAATCAGCGAATGAATACAAAATATCAGTAAACAAATAACTATCACACACAGTTCAACACCAACTAAAACCATGTTCCAGGTCAATATTATACCATACTTCTGCAAATGTGTCCTGTACAGCTCAGAATGGTTAGGGAGGCGTAAATGACTCATTACGTCAGGATCATAAAACCAAACATAAAACTACCCTCGTATAGTAAAATCGCGAACCAGTTTTTGTAGCCACCGCGATCCACCCGAAAGCAGTATAGGAACACCAGTCCAATATGCAGTTAAAATAATCGTTCTCATACTTCAAAATTAACAGTAGGTAGGTATGTATTTCTGGTACACATTTAATACCTACTTAACATTGAGAAGAGGAGAATAAGGTTGAGGGTAAAACTCAAAAATAATGTAAAATTCGTGTTCAGCATCCTCAATTCGTATGAAATCGATACCCATATTGTGAAAATTGCTTGATTTTAAAAATGAAGGGCGGGAAGGGGGAGGGGGTTCTGAATTGATGTCCCTTTGTATGCATGACTGATGGACTTGACGAGTATTTCAAAAATTATTGTTCATCACCATTGTTGATCATAATAACGTGTTTTTCAGCCATGAAAAAATCAGCACTCATAAAGGGTAGGGGTGGGGGTTGTTTGGGAAGGGGTGAAAATGAGAAATTAGCAATGAGATACCAGAAAAAGGAATTGTATACCTCATAAAACCACAAAATCGGTGCCTTTCAACTATCACTTTGGGTATAACTATGAAATCTGTGTAAACCCCCAAAACAGGGTAACTTTGAAGGGCCATAAGTCCGTCCCTTTTAACGTTAGAAAAAATTGGAAAAAAGCATTTTGTAGGTATCGGGGAGTAGATTAAAAAACTACTAAGCTAATTTCACCCTAAAATTGAAACCTGAGAAGGATGAAGCAAAAAACCTGTTTTGGGGGGCTTTGATCCACTGTGGGGGGGAAAGCAATAGGTCTGATACGGCCGGGTTCTCATATGTTACTCAGGGCATGGTTCTAGACCATTTCTAGCAAAAAAACCTTTGGTTGCAATTTTGGCCGGGTCATGTCCCCATATCGACTGTACTATATCAGATCAAAGAATACGTATACTTAAAATTTTTTCACCTATGCGATTTCGTTTTTTTTTTTCAATTTTCTCCGCTAGTTTTGCCTGCAGGATTGTCATTTTGGTCTCGAATTGTTTATCTGTGAAAAAGGAGCATGAAAAAATGTATTTCCCGGTAGATTGCGTCTATAGCGACCGAAATCGGCCGGTGGTCGAAATTAGGAAGCGGTCGAGATTAGGGCATTTTACCCTTAATAAATTTTTACTTGATGCTACGAGTAAAAAAATATGCTTCAAATAACTGAAAAAAAGAATAAACTTTTTTTATAAAAATACATTTATAATTATTATAACTTCCGTCTAAAATAAGTTTTTACCGAAAAAAATCGTAATATTCTGCATCTAAAAATTACAAGTTCTAGTTGCACGTATAAATTTTACAAAAATATCAACACCAGGTATGCTCTTATACGATCAGACCTGACAATGACTAATGAATGTCTTAAAATTTTTTTAACCATTTCTACACGATATAAGAACAGATCTGAATTTATATGATCAGATCTGTGTTTGCCTGGTCAGGCCTAGTCAATCCTGGTCATGCCTGAATATATTTAGTAGCGGGCGGAAGAAAGAAAATGATTTTGTGTTCCGTCATGAATGACCAAGCATTAGGGTGGAGCGAACTTGGCCTTTTTTCAACTTTTTTTTGCAAATGAAAAACCTGGGTGCGGAAAAGCAGCCTTGATGGGAGTAAAATCGTCCACCAAAATTTCAGCTCCGGGGTCAATGTTTAGGGGTGCCACCAGAGCCGAGAAAAATGATTCACAATTTTTATTTCATTAATATTTTATTAAACATAAAACAGGCATAAAAGTGCAATTTTAGGTCAAACTGAGTTTTAGCATTGAATTTTGCCACAAATTGAGACGATTTTACTTCATAACGTAGGCACTCGCTGCTTAGGTTACAAGTTTAACTCGTTGTCCAACCGCTTGTAAATGGCATGAAAATTAAAATTCGATAAAATCTGGGAATTCAATAAAATTTCCAAGATCTGACTTAAGAAAAATTCTTAATGAGAGGTGGTTCCCAGAGTTCTACTCTATAGTCGATGAGATCGCTAAATTGTTCCATCTCAAAATTTAGTTAGTTTTATTTTATTTAATCGGATCAGCGCAATCTGGTACATAAAATACAAAAATACTTTTCATTGAAAATTAGTGACTTACATTGACTATTTAGTCAAAAGTCACAAACTCATTAGTCAATTCTCAATTTGTCAAAAAAAACAGTACTTACCTAATGTTGACTGAAAGATCAGTGAAAAATCACTGATTTTTAGTTGATTTTTTTGCACTGAATCCAATAGCATGATTATTCAAAAAACCAACTTTTATTCAGACATAATCTGTCCTGCTCAGTCATGCTCATACCTGATCATGCCTGCAAATTTTCCCTGGGAAGCAATAACAGGTCGGGCGGTTTCGTATTTCCTTTCCAGTTGAAGGATAACAAACACCGCCGAATCACACAAGATACTATCTTCCTCTTCAATTTTGTAGCGGAGCTCGATGTTGGGATAGCGATTGCAGAATCTGCAAACTTCGATTATTAGGGTGTCGTTTAATTGCAGCAGGTCGTTACAGTCATCGTCTTTCAATTTCATTAGGTACATTGAATACTGTTTTTATGCCCTGAAATTATCGAACTTGATAAATAAACTCGTAGGAAATGAGAACAGATCAGTGAAGTTGAAAGGTTACCTGATCTTTGCATCGTTTGATGATTTCGGGAGTGAAGTATGGTAACTGTTTCAAATCAAATTCTTTACTCCACATGGCTTTGGTGACCATTTTTGATAATTCCATAGCAGCTACCACAGGTGAAAATCAACCACCCAAGCTGATTACGTTGATGCAGGCTTGAATTAGTTTGATAACCTGTAATATCAGAAACGATACATTACATATAGGTACCTATCCATTAAAAACATTTTTTTTTTTCAATAATTGAAAAAATTTGAGCGGAATAAAAGGAGGAGGAAAAGTCACATCAATACCTACATTCGATAGTCCAATTTCACACGTACCTTTTTTAATATCATTTCGGTATCTTGTTGCAATTTAGCTCCCATCTGTATCCTGGACAGATGAGCTTGCAGTAAAACATTTATCTCACATGAGGACCAATGTATTTGATTCCTTTACCAGCTGCGAGCAATTCATTTGGTAATTGCGGAGCAGCTCGTCTTCTTCGCGACACACCGGTACAACTTCATGTTCATATTCTGTAGCACTAGGTACTGATGATTTCCAACAAACCTAGGATTTTCATTTTGCAATTCAATGACAACGAAAATAATTGTGAAACTAGCTGGAAAATATCATTTCAAGTTGTTGGTTTCATTGGCTGAATAGTTGGAATTAAGCTATAGAATGTTTAAAATTAGTAATAACTAATAAGTACTTACCTACTTAGGTAATAGCTGATGAATATAATATTGATCGGCGATCATTCCTAAATTCAATGGTAAGCATGAATCGATTTCTTCTTCGATACTGATACACTGCAATACAAACGAAACAAAGATTAATACAGTTTTGTTACGACAAATTTCATTGAAGGTATAGCTACACACCTTCGCCTGTTGCAAATCTTTCAATGTATTTTCCACCAAATTGGACAAATGATGGGATATATCAATATGGGCGACTCCTTGCAAATCATAATAATTTGGATTCTGCGACAGTCTTTGATAAAGGAACGTCCTTGTCAAATATTCCACAGCATCTTGCTTATTTTCGATCGTCTTCGTTATGATTTCTGCACTGAAATGGTTGTAAAGTCTGTGATCCAGATGACTCAACTGGTAAAGCCTCGTTTAAAAATTTATTGAAAAATATTTCTTTGACGCTTAACACATAAGAACGCATTTCGAGTCATTGTCTTTTTAAGGACGGTTAGCTCGACCAATCGGATAATCTTCGTATCTGTGACAGAAAAAAAAAGCCTTGTCAATACTCCAAACCATAGATCAAGAATACTACGTATATCAGATAGACCATCCTTTTGTTCTTTTTGGAACGCCTTGAAAGCATCCAAACACGCGCTGCAGTCGAACCTTATTTTCGAACAGGTCTTCGATTTCATAAAAGTATTTTATTCAGTTGATAGATGGCGTTTCATTTTGAACCTTTTTTTATTGCTTTTTTTCACCCTTTTTTCCCTACATTTGCCGGTACCTAACACAATAAGACACAGCAGGACAGCAAACCCCATCACGCGGATCATTCACCAAATGTACACATGTATTTTCATTCCATCGCCTTTGTATTTATTTAGATAAATCTTACACATTAGAGCAGATACAGATTCAAATTTCGTAAATTTGAATTGTAGGCTTATCCACTTTTGTACTAGGGTACCAAAGGGGTCGTCAAAAAAGGGCGTGGTCCTCTGAAAAAATTTCTGCGCACCGCTTGTCCCTCCCCCCCAAAAAAGTTGTATTAATAATAGGGGTTTTTAAAGTATTTTAACATGAAAAAATGTCTTTTTAGAGCATTAAAAATCCAATTTTTTCAAAGCTTCGCCCTCGCTTCGCTTGGGCATTAACAAACTTACGATTCTATGATCCTATCTGAAACGAAAGTGCGGAAGGAGGCTCCCTTTTTACCCCCTTCGGAAAAGCAAAAAAAGTTGCCCAACAAGCCGCCCCTTTTTGCCCTCAATTTTTGATTCTGACGACGCCACTAGGGTACTTTAACATGCCCTATTGACAATATCACGTTTTTGAAATAGCGCTTTTCTGAGAAAATAGGGCACGCCAAATGCCTGTGCAGAACGTATGCACAGTAGAAATCGCGTTTTTAAAGCGCCAAACGCAAAAAAAAGCGCCGTTGTTTTTAGAAATTTACTTCAAAAACCAAAAGCACCATAAGCATTATTATACGAAAAAACTGAATAAATCAACGTTAATGGCTTGAATCTTGTTCTAGATCAATGCTAAATAAATTCTTTATTTAAAACGAACGAGTAATAATTAAATCAACCAATTTTTCACCTTTATCCATCGACCTTACACTTAATATGGACTGCTAATGCAATGTAAAAATCTAATGTTGTTTTGGGAAAAGAATATGCCGGGTTTTTCTGGATTCAAAGCACGTGATTGGTAGTTGGTACACCACACATAAACAAACGGTAATCGCCCTTCCCCGCATCCCTTGATGTTAGGCGTTGTGAGCATGCGCACTTGTGTTCTGGTAAAACCCCGCAAAATCTTTGGTCGGAAGCCTTCCATTTGGATTAGCAGTCCATATTAGTGTAAGGTCGATGCCTTTATCAGAAAAACAAAAGTCTTCAATTAGAGAAAATAAACAAACGAACACAGAACCATCTATTTTTTGGATGTAATTAGCGTTGGCGCAGCGCTATTTTCTCAAAAAAAACGCCTGTCAATAGCGCTTTTTACAGCGTTTAGCGTTTTTCTTTGTCAATAGGGTGGCTATTAGGGAAATTTTTCTATTTTGTCAACTTTTGATACGTGAACTCTCTCAGAAAATTTTTAAATACCGTGAATTCCACGTGAAGAAATAATAAAATGTAAAAACCAACATTTTTCAGCTCAAACTACCTTGGTATATCAGATAATCAAAAAATTGAAAGAATTGAACAATTTTTTTTCGATACTTACACCCTAATAGATCTGTTTTAAGGCGGAAGGTCTGTTGGTAAAATTTGAGGTAGAAAAAATCGATATAAAAAAATGAGAAATTGGCGTATTACGTAATATCAGTGAGGTACCGATATGGTGGAGGGGAGAGCTTCCCCCTGAGGAAATTTTTTAGTTATGAGTTGAGAAAATTGAACATTTCAACACATTAGTTGGGAAAATTGAACAGTTGGGATTAATTTTTGTGATGAAAAATAATAAATAAAATAGTTGGTTCAAAAGTTGAAAATCAACAAAATTTTCACTTGTTCCAACTCAAAATTGGTAATTTTTCCAACTCGAAAATGGTAAATTTCCCGACTCAAAATTGGTAATTTTCCCAATTCAAAATTAGTCTTTCTCCCAAATGATGGTTAAAAATGCCAGTTCGAACGATTAGTATTTACTTTTTTAATAAAAAATGAATAAATAAAATGGTTACCTATTTTAACAGTCAGAAATCAACAAAATTCATTTTCCCAGCGAAGAATTATTAAACCGTTGTAATAAATGCTTTTTTAGGAAAGAAATTATTAATTAGGTACGAGTACCTTGCATTTTAAAAATTTTTACTCGTCAACCAAAAATTTTTTTAGTTGTACTTGTAATTGGTACCTACATGTGAATTTTAAAAAATCAGCCAGAAAAGTTGGAAAAAAAATTGGTTCGCAAATTTGAATCTCACCCCCTCCTCCGGAATTCTTATATCGGCTATATGTACAGGGTCTATAAATGAACCGGGCACCGTCTGCGCGAAAATCCCTGCCTGAAAAAAATGAAATTTCAGATTTTTGTTTTTTCGTGTCGATTACCCATTACCCCTGACAGAAAGTTTATTAAGTATCAAAAATCGTAATTTTGATCAATTAGATTTTTAATGATAAATTCATCACTTATTTGTCAATAATTGTAATTAATAAAAAAAATTAATTTCAAAGAATTGATAATTTTACGTTTGAGATTACGGCATTCTGATGTTGAAAAAAAAAATTCTTGTAATGTTATCGTGTGGGCATTTCAACTCTGTGAAGCGTATTTCACACTTTTACCTGCATATTTTATAAGATGACTCATCCCTTACATTAAACTTCGTCACTTTTTTGATCTTGTTTTCGTTTCTTTTATTACAACAATAATATCAGTGATGCAACGCAACGAAATGGGAAAAAAGAAAAGAAAAGAATGGGAATTTTTGCGCTGAGGGTGCCCGGTTCATTTATAGACCCTGTATAGTTAGGAATTTTGAAAATTTGAGTTGGGATTTTCACCTCTAACAAAACCTTTAAATCATGAATATGTTATAAGACAATTTTTTATTAAAATGTGCAAAATTTCAGCTTTTTTTCAGAGAATTTTTTCGAGAGAATAAAGTATTGCGAAAAATCAAAAAAGGGTCAATATTCTTCAAAAAATTTTCTCAGTACAAAATGATCTAAAGAATGAAGAATCGTACCTATATACCTACCAAATTTTGTTAAATAAAAGTTTGTGCCAATTTTGTGGAAAAAAATTTTACCCATAAATTCCCTCATTTTCAATCCTTTATTTGCGATAAGTACCTCATAAAGGAGCTATCCCAACTCAAAGTAAAAATTTTAAGTCGAAAAAAAATGAAGGAAATTTAATCTAATGAACATAAAAAGATCAATTTTAGTATATACCTCATTATCAATCTCTCAAATCAATTGAAAGCGGTTTCGATACGTTTCGGAGCCTCCGAATTTTTTTCAATTTTCCAGCACTATTAGGCAGTAAGAGTTGACATCACAACGCGTATAACTACGAATACACGATGATAAACGTATTTTCACAACTTTAAGCTTTCATAACTCTCGTTCCATTGCCGGCACAACTTTCAAACCTATCTCATCTTGTTGATAATTTTACGCAGATTATTTTCCCTACTTCAAACACTTATGTGTTCACTCAAAATTTTGAGTTATTTTAATGTGAAATGTAAAAAATAATACGTAGTATTTGCGATAAAAACTTATTTTAAAAATTTGAACGTTCATAACTTTTGTTCCATTACTGGGGCGACTTTCAAACCTATCCCATCTTGTAGAAAATTTCCCGTAGATCATTTTCCCTACCTCAAACACCCATGTGCTCACTCAAATTTTTGAGTTATTTTAATGTGAAATGAAAAAAATATCTAATATTTACAATGAAAACGTATTTTGAAAGCTTCGAACTTTCATAACTTTTGTTCCACTGCCGGTACGACTTTCAAACCTATCCCATTTTATAGAGAATTTCCTGTAGATCATTTTCGCTACCTGAAACACCCATGTGCTCACTCAAATTTTTGTGAATTTCGAAAGCGAAAATTTTTATCCTCTCAAAATTGTGCACAACCACTATTATTAGGAACTGCGTGAGGACCATCAAAGAGCACCTAGGGTGTGTCCTCTAAGCGGAATCGTCAGTTTTTGAACTACGTGAGATACATCAAAGAGAGCCTAGGGTGTAATCTCTCAGTAGCTTCTTGAATCATCATTTTTCTAGCTGCATGAGACGCATCAAAGAGCGCCTAGGGTGTGTTCTCTAGGCAGATTATGAAAATCTAATTTAGTATTGCCGGAGCGGTGTCATCCTCCTGAGCAATTGCCAGAGCGTTGTTTCCTCTGATTCTTTCCTTTCTCTCCTCAGTCTCCTCCCACCCGCAGAAAATCCAAGGGGCAGGTAGTCGTGGTGGTACAGGCACCCCAGTTGTTATGCTCACACTTTCCTCTGGTATTTCGGCAACCAGCTGAAAGCTCGAGGGGGCAAGTGTAACATGGGGTCTTGGCCCACTCGTCTATCCGCTAAGGAGTGTGACGAGTATGAGAGAGAGAAGAGTGGTGTGTTGTTTAACGATCCTACCTAACGCCATAGACATAGGTAGCGAAATATGGTAAAGTCAGTACTTGAGCAGCCTGCATAGGTAACACTTGTACTCACACGAGGCCCTTTGCGGTTTATCTAGTTTTCAGTCCAATTTTGTATTGTCAGTAGTTAACGTAATGTAAAAGTACTGTTATATAACAAATGGAGTAATACATAGATGTGCTTGAATCAGTTGTCTTTTCGTTACGTTATGCTAATTTTATGTGTGGGTAGGGGCTCGCGACCTTACCACCTATCACATTTGGCAAAACCGCATAAAAATGGGTCCACATGAACTTTAATATCTATAATCGTGGATTACCAATAGTGGTAACCTATTTGATCGTGTAAAGCTCAATTTTCTGAATTAACAACTTCAAGTTGAAATTCATGTTTTTAATTTATTTTCAGGAAAATTTTCTGCCAAACAAAAAATGAATTCCAACTCGAAGTTACTAATTTCGGAAAACTGTGCTTTGGTCGATCAAATAGGTCACCAGCATGGGTAATCTGCAATCAATAATCCTAAAGTTCGTATAGATCATATTTATGGACTTTTCTGCAGGGCTAGAAAGTTCTAAAATTCACTGGAGGCTCCGAAACATTTTAAAGGACACTTCAAATGGATTCGGGAGGTTGAAAATAGGGTTTATACCAAATTTCAGTTTTTTTCTTTGATAAGATCAAATTTTCATACTTTTCAGGATGGTGAGATCATTTTAAAATTTAAAAAATTCCCCAAAATTCGAGAAATCTGAAATTTTGCATTTATGCATGGGTTCTATGTACTATGATGCAAGTAATTTCAATTTATTTTTGTTTTGGCTGTCAAAATTTTTTCCTTGTTAGTGGATAAAAAAGTGAAGTCTGATTAATATTATTTGAAGATCCGCATTCCAAAACGGGCTTAGTCCATACAACAGTATATGAGAAAAAGGACTTAAATGTACTGAAAAATATATTACACCTAAGTACCTTTTCTCATATACGCTTGCATGGACTAAGCCCGCTTTGGAATTCGGGTCTTCATTTCTAATCGAAGCACCCATTGAAAAAATATCACAGTACATTTCGTTGCCTGGAGGGAGGGAGGGGGGAGGGGGTGTGACGCACAAATTTTCTACTCATCCGCCAAACATTTTCTTACTACACTACCGCGGAATGCGACTCTTTTTTGGTGAAATGAGTTTTAGGCAAAAATATACGCTAAAAATTTCACAGATCATTTTGGAAAACAAATGGAATTCAGAAGAAATTCTGGTACGTGTTAGTCAGCGCTAAAAAAAATTCCACTCCATAAATATCGAGTTTTCCCCAAGTTCTGCTTAATCTTTTTCAAATTCGAATATACGAGTATTATGTACATCATCGCTAGATTAATGGTAAAAAAATTCCCTTTGCACCTAACACTTGACCATTCGAGTTTAAATTTTCTCATGCGACTTTGAATGAGATAAGTAGATGAAAAAAGAACGACAAAAAAATTAAACCATCAAAGAAATCGTATCGCTACGTTAAATTAAATAGACTCATTCATTGAATGGTCAACAGCTGATTTCCAGGTTGTATAACAATCAAGTCCAAGAATAACAAATTTTGGAAGGCTAAATAATCGCAGTGGGTGGGGAATCAGCGAGGGTGAACTATTTGTTTTCTTACTGTACCAGTCGGTTAAAAACAGAACATTTATAAGGGTTTGGATGCGTTTTGGATGCATCCAACCTTCAAACTACATGCTAACTCCCTCAAGTTTTCAGATGCACCAACTACTTTTCACGTTCTAAAAAGAACAAAGGCTTGGTCTATCTTATATACGTAGTATTCTTAATCTATGCTCCAAACTACCTTCAAAGAGCTTAAGAACACGATGAAAACTTATGAGTGAGTGTATCTTTCTGACGTAATATTGTGTATCCATGATGATGACGAGATGTGAAAACATATTTAACGACCAGCACAGGGCTCTGGTCACTACTGCTATTTGTATAGTTTCTCTGTTGAACAGCAATTCAACGGTAGTAGTATGTTTTCGCCAGTTCTGGGGCAGGGAGCACGGATGCAAATTGTGCACGCGCATGCGCCTCCCCCAAAAATTCCCCCTAACCTCACACACACCCCTTTTTTAAACCTCGCCCCTTTTAAAAAATTTAATCAAACCGCATGCCCACTCCTCTTTTTAACCTAACCCTCCCTTTTAAAATTAAATCAAACGCAACTCTCGCCCTTTTTTTAACCTAACCCTTTCTATTTTTGTTTTAAAAAATGAACCTCACGCTCCACCCTATCCTATCCCAATTCTGGATGGGAAACCAAAACGTCATGTTTACCTAGGTACCTATTATGTTTTTACCTATTTTTCATATGACGTTTCTTAAGTAGGTACCTAACTAGTTATTTCTAGACTGGAGAAAAATTCTTTGATTCCGACTTCTTGGTATACAATCATCCCTTAATTACTTTGATTTTCAAGTTTGATTTATCAGTATTGTGATTGAAGTTTTCCACTTCAGTTGTCGTTTGCAATAAGCATTTCAATCACAAGTGCAGAAAAATTATGTGAAGTGAAAAAATGGTTTTGCTGAGATGTATTAGGTAAAGTAAAAATATTCAAATAAAAAAAAAAATCGAAACCAACCAATCTTGGGTTGAAAAAGGGTTATAATTGTACAATTATTATATTCATAAAGAAAAAAAATGTAAGAAAGGTAATACCTAATAAAATACCAAAAAAGAACATACCTAATCTAAGAAGAATTTTTCCCACCCCAACAATGAAAAAACTGTAAAAGTGAATACATAAAATACAATTTAAAAAACATACCTAATCTAAGAAAAATTTTGCCCCCCCCAAAAAAAAACAAAAAAATGTAAAAAGTTAATACCTAATAAAATACAAAAAACCATACCTAATCTAAGAAAAATTTTGTCATGTCCAAAAAAAAAAAACAAAAACCTGTAAAAAGTGAATAAATAAAATACAATTAAAAGTACATACAAAATGAAATGCAAATTTTGCCCCCTTCCCTCAAATGAAAACATGTAAAAAATTCCCCTAAAATATATACATATATAATGAATAAATTAGAAATTAGAAAACTGGTGGGGAAATTCAAAATATTTTCCTAACTAGTCTTTGCTGGGGACCATTCTCGATGTCACCCTTACACCATTTAAAAATGTAATATCTGATTTAGCATCCATATGCGCCCTGTTGAACAAAAAAAATATTAATACAAGGTACCTAATAAAAAATAGGAAAGGAAAAATATAAAAAACTTGAGATGGTAAGGATTATTCCTACCAAGATTGCACCATTGTGGACGAGGTAGGTAGGTATATTTGGGTAGGTACATGGAGCATCAGCGAAACATATGCGTCGAATACCTATTTACTAGATAACTCGTTTGGTTGGGTGTGTATTATTCAGTTGATGATCTCTTAACTCCGCTGTGTGTACATGCCAAACTTTACGCACGCATATGTTGAGTTATCCTACAGATAATGCCAGGTAGATTGCCTCTCGTAAGTGCACAACTTCGAGAACATTTGGTAGCTATCTACCTGGGCATTGTATTGCATATCTCGCGGGTGATTGGTGAATTAACTGCTAGAAGACATTATTTCTCAACCAATAAGCTGCTCATGTTCCCTAAAGCCAGGTAGTTCGAGAGTATAAATAGAGGTGTTTCTAGTCGCGAGCTTCACTACAAAATTACCAAAAAAATATTAATACAAGGTAATAAGGAAAAATATAAAAAACTTGAAATGGTAAGGATTATTCCTACCAAGATTGCACCATTGTGGACGAGGTAGGTAGGTATATTTGGGTAGGTACATGGAGCATCAGCGAAACATATGCGTTGAATACCTATTTACGAGATAACTCGTTTGGTTGAGTGTGTATTATTCAGTTAATGATCTATCTGTGAAATTTGGTTTGAACAGTAAAATTATCGAAAACTTTTTTGTGGGGGAGGGGGAGATTTCAGTATAAATTCGAGAAATTTTTCACTCGTCCTCATCACAAGCAATGCCAAGTGAAACCAACTCCAAAAAAAAACAAAATTCAAAGTTGGTATGAAAGTGCGAATCCCTCTTATTTACTAAATTGGAGCACAGAAATTTTCACAATTTCAGAAGTGCAGACAAATACCCGCCCAATTACCTTTCTACTTCAAAATTCCGAGGGGGCACCTATCAAAGGGTCTTTTTATGCTGAAGAGATCGCGAAAACAAACCACCCTAATATATTTTTGGTTGAAAAGGTGCTTGAGAGTTCCAATATCCTCTTTTGAGATCATCTTGACCTCCAAACCTAATTGAACATTTGAACCTATGAGGAATAAAGAGTGAACCAAAATTCCCTATTGACAAAGAAAAACGCTAAACGCTGTAAAAAGCGCTATTTATTTTTTTTGTTTGGCGTTTTTCTGAGAAAATCAGGGGTTGAGAACGGAACGAGAACGTTACATCGTTCCGTTCCGTTCTTCCGTTCATTAAACGTTCCGTTTTGCGTTCCGTTCCGTTCCCGTTCGAGATACAC
The DNA here is from genome assembly GCA_033439095.1 of Pseudococcus viburni. NCBI lineage: Eukaryota > Metazoa > Arthropoda > Insecta > Hemiptera > Pseudococcidae > Pseudococcus > Pseudococcus viburni. Next base: position 253,223 of record JAVBJF010000229.1, on the reverse strand, counting down.
TTTGAAGCGTTCCCGTTCTACGTTCCGTTCCAGTTTTCAGATCCGTTATAACGTTCCCGTTCCCGTTCCGTTCCGTTCCAATTTTTTTTTTTACAAAAAAGGTTGAGCTTTCATAAATTTACAATTTTGTCACGTTGTTAACTACGTAAACATGAATCATTATGATGAGAATAAAATAAGGTAAAAAAAATGATGACCTAATAAGTAGGGAGCGGAAAAATATGCACCCAAAAATGTCAAAATATGCGCATATAGGTAATATGAACTTTTTAAGCCAAAATTTGCATAAAAATGCATATTTTTTGCATATTTCTGCAAAATATGTATTTTTTATGCATATTTTTTCTTTAAAAAGTGCATATTTTTCTGCTCTCTACTAATAAGTCGATAAACCACAAATAAATTTGAAATTCAATTCAATATGAAAAATTGACAATAAAAATTGAAAATTACACACGTATAAAACGAAAGATGGTGATTTTAATTATTATTTAGAATTTTGCAATTCACATTGTTATTGTTAATGGCGGAAATAGGTATAGGTAGGTATGTATAGAAAAATCGATATAAGTAACCACTTTTTCATGATCTTCAACTTTTTTCTATAATCACACGATTTTTTGGCGGAGGATGAAACATAAAAACAACAATTTTTTGTATTTTCAAAAATTCAAAATTTTTGTTCCTGTTTGTCTGAAGGCAAAGATTCAGTGTGTATTCAAGGGTTTTTTAGAGCTACTTAAATTGGAAAATTGATGTTTTTTCACAATTTTTTTTCACTCGGCTACCCCCCTCCCCCGCGGTTCATCCTCTGCCAAAAAATCATGTGATTATAGAAAAAAGTTATAGATCATGAAAAAGTGGTTACTTATATCAATTTTTCTATACATACCTATCTATACCTATTTCCGCCATTAACAATGTGAATTGCAAAATTCTAAATAGGTAATAATTAAAATTTAAAATCACCATCTTTCGTTTTATACGTGTGTAATTTTCAATTTTTATTGTCGATTTTTCATATTAAATTGAATTTCAAATTTATTCGTAGTAAAATCAGAGATGGGCCGATTCAGAATCGCCGGTGTGAATCGTAAGGAATTTCTGAATCCGATTCTGAATCGGATTCGCGATTCGATTCTTCAATTTGGTGAATCGCAATTTTGCGATTCGCGATTCTTTTGTGACTGAATCGCGCATCTGCGATTCTTTCGCGATTCTTTTTAAATATTATGTACAATGTTGAATACTTCTATTCTTAGTAAGATAAGGGTATAGCCGGATAAGGGGTGGTTTTTGCTCCAGGTGTACCTTGATAAAAAAAAATTTGGAAAAAATTTTGGCCTCCCAATCCCCTTCCTTTCGGAGCTATGATCATTTTATTGCATTATTTTCGAGCATTTTTAATTCCAACGGAAGTGAATGAAATTTTGTGTTATTTGGCACAAAGTTATATCTAGTAAAGTCCTATTTACGATAATTTTTTCACTAATTTTTTACATCCCTTCATGAGGTTTTGGCCATTTGAAATTTTCAACAGTAAAAATGACCTTTACAGCAAAGTTCAACTAATTTTTAAAAATATCCTAAAATTGTGGTTTTTTACGTAGATTCACGTCATTTATTCAGTTTTGGCAATTGAGGTGGCGCAAGGGCTGAAAATTGTGATAAACTGTTAAAAATGTTATTTTGGTAGATTTTTCAAATTTTGAGCATTTTATATGGAAATAAATGACCAAATGAAAAAATCAATCCCATATTCGTGTTCAGCAGGTCAAAATACCCCGATAAACACCCTTTTCACGATCATTTTACTTTAAATCTCAAAATTTAGTTTTATTGTTGCAAAAAATTAGTGAAAAAAGGAAATTTCGAGATTTAAAGTAAAATGCTCGCGAAAAGGGTGTTCATCAGGATATTTTGATCTGCGTAACATGAATCCGACATTAGATTCCACTCATACGATCATGTACAACATTTTAAATAAAAGAATCGCAAAAGAATCGCAAATGAATCACGAATGAATCGCAGAAGAATCCGATTCTGAATCGCGATTCTTTTCAGAAAAGAATCGCATTTCAGGAATCCGATTCTTCAAAACTAATGAATCGGATATTCCTGAATCCGATTCTTTAAATCGCTGAATCGCCCCATCTCTGAGTAAAATATTAAGAAAATGATGAAAAAATGTGAAAACATTTTTCACATTTTTTCATCATTTCTTATTTTTTCCATCACCTTAGTATTCATTGGCTTTAATATCCAGAAAACACTTGAGATAGTACAAATTTAAAAAAAAAAGGAAGAACGGAAAACCGGATAAAATTTAAACGTTTTTCCGTTCCGTTCCGTTTTTCCGTTCTTTAAACGTTCCGTTCTGCGTTCCGTTCCGTTCCCGTTTCATATTTTTTCCGGTCTGTTTTACCGTTCCGTTCCGTTCATTTTGAAAAACCTGGCGTTCCCGTTCCGGTTTTCCGTTCCGTTCCCGTTCCGTTCTCAACCCCTGGAGAAAATAGCGCACGCCAAACGCTGTTTACATACCAATCGCGTTTTTTTACGCCAAGCGCTAAAAAAAACGCTGTTTTTAATTTAAAAAATATATGTGGTTCTGTGTATTTTTTTTATTTTGATAACTTTTATAAATGTTATCTATTGAATAGATCGCTGTTGAATTTTGGTAAAAATTTCAAGTACATTCTGTATCCATTCGAGTATATGTAAAAACTCTGACTTCGGACGCTTTTTGTTTTTTAATTTTTCAATATGTTTTTAATACCTCGTAATTTCCAATATATGTGAACATATTGATACCATTTTTTTCTACATGAATGGTGCTATTGAAAGTTTGAATTTCAACTTTTCTATGTTTAACATGTTCACTTGCTTCAGCACTATCGGATCTTTTTTTGTTTTATTATAGTATCTTCCAAGTTTGTTAATTTGGTTTGTAATTTACAGTGTTGCAAGAGTGGTCGTCAAGACACTCCCTAGGAGTGCTTCTCACTCCTCATTATTCTCGATTTCCACTCCACTCCCACTCCACTCTTCACTTTTTTGTAACTCTCACTCCTACTTCACTCCACTCCTTCACTCTGCTCACTCCCACTCTCACCCCCACTCCCACTCTCACTCTTTTATTTTTTTTTCAAATTAGAAAAACGAAAAAGGAAAAACTAAAACAGAACAAGAATTTAGAATATTCACTTTTTTAAAAATTATTTATGTTAAAATGAAAATCAAAAAGGAAAAGGAAAACATAAACAAGACTAACAAAACTAACAAAAGACAAGACAAAAACTAAAAAAATTAAAAAAAAACAAAAAGTAGAAAAAGAAAAACTAGAAATTAGAAAATAGGTACTAGTAATAGCCAATAGGTAGTAGGTACTGGTACTACTGGTGTACTGGTAAACATAATTTAGCCATTTGTATATTAAATACTTGTTCATGTTCTCAATCAAAATTAATTACCAACTTCTTCAAATATCTTTTGACTTATTCCTTAAAATATCAATTTATCCATATTTTAAGGAATAAGTCAAAATTTAAAGTCCCAAAACTTGATTATAAACCACGCTTTACGAGTTGAAAAAAAAGAGTGAAGAGTGCGGAGATTTTCAGCACTCCCCACTCCCACTCCCACTCTTATACAGAACACTCCACAATGAGAGTACTCCCATGCTCTCCTGTGAAATTCACTCTCACTCCTTTGACACTCTTTCAAAAATTTGCACTCCCTTGCACTCTTCACTCCCACTCCCACTCCACTCTTGCAACACTGGTAATTTATTCAACTGTTTCAGAATATTAATTTCGAGTGTAGTTATAAGGGAAGTGAAGTTTGCTGTTGGGATAAAAAAAAATCGAATATGAAAATAGTTAGGTGCCAATTTTGAAAAAATATAGTCAGTTAAATTGATAAGTAAAATTGGTAGGCAAACAAATATTTTCAAATTTCAACTGACAGACTTCGAATGCTGGAATTAAATTTGTGAGAAATACGTATTATTGAGCAGATGCATTGAATTGTTGTGAAACAACAGAACATTTTGCAACAGGAAAATCAGTTTTTATAGAAAATAACAATTTTCTCCAACGTTTTGTAGAACTGAGAAAATACATTTAGAAATTAGAATTTTTTTTTTTTAATGAAAAAAAAAGAAAAAAGATTGGTAGGTAATTACCTATCTCAAATTTCTTACTTATAAATGAATAACCATTTATTAATGAATTTGAGATTCATTAATATATGGTTGCATCGAAAAATTTATTTTTTTTTCAAAACAATAGCGTTTTTTTTCACGTTCAGCGTTTTAAAAACGTGATTTCTACTGCGCATACGTTCTGCACAGCGTATGGCGTGCGCTATTTTCTCAGAAAAGCGCTATTTCAAAAACGCTATATTGTCAATAGGGTTCTGATGTCTGGTGGAAAAGTGGACTCTTAGAAGAGTAAAGTTGGATCAAAATTGAAAATGTTTTGGTTTCATCGAGAGAAATATTTAAATCTATTATGTTGACTTTTTATGGGGTCATTTTGGCCCCAAACTTGAAAGTCTACTTTCTAGGGTGAAAGCGAGACTTCAAAATTGAAAACTACTTGGCCAAAAATTTTCAATTTTGATCACACCTATTTCTTGAGAACCAACTTTCATGTTTGGGAGATAGATGGCTTCATAAATAAATTCAGAAAGATAAAAAACATGGATTTTGATATTTTACCCTATAAATTTAAAATACTAATTTTAGATTTTGCATGGTCGCAGCTCATCCCTCCAAGGACATAATTTTGCACCTAAAGGGTAAATAATTTAAAAAACTGGATTTTGGGTTGTCAAACAACATGGATTTAGATACATCTCTCAATAATTTTGAAAATCTCTCATTTTTAGTATCAATTCCCCATTCTCTAGCACTGACTTTTCAAGTTTAGGGCCAAATAAAAAGATACATAAATGATTTCAAGAGCCTAAAAAAAGAGGGGCCGGAATGGAGCCGTAGGGAGGAGGGCCCCTCTGCGGAAGATTTTTTCGGAGCCATAGCAGGAGACACTTTAATTTAAAAGCCCTGAGCGAGAGCCTGAGGGACTTTGTACAAAAATTTCAGAGTTGAAGCCGGAAAGAGGTGGGCCTCCTCCAGATGCAAAGCAGGAAGAAGAAGGGCCCCTTCTCAGACGCAGACGATTTTTTTGGAGCCAGAGCCACTTTAAAAAATCCTGGACCTGGAGCCGGAGCGCGAGGCTTTTTCTAAAAAGCCCCGGAGCCGGAGGGACTTTAATAGAAAATCGCAGAGCTGGAACTAGAGCCGGATGGACCCGAACCCCTCCCTGGGGATCCCCGAAAAAACTTACTTTTGTGATTACAATTTTTTTGGATAACTATTTTTTTGAGCTTTTGTCTTACACGTTTCTCCACCTAAAATTTTTTCGAGGACTTAGAGTGAGGTTTTCCGATACCCCTGATTTCAATTTTTAAGCTTAAAATTTACCGACTTGATTCATCAAGTATAGATACAATGGCGTCGGAAGCTTTCTTCGGAGGATGGAACGTGAGTACAAAGACTTGAAATAACAGAAAGATTTTCGAGAGAGGAAACTTTTTTCGCTTTGTTGACTCAAATAATTCATACAATTGTAATTTTGTTTATATCCGAGCGAAGCGAGGTCGAAAATTTGAAAAAATTGTGTGTTTAATGCCCAAAAAAGGCCTTATTCATCAGTTAAGTGAGAATCCGATTCGCAACCATGCGATTCGCCGAAAGTTGAGAATCCGATTCTGTAAATGCGATTCCTTACTTATGGAGAATCCGATTCCCTTCGAAAGTAGCGATTCTCAACGATTCTCTGCGATTCCGATTCTCTATTTTTTTTCTCTTTTTAATTTTGATGACTGGTGAAGATTTAATATATAAGAAAATTTCTCAAGCTTGAAAATAGAAATTTCCAGCACCACTCTTTCGACCTTCGAACTTCAAAATTGTTCTTTTTTTACTAGCTCCTAATTATTTTTTGCCACAAACGAGTTTTCAACGATATCAGTCCAAATTTATTCTAATTTTCAAGTTCAAATTTTTTCAACTCTATTTTTTCAATTTCTTCAATTCTCTCTTTTTTTCAATTGAAGACTATTTTTTCTCTTTTAAACGTATAATAAGGTAAATCAGAAACATTAGATTAATATTAAGTCTAAAAACTGTACACGAGAAAAGGGACCTAGGTGTAACTTTTATTCTATTACACCTGGGTCCTTTTTCTCATATACAGCTTTTAGACTCAAGCGCTTAGTATTAATTCACTGTTTCAGATCTACACAGTACACACGCTTAATATTAAAATATGTTCTTCAAATGCTCCCATTTTTTAAATTTTCTCCACCATAACATTTTTTTTAAATTTCACTTTTCACGAAAGTTTTTCCAATTCTGATTTTATTAATTTATTTTCAATTTAATATTTTTTTAAACTTGTTGCCAATTATTTAGTCAGAAGAAATTTTGGAAAACATGAAGTTGAAAATTTTTTGAAGAACTTTAAACTTGAAAAAAATGGAAACAATTTTTAAATATTTAAAAAAATGTTCAAATTAGAAGAAATTTATTAAAAAAATATGAATTTGAAAAAAACGTTTAAAAAATCCCAAGTCGAAAAAATTTTGAAAAAAAATTGGATTAAAAAATGTTACAGTTGGAAAAATTTCAATACCTACTCTCTCAATTATAAATCAGTGAAAATTACCGGAAATCACTGAGAAACAGTCAGAATTGCAGCACAGGAGAAAATCAGTGAAATTTTTTCACTGAAAACAAATCAGTGAAAGAAAATCACTGGAAATCAGTGAAAATTCACTGAAAACTCAGTGATATTTAAGAAATTCACTTCAAAATCTGTGAAATTCTTTGAATAATCAGTGAAAAATCACTGAAAATCAGTGAATTTCGCTGATTTTTCCTGTGCTGCAATTCTGACTGTTTATCAGTGATTTTTCACTGATTCGAAATGAGAGAGTACCTACCTACTTACCTATCCAGTAGTATGCTAATGTCAAATTCATGTTCTCTAAAATTTCTTTCAACTTGAAAATGACCTTGAATTTTTTTTTTAAGTTTTCAACTTCATATTTTTCTTAATTTCTTCCTAACTCAATCAGTGAAATCTTAAAAAGTAATAAAAATAAGAAATTAGAATAAAAAAATGAAATTTTAACGATGAAAATATTTGAGAAATAGAAATGGAACCATAAATTGAAATTTTTTGAGCGAATGCGAAGATTGTATAGAGGATCACTGGATTAGTACCCTTCATCGTTCAAAAATTATCGTTCATTACTCATACAACTTATGGAAAAAAAATTTCCATGGAAAAGAAGAACAACAAGTTCAAAAAAGAAAGTAAAAACTAAAGAATCGGAATCGCAGAGAATCGCCGGGAATCGCGGAGAATCTCGACCATCTCGACTAACAATTCTGCTATTCCGAATCCCAAAACTGCGATTCGCTTGCAATAGAGAATCCGATTCGGGAATCGGATTCTTCATGACTTTTGCGATTCTTCTTGGCAATTCGAATCACCCCATCTCTGGTTGGGAGAATGACAAATTTTCCCAACTCGGAAGCTCTCCCTCATTTCATCATTTGAGTGGCCATACCGACCAAAATTAATTGGTGGTTTCAGCATTGATCCATTTACAATAGATAGGTAAGTAAGTACTTACTCACATACCTATTTATTTTATGTTCGTATGTAGTTGTGATATTATATGGACAAAAGATGGCAAGCCGTTGAATACTGCAGGAAACGTAAAGATAGGAAAATCTAAAAAATACATAGAAATAGATAACTTCGAAAATGTAGACCAAGGAAACTATACTTGCATAGTTACTGAAATCGACCATGAAGATATTTTAATAAGTCATTTTTACTGTAAAGATTGGTTAGTATGATCGTTGTTTCACTTACAAAGATCATTATGAAATTTTGCCAGCTTAAAACAAAATTATTCTCATTTTACAGGAAAACCTTACATCAAAACAAAACCTCTTCCAGTAGATGTTATTGAAGGCAACCAAACAAAATTTTACTGCGAAGCCTATGACAACGAAGCTGAAAATGGAACGGCGTCCATTCAATGGTTTTACAATACCAAGCCTATGAATGAAAGTGGCTTCGAAGAAGATCTAACAGTTAGTGAAGATACGTTTACTCTTAGTATCGATAAATCGCTCGAAAAGCATATCGGTAATTTCGGATGCAAAGTCGTCAACAGCCAAGGTTATGCTTACGAAGAAGCATCTCTTTATGTGGCAAAATGCAGGTACGACTGAAAAACATTTGAAACAGATTTATTCCAATTGGATAAAGCCTTCCACAAAAATGTTTTACTTTCAAATTTTTCCGATTGATTAATTGAGGTGAAAGCACACATTTTATTCTGCACCCATTCAAATTTCAAGTAGGTATGTAATTATAAAAAAAATACACATATTTAAAAAAAAGAATTTATTTGCGAAACTAAATTTTTTTATGGTATTAGTGTTCGCTCTTCTACGTACTTAAGTATAATATAATATATCTACGTCTCGATTTCGTTGTACACAAATAAGAAAAAAAAATAGTTAATAACTTATATAAGTTGATATTAGGTATGGAAAATTATTCGTTTTACAAAAGTTGCTTTAGAATTATCAAGTAGGTACAATAGATAGACACTAAGAAAAATTTAAGTAGATATTGAATCATTTGACATGAAAGTTAGAGTAAAAAACTAGTATAAAATAGTATCAAATGAGTAGTTAAATTTCCAAAATTGACTTTTCAGATATGTTTTATCTAAGCGATGTCTAACGTAGGCGAATAATTTTTATTCGAGTTGAAAAATTTTGCCAAGTGTTTTATTTAAAAAAATTTACGAGTGCCTTATTTCCAATGAATTTTTTTCTTTCGATTAGCAAATTAATATAGAGAGATTGTTTAATAATGTGAATTATATAGAAAGTGATAGGTACCTAGATTGTAATATTTCATATACCTATGTATTTCTAATTCCAACGTCAACGAGCGTATTATTTTTATAACCGAAATATTTAATTATTATAACATTAGAAAGCAATTTGGTCGAATTTTCTTTCCTCTAAGGCTACAAATTACATAGGTACAATACCACAGATCGACTTTTTTAAGCTTTTGACACGCTGCTTGAAGTTTAATGGGTGATTTTTGTAGTACTTTTTGCCCTGATCGTGAGAAAAATAGTGAAAAAATTCCATCACCCGAGGATTTTTCACAATTTGAATTTCTTGTGGAACATTTTTTTTTACACTTTTTAATAACTTTTGACACTTGAAGTCAATTTTCAGAGCAAAGGAAGGGCTTAACAAAAAAAATTAATAAAACATAAATTGTAGAGAATAAAATTTCTTTTCTGTAGAGTCTGATTAGTTTTTTTTTTTTTTTTACACGGGAGGTGTCCCAACTCAAAGTCAAATTTTGAGCCCAAACAAAAATAAATCAAAAGTACATTATAAAAGAACCTCATATCCAAAATTTCAGGTGCCGAAGTTCATTTCTCGAATTTTGGCGAGCTTTTGAACTTTCAAAATTACTTCATCGTCCTGTAAAATATGAAATTTTGATCTAATCAACGAAAAAAGCTGAAATTTGGTTTATACCCTATATTCGACCTATCGGGTCGCTTGGAAGCGGTTTCGAGACGTTTCGGAGCCTCCAGAAAATTTTGGAATTTTCCAGCGCTGGAGAAAAGTCCATAAAAATGGTCCATAGAAAGGGTAAGTACAGGAAAAAAAACCAGCTAATTACGAAAATTCAGAAAATTGTATACTTGAAAAGGGACTTGGATGTAATCTTTTTTAAATTTACTTCTAGGTCTCTTTTATAATATACGGATTTTTGTAATTTGTTGCTTTTTCCCCTGCACCTTTCATATGAACTTCAGGACCTATAATCGCGGATTATCCATGTTGGTGACCTACAAATATTTGGTCGATTAAACCATAATTTTCCAAAATTTGTATCTTTGAGTTCAAATTCACATTTTTCCCAGGAGAATTTCCTTTCAAAAAACGTGAATTTGAACTCAAAGTTACGAATTTTGGAAAATTGTGTTTCAATCGATCAAATAGGTCACCAATATGGGTGTTCCGCGATTATAATAAGGTGATGAGTGCTAAATTCATATGGAACATTTTTATGGAATTTTTTCCAGCGCTGGAAAATTCCAAAATTAAGGCTCCGAATAGTTTCAAAATCGTTTCCAATTGATTTGGTAGGTCGAAAATAAGGTATCTACCAACTTTCAGCTTTGCTTATTTTTAAATTTTTCCAAAAAAATTTCCAGCCCAAAATTATGGATTTTAACTGGAAGTTTCGAATTTTGAAAAATTGTGCTTTAATCGATCAAATAGGTCACCAATATGGGCAATCCGCGATTATAGGTGCTAAAGTTCATATGGACTATTTTTATGGGCTTTTCTCCAGCGCAGGAAAATTCCAAAAAAATTTGGAGGCTTCGAAACGTCTGGAAATTTTTTTAAATCGATTCAGGAGGTTAAAAGTATCGTATATACCAAATTTCAGGGTTTTTTCGTTGATTGGATCAAATTTTCATATTTTGTAGTGCGATAAAGTAATTTTGAAATTTCGAAAATTCACCAAAATTCGAGAAATGAACTTCACTACCTGAAATTTTGGATATGAGGTTCTTTTATGGTGTACTTTCGATTTATTTTTGTTTGGGCTCAAAATTTTATTTTGACTTGGGATACCTTCCTTGTTAGGAAACTTAGCTTTCGAGAAATATTAATTCAAAGTTCAACTTTTTTCAAAATTTAGGTAAAAATATTTCAAAAACCAAACCTCGCAGGAAAAAAACTAATTGGACTCTACATAAAGAGAATTTCAAGTTCCACAATTCATATTCTATTCATATTTTTTTGAGGGGTGGTTTTCCCATAAAATAGATTTTTCATGAACCAGATTTTTAACACTTCTCATTTGTAATAATGGAAATATCAAAGACCGGCAAATCAACAATTTCTTCCTGCGTAATTAATTCTGATTGGTGATTCTGACCCATTGTTTAGTGCCAAGTTCGAATCTGATTTTAGTTTTACTCCATCACGTCAAGGTTTATTGTACTTAATTGGAATTTTTTGTTGAGAATTTGTACTACATTTTTTGATAGAACTTTTGACCATTAGAGTCGATTTTCTGAGCAAAGAAAGCGTTCTAGAAAAATGATGAGAACATAAATTGTAAAGCATAAAATTTCCTTTCTGTAGGGTCCAATTAGTTTTTTCTTAAGAGGCTTAATTTTTGAGATATTTTCAATGAAAAAAAGAAATTGAACTTTGAACTGAAATATCTCAAAATCTAAGTGTCCAAGAAAAAACTGACTGGACCCTTTGGAAAGGAAATTTTACGCTCTACAATTTATATTCCATTCATTTTTTTCGTTGAACCCTTACTTTGCTCATAAAATTGACTTTACGTGTCAAAATTTATCAAAAAGTGTAAAAAAATATTCAATAAAAAATTCAAATTGTGAAAAATCTTCGACTGATGGAATTTTTTCATTATTTTTCTCACGACCAGCACAAAAAATACAATAAAAATCAGTCATTAAACTTCAAACAGTATTTTCTATGTCGACCTGTGTACTTATTCAGAAAATAACAATCGTACGTATAATAAGGTTAATAAAATTCATAAAAGAAATCACAGATTTGCGTTCTTTTCTCGTGTAAAATTAATGCGAAGTGATCTTAAAAATTAATCAAGGTCAACAAAAATTCTACACTTAAAATGAGCATATTGCGATTAAATTTTTAACAGTATTTTTTTTTAAATTTTCAACTAAAGTAAACAGGAGTATTGAATTCAACTTGTACGATAAATGGGAGGAGGGCAGAGGGAGGTTATTTTTTGAAAGACATACTCCTTATTATATTCAATAGAACTTACGTAAAAAGGGATCACTATGGAGTAGAAAATAGAGTATAAAATTTCCAACAGCATATTTATAGGTATAGAAAAAAATATTTCCAACTAGCGACATTACCAATAATTAGCTTAAATTTAATAGGCCAGTACAAAACGAATAAAATATTCGAAAACAATTTCGGTACATCGTAATCGCGGTAACCAGAATTAAAACAGATTCGGATTCCGACCTATGGTATTTTTTTCACTAATTGACTACGAATAAAATATTAGAAATTGTTGCCACAGCAAAGGAAGTGAACGATTTTTTTAATACTCGAATAAAGCTGCGATGAGATGATTGGATGTAAGCTTTTATGAAAAGCATTCGATAATTCATCTCAAATTAAATCTGATTCCGTTCCTTTATGTAGCATCAAATTCTTCGACATATTTCTTAAAAATGTAGGTAACTAGAAACCATTGCGAATAATTTTTTGACAAAAAATTTAGACGGTATAATATTTTAGACTCTTAAATTAATATTTAAGTACATAGGTAGGTACGTATTTCAATATGTAACAGTAATATAACAACAAGTAGGCAATAAAGGTAAGTAAGTACTTTATAGACTAAAGTTTTGGTAAGTAAAGTAATCACAGAGTTCTAGGTAATTTTTTTCCACATCTAAAGAATTTCAGAAAATATTAAAAAGACAGGTAGGTATATTTCTGTAATTTATTTGTTCCAATAAACTAAAGCAACTCTTCCTTCGTTTTTTCGTTATAAAAAAAATCATACGACATCAAAATTCAGCCATAATTTTTTTAAACGTCTTTGAGACCATTGGGATAATACTCTCCTTTTTTTTTAGATAAAATCCACTTTCCCACAAAAATATAAAAAGAACCGTTAACTTCTGTGGTCTTGTAATTTTTAAATACTTACACTTTGAAAAAAAAAAAAAAACACGAATAAATAAAAGGATAACTACAATATTTTGGTACACATTTGAGTAATCTTTAGAAAGGCACTTTGATATACTTATATATTTTTCATGAAAAGTGAGTAATTTTCAAAGCTCCGTTTAATTATTTTTCGCTGTGATTTCTTCTTTGAAAATAGTGGTAGAAAATTAAATTAATTATACTGCGAAACAAGAAGTTGGAAATTTTTTTTAGACTATAATTGACTAGATATAAACTAAGAAAATTTCAGAAATTTAATTGGAAAACGACAAATAAATTATTCGATTAAAAACTTATGAAAGAAACCGGGTAAAAGAGTAAAATTGTTTGTAAATTAACAACCTACATTGTAGGTTGAAAGATTTCCATATAAAATAGAGTAACAATTTTATACAAAACAACGTAATTGTTCTAATTTAAAACTAAGCGTATTATTAGTATCACTATTAAGACGCATCTGTCTAGGAAAAAAAAAACATATTTTATGAATATGTTTTCGAACAAAATTTTCTATATGATTTTATAAATAGATTGGTATTCGATATTTACAATTTTTTAATACGAATTTGGTTCATATATACAAGTAATATTATAGTTCGTTCATAGTTTATTTACAATTAGCCTAAATTCATCGTTAATCACAGAAAACAGTAACCCTTCGTGGTTAGGTATACCTCCGTACTCGGTAGCAGTCGCCATTTTGATTATTTTCCCCAGCTAAGGGTACAATGTGAATTGAAAATATACATATTTTGATCATCAACCAAATTTCTATTTCGCTTTTCGTTCATCTATCGTCACCTATCTACCTATTCTAGGACGTCGATAACAATTCTCAGCCTTGAAATTGCCCATATGGCAACGCGAACAGCGAGAGTGGAAATAAATTTGCCTATGCTGAGTGTCAAAGGCACAAAATTATGCAGTCTTAAAAATTTTTTCGCAAGAAATTATCGGTGAAGTAAAGGGAATGGTAAAATTTGGATCAGTCTTGATTGATCGAATTTGAAGGAAAACGATTTACCTGCTAGGATTTATGGTTTGCCTACTTTTTCAAAATTTGGATGGGAGAGATAGGGGTTGTCGGAATGTAGTGTATGGATTACAAAAAAAATTGGTGAAAATTTTTCCCTACGACTTTATGCCCTCAAAAAAAATTGAAAAAATTGAAAAAATTACCTATATCAAAAATGGTTTTGATATAATTATGTATTATACAGGAGATGTTTTTATATTAAAATCTCATTGGTGCCACGTTTTCAGTGTAGTGCAAATATTCAAAAATTCGAATTTATATTTGATTATCAGCAAGTGCAAATATCAAATATTTGAGTATTCCAAATAAAAAATCCAGAAAATATGTTTGAAAATGTGTTTTTTTTTTATTGTTTGGAAAAGTATTGAATGTTCTATGGCAGTAAAATTACAAAATTTCATTTTCCACCACAAAAAAATTCGATACAAGATGCAACGTACTTCGATGAAATTCAAAAAATTAAAATGAAAAAAAATGTTCACAAATTTGAAAATTTAATATTTTTCAAATAGCTAGGTATTCGAATTGTGAATATTCGATATTCGCAACACACCACTTTTCCCTTCTCTTTTTCAGGGGTAAGTACGTATTTTGATAAATCACTTTTTTACGTTTGTTCAAATTTTCCCCCAAAAAATTCAAAAAAAAAGTTTAAAAAAAATCCAAAATGGTTTTAATACGAATACCTACTTTTAATTTAAAAAATGATAATAATTGGTGCCAATTTTCCAATATTTGAGACGCAGCCAGGGATACCCGACCATATGTCGGAAAAGTAAATTTCGAGAAAAACGCAAATTAAGAAAAAATGACCGAAAATATGGAAAAAATTTTTTATCAATTTTTATACTATGAACCTTCTACTTTCATATGAGAATAGGTTCAGGTCCCAAAAGTGTCATCTTCTTGGTTAAAAAAGAATTTTGCTGAAGGCCTCTGAGAAATTGAAACCATACCATATGTCGGAATTTATAAAAATATGTTAAAATTACAACTTTCATTATTATTGAAACGTAGTAGTGTTCAACAAATATCCGAATATCCAAATACCAAATACTATTGGAATTTTGGATTATCATATCCCACGGAAATTGCCGAACAGCTCCGAAAAATCCCGAAAACGGTTGAACTTTTCCGAGAGTTCCCGAATTCTTTCACGACCCTCACAAAATTTAAAGGTCGATTATCGAATCAAAAATCGAAAATTCAATTTTTTCCCGTTGAAACTCTTCATTTCGATTATCCGGATATTTGTTGAACACTAATTTCAAAGCATGATTTTCACCGTTTGGTTTGTAAAGTTGTTTGACTTGCACTAAATTTCATTTCTCAATGCACGTAATTCAGGTTCGTTTTAATGAACTACAGTGGTGTACGATTATTAAAAAAAAAAAACAAATTTTGTACCAAAAATGTCATTATTTCTTGAAAAAAGATGATTCCCGACATATGGTATGGTTTCGATTTTCGATGCCGGCAACTTCTGGAAGGGGTCACTGACCTAAAGTGATGTAAGAGGACGTAAATAAACCATTTCCGATGAGAAAAGTCGTTTACAGAACATAATTTTTTTTTATTCATTGAAAACAGTTCCAAATTTTGTTTTGCGTTTTTCTCAAAACTTTGATTTTTGAAAATCATTTTTTGGTAAACTTTGAAAAATCATAGAAAATTCATTTCTCAACCTTTTTTAATGCGGTTTGTGCTATTCGAAAGGTACAAGTCTGTACTATTTAAAGAGTCAAAAAAACGAAAAAAAAATTTCCGACATATGGTCGGGTATCCCTGGCTGCGTCTCTTTCCTCAATTTGGACAATTTTTTTGGTTTTGAAAAATGGAGTAAGTAAGGAGGTATCGGTTGATAATTGGCACTAATGTTTCCGAAAAATGATTTTTTTTCGGTAAATACTTACATAGAAGACTTGAAAAAATTGAAAAGGCGAGTTTTTTCCAAATACCCTTGAAAAATGAGATAAAATGAAAATTGGACACCAATGACATTTTTTTAGGTAAAAAAGTTCACATTAAAATTATTTTTGATAATGTTTTTTTCAATTTTTCAGAATTTTTTGAATTTAAAATCGGATCTTAAGAGCAATTACGTAAGCATTAGGATATGAAATTTTTACCAATTTCTTCAGGCCGAAACATAACTTTCTGTCTACCCTAGCAAACGACTCTCATCCCCCTCCTCTTGTCACCAGGATCGATCGTTTTTCATTTTCTTGGAAAGTTGGCTGAGATAAGGAGGGGGGACGGGGTACTCAGGAAAATGTGAGTAGTTCTAAAAAATACCAGGTAAAAATTTTGTCATTTCTCAGGCTACACGTTTACCCTTGCCTAATTGCTTTTAAATTTAAGGGATTGAATAAGTGAGTACTTTGGATTCAAAATTTTTTGAAAATTTGATTTTTGAAATTTTTTTCCATTTTTACTCATTAACATGAATGATATACACCTCAGAAAATTCCAGGACAAACAGTTTTTTTGAAATTTCCAAAATCCTGCGCGACAGCGAGCGGAGTATTAGGAATAAATTCAGATACCTAAAATTTGCCCTATGGGGGGATAGGAAGAAAATTTAAAAAGTACCCAAATTCTGCCCACGAGGGAGGTAGGGAGAAACTTGAATTGCACTAAATTCACCTTGAGGAAGAGGAGGGGTAGATACGAGAAAAATTTTTAAATTTTCAAAATTTTGCCCTGGAGGATGACATGGTAGAAATTTGAAATTAAAATTTTCAATTTATACAGACTGTAGTACTGGAAGAGGTTACGAATGAGATTTTTAAAATACTAAAATCCAGCATTGGAGAGTAATACAAACAAGAAAAATTTTGAAATAAGTACCAAAATTCAGCTCTAAAAAGAGGATACGAGAGGAATACGAAATTAATGAAATTCGACTTGGCAGGGGAGGGGGTACGAGGAAATTATAAAAATTACAAAAATGCTACCCTGCAGGGCGCATGAAAGGAATTTGAAATAAATGGCATGAGAAATAATTTATAATTTTCGAAAATTTTCCCTGGAGGGAAAAACTGAAGGAATTTGAATTTTAACAAAATTTGCCTCGTAGAGGAGTACCAATGTGAAGAATTTGAAAATGATAAAATGATGCCCTGAAGATGAGTGCGAAAGAAATTTGAAAAAAATCGCCCTGCAGATGGGTACAAGAAATTTTTTAAAATAGTTTATTAAAATTCTGTCCTGATGGAAGGCAATATAGGGGGAATTCAAATTACCAAAATTCGCCCAGGAAGGAGGAAAAAATAAATTTCAGTAGAATTAAGTACTTACTTACCTAGTTAGTTTTTGAAAAATAGTCATCGAAATCAGTTTTTCTAAAAGAGCTTTGCAAATGCCCCTTCAACCGTAGTTTTGAATTTGGACAATAAATCAGAAGAAAGAAATTTCACAGTTTTTGAGTTACCAGTCATTCCCGCGAGAGTCTAGTTTGTGAGCACCAAAGAGGAAATCGAAGAGGCAAATTTTTTTACGAAAATCCTGGATGAAACAAACGATACTACTGAATATTTCCTGATTGATTCATGCGATTCATCAATTACCAAATAAGTCGATTTTTTCCAAAGTCCATATCAATTTAACATATTTTTCAACCCTTAATTTAGAATAAAAATTTTTCTCAACAATGAAATTTCTCCCTCCAATTTTTTTCAGGTTTAAAATTTTTCACTTCAAATATCATTTTTTCTCAATATTGAAGTTTCTCAATCCAATTTTTTTCTCAGGTCCAAAATTTTTTCAACTGTGTTAGAAAAATTTTGGATCTGAAAAAAAATTGGAGGGAGAAATTTCAGTGTTGAGAATAAATTTTAATTGAAATAAAAAAAATTTAGGATTAAAAAATATTTGAAAATGATATGGACTTCGAAAAAAATCGAGTTCCTTTGTTATTGATGGGTCGCATGAGTCAAACAGGAAATATTCAGTCGTTTGTTACATCCAGGAATTTCGAAAAAAAATGCCTCTTCGATTTCCTCATCGGTGCTCACAAAACAGACTCTCGTGTCATTCCCACGATTGAAAACTTGTTTTGATTTAAATTTTTTCAAACGGGTACATGGTCCATCAATTTTCAAAATATGCAGGGAGTTCCATGAATCGTCTGCCAAACCCAATTTTTTGGATATAACCACATGTAACCGGGTAGGTACCACTAAAAAAAAGCTTGAGATGAACATGTTGCCTATTTTTAAAATTGAAGGAACAAATGCTGGTTATAGAAAAATCACATAAATTTTTTTTTCAACCATGGGAATGGATAGTACTTTGAAAATTGAACAAATTTTCTTTTTATGGCTTTTTGCCTAATTTTGAAATTGAAGGGGTTACAAAAAAAATTGTCCAAAAGAATCTAAAAAAATGAACTAATCAATGGAATGGATAGTTCTTCGAAAACTGAAAAAATGTGTTATAAAGACTTTTTGCCTAACATCAAAAATGAAGGGACTATGGCTCATTTAAAATTGAGAAAACTTGAAAATTTTTTGAAGCCCAGTTATTTTGAGTGACCCATAGCCCCTTCATTTTTGATGATAGGCAAAAAGTCTTTATAACACATTTTTTCAGTTTTCGACGAACTATCCATTCCCTTGATTAGTTAATTTATTTAGAATTTTTTTGGACAATTTTTTTTGTAACCCCTTCAATTTCAAAATTAGGCAAAAAGCCTAAGAAGAAAATTTGTTCAATTTTCAAAGTACTATCCATTCCCATGGTTGAAAAAAAAATTTACGTGATTTTTTTATAACCAGCGTTTGTCCCTTCAATTTTCAAAATAGGCAACATGTTCATCTCAAGTTTTTTTTAGTGGTACTCGGTTATATCCAAAAAATTACGTTCGGCAGACGATTCATGGAACACCCTGTACAACAGGTCATCTAATATTATTTGACAATTAGTCAGGTCTCAATCGTACATCCGCGCGCTGTTCCTGTTAAAATTGATTTTATAATTGATTTTTGTTCTGGACACTAAAACAAAGAAATTAAGCTCGTATGCCCTTTTTATCCCCCCCTTTCCCTAAGGCCCACCCTCCAACATTTCAAACGTGCGTATCGTCTTATCTATGGGTCGTAATGAAAAAAATTTCAAACAAAAGTTGTTCCTCAGCACCTAATGTACATTTTCATTTCTCATCAAAATCCAGTTTGGAGCAACTCCTGCCCCCAAATTTGGGTACAAAACATATGTTTTTGAGAAAACCTCAAAATCACGTTTTCTTCATTTTAAACGAATAGTTTCGGAGATACAACAAAATTTGTAATCATGTAATCATAAATAGTATTCAGAATTGTATCTCTTTTTCAATGAGCTCTATCACGACCATTTTCACCAACTTTTCCCGACAGAGTGGACCTCTCCCCCTTCTTCGTTTTCACAAAAGTTGGACCCACGAACAAAATTTGCTCCAAAATGAATCCCGATAATAAATGAAATTATGCATTAGATATCGAAGAACAAAAATCGTTCAATTTTTTTTCGTGGGTCCAACTTTTGAGATAGGGGGGAGGGAGAGATCCACCCTGCCGGGAAAAGTTGATGAAAATGGTCGTGATAAAGCTCATTGAAAACGAAATTCAATTCTGAATACTGTTTATTATTACAAATTTTACTTTTCGCTTAAAATGAAGAAAACGTGATTTTGAAGTTTTCTGAAAACTTTTATTTTCAAATATTTGGGGGCAGGATTTGCTCGAAAATAGATTTTGATGAGAAATTGAAATGTACATTAGGCGCTGAGGAACAACTTTTGTTTGAAAATTTTTTCATTACGACCCATAGTTAAGGCAATATACGCGTTTGAAATGTTGGGGGGGACCCTGGGGAAAGGGAGAGGGGATACAAAAGACATACGGGCTTAATTTCTTTCTTTTAGTGTCCAGAACAAGAATCAATCATAAAATCAATTTCAACAGGAATTTTGCGCGGAAGCCTTTTTTTGTACGATTGAGACCTAACTAAAAATAAAAAATACCTATTTTGTTTATCTGTATTTTAAGGCTTCATAACGATCAACTTCAATCCACAATACCTCCCCTTAAATTCCACCTTTAAAATCTCAGGATAGGCAAATCTACTTCCACTCACGCAGTTAAGCTTGCCAGCTGCTAAAATCACAGGAGAACAACCTCTACCAACCATCAGAACCCCCAGTACACAAAATATGCTCTATTTTAAACCCATTTCACAATTTTTTGGCTGCGTAAAATTATACTTATTGCGGAACGGGTCATTTTCAAATATAAATGTTACCTTCAGTCATTCGTTGAATAAATTGGCGACAAAGGGGAACGCCAATTTTGGAAGAACGTTTTTGACAACCGTAACTCGACGGTTTTCATTTCCCTCCGCCTACCATAAAAGCGGATCTCTGCGACGAAAACCCTCGTCTAATTATTGGTTTCAGAAGGCACTGCAGACCACGACGGAGATTGTCTGCCGACGTTAATGGATTCGCTATCTTGAAACGTTAACGAAGTGTTCTCGGCTTGATCGTTATTTTGAATGGTATCTGATCTGTGAAACGGTGTCCAAGGCATAATGGGTTGGTGTTCCAGGATCGTGTTAAAATTACATTCGGATTTCGGTCGCGGTAAACTGGCCGTTAATATATGCAAGCTTCGACCAATTTCGGTCAAAATAGACCGACTTCCTTCCGATTCCATCGAAGTATTTGCATGTTCGGCTTGCTCAGATAACGCGTTTACTACCGCGTTTATGGTTTTGCTGCCGCTTGCATCTTCTTCGTCTTCTTCTTCCTCCTCGTGATGCGTTACTATGTTCGGATTTATTCCGATTTTATTTAACCTATAAAGCGAGCAAAGTTGCGCATTATGACGCCGTCTAAACGTAATTATGTAAATTTAGTATAACTTCAGCTTAAAATCAAGCATTTGAATATTTTAACTAAGGCAACGCGACGAGCAACTGGCAAGGTGCATTTTAATGTTTTCCAAATACACATAGGTACCCAACTCACCGAAATGTCAAAATTATCGTTTAATAGTTTTTACCCGCTAATGTGACTTAATTTCGTTTCAAAATATTACGTACGAATTTACAAAACAGATAGGTGGTTACCTATCTACCCAGGGACTGAAAAATACGAAATAAGCTCTCAACTAATACACTCGAAGACATTCTTAAACAGCAAGTGTACTCGATTATCTCGTAAAATATGCGTCAAAATAAGTAGCAAATTATTACCTCGAGTGTTAGGTACTTGACTTGCAAAATTTTAACCCTGATGAAAACTCTCCAGCGTGATTTTAAATTTTTAATAGGTACCCATGTTTTCAATAAACAAACCAGTTCAGAAAATCTCAAATACGTAGCGCAAATAATAAAAAAATTACGTACATACCTAGAGAAATTGGCGAAAAAAAGCGAAAAAATCCATTAAAAATCTACGATTCGGTAATAAGCTGAAAGCTGTTTGAAATACTGGTAAAAATAATTTTTATTTAAATAAAGCAATACAAAGTACACGATAACGAAATAATTTTTACAATTATATTATAACAAATACAAAATGGTATTGTTCGTTTACAGATTTCTACTTAAATTAAAAGTATTTCGATAAATGCGGTAATTCCTGAATTTTTTGTTCGATAGAAAATAGTCAAGAATCTAAAAATTTAGGGGTTGGAAATCGAAAACTTGTTTGGAATGGAGGGGGAGGGGAGCTTCAAATATCAACCCCAAAAATAACAATAATTAACCAACTTCTATATCAGAAATATCAATTTTTAGTAAACAAATCAAACATAGGTATTCGACAAATTTGTGATTGAAAGACATAAAAGTGGAGCAATTTGTTTTTTTGTTCAGAATGGATCCAGGTTTCTCGAAGAGTGGGGAGAAAATTCTCGTGGACCTTGAGACTTGACAGTGTTTTTTCTGGTATTTTGGTTCGTAAATTTTGTTCTGGTAAAAAAATTATTCTTTCATTCAATTTTTTTAAATCATCATTTCAAGTCAATTTGACTAGAAAATTACAATTTTTGGTTTAGGTATTTGTCTAATATTTTTTGATTTTATTCAAATTTCAACTATCCAATGATTGGTCTCCCATCTCTCAAATCAGATTGGAATTAACGCATACATGGCTTCATTTTCTTGACCTGAGTTTTGCTGTGATGATTCAATGATTTCCCTTTGAATTCCGAAAAGAAATAGACAAGATGGGGGTGTGGAGGTTCAATTTCATTTTTCCTTGGTAATTGAAAAATAATTTTTGGATTGGTAAAAATGGCAATACTGATTTTTTTAAATATTGGATAAAAAATCTCCTTTTTTAATCGATAAAAAATACTGAAAAGTTGAGATTTTTAGGGTTCAGGCTGACCAAGCAACCAAGTCGAACTAAAAGAAAGACGGGGATACTCTCCCCTCTCCCTAATGGCGTGTTTCGAAAATATTTGAAACCACTGCTAGAAATTTTCTCCGGGGGGAGGGGGGGGGGGGAGATCATGATTTTGTAGAATGCAAGGAGGAGTATTTTTCTGATAATAAAGCTACCCCAAATTATCCCCTTCGATTTATCGATTGATCTACAATCCAAATTTCATATTTTCATCTTCCTTATTTACAGAGTAGGGAGCAATTTTGATACCATTCACTGCATGTTGAAAGTTTTTTACGGTATATTATATTGTTTTTTTCTCATAATTTCTATAACTTCATCAAATTTTGGCAAGAGTGCATTAAAGAGAGTGCCTTTCTTAAGGGATGATCATTTTGAACTTCTTTCGAAAGTCGAATGAAGATGAAGGGTTGTAAAAAATGTGTCTAAACTTTGAAACAACCTGGTAAAAATTTCATCCCCTAACTCAACCCAAAAATGTTTTAGAATTCGACAGAAATTTTTTTTGGAAAAAGTTTTCCAAAAATGGTTCAAGTATAGATTTTTTGACTCTAAAATACCAATAACACCCATTTTTTATCTTTACCCTATATTTTTAGGAGGTACTTTGAAAAATCACATTTTTCGTGTTTTGAAAAATTTAAATCAAAAGTCGAAAAAATATATTTGAGCCTGGATATAGAAACTACCCTTAGGGGTTAAAAATTGGTTTCTGAGTTGACACTGATTTTGGGCCTTCCAGAAAGAGTAGAATCAAGGAGGAACCTCAACTCAAAAACCAATTTTCGCCTCTAAGCATGATTTCTATATCCAGGTTCACATTGTACAATGACATATATTGCAAAAATTTTTCTTAAAATTGTTTTGATGTGCTTGGATATTTTTACCCAAAAAAATCACGAACAGACCGATTCCCCTAATTAAAAAAATCAGGGGTTATTTTTCTTTACTCGAAAAAAATGGAAATTTTTAATTTTTTTTTAAAGAATTTTTTTACTAGAATTGAAAAAACACGAAAAAGTACTTTTTTAAACATCCCTGAAAGATGAAGTACTTACGTAGGTATTAATGGTATTTTTGGGTTAATTTTTTTTGTTGAATTTCCATTTTTTTTGAATTTAAAGAAATTTCAAGCGCGAGTGGGGAGGAGGAAGGGATGAGTTGGGAGGTAGAAAATGAAATTTTTATCAAGTTGTTTTGAAATCTAGACAGACTTTTCTATCATCCATTCCCCAATCCACTTCCGAATGAGTGCAAAACAATTATCCCTAATACCCCCCCCCCTCTGCCTCACGCATTGAAGTCCTTATTTTTGAATTTTCTCAAAATGACAAAAAACAATTAAAAGTGAAGCTGTACTTTCGATGAAAAAGTTCAACTTTAAACTTTTAAATATTTTACGAGCTTTTAAAAATCCAACTTAAATTTAATTTTCTTTCAAATGACATACGAATTCAGACATTCAAATTTGATCTCACTAGGTCACTACCTCTAATTGCCGAACAGAAGTTTCTCAAATATCGTTTCAATTAACAATCATCACCCCTTCCTAAGAGAAAAGGAGACGAGGTATGTATGGGAACTGGATAGGGACCAGATGTCAAAATTAAAAATTTAATGGAATTGACATAAAATGACTCTCAAGTAAAGGTACATATTTGTTTAGTTTTTTCGAAGAAAAATTTGGGAAAAAATATTCACGACGAATTCATCTCCACCTATTTCATAAAAATACCACTAATATCTAATTTTGATTATTCGAGCAGACCTACACACGAATGCGAACTACTCACATCTAGCAATTATATCAACAACAACGAAAACAAAATTAAAAACACGTTCAAATAATAATAAAAAGCGTATACCTACGAATACATTTACAAACAACTATCTACAAAGCAACTGAAAACAAATTAATGAGGAAAAAATAAGCAAAAACATTCGTACTTATAATTTAAATTTACAAAAAAAACAAAAACGCTCTAAAAATCATAAACGTAGTTGAAATAACTAAAAAATAATAAAAATGGCACAATTTTTTTAAGAAAGAAAATAAAAACACAACAAATTATAGGCACAGGTAAGAAAAAAAGAAAACTAAAAACGCGTAGGTAGGTAAAATCATAATTGTAGGTAAACAGGTGAAAAAAATCTATAATCTGGTATCGCTTTCGATTACATTATCATTCTCATAACTGATTTCTTTTTTTCTACGATACCTTTCAGCAGCCACGGATTCCATGGTCCTTCTCATCAAAGGATACTGGTCTAATACTGTGTTGAAGTGTTCCACCGATAAAGAGAACAAATTGCAATACGTTTCGGCTCGAACACTGGCCACTCTTCGAGCATTTGTTAGCAGGCAAATTTCACCGAAATAGGAACCATCACTGAGGCTGGTAGCAACATCGCCGTTGGCCATAACGATGTCCACGATTCCTTCTTGTATGAAGTACATCTTATTACCTATGGTGCCTTCTTTGATAATGATGTCTCCTGTTGAGGTGAAGAGGAGGATTAATTTCGAGTGAAAAAAAAATAGATATCAGCCTATTGATCATAGGTGCACCCAGAAATTGTTTAAGGGAGGGGCTCAGATTTTGAGAACAATGGGAGGGGGATCAAAATTCAAAGATTTGAGCGAAGAAAGATTGAAAAATTACGAGATTTAATGATTTTTTTCAGTCAAAATTACTGTTTTTTTCTAATAAATGGCACATTGACTGAGAAATTAGTAATTTTTGACCGAAAAATCAGTGAAAAATCACTAATTTTTAATGAAAATTATTTTACTGATTAAAAAAGACAGAATTTTTGCAAATTCAGCTGATTTAAATTTAAATAGTGGTATGTTTATTTAAGAAATAGGGGTGAATTTTTTTTTAAAAATCATACTCTTCTTTGACATTTTTATGATAAAAAATTTCCTTTCCGAGCTTGGGGGTAGAGGCTCGAGCCCCCTGAGCCCTCCTGCTATTGATAAATGTAGATCGTGGATATATTTTTTACCTGGTTGGAAGACTTCGTATTTCAACTTAGTAACAACATCGGATACAAAATTTGAATCAGCGTTAGCAAAAAATGGCACAGATGCCACCAATGACCGGCAATTGTAATTAATCACATCCTGAAAAGGAAAAAAAACATCAAGGTTAATTTCCACATCTACTCTGTTCACCGAATCGAGATCATTTCGAATTCCCTTACTTCTCGAAGTTTTTCTGAAAGTTCACCAAGAATGGCTTCTTCGTCGAAGAATTTACCCTGATAACGATGTTCGAAATATTCTGTTATTCGTTGTCTCATTTCCCTTGGCAGTTTTCTATACGCCATGTATTCTTCCACTTGTTTAACCTACTCGCAGCGAATTCATATCGATTAATCACCATTCCAACTCGAACAGCCGGAGCATTTTTATACGTAAATAAAATAAATTACCCTTTCTCGGTATTGTCTTCTAGACGAATCCAAACTCTGAATTAAGTTAGTGGCATGACCTAAGAATAGAGCGTAACAAGTTGCCCCGCTAATCATCGATAACATCGTTAGCCACATGTCAGTCAGCGATTGAGGTGGAAATCTTCCATAACCTATGCATAACATATGGGACATGGCTTTGAATAATGCCCACGAGTATTGCTCCAGCCAATACGCGTCCTGGAAAAAAAATCACAGATTTTGGGTAAATCGAGAAGAAGTGAGATAAGTTGTGGGATTCGGGGGGAGGGGGGTGTCAAAAATCTATGTACAGATTTTCACGACCATCAACGAGAATAAAGATCGAGTTTTTGATTTTAAAAAAATGAACAATAAGCGATTTATAATTTAGTTTTCAATTGACATAAGTGCTCTCTCATTTCGAATCAGTGAAAAATCACTGATAAACAGTCAGAATTGCAGCACAGGAAAAATCAATGAAATTCATTAATTTTCAGCGATTTTTCACTGATTATTCAAAAAATTTCACAGATTTTTCAGTGAATTTCATAAATATCACAGAGTTTTCAGTGAATTTTCAGTTATTTTCGGTAATTTTCTTTCACTGACTTTCTTTCGGTGAAAAAATTTTCACTGATTTATTGCTGTGCTGCAATTCCGATTTTTTCAGTGATTTTTGATAAATTTCACTGATTCAGAAATGAGAGAGTGGTCATCCAGAGAAGAAGGTAGCTAGGTACCTTAGCACTCATTTTACCAAAAATCACTTTTTTCGGATTCGGGACCAGAAACCCCTCAAAAATCAATTAAAACCATCCCCGAGGTCACCAGACTTCACAAAGTATCCTAAAATTAAGATAATTTTACTTAGTACAAGCCTTCTTCAAGTTTTATTCAAAAAAGGTTACAAAAAGTTCATTTTTAATTTCATCTTCTTGGATAAACCGAATAACACACCACGAAATGTTGATAAATTCACACCAAAAAAACCCTACCAAGCAAATTCTCGCTCAAACCAGCCTACTACTGCTATGAAATGGTCCAAAAATAAAACTAGGACTGAAATACCTATCTCGACTTCAACTCCGACTTTGGAAGAAAAAACTTTAAACGCATTTTTCTCGAAAGTTTGTTTTTCGTGCTATGGTCCCTTCTTCCCTGGACGACCACATATGTAGTTTTTTCAAGATTTAACATTGATAATACACAGGTTGTCCCAAGGAACGTCCGCCAAATTTTACATTCAAAATGTAGTATAGCTGAGTTTTAAAAGGTGAAAAATCCTTCGTGTTGCCTGCTTTGAAATTTGAAGGGGTAGAAGGTTTGCAAATTTCCAGAGAATAAATGAGCGTTTAAAAATGAAACGAAAGAAATCCAACTTTCATGCGAGTAATTGTTTTTACAAAATTACAATTTACTTATAAAAAATACAAAAAATGACGAAACGTCAAAAATTTGGGAAGTGATTGTTTTAAAAAAATGTTCAAATTCACAGTTTTTCCATTTCTTTTTGGAGGATCAACCTAATGAAAAATTATTTTTAATTGTGAAGTATCTAATTTTCTACACACAGTTCCTTCTAAATGAAAAATATCAAGAAAAAATAGCAGTTTGTTCTAAAGCTGCGTAAAATTTTCATTAATAATTAAAAATCGCGCTAAAAAGATCTGGCGAGGAGAAGGGAGGGGTCGCAAAAAATCATGGTGTTTACTGGATCTTAGAAATGAAAATTCTTGCCATTTTCATGCAATTTTTCTTGCTTTGAATTTGCACAATAAGGAATCCCCTTTTCTATTCTTCCAATACAAAATTCACGAAAAGAGAAAAATGTTGAAAATTATAGCTTCTTGCAATAAAATAATTAAAATTCTGGCTATTTTTTGCTTTTCTTGCCACTAAAGTGAAATTTAGTCTATTTTCTAGTTTTTCTTGTTTTTCTTGCCAGTAGACACCATGATAGTGCATTTGCGCAAAATCTGCATTCTTTCAAAGAAGTGATCGAAAGCCCGCAAAACATTTGGGCATCTTATTAGGTAGGTAACTTATAAAATTTTAAAGTGAATCGATGTTGAAGGACTCGGCAATCTAAATTACATATGTCAAAAAATCAACAATAATTTTCTATCAAGTTAAACAATTTGTCAATAAAATTAAATTGATAAAATAAAATTTTTGAAAAAAAAATGGTCAGGCCTATTTAGAAATAAAATGATTAAAATTTTGCAAAATTTTCCATATCTTAGGTAAATTCGGAAAAACTAGCAAACGCAATTACAAATTTGCCAAATTTTGCATTTGATTTTGAAAAATACCTTGGGGAAATTTTAAAAAATTCTATTTTTGCTGGAATGGCAATTACTTATTCAAAATTTTCACACTTTTTCACCAAAATGACACGATTTAGGTTCAATTTCAGTCATCAGTTTTTATTTTTCAGATATTAGCTTAAATTAGGGTTTTCCAATTTTTAGCTCGTAGAACTGAGAAGTATCAAAAGCTCAAAAGCAGAACAAGATTCAGAAGGGGTTGGAAGGGAAGAAACTTGTTCTCTCTCGATCACAAGATTTAATTTTTAGTAGAAAAAATTAAGTTTGAGACAGAAATTTCGGAATAGTAGATAAGTAATAACTTTCACAATGAAAGTTTGAATTGAAAAAAAATTGTATTTCGAGTGAAAAAAAATCCATCAACTTCCACCCCTGCAAGAACGCCAAATTCAGTTCATCTCTGCACAAAAATCAGAAGGTTGATGTTGGTACCTTTTAACATTCACATTCGCAAAGAAAATTACAACATTGGAAATCATCAAAATTTTAATTTTTTAACTTACAATTTTTTTTAACTTGGTTTCAATTGTATTCCATTTGGAAGTTTTTTTTTTAATTCTGTGTTTTACATTGTTCTTTTTTCACTTTCAGTTTTATTGACGTTCATTGTTTTGGTTTTTCCATTTCACTACGTATTCGGATGTAAAATACGAAAAAATTATGAAAATTGTGAAATCTGATTTCAATTTATTTAAGTCTCAGTTTCAAAGTTTAATTTTCAGTTTTTACTAAATTTTTTGAATAATTTTTAGTTTTGGCATGGTACCCATCAATTTCCAGTTTTATCAAAGCATTTTCAGTTTCAGTTTTTAAAACTTGAATTTGCATTTTCAATATAAAAAAAAATTTCAAATCCGAAACTTTGTAAAATATTAATTCAGACTAAAGATTTTACTATTTAAATTAAATTTTAGGTCTCATTTCATTTTCAATGTTCGGTCTCAATTTCAATAAAATAAAATAAAATAAGGCACTTACATAAGCTAAAATTGTAAAAATTAAATTCAAACTGAAAACTGAAGCTGACCTCTTTCTTTCTACATTGAAAAAGAATAAAAAATGATTTAAACTTCAGATTCTCAGTTTTTACTCCTTAGGTTCAGTTTTTTTCAGTTTTATTTTTCCCATTGTCTTCTGACTCCCCCTTCCCTTCCCCCAGCCCAATTTTGAAATTATTTTCATTTTTCAGATTAAATTTCAATTTTCAAATCATAAAAAAAATGAAAATTGAAAATTAGAGCTCAAACTAAAAAAAATGTAATCCAATCAAAAATTTCAATCTTCTTTCAATTAATTTTTAGTATCATTTTTGGATTCTGTTTAGTTTTCAATTTTCAGGTTCAGCTTCAAAAAAAAAAGAGCTGTAAAAATCAAAACTTAGGTACTTGACTAAAACTTGATCACTCGAAAAATGAAAAGAATTACCTACTTACGAAATTATTCCAATTTTTATTCCATATTTTTCAATTTAGTTTTTCAATTTTTCGCATTCACTTACTCCCATTCCCTTAAATTTTAAAACTTTACAACCCCTAATCTCTCCTCGTGACTCATTTTTCGTCACTCCTAAAAACTCACACCATACTCTACATTCAAATATACCCCCAGGGAACGTATTCCAGGACACTTTATATATTAACCAAATAAAAATTCGAACTCGAGAAGAAAAAATTAACCGATGAACCAACTCCCTAAAAACTTTTCACGCTTTTCTTCTCGCAGCATTGATAAAATTAGGTATACGATTTTACCCGAAAACTTTTCAATGTCCACGTACAAAGTTTCAACTCGCTTTTAAAAATTTTCCTATCTGGCGAACTTTTTTCCAACGTTTGTTTTTACTTACGCTCTAAAACAAACGCCCAAGTACTGACAAAATTGCGGTAATGGAGGTTTGAAAAATCAAACGACTCGAATCGAAATCATTAGTAATTCATTTCAACTACCTACATATGTATGTAGCACATTGGCTATATCGAAGGGGTAAACGCAACCCCAATGTTAATAGTTTCTTAAGTTAGTAACAGTTTCACATGAGTAGAGTAAAAATAGTCGACCGTAATTGAGAAATGCCTATCTGGGGAATATTTCCCAGTCTGGGAAAAAAACTAGACTAGACTTTACCACCGAGAGAGAATTTTTGAAAAAAAAGTCAATTAGGACACTGTACTTTGACCAGAGCCCCATTAACCGTGTTTTAAAATAAACCTAATCATCGTTCTGGTTATTTTTTCCACCGAACCGATACCAAAGGTAGTGAAATTAGCAAGTTGGAAATTGCACGTCGAATTATACCATCAAACAACACGACATTAACAAGCTACCTTTCACGCGAATCCTTTTTACCCAATTTCTCTACCTACGGTTGCAATACGAAAAAAAAAAAAGGTGGATCCGGGTACCAAAAATTAGCCAAGTTCGTACAATCACAACCCATATGTTTGGTCTGGTCGGGCACGTGAAATAAAGTAAATAAACCGAACAATTGACGCCAATTGATTAGAAAAGGGCATTCGTTACTCGTCTACGTAGCTTAGCTACCTACCAAAAATTCGATATCGTGAACCTAATAGTACAGTCATTTTAGGTTTCAACCCCAACAAAATTAGCAGAAAAAGGAAGTTTCGTATATAAGCTCAGTAAAGTATGTACTTTAATATTCCCGAACTTCCCTAAAATTGGTGCATATTTAGGCCCCCTTTTGGGGGGTTAGGGGTTCAAATTTTGGTTTTTCGGCTATAACTTTCGAAATGACGCACTTACGAAAAAAAAGTTGAAACAAAAGTTGTAGAGCATAAAAAATAAACAACTTTGTTATTTACAGTATTTCCCTAGGACGTCATGGGGAGGAGCTGCAGCTGTGTGAAAAAAATCAATTTTGAAAATTTTCCAATAATACAAAATGATCACCAAAAATTGGGTCTATTGACTTTTAGGAGCGGTTCTTTTGCATACTACATCCCATTACTATGTAGAATAAGTAAAATTTATAACCAACCCCTCATCTCAAAGTAGGGGGTGGACCCTCTATAGAAAAAGCCGCATTTTCCCCCGAGCGTAGCTCAGCTACAGTGAGAAATTCGAAAAATTGGTTCAAACAAACGTTGTAGAGCGTCAAAAGACGAACATTTTACTTTTTTTACTTTTTTTCTACGTGATCTTGGGAGTGAGCTATTGTGAAAAGAAAAAAAACGGTGTTCGAAAATTTTTCAATAATTCAATACATAAATTACGCCAGGTATAAGATTTAGCGAACCGATGGTCTATTTTTATAATAATTCAACCTCTGAACCCAAATTATGCCCCAAAGGAGGGGTTCAAAATTCGTGAAAAAGTTTTGAACGCTCCCCCGCTCTTTTTTCTTTTTACACTAGCTCACTCCCAAGACCACGTAGAAAAAAAGTAAAAAAAGTAAAATGTTCGTCTTTTGACGCTCTATAACGTTTGTTTGAACCAATTTTTCGAATTTCTCGCTGTAGCTGAGCTATGCTCGGGGGAAAATGTGGCTTTTTCTATAGAGGGTCCACCCCCTACTTTGGGATGAGGGGTCGGTTATAAATTTTACATATTCTACATAGTAATGGGATGCACTATGCAAAAGAACCGCTCCTAAAAGTCAATTGACCCAATTTTTGCTAATTTATTTGTATTATTGGAAAATTTTCAAAATTGATTTTTTTCACAAAGCTCCAGCTCCTCCCCATGACGTCCTAGGGAAATATTGTAAATAACAAAGTTGTTTGTTTTTTTATGTTCTACAACTTTTGTTTCGACTTTTTTTTCGTAAGTGCATCATTTCGAAAGTTATAGCCGAAAAACCAAAATTTGAACCCCCTAGCCCCCAAAAGGGGGCCTAAATATGCACCAATTTTAGGGAAGTTCGGGAATATTAAAGTACATACTTTACTGAGCTTATATACGAAACTTCCCCTTCCTGCTAATTTTTTTTGGGTTAGGGCATTTTTTTAGCTAAAATAACTGTACTATAATCCAAAGCTGTGAAAATTTAAGGTTAGGTACCCTGGGTTTTATTTCGTTTCCTCGCGTCGGCTGCATAACGCAAGTCGACCAGATGACTCAGTTATGACGAATTTTTCTTTCCAACAATAGACAGCTGCAGGTACCTAGTAATTTATTTATACTTGGAAGACACGAGTCACCGAACGAACATAACTTTCGACTTTTCTCTCGTAAGAGTATCAAGCCAGGTAGCTACATTCCACCAAGTGAACTTATAGGATGAAAAAAATATCCATGCGTATGAATGGGTTTTCGTAAAACTATGCCGAATGTAATGCTACGTAAAACGGCATTAAAATTTCATTACTTTGGCAACGCCAAAGTTGCAGCTTTTTCAAGAACGCGATAAAATAGCGATTTTTTTTTTCCTCCGAACGCAACTTCGACATTTTCATGGACAATTACAAATAATAGATTAGGTTTACTTGTGAGCTAATGTATAACTTTAAATTTACATCGGGTACGACTGAAAAGTCAACTTTTGGGACTATTCTATAATTCAATTGTTTCGAAATGATTCGACTGTATCTTTTACTCTTTTTTTATCTTTTTTTTTGTGCGAATGTAGGTATCCTTATTGATTATCTTGTTTAAACAGTTTATCGTATATTGGCAGCATTTTTGTACTCAAATAGACGACGTGTAATAGGTAATGGGAATTTTTATTCCTAAATATGGTAATAATTAGGGACGTTCCGAAGGCATATTGCCAGGGGGAGTGGGGGAATAAAAATCTATGAAATTACCGACTCAGATTTTCAATTTTCTCAACTATGATACCGACACCAATGAGATTCTTTTTACTCTCCCACAAAGTTCCTTTTTTTACTGGGAGTTGTATTTTCCTTGACCTGGAAGAGGAGTGCACGATACTGATCCTCCACTCAAATCTTCGCTTTCGCTCCAATAATTCCGAATTGGCCGAGCGCATTTTCATTTTTCAAATGACTTTTCCATCAGTAACATTTTTTTGAATTCAAATCTAAAAATTTTCCCAATTTGATTTTTTGAATTTATTATTTTTATTACTTACTTTTTAAAATTTCTTTTAATTATTTATATAAAATATTAAGAAGAAATCAAAGATGAAAAAAATTTTAATAAGTACTTACTAAAATTTTTTCATGACCTGTTTTCAACTTAAAATTTTTTTATCCGAATTTTCTCACAATTTTTCCTGCTTAAATTTTTTTCAACTTCATTTGTTTTCAAAAATTCTTCCAAGTCGATAATTTTTTCCAATAATTTGAAACTTTTTTCTCAATTTTTTTCAAATTTGAATTTTAAAAAAAATTTTCAACTTTATGCTTTTTAAATTTTTTTAACTAAAATAATTGGAAAAAGATTTTTAAAATAAAATGAAATTAAAAAAATTACAAAATAGGAATTTTGAGAAAATTCAAGTAAGTAAAAAGTTTATAGTTGAAAAAAATTTTAAATTGGATGAAATTTTGAAAAAATAGAATTAAGTAAAGAAATTTTAAAAAATTTAAACTTGGAAATTGGAATAAATTTTGATTTCGATCGTTGAAATTCCATTTACGGAAAAAAATAAGTACCTCGCAATATTAGAAAAATGAAAATATTTGAAGTCCAAAACTTCAAAAGTCGAAAGAAAGAGTAAAGTTGAACATTAGTTGAGGAAATTGAGAAAAAAAGAGAAATGAAGCAATTTTTGGCTTCAAGTGTTACAGCGAAAAATTGTGGGAGGTCGTGGTAACTCCTAAAGGTTAGTCACTTTCCATAATTTATCGCTGTAACACTTTTGACAGCCAAAAATTGCTTCATTTCTCTTTTTTTCTCAATTGCCTCAACTAATGTTCAACTTTACTCGAGAATATCTCAAAAACTACGACTCCCAGAAAAATCTGAATGCATCTATCCGATAGGAAATTTAATTTTCTACAACTTTTGTTATGGTCATTATGGCCGTAGAACGCTTAGATTTCTCATAAATCTCACTTTTCGGCGAGCAAGGCGAAAAAAAATCGATTTTTTCACATAATTTAGGAAAGTTTTAGCTGTAACTTTTTTTCTAAAAGAGATGAAGGTCTGCAGTTTGCGGCGTTCGATTCAGCGTAAAATTTTCTACAAGATTGGTTCAAAAAAAAATTTCAATTTTTTTCAAATCCGTGTGTAACTACTGTTTTTGAAAAATCACATTTTTGGCTCTCCCACCCCCCAAAGCAAACTTTGGACAAAAAAATTATTTTTACCTTCATTAGATACATAAAAGCAACCCAAATTTCGCAATCGGAACCCAAACACAAAAATTGTGTTGACTTGTGCTATAAACGAATACAAATTTATACATCTAACATAGGTGATTCAATTTGATAAAATGAAATCAAACAAGTATTATCCTTCCAAACAGATTTGATTGATCCGACATGAAAGTGAAATAAATTTTACAGCAATTTTTATCGAAAAATTGCGAATTAAGATTCCAAATGCAACGTTGAATTTTTCATTTTTATTTCGAAGGTTATAAAATTCTGACAATATAACCTACATATGCCTATATCTAAGCTATAGATACCTATACAGAAAGGCCCAAAAAATAATAAATAACTCCCTCTAGTTATTTTTATGAAAACCTTGACGCCGGCATCGGTACCGATTGGTAAATTATTCTTCTGCCATTTCCATTCGGTGTGATTATTGTGTCATAATTTTGTTTTATTAGATGTGTCATGCAAGGTTATTCAGCTTGAAAAAAATTTAGATTTCACAGACCAAGATTTTCCTGACAGGTGAAATTTCACATAAATACCAACGATCTTTTCTCGTACGAAATTTTATTAGAAGTATTAGTATTTCTTACAATTCAATCGATACATTTTTCTCTAAAATTCCTCGTGTTTTCAATTTGTATCCCAATTTTGAAAGAGATTCTACCGAAACCATAAGTGCACCCAAAGAGGGGGCTCAGGGGGCTCAAGGCCTCCCACTCCCTAAATTCAGAAAGTAGATTTTTTTGCTACAAAAATATAAAAAAGTGCATTTTTTGCTCTTCAAACATGATTTTTCAAAAAATTTCCTTCCATTTTAAAAATTAATGATTTTTTACAGATTTTTCAATCAAAAATAACTGATTTCTCTATCAATTTTCAATTTGTCAAAAAAAATCAATAATTTTAACTGAAAAATCACTAAAATTCCACACATCTGTTTATTTAGGTATCATCAGCCTACTAAAAAATATCCTTACTACACCATCGCCACTGAAATAACAAGTTACCTAATTAATTTTTTCATTAAAATTTCACCCCACTTATTTTATTTCGAATTCTCAGCCCCTCCCTTAAATAATTTCTGGATGCACTTATGATCGAAACAGAAATTCATCAAAATACACCATGAATTTTCAACCCAGACTGATCCCTTACATAAACTCTTTTTTCGTTGATTAAATTACCTACTCGCGATGAAAATAATAAAAATAATAAAAACTACCAGCCTACTGAACCTTAGCTACGTACGTACGTTCAGCAGCAAAAAGTTGTTG
This sequence comes from Pseudococcus viburni, assembly GCA_033439095.1. Lineage (NCBI taxonomy): Eukaryota > Metazoa > Arthropoda > Insecta > Hemiptera > Pseudococcidae > Pseudococcus > Pseudococcus viburni. Next base: position 217,604 of record JAVBJF010000229.1, on the reverse strand, counting down.
CGTATCATTATAATCAGGAACACGTAGAAAACCATTAATTGAACGGTACAAGCCGGTACAAGAGTCAATTGTGTAAAGCAGATAGGTACATTAGTTGGAAATTTCATGTTTTAACTAATTTGTTCGCTAAAAATGGATAAATGCGAAGAATACATCGAATAAGAAACACGCGAATCTATTTGTGACAAAATTTAATGTCTATAAAAAATTTCTAATACAGGCAACTACGTTCGTATAAAGTTTCCCATTTTATTATTCGCAGGTATAGACCTTTGAAAAGTAAGTATTATATCGGTGAATACCCATATAAAAAATCGCTAGCAACAGCGTAAGTGATGTGGGAGGGGGGAATTATTGAGGTGAATTCATTTCGACGATTTTTTTCTTCTCGTTACATTCAATATCCAATTTTTTATGGACATGAACTATCTGCAGGGGGCAATGAACTCGAGTAGACTTTTACTTCTTGATAAAATAATTACCTGTAATTCGTTAATGGCCACCCACGAATTTTCAGGGAATCCTTGAAGCATCGGAACCAAAAACTGCAAACATCCTGACCAATGGCCAATCAGCAGCATCATACAAATTAAATTGAATATCCTCATGAACACGCTAGCCATATTTAGGAACTGTAAATTACCAAACAAATGATCGAACAATTATTAAAATAGAAAAATATATCGTATAATTAATACTGTATCAATTCTATTCGTTCAAGTCATATTCAAGAGCACTTTTCAAGTTCTAGTTAGGTAAGGTACCTAATTACAAAACCTTCTCTTTCAACACTACACTCGCAACTTTCTAATGCTAAAGCAATATTGGGGGTTTTAAAATGAATACCTATCCTCATTCGTAGTGAAAATTAGTCCTACGTACAATCCTTTTTAATAACAATGCGGTATTCGATGCATTCTCCACAACAATAAAAATCTCACATCCACAGTTCAGCTTATTACAAAATATTACACACGTATTATAAAACACGGTTATATCTTTCTTGAAAAAAAATCCGCGTGAGAAGTGAAAATAAAATGCATTAGCAAAAGCTTCCAAACTATTTTTAAGCTCGTGTGCTGGTAGCTGCTTTATGTGTTTTAAAAACTTCACCGGTCAAGCATTAATTTTTCATTTTTATTGCAGTAGGTGTCTAGGTACCGAACTATAAAATTTATCGGCTAGGTAATAGTTCATTAATTTTATCTAACACCTACTTTATAACTGCATAGGTATTAGGTTCAGGTACTTAAGTATAGGTAAAACATTTAGTAGGTATTAAGAAAAACAACACCAGTAAAATACAACGGATCTATTGTTCGTACAACGTTAAGAAAAAAAGCATCGACATGGAATTATTCGTAAAATTATTCAATATTTACAAAAATTAGGTTATTTTAATTTGTAAAATGTATATGCAGTGTGTGCTGATTGCAGTGTGCTGCCTTTTATTTGATGATGCTGCAACCCATACTACATCTATGCAGATGTGAGTTGATTTGAGCAGATTCTGAGATTTGAAGGGGCAAAGTAATTCATTATTTAATTTTCAGGAGGAAAATGAGCTACGTTTATAATTTTATTCATCTCTTTTTAGAAATGAAAAAAGGAATAAAATAATTTCAACCTCAAAAAACCGAAGATTAACTCTTGAGCGACCTCTCCCTCACCCTCGAAAAGTTGATACTAAAAGGCATTGATAACATTATGGATATTATTTTATAAAGCACTCCATGAAACTCCATTCCTTGTTTAAAAATTAAGTAGGAATACTCGTATATGGTCCTATAAAGTTAATTTTATTCTAAAATCATCACTTTTTCAAAATTCGAATAATTAAACTATCTGTAAAATCAATGTCCTGAATTTCTTTGAGCATCCCGCACGATATTTTACTTTTATGTATCGTATCTTTTTTGAGACTCTCCACCTCCTGCCCTTTAAATTTTAAGTGGGACCACTAAGGTTCAGGAATAATACATACGTCGAAATGTTTTATTAAAAGTTCCACATGGGTTTGTCAAAATGGTGCTGCAATCAAAATTATACAAATATTATAGGAAGGGGTATCAATTCTTACAATTGGAATCGAAAAAACTAATAGATCAAAAATTGCAACTACTCATAAAACAAAATTCATGAACACAAATCCGGACACTCGATAATTGGAAAAATTTATTCAACATATTTCATTAACAAAATTCCTACAAGAATAATTTTACGAAAATTTGTTTCAAATTTTAGGAATGAAAATTTCTCTTAAATTTTATGAATACTTTCCCTCATATTTTATGGATAAAACTTTCCCTCAAATTTTATGGATGAAAATTTCTCTTAAATTTTATGAAGGAAACTTTCTCTCAAATTTTATAAATGAAAATTTCTCTTAAATTTTATGAATACTTTTCCCCAAATTTTATGAATAAAACTTTCTCTTAAATTTAATGGATGAAAATTTCTCTCAAATTTTATGAATACTTTCTCTCAAGCTTTATAAACCAAACTTTCCCTCAAATTTTATGGATGAAAATTTCTCTCAAATTTTATGAATACTTTCCCTCATATTTTATGAATAAAACTTTCCCTCAAATTTTATGGATGAAAATTTCTCTTAAATTTTATGACGGAAACTTTCTCTTAAATTTTATAAATGAAAATTTCTCTTAAATTTTATGAATGAAAATTCCTCTTAAATTTTATGAATGAAACTTTCTCTCAAATTTTATGAAAGAAAATTTCTCTCAAGTTTTATAAATGAAACTTTTTCTCAAGTTTTATGAATGAAACTTTCCCTCAAATTTTATAGATAACACTTTGTCTTAAATTTTATGGATAAAACTTTCTCTCAAATTTTATGAATGAAACTTTCCCTCAAATTTTATGGATAAAACTTTGTCTTAAATTTTATGGATGAAACTTTCTCTCAAATTTTATGAATGAAACTTTCCCTCAAATTTTATGGATAAAACTTTGTCTTAAATTTTATGGATGAAACTTCCTCTCAAATTTTATGGATAAAACTTTCTCTTAAATTTTATGGATAAAAATTTCTCTCAAATTTTATGGATGAAAATTTCTCACAAATTTTTTGAATAAAAACCTCCTAAAAACTTTCACTTCTTTCAAATTCTATAAAAATGTTGTTTATTTTATGAAAATTCCCCAAATCTTATAAAACTTTCCCCAATTTATTCCTCAAATTTTATGAAAATTTTCAAAATTTAATGAAAGTTTTCCAAAAAAATTTCTTAAAATTTACTCATCTTATTGACGTCTCATGAAAAAAAGTTGTGGTCCCAAACTTCATGGCAGAATCATAGACATACTCGAAGAGTGCAATCCTCCCCTCCCTCCCTCCCACCACTCACCATCCACAAGAGGTTGATAACGTCTTATAAATTAATAATAAAATACGTATTGAAATTAATTTCATTGAAATCAGTTGAACTTTAATTCCCTTATTAATTATTTTGGGTGCCATTTAACTGCACGACAAAATAGAGGGTTTGCACGACTAAAAGTAGGAAACTAACGACGAAATAATGGAACAAACGACGAAAGAAAGTTATCACAATGAAACAAATGATTGAACGACAGAAAATAAGATCGCACGTCAAAATAATATATTCCAGCGACGAAACAAAGAAATCACGGCAAAAAAAATCAATGAACGGTAACAATAATTTTCTAACGACTAATTTTGTAACGACAGATAAAATGAAATCCACGACGAAATTAAAATGAAATTCACGACAACATTGTACTTACTTAAAAAAAAAAACATTGAACACCATGTCTATGTCAAAATTAGTTTCAGGATACCATGCCCAGTTGAGTTTTTTGAGGTAGTATTTACGTCTAAATTGAGGTATTTGGAACATCCAGATGGAAAGTTTTTGGACATTGCCTCCAGATTGAGGGTTTTGAGACTCTATATCTATTGTCCATTCCCAAAATTAGTTTTAGAACACTATGTCCCAATTCGGTTTTTGGGATAATAAGTACTTCTAAATTGAGGAATTTGAGACGTCTAAATTTGAAGTTTTGGGACACTGTGTCCATGTCAAAATTAGTTTTAGGACATCATGTCCCAGTCAAGTTTTTTGGTTTATTATTTCAAAATAGAGGTATTTGGGATGCCCAAATAAAAAGTTTTTGGAGTACCATGTCCAGATTGAGGGTTTGGGGACACTGTGTCCATGTCAAAATTAGTTTTAGGACACTATATCCCAGTTATTCAGATTGGGATTTTTGGAACACTATACCCATGTCCAAATTAGTTTTAGGACTTTTAGGTACATATCTCGTCGTGCAAAACTTTATTTTGCCGTGATAACATTATTTCGTCGTGGAATAAATTATTTTTATCTCTAAATTGTCGTTCATTTACATTAATTCGTCGTTCATAGTTCGTCGTGCAATTCTTATTTTTTGTGTCGTGCATTCCCATTACTCTGTCGTGATTCGATTTTCCCATTTTCGTCGTGCAAACCCTTTCTTTTGTCGTGCAGTTTTATATTCCCCAATTATTTTCATCATTGTATCTCCCATTCATGAAAAAAATCCTGGGTACGCCTATGGCGGAGGTTAGGCAATTCATAAAACGGGAAAGAGAATCCATGATTTGGCACACACTGCAAATTGATATAGTGAACAAAAACACCAAAATCAATATCTTCAGCTCAGAGGTAGTTGCTATACAACAAAGGAAGGATAAAACAGAAGGAAAGTCAAGGAGAAATTTTGAACTCACTCGCCTACTTTTCAATATCAGATCATCGCCCTTTTTTGGTATCATTTTCATTTGATTTAATTTGAGTTCAAAATTTTCACTACTCTTTCCTTAGATTGAAAATATTTTTTCAAGTTTAATATCTCATGATTTCATCAATATAAGCAACGACTTTCAATACATGTAAGTATCAGAAAATAAAACCCATATCTATAAAATTTTCGAATATACTCAAAAATATCTGAACTCAATTACAGGCAGCCACTGAGTACTCTGATTTTATCGAAATTTAAAAAAAATCGAACCAACTAGTGGATGAAAAAAGAAAACAACCAATAGAAAATAGGTAAGGTGCACACAATACACCTATTCCATAAACGCATATCACACCGAAGGTAAAATATTTCAAACACGTACACTCTGTTATCGAAAGGATAAACAAACTTGTACTGAAATGTTTATCAACGTGCCATTGCTCTGATAAAACTGCTAGCTTTTTTCCATCTTTATAAGAACGAAAGAAAATAGGAAAAAATCATGCATGACCGTTAATAGAGGTGTTCATTTCGACACTAGAATTTTTTTAGAATTCATAACGCGTCACTCGGGTTCATAAAAGACTTTAAGCAATCAACTCGAAGAACTAGACAGTAATTTTTTCTATTTTCCTCCGCGAGCCCCTTTCATCGAATAACGAAATGATGTAAGTCTTTGATTTCTGGACCACACTGCAGGCTACTTTCTCTTACTTATGGGTCTAGAATTAATTAAAATTTACAACGAAGATGAGCTTGGGATTCAGGGTATGGTATTTTTAGGCAAAAACAAAGGAAATTATCGACCACGCGATGAAAAGTTGAGCCAACTTTTTTGATTAAAAAAAATTAAATTATTATTTTGTATCGATGGCACGTTTATCGATTACACTGCCGTACACATGGTACTTATAGATAATAAATAGGGAAAAGTTTCTACACCATATATTGTCTCCTGCCTTCAATTCTACTATATAAAATTTACGATACCTATAAATTATTGGCCAAAGCCAATAGTTACTTTATTTTAATTACTCGCTCAGTGGTGACTACTGCAAAAATGACCTGTCCGTATCGATTTGATTTTTTTCTCTCGTTTTAGGCTGTATCGTCGAAATATTTATTTAGTCTCCAAGAGAGAAAGTGAGTTTCAATAATCATGAATATACCGTTTTATAGCTCAGAAAATGTACTTTCAGAGCATCTACATATTTGATTTTTCGATTTTGATAAATATTTATGAAACAGTAAGAAAATTGTAAAAAAATGAGGAAGTTCATAATTTCGTCCCTCTTCCCTCAAAATTTGTTGAAAATCCCTCCAAGAGTTTGAAAATGTAATTTTGACACATACTCAACAGTATTTTTATACTTTTAGATCTCTCATCCATGGTTGAAAAGCACTGGCTGTTTGGAATGCCAAAAACATCAAGTCCAAAAAATTTCTTTATGGCTATTGTCTTAACTAATAAATCAACGTTTTGCTCTAAAAAATGAAGTTCACATCATACTTTTCATAAATATACTCGTTATTTGACATGTTCCATCATTTTTCGACGTTTTTATAGAAAATCATTGGGGGGGGGGAGAATTCGGCTCACATTTTTCCTAGACCAAAAAATAACTTCTTTTTGGTTTTTGGCCTAGGGCAGGGCTCACAATGATGAAAAGTTTGGGCAAATTCGACTCCTGAGGGTTATGCCCAAAGGTTTCAGTACCCAAATCACGTTTTGTTCGCTTCAAAAAATCAAATGGGGCGACGCAGGGGCGAAAAAGGCCATGGGTGACGGAATATGGCCCATGTACTCTAGACGTTTATTTAGAATTTCAATGATTTGAGAAAGGTGGAAAGGTTGCGGGAGTTATATAACCCGTTTCAAAAATAAAAAAATATACTAACAGATTTACAAAAACATGCACACAATGTTCAAGTTTTTCGCTTTTCTCAAAACCGCATCATAAGAAACGCAAGACAACTTGCCTTCCTCCTTGCTTCCATTCAAGCTTAGGTACATTTCTAATGAGTAAGAAAAATCATAAGATGTTGTTTTTTATTTTTTTATTTTATTAAAAAATATGTATGATTTTTACCCACAATTCGAGAGAGTTACTGTTTTCTAGTTTTAGTTCCATTCCCTTCAATGAAATTTAAGTTAAAATGCATGAATTTTTTATTCAATTTACAAAAAAATGGCAAAAAAACAAAAAAAAAACATACTAAAAAAACCATGTTTTAAAGAAAAATGTGTTGGAAATCCAATGTTTTAAACACTGTAGTCAGGTCTCAATTGTACAAAAAATAGCTTCCGCGCGGGATTTCTGTTAAAATTTATTTTATGATTGATTCTTATTCTAGACACTAAAGCAAATAAATTTAGCTTGGAAGCTTATTTTAGTTATTTTTCCTCTCTCTCCCCTTTTCACAGGGTCCACCCCCCAACATTTCAAACGTGTGTACCGCCTAATTTATGGGTCGTAACGAAAAAATGTTCAAACAAAATTTGTTCCCAAACACCTAATGTATATTTTTATTCCTTATCAAAATCCATTTTGGAGCAACTCCTGCCGCCCAAATTCGGGAATAAAAAGTTTTTTGAGAAAACTTCAAAATCACGTTTTCTTCATTTTCAACGAAAAGTTTCGAAGATACGGAAAAATTTGTAACCGCCAAAAGTATTTAGAATTGAATTTCCTTTTCAATGAACTGTTTCACGACCATTTTCCTCCACTTTTCCTGACAGAGTGGACCTCTCCCACCATCTCAAAAGTTGAACACTTGAAAAAAACCGAACGATTTATGTTCTTCAATTGTGGTGTACAGTTTCACATGGTATCTGAATTCATTTTGGAGCAATTTTTTTCTTGGTGGGTCCAACTTTTGAGATAAGGGGGAGGGGGAGAGGTCCATTCTTCTGTTAGGAAAAGTTGAGGAAAATGGTCGCGAAACAGTTGATTGGAAAGTAAATTTAATTCTGAATAATTTTGGTGGTTACAATTACAAAAAATTTTCCGTAGGTAATCTCCAAAAATTTCCGTTAAAAATAAAGAAAACCGCAGGGATGGAAAACTAAAACTGGAACTGGAACTGAGAACTGGAAAAAACTGGAACTAAAAGCGAAAAACTGGAACTAGAACTGGAACTGAAACTGGAACTGGAACTGTAATGATGAGAACTGGGAACTGAGAACTGGAACTGGAACTGAAAGAAATTTCAGTTCCAGCTCTAGTTCAGATGATTTTTTGGTTTTTATTTGCAATTCTTGACTGTGGATGTGAGAAAAAATTCAAATACTGGACACATTTATGAGGGAAAAAAGCCAAAAACGCAGGGATGGGAAACTGGAACTGGAAAAAAACTGGAACTAAAAGCGAAAAACTGAAACCGGAACCGGAACCAGAACTGAAATGATGAGAACTAAAAACTGAGAACTGGAACTGGAACTATTATTTCTTCAGTTTTCCATCCCTGAGAAAACGTGATTCTGAAGTTTTCTCAAAAAACGTTTCATTTCCAAATTTGGGCGGCAGGAGTTGCTCCAAAATGAATTTTGATGAGGAATGAAAATGTACATTAGGTGTTGAGGAACAACTTTTGTTCGAACGTTTTTTCATTAAGACCCTAGATTAGGTGTACCACACGTTTGGAATTGGGGGGTGGTCCCTGGGAGGGGGGAGGGAGGAAAATAGACATCCAAGCGAAATTTATTTGTTTTAGTGTTTAGAACAAGAATCTATCATAAAATCAATTTTAACAGGTATCCCGCGTGGATGTACAATTCAGACCTGACTATACGTTTAAAACATGTTTTACTTAAACATTTCTTCTTTTTTTTTCTCGACAACCCTGCTCAAAAGACACAACCGATCTAAAATCGAACTCACACAAATAATTTTTTTTTTAATTTTTTGTCATTTACTAAAAACCGAAAATTTGAATAAAATTTTATTTTTATAAAATTTTTTGGAATCCAATTTTCATATCAATTTACCGAACCAAAGACTCAATTTGTTCAACGAACACCTCTACTAAAAAAATTCCAGTCTTTTTCTCCACGTTTGAGAATTTTCATAACCACACAGCTTCCTAAGCATAAACCCCAACACTTCACCGCATCGAAATTCAGCTCATCGCAGGATAAATCACCCCGCCATAACCTAGGTACATACTACAAATAGATTAAGGTACCTAGCGCGAAGAAGTAATTTTCAAGAAAAATAAAAATAAGCACTCGAATAACACGAAAGTACAAGAATACAGTACGTGGGTGAATTACACTCGAAAGCCCAAAGCTATACCGGCATACCTACAATTTGAAAATGATGAAAAAGAAAAGAACTACGATACGACAGCGACATCGTTATCTCAACACGCGAGTATAAATCACTTGTATTTTAAATTATAATCTCAGCACTTTCAATCTCGACAGCACACCGTGTGTGGTTTCATTTGAGAAATTAAATTCTACAATGTCCTTATATCCGGATGAAATATCTATCACGAAATTACGACACTAAAAAACCAATTCTCGTTCCTTCTCTGATCTCCTTACAAATCACCTATAACACTCGAACCCACAAGTATTTCTCAAATTCTACCATATCCTCGTTCGTATTAAAAAAGATTACAGATGGACCCCTCGTTAAAGCTGAAAAGGTTACAAATTACTCGACAATCGACACATGATCAAAGCGAATTCGTTTGAAGCGAGATGTTAGTGTGTGAGTGTGTGTAAAGGCATACCTACAAATACGTTGAGCATTTTATCGAACATGTCGAGGGAAAAATTAGTCCAAAGAAGGCGAACTTCCTCTACAGGTAAATTCGAAGCGTTATTAAAGCTTTACATAGATAATTACCAACAATGAAGAAAAACAGAACTCAACATAATACTGTTAATTAATTGGCGATTATTACATGCAATCGATTGCAGGTACTCGGTATGTAACAGCGCAGCGTACAAAGGTTTTGCTCTAAATTCCGCTAATATTGTCACCATATAAATGGATACGCGCGATATCTAAACGTTGCGGGCGGATGATGCGCAAATTCCAATAGATAATTTGATTAACCAGCGCGTCAGTGATGCCAATGATTCAACATTTGGTAATTGAAAATATACATCAAATTTATATACGACGACAAAATACAACATAACAGCTCAAAATTAACAAAAAAAAAAAAGGAAAAAAAATTATATAATACAAGAATGGTAAAAGTAGCCAAGTGAATTACGGTATAAGATAGAGGCGTTTTGATGCGGGCTGGCGTATTTGGCGCTCAAAATAGCGGTAACGTTGCGCTTTAGGGTGCGAACTCGCACTCGCAACCCCTTCATACTGATGAGTCGTCGCTCACCGCCGATTACCTTAAAAATCAGATTGTTTTTTCTGAGCGACTTCTTATTTTTCCTTTGTTCGGACGAGTAACTTCGACAAGTACGCCTTTCGGTTCGTTTTTTTTGTAAATTCTGCAAGATCTAAAAAAAAGATAACAAGCGAAGAAAAGTTTGTTTAAGAGAAAGATAGAGAACAAAACTTAAGAACCTCTTAAACGCGACTTTCTATCTCGAAATCAAGAAAGAAAAAGTTTCGTTTTACGTCACTTGAGGAGCAATATCAATTTCTTCGAGTTTATTCTCTCTCGCCGGGTGTTGGAAAAAAAATCTTCACGTATGAATTATTACCAACGATCCAGTGCCGGATATTTTCTAATATACTATTACGGTGGTGAATTTATGGTATGGCCTCGAGAATAAGACCTATGCTTAGTTGTCGGAATTTCGGATGTAATTTTCGAAAGCATTAAGTTTTTGTTTTCTGGACGAAGAAAATTTTTTAGAAAGAGAGCCTCATTCATGAATGGAGAATAATTATACGTAATTTTGGCGATTTTGCGATGATTTTGGGCCATTCCTACTCTCCAAGTTTGAATCAGTCAAAAATGCCAAAATTGACTAATGAAATAAACAAAATTAGGTCACTGATAATCAGTCAAATTCCACAGATTCCCATGTTAATCAGTGACATTTTACTGCCAATCAATGAAAAATTACCGATTCAATTAGTGAATTTTCATTATTGAATCAGTAAAAATTAATTGACTGATTCAATCAGTGAATTTTCTATTTTTACTGATTCAATAATGAAAATTCACTGATGGAATCAATAAATTTTTTCACCGATTTCAACAGGGACTCAATTCTGTCAATTTAAATCAGTCAATTTTCACTGATCCAAATTTAGAGAGTACGCAGTATTTACTCAAGTTGGACAACTCCTTAAATCTGGCGAATAGGCAATTCATCCTGAATTTAAACACTTGTATTTGCCTTTACCAACCCTTTGACTTATTGCTGGGTCAAAATTGGAAATTTTTTTCTCCCTTGATAATTTTACGAAAATTACACGGGTCGATACGATTTTTGGGTCTGGGTTCAGTTCTGACTGCCAAATTTTGGTTGCTTTTATGTAACTAATGAAGGGAAAAATAATTTTTCTGACCAAAGTTTGCTTTTTTTGGAGGGGGCGAAAAATAAGGTTTTTCGAGAACAATAAACACAGGCTTGAGAAAAAACATTTGCAAACATTCAAAAAATTTTTTGGCTTAGTCTCATAGGAAATTTTATGGCGAATCGAATCGAATAAACCGCAAACCTCTATCTCACTTAGAAAAAAAGTTACGTTCTGCTTAAACTTTCCTAAATACTGTGAAAAAAACTCATTTTTTTGTACCCTGTCTACCAAAAAGTGACATTTCTGAGCAAACTAAGCGTCCTACGACAAAAATGATGAGAACCGAAATTGAAGAGAGTGAAATTTCCTACCTGATAGAAGCGGTTAAATTTTTCTGGGAGGCACAGATATCAAGATATTTCCGAGTAAAGTTGAATAGTAGTGGAGGAAATTAAGAAAAGAAATGAAAGAAATCAATTTTTGGCTGCCAAAAGTTACTAATGTTCAAATTTACTCAAAAATATCTTAAAAACTGTGCTTCTCAGAAAAATCGAATTGCTTTTTACCACCCAGTGAAAAATGGCTTGGTCGAATTTGATCAAAAGTTGATCCAATTTTGTACAACTCTATCAAAGTTGATCAAATTATATCAAATTATATCTAATTGAATTCTATAAATTTTATCAAAAGGCATCAAGTTTCAGTCAATTTTATAAAAATTTATAAAAATTTATAAAAGAATAGAAAGTTTGATATAGTGTACTCGGGTGTATAATTATGTATAGCTATATCAAATTTGATATTATTTTATCAGTTTTTATAAAGTTGTATCAGACTCGATAAAATTATGTTCAGTTTCTGTTTTTTTTATTTTATCCAGTTTTATACAATTTTATAGAACTGAATAAAAGTTAATCAACTTTTGCTTCATTTTATACAATTGTATAAAACTGGATAAAACAGAAAAAATGAAAACTGAACTCAATGTACACATAATTTTATCGAGTCTGATACAACTTTATAAAAACTGATAAAATTATATCAAATTTGATATAGCTATCAGAGGCCTTCCGACCGGGGGGGTGAGGGGGGGTGAGGGGGGGTGTCTCACCCCCCCAAGCATTTTCCAGTTGGAAAAGTTGGGTGAAGTTGGCAAAAAGTTGGCAGAAAAGCCCGAGTGATAAAAATTGAGAAAAGTTGTGAAATATTGAAATTGAAAAAAAAAAACAATTTTAAAATGGCAGTTTGGCAGTGTTGTAAATTTTTCATTAGAAAATTTCGTAGGTACCTATGTGCGATTTGTTAGATTAGTGACATACCGATAGGGGGCTAACTTCCTCCCCTGAGGAGATTTTTTACTCGTGAGTTGGGAAAATTGAACATTTCAACACATCAGTTGGGAAAATTGGACAGTTGGGATTAATTTTTTTGATGAAAAATAATAAATAAAATGATTATTTTAAAAGTTGGAAATGAACAAAATTTTCATTTGTTCCAACTCAAAATTGGTAACTTTCCCAACTCGAAAATGGTAAATTTCCAGACTCAAAATTGGTAATTTTCCCAATTCAAAATTGGTAATTTTCCCTACTCAAAATTGGTTATTTTTCCAACTCAAAATCGGTCGTTCTCCCAAGTGATGAGTAAAAATGTCAGTTGGGACGATTGGTATTTATTTTTTGAATGAAAAATGAATAAATAAAATGGTTACCTATTTTAAAAGTCGGAAATCAACAAAATTTTCACTTATAAGTTGGGAAAATTAGTCATTTTTCCAACCTTTTCCAACTGAAAATTTATCATTTTCCCAGCGAAGAATTAAACCGTTGTAATAAATGTTTTTTTTTTTTTTAGGAAAAAATGATTAATTATCTTGCATTTTGAAAATTTTTACTCGTCAACCAAAAAAATTTTATATAGTTGTACTTGTAATTTAAAAGAAGATTTTTTCGCATTTTTCTTCAAAGGTATTCCAAATAATTTCATTGTTCTTGTTCTCCTTAAAACTTATTTTTGATATTTGAAAATCCAATTTTTCAAAAGCTTCGGCCTCGCTACGCTCGGCCATGGTATATTTCTACTTTAATCATTTCAAAGTAGAAGCAGTCGATTTTTCATTAAAGTTTATTCTTTCAAAACACTATTTTATTGCACATTCAAATTGAGATTTTCTAAAATTTTCGCCCTCGCTTCGCTCGGGCTAAATCAATTTTTGTTCATTTTGAAAAATCTAACTGTAAAGTTTTTAAAAATTATTTCATTCAAACAATTTTTCTGAAACTTGATTTTAGAACCCTTTTAATGAAGCAACTTCACGTTTTGATTTCTAAACATGATTTCAAGTTTTTAATTTTTCTCAAAATTGATTTTGATTTTTATAATAGGTATATGTACTTTTAGGTTCAACGGTTCAAGTAAGATATAGTTAAGCAGGTCTCACTTAAAGAGGCAGAGGGCAAGTAAGTCCTCAGAACGATTTTTTTGAGGACCTCCTTTCAGAAATCATAATCCAAGTCTCAAATTACTCCCAAAATCACGATCCAAATCACAATTCTTCAACCCATCACTGAAATTACCTCACAAATAAAAATTTTCAAAAACTTCGGCCTCGCTGCGCTCGGCCTTTCTGTATTTTTCTTTCATAATTTTAAAATACTTAATTCAAATCCTACAAAAGTGATTTTTTTTGTATTTTTCCTCAAAATTATTTCAATTACTTTATTACATTCTATCTTCTCAAAACTCATTTTCGATGTTTTAAAAATCAAAATTCAAAAGCTTTGGCCTCATTGTGCTCCGCCTTATCACATTTCTTTTGTTAAAGTAAAAGCAGCCAATTTTTCAATTAAGTTTATTAATCCAAAATATTGTTTTATTGCACCTTAAATTTGAGGTTTTCTAAAATTTTCGCCCTCGCTTCGCTCGGGCTAGTTTCATTTCTCTCATCGGCTATTCATATTAATGCTACGTTAAGTACAAAATATTTTTTATTAAATTTGAAATTTTCTTGAAATTTTTCACCCTTGCTTCACTCGAGACAAATAAGACAATTCCGAAGGGGTTTTCATTTACAATGAAATTGGTCAGGGAAAAAATTCGAGATTGTAACATTTTTTTGTTATTATTATTTTTGAATCTGTTTTTATATGTGCCAAAAAAGTGGTAATTTCTATTCCTAAATAATTTTTTTAATGAATATTGCTTCCGCAATGTTTTGAGAAAAATTAGCACTGGTAAATTTTTTTAACAAATCAATTGGCAAATTTGGAAAAATTAGTTGGCAAATTTAAAAAAATTAGTTGGCAAATTTGAAGTTCTCACCCCCCCAGAGCACATCGCTTCGAAAGGCCTCTGATAGCTATACATAATTATACACCAGAGTCGCCCTAGTACACTATATCAAACTTCATATTCTTTTATAAATTTTTATATCATTCTATAAATTTTTATAAAATTGACTGAAACTTGATGCACTTAGATGAAATCGATCGTTCAATTAGGTATTTCAAACTTTATATCACTTTATCAATTTTTATAGATTTTTATATAAATGTATTAAACTTGATTTTATTAAATAAAATTTTATAAAATTTTATAAAATTTTATCAAGCTGAACTTAGAATTTTTTTGGATTCATTAAAGGTATAAAGTAATTAAAGTAAATATTCAATAATTTTTGTTTTAGTATGCATTATTTCTGCTTCTTATATATCATTATACATAATTTAATTAAATTTGATAAAAAAAAAGTAGTTCAAATCGTAAAAAATTGACCAAGTCTCATTTTACTGGTTTTAATATAATAATTATAATGCTATGATCCATATGGAATGAGGTAGTGCAGTAGGTAGGGAAGAAGGTTGAGAAACCAAAGGTCGAGGGTTCGCGACCCAGGTGTGCTGCATATTTTTTTTCCTAAATTCAAATTTTTTTGTAGGAGGAACTGTGTATATAACCCCCTTTTGTACTAAAAAGATATTAAAGTAGCAATCCAAACAATTTTGAGCAATTTTGAGCAATTTTATTAAATGAAAAAAATTCATATCATATTTGATCAAATTTGATCCCCCAGATGTACCTATCAAATTTGATCAAGTTTTATCAAATTTTATACCTATCAAATTTGATCAAGTTTTATCAAATTTGATAGGTACATCTGGGGGATCAAATTTGATCAAAAATTTTTAATCTATTTTTATATAATTTGATCAAAACTTTTTTCACTGGGGATAGGAAACTTCATTCTCTACAATTTTGGTTCTCATAATTTTGGTCGTAGGACGCTTAGTTTGTCCAGAAATGTCACTTTTTGGTAGACAAGGCACAAAAAAATGAGTTTTTTCCCCAGTATTTAGGAAGGTTTAGGCTGTACCTAACTTTTTTTCTAAATAAGATAGAGGCTTGAGGGTTGTTCCATTCAATTCGCCTTAAAATTTCCTATAAGACTAGGCTTAAAAAATTGTTGAAATTTTTTTTTCTCAAACCGTGTTTATTTTTATTGAAAAACCTTATTTTTCGACCTCCCCTCCTCCCCAAGAAAACTTTGAAATTCACGAATGAGTATGTTGGTGGATTCCTAGAATCAGAATTGAAACATTAAAACTGAAACACAGAACAAAAAAATTGTCGACTAGTGTTATTTCAAAACTAGCTTTGAATAAAATTTTATCATTTATGAACAAAATCCATTTTTTTCCTGGAATTTTTCAGAAACCCTGCAACCTACATTATTTTAGAATTGTACAAGACAAGATTAAAATCCCGCAGGTATTTCTCGAACAGATCAAAAAATTTAAACACTTTATAACCCTCCCGACCTTGATTACGTCTACGCAGTGAATCCTATCAAGTATCTACATGTACAAAAAAATTTCACGTTTTAGATATTGAACGAGCTCGAGTAAAATAAAAACCCTTTCCTCCTTTTTCGCCCTTTAACACAGGATTTTTCTCATTCAGAAATGCAATATCTATCAATCCAAAAAATAGTCATCAACCCATTCTGAGTCCACGTATATCTTTGCCCACCCTCTGAATTACAGGAACACGATTCATTTTTACTTGATAATCTTGTAAAAATCCTTCTACTAGTTCAAATGATTTCAAATTCGTACCTTTTCATCATTGAAAATGGCAATTTTGTTACCGAAGAAGCACTCGTTATTATGATACGAGTAGATTAAAATAACAAATTTCTGAGTACATATTTCAACAAAAAATTTGGAAATTGGACCTTTTCTTGTTTTTTTCGCAATTTTTACCCATTTTCGATTCGATGTTTTTTCAGAGACAACACGAAATTGCATGGGATAAAAATTCAAAAAAATCGATTCAGATGGTATATCTTCTCAAATAGATTTCCAGACTGAAAATATAATGGCTAGAATTTCATAATCATCTTCCAGAGAAATTTGCCTTTTTACCTCCCCCTCCTCCTAGATAATTCAACTCAGGACTCTCATGGAAACCAACTGATTGAATGTTGATGCAAAAGAATCGACAAACGAACGTAAAAGTAAGCCCGATTGGCTATCTACTCTCTGAACATGAAGGATGTATTTCACTTATGAAACACCCTGTATAATAAAGTACATATCACGTCTTGCGATGGGCAAATTAAAATAAGCTGCAAGTTCAACACCTAAAAAGGTCTGCTTTCACGTGCTGTATTTTGCTATTGATAAAATAATGCTTGAAGTTGATACGAATACAAAATATTGCTAAAAATTTAACCAAAATTAAAATTTTTTTGAAAAAAAACCGGAAACTTTTGATTATGGTTTTAATCGTACAGAATCGAAATTTTCTGACAATAAGACTGGAATTTTCGAAAACAGTATGTTCCAAAACTCCAATAACAAAAATTTCGCATGATCTGGTTGATTTATAGATTTTTAGTAAATTTTTTTAAAACGCAAAAAACCTTAAAGGGTATGGACGGATAAGGGGTGAATTTGGCCCCCGGCGCTTTTGGGCTCCTAAACACCTCAAGTCGTGTATATTGACTAGAAATAATTTTTCATAAAATTTTGGACCCCTACCCCCCTCTATTTCGGAGCTATGGCCATTTTATTGCATTATTTTCAAGAATTTTTAATTTCAACGGAAGTGAAGGAAATTTTCTGTTCTTTGGCACAAAGTTACATCTGGTAGAGGTGTATTCATGATAATTTTTTCAACAATTTTGGTGCACTCCTTCACGTTTTTTCGGTCATTTGAAGTTTTCAATCGTAAAAAATGCCGTATAATCGAAGAGCGACCACCCTGAAAAAATTCCTAAAAAATATGTTTTTTTATGTAGAATTTTACTATGTATTTGGTTTTGGCGATTTTCTTTGAACTAAGGGCCGAAAATCGCGAAAAACCGTACAGAAATGTTGTAATTTTAGCAGATTTTTCAAATTTTGAGCGCTTTTATACAGAAAGAAATGACCAAATAAGGAAACAATTTCAAATTCGTGTTCAGCAGGTCAAAATACCCCGGTAAACACCCTTTTCGTAATAGTTTTTGATTGACATTTCAAAATTCACCTTTCTCACTGATTTTTAATGGAAAAAAAAAGTGAATTTCGAGACTTCGAGTAAAACGATCGCGAAAAAACGTATTTTTCGGGGTATTTTGACCTGCTGAGCACGAATATGGATTTGTTTTTTTCATTTCGTCATTTTCCCCTAAAACGTCCTCATTTTCAAGTTTGAATCGGGTCTTTCGAACAAGAAAATTATTATACACAATAATTACTGTCTTATTCGTGTTCTACGACCTAAAATTAGTCGAAAACCAAAATCTTTCCATTTCAAATTTTTTGAGTCCAATTTCAGCTACAGAAACCGTACAAGAGGAGTGATGGTGAATTTATTTTCCACGTATCCTCCATGTCTTTGACTTTAAATCGTGCAATGAGTTACAATATTGCGCGCCCAGATCTCGAACAATAATTTTTTGAAATTTTTCCACAAGAATCAAAATTACAATTCGAGATTGAAAAATGTTTCACGAAAACAGGGGCAGGGCATCGAAGATGCTTGATTTTTTTCAAATATTCCTAATTATCATTTTGGCATCTCGTTGTTGCGCTGTACAAAAATTAATTCATTATTGATTTTCTAATGGGGCATGGGGGGAGCATTGTTGGTCAAAAAACACAAGAACACCTTTTTTCCGAAAATAAAACCGTATTTAAGACCAATAACATCACTATTAATAGAATTAGGAAGTTCGAAATTTAAATGGGAGGATTTCAACTCCAGTACTACCATAAAATCAACGTATTAAAAAAGTGGCAAAAATGAAACCCTATCTGAAAAACTCTCAACTCTAATACGTCTTAGCAGATGGATTTCGGCGAAGACGTTGAAATATACATAAATTAGAAGAAAAGGGTGTGAATGGGGGCTAGGGGATGAAGAAAGAGGTAGTACACATGAGAAAATGACGAAATGAAAAAACCAAATCCATATTCGTGTTCAGCAGGTCAAAATACCCCGAAAAATACGTTTTTTCGCGATCGTTTTACTCGAAGTCTCGAAATTCACTTTTTTCCATTAAAAATCAGTGAGAAAGGTGAATTTTGAAATTTTAATCAAAAACTATTACGAAAAGGGTGTTTACCGGGGTATTTTGACCTGCTGAACACGAATTTGAAATTGGTTTCCTTATTTGGTCATTTCTTTCTGTATAAAGCGCTCAAAATTTGAAAAATCTGCTAAAATTACAACATTTCTGTACGGTTTTTCGCGATTTTCGGCCCTTAGTTCAAAGAAATCGCCAAAACTAAATACATAGTAAAATTCTACATAAAAAAACGTATTTTTTAGGAATGTTTTCAGGGTGGTCGCTCTTTGATTATATGGTATTTTTTACGATTGAAAACTTCAAATGACCGAAAAAACGTGAAGGAGTGCACCAAAATTGTTGAAAAAATTATCATGAATACACCTCTACCAGATGTAACTTTGTGCCAAAGAACAGAAAATTTCCTTCACTTCCGTTGAAATTAAAAATTCTTGAAAATAATGCAATAAAATGGCCATAGCTCCAAAAGAGAGGGGGGTAGGGGTCCAAAATTTTGTGAAAAATTATTTCTAGTCAATATACACGACTTGAGGTGTTTAGGAGCCCAAAAGCGCCGGGGGCCAAATTCACCCCTTATCCGTCCATACCCTTTCAGCAATAATGAGATATTTTTGAAAGAAAAACACCTTTTTGGTACAGTTGAAAACGTTGTAAGATTCAAGGATTTCGTATAAAATCTACAATATTCAACTTTGTTGAAATCGGCTAGAGATTTCTCTAAGTGGTTTAAAATTTTGATAAATTTTCTAGCAAGAAAGGTATCTCAACTCGATGTAAAATTTTGCGCCGAAACAAAAATAAATCGATGATACATCATAAAAGAACCCCACATCCAAAATTTCAGGGGCTCAAGCTAATTTTTCGAATTTTGGCGAATTTTTGTAATTTCGAAATTATGTACTTACCTCTTTGCCCTGAAAAATACTGAAAATTTTATCAAAGAAACGAAAAAAATAAAAATTCGGTATATGTGATGCCAAAAGGGGGTATTGCCCAAAAAAACGAGTTTTGAGTTAGTGATTGATCCGTCTATAAAATTTCACGTAGAATCCGATAAAAATATCGCCAGTTCGATTACTCGACTTTAAAGTGTTGAAAAATGGCGTTTAAAAAAGGCAAAAAAATCAAAAATGCTCAAAAATGCTCAAAAAAATTTTTTTGTTTCTTTTATTTATTTTCGCATACAATACGATGTAGAATCCAGTAAAACCATCACCGGATCAAATTTTCCCTTCGAAATACGAAAATAATGATTTTTGAGTTTACTAAAAAAAGGTAAAAAATTCTCAAAATCAAAAATTCTCAAAAAATAATTTTTTTCTATTTTTTTTTATTATTGCAAACAGTACGATGTGGAATTAAGTACAACCACCGCCTGATCGGATTTTCCCTTCGAAATACGAAAATAATGATTTTTAAGTTTACTAAATAAGGGGGGGGGGGGGGGTTGTACGTCGCTGACATGTCGCCGATGAGCGCGAATAATTCGGCGAAATGACGCTAGTGTGTGTCAAGGTCACATAGAACTAGAAAAAATTCCCGCCGGTCCTTCAAATTCAAATAAAAAAGAAAAAAACACGTTCAAAACTTAAAACGCGTTTTGAGAAAAACGTGTTTTTTGAGCAATGCCCCCTTTTCGTATGCGGCGTCACATATACCCTATTTTTGATCTCCTGAATCAATTGGGAGCTGTTTCAAGACGTTTAAGAGAATTCAGAAAATTTTGGAATTTTCCAGCACTGAAAAAAAGCTTAGGTATAAAAACCGTCTATATGAACTTTTAGCACCTGTGATCGCAGCTTATCTATATTGGTAACCTATTTTTGATCGATTAAAGCACAATTTTCCAAAATTCGTAACTTGGAGTTGAAATCCATATTTTTTAGCAGAAAAATTTCCTGGAAAAATTTTAAAAATAAGCCGACAGTGTGACTATTAAAGTAAAAAACTGAAAAATGGTAGATAGGTACCCTATTTTCGGTCTAATAAGTCATCATGTGGATAATCCGCTACTATAGGTACTTTTAAGTTCATATGGACCATTTTTCCAAGCTTTTCTCCAGTGCTAAAAAATTTCAAAATTTTCTGAAGGCTTTGACACGTTTTGAAACCACTTCCAATCCATTCGAGAGGTCGAAAAAAAATCTAATATACCGAATTTCAACTTTTTTCGTTGATTTGATCAAATTTACAGTATTTTTCAGGGCAGAGGTAAAATTTCGAAATTACAAAAATTCGCCAAAATTCGAAAAATGAACTTCAGCCCTTGAAATTTTGAATATGGGTTCTTTTATGATGTACCTTTGATTACCTACATTTTCGAAGTCGTAGATTATAAATTTTGAAACTTTTTTTTCGTAAAGAGGGGTGAGGCGTGGGAAAAATTGAAACTTCATTTCATACCTACGTCAAAATCTATCTTTGAGGGTTGAATTTGAAAACATTTTTTACACGGGGGGGGGATGTGTTTGGGAAGACGAAGATGTTAAAAAAAGCACCATTTCCACTCCTATGACAAAATTATGCCAAATTTGGAATTATTCTTTAAAATTTTTCGAAACAGGTATTTGCTGAATATAACCTACATAAATTATGAACATTCTAAAGCAAAAGGGGGAAAATTACGAAAAAAATAAAAACCCCGTTTTAAAAGGTTTCATCCCGATCACAAATTCCCCAATTTAAACCCCAAAAATCTTTTAAAATTTTTTCTCCGTCTTAATTCCCCGCCTAAATTTAATTCCCCTTATTTTTCCTCAAAACCCCAACCCTTCGCTAATTTCGAGTGAAAAAAAAAGGTCGATTCAAAACGCATTGTAATTTTTACATTCCTAGTGCAGTTCTTGTGTAATATATAAAAAAAAATCGTGTATTATTCTAAACAAGTGCACTTTGTATTTTCCTCAGCTATCTATACATAAAAAACCACATAGGCTACGCAATATGCACCCATGTTCTGCTCAATGCAGTTTTACATAAGTATCCTTAGCCGCGCTTTTTCTCCCTCAACCACTAAGACCTGTACCGATATAAAAATAATGGCTGCAACTGCAACTAGGTATATACAAATGAGTATTGTGGGAGTGTGGGTGGTAGGTAGGTACTTTACAATTAAATATGAAAGCAGATAGGCTTACGTTGTAATCCAACTCAAAGAAAGTCTATTTTAAAGTCAACCGCTAGAGGTTTATCCGGCACTGGAATGAATTATTTCCGTATTTATTCGTCTAATTCTAAGTATATTTTTCAAAAGCAGCATAGAATTATGACTTTTCTTCGCTGTCAAATTTAATTAATAAATTTTTAAAATTAGATGTTGAGAAAAAACACCGTAGATATGTCTAAGAAAACACATAGACTAGCAAATTCGTGAATACTTATTCGTAGGGTAAGTATAAAATTTTCCGGTGCATTTAAAAAGCTATATGTAAAGTAAATTTAAACGCAGCTAAATTTGGTATTTCGAAAATTTCGATTGTGATTTCCGTTTTTATAAAACAACTAGTAAAATTATGTTTTTCGAATAATTTCTTCGTCTTAATTAACATTAGAATTAAATAAACGTATCGTATATTAGACCAAAATGTCATATAAATTAGAATTTTTCAACTATCGAATACCTCTACTCTAAACATTTAATTACTAGTTGTTTCATTATCTACAACCTAAAAAAAAAAAAGAATTTTGTAATCAGAAATCGTGTACGACGGTGTCGTGATTAAAACGAATTAACAGCAACTACTACTACACTAAAAACACAAACACATCGAACAAAACTTTTATGAAGACAGGTCATGAGGTTTGTTCTTTATATTCCGGGTCAATTTTTACTAATACAATAATCTGATAATTTTTTTTGGCGAACAATTGAACAACACGGATGGGAGTGCTAAAAATGGTATAGGTAATGTGTGCAAGTGAAACAGGATCGAATGTTTTTATTGCACCTAAAATCGATTTTTCATCCAATACTGAAAGGGTATGGCCGGATAAGGGGTGTTTTTGGCCGTAGCTCCGATTTTAAATCTAATACCCCCAGATTGTGTATCTTGATAAAAAAAATTCTGGAAAAGATGTTGGCCCCTCCAACTTCTCGATTTTTCCCCATGGTATCTACCTCTCAATCCCCCCCCCCAAAAAAAAAAAATCAACGAGATCTTTATTACAAAAAAATTCAAAACGAAGGAAATATGCATTTTAAATCAAAATCATATAAAAATGAACGCATTTTGTAACTTTTCAAAATTATTATAGTGACCAAAAATAATTGGTGAAAAAGTAACATTTAAAAAAAATTCACTCCATTAGGTACATGAGGAATGCATGAAGGCGGCAGAGTCAATTTATTCTCTAGGGTCATATGAAAAAACATTTAAAAAAAGACAATTTTTCACCAAAATTTTCTAAAAGTGGATTATTTTTATATTGATTACTGCTCGAGCGAAATTTTTTTTTGAAGAATTTATTACAAAAGGAGCAAAAAAAAACATTTCTTACACTGATTTTCCCTTCTGGATTTTTAAAAAATCTCAGTGAAAATTCCAAAATTCTTCGATTCTTCTATATTTTTTAGAGAGTAGACACAATGTCCCCTTTTCCAAAAAAAATAGAAAATTTCTTGAAAATTCCTATCGTTGTCGCTAAACTAAATCTCCCACAAGAACGAATTTTTTCCGCTTCAAATATTCAATTATTGTCTAGAATAGAAGGGAAGATGATTCATAATTTAAGAATGATATATGTAAATTTATGAGTCCGAACGAAGCGAAGGTGAAAATTTTTAGAAAAAGTGTTCAGAAATTTGAAATTTCTTTAATTTTTTTGTTTTGTAGAAAGCGAAAAAAATGAAGTGATTTGGGAAAAATTCGCGACTTTTGATGAATTTTGGTTAATTTTGTGACTTTTTCGATACTTTACCGACCAACATCTGAATTCGCGACTTTTTTCGTGACTTTCGCGACCGGTGGACACCCTGCTTTCGGAATTTTCAAGAATTTTTAATTCCAACGGAAGTGGATGAAATTTTCTGTTATTTGGCACAAAGTTGCATCTCGTATGAGTCAATTTACGATAATTTTTTCATCAATTTTAGTGCACTCCTTCATGAGGTTTTGGCCATTTGAAATTTTCAACTGTAAAAAAGACCTCAACAGCAAAGTTCGACTAATTTATAAAAAAATACCTTAAAAACGTGTTTTTCGACTTAGATTCACGTCACGTATTCAGTTTTGGCGATCGAGGTGCCGCAAGGGCTAAAAATTGCGAAAAACCGTAAAAAATGTTGTTTTGGCAGATTTTTTAAATTTTGAGCATTTTATACAGAACGAAATGACCAAATGATAAAACCAATCCCGTATTCGTGTTCAGCAGGTCAAAATATCCCAATAAACATTCTTTTCGCGATCATTTTACTTCAACTGTCGAAATTCACTTTTTTCACTTATTTTTCGCGACAATAAAACTAAATTTCGAGATTTAAAGTAAAATGATCGCGAAAAGGGTGTTTATCGGGGTATTTTGACCTGCTGAACACGAGTCCGACGTTAGTTTCTTCATTTGGTCATTTCTTTCCGTATAAAATGCTCAAAATTTGAAAAATCTGCCAAAACGACATTTTTTTACGGGGTTTTGCAATTTTTGGCCCTTGCGCCACCTCAATCGCCAAAACTGAATATGTGACGTGAATCTACGTCAAAAAACACGTTTTTAGGATATTTTCAAAAATTAGTCGAACTTCGCTGTTGAGGTCTTTTTTACAGTTGAAAATTTCAAATGGCCAAAACCTCATGAAGAAGTGCACCAAAATTGATGAAAAAATTATCGTAAAGCAACTTTGTGCCAAATAACAGAAAATTTCATCCATTTCCGTTAGAATTTAAAATTCTTGAAAATAATGTAATAAAATGGCCATAGCTTCGAAAGAGAGGGGGTTGGGGGGGCAGAATTTTTTCCAGAATTTTTTCTCATCAAGGTACAAAATCTGAGGATATTAGATTGAAAATTGGGGCTGAGGCCAAAACCATCCCATATCCAGCTATACCATTTATTTCCTAAAAAAAGCTAAAAACGCGCTTTACAAAGAATTTTTTAAATCGAAATTTATTTTCTTTATTCTTTCAATATATCTAACCAACTTATAGCTAAATCCAGCAACACCGTACGAATCATGTAGGCAGATAAGTTACGTACGTTTTAGAAAGGAAAACACGACGAATTCTCTAAATTATGTACTTGTCAAAGAAACAAACATTGAAAATAGAAAAACAATCAAGTCACATATCCTACGCATACGACGTACATTAGTCACGTACCTACGTGAAAATGAATTACTGTATCGAAGCGTCTCGACGAATGAACCGAAAATGATAATTGATTATGCGGCGTAGCATTTTAACACAATCAAATGCTCCGGCACCGGTAAGATTTGCAGCACTATCATTTCGGCTTTTCACGCGAAAATTAATGGATGACTGCGAATATCTTATGTCTGACTAATTTTCTAATCAACAAAACCACCAAGAATCGTATCGTCGTTTTCAATTTCGCCAAACATTTTGATAAAGGAAACCAAACGAAAAATATTCCGATTAAAAAATACTTTCAAGGCAGGTACCTGGCACAGCTACATACTTTTTATTTAAATAACTCTCGGTTGGTAAGTTTTGCTCTTTCTGAAGAGTTTATCGAGAGTTGTATTCTTAAAGTTACCATAGAACGCAACTATCGCACTGTTTTCTTTATATTTACCTGTTTCATATCGCAAAAAATTATTTCTAGTACAACTGCGCTGCGATACGCAGATAACTTATTCAACTCCAGTTGTTATACCGCATTTTAGCTGCACGTAGGTGTACGTAAAATTTCTTACGTTCAGCTATATACCTACTTATAAATAGTTTGGAAACTTTTGCTTTGTAATCTTTCCTTCGAGTAGCCACAGTATTTTAAGAAAATAAATACTGAGTTTAAATATCAACGAGATGTTTGTAATAATAAAATGCATTAGAAATTATTTCAATTAGAAAAAAAATTGCCTAGATACTTACCAAGTGATGAGCTGAAATCGTAATTGAGTAAATAAAAAGAAACAGACTATAAAAATTGCCTTAGAGTTGGGAGAGAATGAGAAAATGAAACCGGACCGACTTCGAGACTTCGAGAGATTTAGCCTCAGTCTGAGAAAATGTCAAAATTCCTATAAATTAAAATGTTCAATTTAAATAGACAACTTTAACGATAGATTTCATTTCCACCCAAATTTAACAGGTATCTATTGACGACTCGACCGACTCGAGAGAACCAAGATAGGTAAGAGAAATTTTTTTTTAGAATTTTTTATCACTATAACACATAAAAAATTAGAAAAGAAGTCAATATTTCAAAATTCCCCATCAAGATTGTAAATGGACTCGTTACAAAAAATGTGAAGTGTCAACACCATTGAATCTATCCGTCAGGTCTTTTCAACTATAAATAGAAAAAAATCTCACCAGGATGCAGTGGCGTAGCCAAAGAGGATCCAGAAAGTCCGGGACCCCCCCCCTCCCATGAGGACAAGAATTTACCTGATAAAGTGCCTTCTTGAGGCTTTAAAACTGTAATTTTTTCAAAGCTTCACTTGGGCATGAACGAAATTACAATTGAACTATTTGAGGTGACAATGTGAAAAAAATGCTCCATTTTTCTCCCACCTTTTCTGGTATTTAACATTTCCATACCCACACCGTACTCTCCAAAAAAAAACACTTCCGACATCACCAATTGGATTTGTTATTATTTTTGGATTTTCAGATCAAAATAATTAGCATGGAGATTGTTTGTTCCATAATTATATTTTCATCAGTCTTTTTCTTAAATATTTCACGCAAATCGCGTAAGAGCTTTACAAGACCTGTGCAATTCCTTAATATTTATGAAAATAATTCAAATTTTGAGTTTATTGTTTTTATATCTAAAGAACATTTTGTAGAAAAGGAGGAGGGAGGGGGTGAACTCAAAATTCCTCAACAAAATTATGAAGTTCTGACCTCTCCCCCTCCCCCTGAGAAATTTCTGGTTACGCCACTGCCAGGATAGAACTAGGAGAATAATGCTCATTGCACTTTAACTGATTTTAAGGCCAAAATGATTTTTCAAATTGATTTGGCGGATCAAAAAACCTGGTACTTTGATGCTCAACTCAATAAAAATTGGACAAATTTTAGGATAATTGGAACATAATTTGAAAATTGGCAAACATTTTATGAAACTCCAAATTCCGAATGCTGTAACATTTCGAATGCCAAATTCGACAAAATTGCGAAGATTTTCAAATTTCAATCATCCTTCTTTGAAAAAATCAAAAAATCTGCCGAAATGTTTTACATAAAGAGATGCGGAAATCGTGCGAAATAAAAAGTGATTTACTTTTAGATACATTTTTTAATACTCATTTCTTGAAAAGTTCTAAGAAGCTTTCATTTTTTTTTTTTTTTTGAAAGACTAGATTGTACATAAGCCAAGATTCGAAATTTAAAATCTAATCCTGAAAATTCAGGCCTAAAATGGAAAACCTGGAGGCAGAAAGTAAATCTTTCGGGTCCTTATTTTTACTTTTCCATGCTCAACTCAACTCATGATAGAGTACCTACTGATTTCTACAGGGTATGTTAAGTTTACACTTTACAGTGTATTGCCTTCAATTTAACGACACTGCAACTCAAATTGCACAAATGCTAGTAGATTTGACGGTTACTGAGATTTGACGGCGTCCATAACATTTTTAGCATCAAATTTAATATCAAATTTTTTCCAAGGATCGAGGATTTTACAAAATAAACTGCAAAATTTTCAGAAAAAAGGTTTCAGCTCACCATTTTTACAGATTTTTCAACTCAAACCTACTTCAGTTAAACTAAAATTGCAATCCTGTGATTTTTAGAGGAAAAAATCTCCTATCCTTTCCTCTTTTCTTTTCCAGTCCAACCTTGACGGAACAGATAAGAAATTACTCAAAAGCAAATTCAAAAAAAATAAAGAGAAGAAGTTAGAATTTTTTCTATGTAGTTATTATAGCTCCTTAATTTTTTACTTCATGCTACATACGAAACACATCACAAATTTTATAAACACAAAAACCATTCCATAAAATAAAAATAACACAATCATGCAGTTAATAAACGTTGAAGGATTTTTTTAAAGAGACAAAGAGAGGAAGAGTAATGATGGAAATAATGACAAAAATTAACAAAAATAAATTTTTTTCTCTAAATTTTTACCAATTTCCTACAATTTTTTAATACTTTGTTGTGTTTATACCCCTTCCCCCTCCCATCCCCGCCCTATCTTCTGCTTCCTTAAATACCTTTGCATGCAGTTTACCTAAAACATGGATTCATTTGTAGTTACCAATATTCCTTCTACAATCTAGGGACACGACAATCGAATTGTTCAAACGAGGACTAACGAACTCGGTGAAATGAAAATATGTACCTAATTCAAAATATAAAATCAAAAAATTGAAATTTTCTTCACCCCCATACCTCTTGAAAAAATGGGAGAAACTGATAAAAAAAATACTTAAAATTGAGATACCTGTAAAATCAAAAAAGTAGGTGCACAATTTTTTTATTCTGAAAGTGTTAAGATGAGTAAGTACTTTTTAAATTAATTTTTAAATTTTTTGTTAGGAGGGTTATCTGGAAAGACACCCCCCCCCCCTCCCTGCCCTCAAAAAACCAACTCAAAATTGCATTTCGTAGCAAATAAGTGGCTAATACATAAAATAGAAATGAAATGTGATTCAGTGTGCAATTTCATGTCAGATATGTGATTAAAAATTTAGCCAAGGTACCGTACTACATACCTACCTAATTTTCCAACGAAAATTTCAATAATTTGAAGAACCAGAGGCATTGCAAAATTCTAACCCAAAAACATTCCAGAGAATACCGTTGAATAACCGAAGCTCAGGGAGTAGAGAAAATTGAAAAATCAGTACTATTTTTTTCCAGATACTAATATTTTCAAAGAGTATCAATTTTTTCAGGAAATTAAATTCAAGATTCAAAAATTAAACATTTGAAATTTGAAATATAAATTTTGAAACTGAAAATTTTGAAATTTAAAAACTAGCACTTTTCAATAGCCATTTCCAAAAAATTGTACCCACTGAAAAATTATTGTACTACCGTGTGACGACCAAAAGGGAGGAGGATATTGGGCAAATCTATTGCGTTTTTGTATTTCAAAAAAAGTCATTAAAAATACATTTTCGTCATAGCGGGAATAAAGTGCTACTTTATTCCCTCTCGCGAATTGCTCGAATACTTAAACTCGCGTTTTATTCCCGCTATGACGAAAAATATCGTATGCAACTCGAGAATAAAGTGATTTTCAACAATTTTGAGCTATTTCCCTCGCTTCGCTCGTGAAATAACCCTCAAAATTCGTCGAAAATCACTTTATTCCCTTATTGCATAAAATACTATTTCACAGAGAATTTCAATGTTTTTGGAGACACTGTCGAAAAATTGATTTAAAACATGGCTTAACAAGATGTCAAACAAAATTTGTTGAGCAAAAATCTTGACTTCGCTTGACCTTTTTGTACGACTTCTTCAACTTTTTCATGGACACCCCCCCTCCCCCCTCCCCACGCAAAAAATTACGAAAACCCTCAAATAAATATTCAAAAAAATTTAATGAGCTCCTAAATTAAAATTTTTACGAACAAATTCAAACAAATATGATTCAAAAAAATCACAATGTACTCTTTTTTTATTCAAATTATTTTTTGAGAACGAATGGAAATTTTTCAATTTTTGAAAGAAAGATTCACCTCCCAGTCAAAAAGCTTGACTTTGTATGACTACCCTGACCTCTTGGTCAAGAGCTTGACTTATCTTCACCGTTAGACACCCTGCTTAAACAATATGAGACGACCGAATAGAACTGACGTAGCATAGGCAGTAGGGACTTCTTCAAATTTTTTATATTTTCAAAAAATTACAATTTTCACTTTTTAAAATTTAAACGATCAAAATCCGAGTAAAATTAAAAATCTCGCAATCAAAATACCATTCCTCATTAAATTACTTCACTTTCCCCTTCATCTCTCGATTTCTGCAACCCCAACACCATTCTAATAATTAAACTAGCTGTATCGGCACATCGAAGGCATTACAAATCAACCCAAACACCCGGTACACACTTTTCAACTCCATTATACGATTTTAATCATGCATAAAAACTGCACTCGTTTGAAAAATTTCCAACCAGAATCGTCGTAACGATCAATTTAAAAAATTTCTCCATCCGGCTTATCCTACTCGCACCAAACGTTCTCATTAATCTGAATAACACCGCTTTTTTTTTCAACTTAACGAGATTATTTAAAAAACACAACACGAGAAAATTTTTTCGATAAATTAGAAAATTATACGCCGAGTATAAATTACCAGCAACGTAACGCGAGAACCGTCCAAGAAAGAACGTGTAAAAGTAAAAGAAAAATAGGTGCGAAGAGATTTTTCATTTCATACAGCAGGATAAGAATGTCATCTGCATTCAAGCCTGACGTGAATGGAATTATACTTTAAAAAATATCTGTTATATTTAACCGACGATCTCGTGATTAATGAATTAAACGTCGCGACAAAGTTGCTTCCGAATTCGCCTGCTTCTTGATGGCTAATTCCGTTTTTGCGACAAAAAATATTTTAGTTTGATTTACGCGCATACGTTAGCTTTTTATATTTTGCCTCCGCGCTGACAAATGTTTGAAATTTTTTTGACGTTTAGATTAGTCGCTAATATTTCGAAACTTTTTCTTCCAATGATTACAAACGATTTATCATACTAGGGCCAACAGGCAAACAGGAAGAGAGTGTGAAAAGATGATAGAAATTCATGCAAACGTTCATAAAGGTGCGAAATTTTAACCAAAAAGGTGACATGCTCGCGAGAATTGTTAGTATCACAGGTACAGATTGTCAAGTGGGCTGATAAAAACATGTATAGGTAGAATAAGTATAGAAAAAAATCAAAAGAAAAAAAAGAAAGAGAGAAACAAACGTGACGTAATAATCAAGTTACCATACAGAAACATATCGATACATGATTTACGCTACGGATTAGGTACATGCAAACCATAGGTATTGTTTAAAGAGGAAAACAAACACACAGAATCGTTCGCACTTATCTACGGGGTTCAAGCGCAGGTGCTCAAAAAAATTCTATTCGACACAGGAATCATACTGAAATCTTCTTCTAATCCATCTTCGCTTTTAAATATTTAACGCAAATATTGCCATACGTAGCCTTAATAATTTATATACTTACGTAGACTTCTTCCCATTGACTGACGTATCGCACCAGTCTCGATAATCTTAATAAACGAACTAAACTGAGCAATTTGGCTAGTCGAAGTATTCGAAGAGCTCGACCGGCATGGAGAATTTGAAAGCTTTCGCCGAAATCCTGCAACGATTTAATTACAATTAGGTTATTTCGTATGGAAAATAAATATAGTTTACCTAGATATTTCGTTACAAGTACCTAGAGATATTATACAGTCATGTAAATTTAAACCGCATCTACAGGGTGTTCCATGAATCGTCTGCCAAACTTTTTTTTTTTGGATATAACCAGGTACCACTAAAAAAAACTAGATGAACATGCCTATTTTAAAAATTGAAGGGGCAAATGCAGCTTCTAAAAAAAATCACGTTAAAAAACTTTGAAAACTGAACAAACTTTTACTTTATGACTTTTTGTCTAACTTTAAAATTGAAGGGCTACGAAAAAATTGTTCAAAAAAAATTCTTAAAAAATGAACTACTTGAAGGAATGGATAATTAGTAGGTACTTTGAAAACTGAAAAATTTTGTTCTAAAGACTTTTGGCCCATTCCATGTCAATTCGAGCAGGTTTTGACCTTGGGTCTTCCGATTGCGGTCAAAATTTTTTACGGGCTCCCCTCGATGGTCTAATGAAGGAATCACCGTCATTTTGATCCTAATCCTTCAAGGGGGGGGGGTCGTAATTTTTACACAATTGGGATTTTTTGCAAAACGGCTCAACTTTAAAGGCTCGTATCTCGAGATTGGTTTAGTCAAAAATGAATCTGTTGAAAGGAGATTCAAAATTGGTAATCAAATTTTAAATAGTTCAAAACTGAACTTTTGTGATGAAAGCTCAACTTTCAAAATATTTACAAAAGTTAAGGACTACCATTTAAAAATCTGAAAAAATTACTGTAAGGGAAACTTTTTATGTATTTTTTAACTAATCACTTTTCAAGATGGGATTTCAACACGCTTAGGAGGCACAGGGTCCTCAATTTTGGTCAAAATTCAAAAAAAATTCAAAAATGAAGTAGCACATAGATTTCTACTAATTCGAAGGCGCTGAATTCGAATATGTGCTCAGTTTTTTCATCCGACCCCACTGAACCCCACCCCCTATCAACCCCATTGATGAGGTCAAAATTCAAAAAAATGAAAAATAACGTGTGACATGTCGTTTGTTAGGTTTTTGGGAGCACTGAGTTCGAATATTTGCTCATTTATTGGATTCTACCCTTAGTACCTCCTAACTCTCCCAATTTTGAGAACCCCTAGCAAAAAAATGAAAACAATGAAAATATCGTGCGGCATATCGATTTTTACTAATTTGCGGGTGCTGAGCTCGATTATCAACTTACTTTTCCGATCTTCCTCCCCCCTGCCCTATATAATGACCCCCAATTTATCCTACTTTTTGTGGTTTAAAGCTTCATCCTTATTTTTAAAAAATTCCATCATTTCCAGACTTTTGATGAATTACGGGTCATTGTAGGGCATGGGGGAGGCAAATTGGAAAAATAAATTGATAATCGAGCTCAGCACCCTCAAATTAATAGAAATCGATATGCCGCACGATATTTTCATTTTTTTTTTGCAAGGGTTTCTCAAAATTGGGAGGGTTAGGGGGCACAAAAAGGTCGAATCCAAAAAATAAGAAAATATTCGAACTCAGTGCCCTCGAAAACCTAACAAACGACATGTCACACGTTATTTTTTATTTTTTTTTTGAATTTTGACCTCATCAAGGGGTTGATGGGGGGGGGGGGATCAATGGGGTCGGATGAAAAAACTGAGCACATATTCAAATTCAACGCTTTCGAATTAGTAGAAATCAATGTGCTACTTCATTTTTGAAATTTTTTTGAATTTTGATCAAAATTGAGGACCCCTGTGTCCCCTACGAGTGTTGAGATCCCATCTTGAAAAGTAATTAGTTGAAAAATACATGAAAATTTTTCCTCACAGTAATTTTTTCAGATTTTCACATGGTAGCCCTTAGCTTTTGTAATCATTATGAAAGTTGAGATTTCATCACAAAAGTTGAGCTTTGAACTTTCAAAATTTGATTACCAAGTTTGAATCTCCTTTCAATTCTCTACAAAACCGCACCAACAGATTCATTTTTGACTAAACCAATCTCAAGATATGAGCCTTCAAAGTTGAGCCGGTTTGCAAAAAATCCCGATTGTGCGAAAATTACGAGGGCCTCCCATCATTCCCTGAAGGATTAGGACCGAAATGCTGTGATTCCTACATTAGACCATCGAGAGGAACACGTAAAAATTTTTGAGCGCAATCGGAAGACCAAAAGTCAACACCTGCTCAAATTGTCATGGAATGAGCCTTTTTGCCTAACATCGAAAATGAAGGTGCCGCGGTTTACTCAAAATAAATGGGCTACAAAATTTTTTCAAATTTTCTCATTTTTGAATGACCCTTAGCCCGTTTATTTTTGATGTTAGGCAAAAAGTCTTTAGGACAAAATTTTTTCTGTTGCTAACGTACAATTGAAGAGGTCTTTTCCAAAGTGGCCTAAGTCAATTTTTGAGAAAAATGAGTTTGATGCGCCATCTGGTGGTATGAAAGGATACCCATCTGTGGTAGGTATTCCGACCTACCAACTCATATTTTTGCAGTGTTACCAGCACTTTTAAATCTCGTTTTCTTCCAAAGTGGCCTAAAGTTTCATTTTATTGGGTGCCAAAGTGGCCTAAGTCACACTGTTTTTGGTTTTGATGGCTGCCTCACCTGTAAAACGAATTCATAAACATTTTTCCCAGCTGAACCCCAATAAAGCTTTATGAAACATAATTTTTTTTTCTTGATTTTCGCGAATTTAAAGAATTATTTCACTTTATGAAAGTACAAAAGTCGTAAGTTTATCTCGATATCTGTTGATTTCAGAATAATGATGTGAAAATGCTGATATATGGCATTGATTGAGGGGGGAGAGGTGGTGGTAATTTGCAGGGCATTGCTGAATAGTACCTACAATGCAATACTTCGTTTAATAAAAATTTATTCTACTTAATTGGGTGAGAAATGTAAAATTAAAATATCCAATTTATTCATAATTCGCAAAAATCACGACTTTGCCAACTTTGAGGGGTTCCAGCTCACTAACATCAAATTTTTGAAGATCGAGACCTTCACCAGTTGTTAGGTATTCCACTGTACTATAAATTTAGAGTGATATGGGAAAGAAATGTTCAAAGGCAAGCCGTATAAACGTACTTTACTTCGTACGCAAAATCAACTTTTTTGACTTAGGCCACTTTGGAAAAGACCTCTTCAATTCATTCCCTTGATTAGTTAATTTTTTTAGAATATTTTTTGGACAATTTTTTTTGTAGCCCCTTCAATTTTAAGTTAGGCAAAAAGTCGTGAAGTGAAAATTTGTTCAGTTTTCAAAGTTCTATCTACTCCCATGATTGAGAAAAATTCTAACGTGGATTTTTAGAAGTAGCATTTGTCCCTTCAATTTTTAAGATGGGCAATATGTTCATCTCAAGTTTTTTTTAGTGATACCCGGTTATATCCAAAAAAAATACGTTTGGCAGACGATTTATGGAACACCCTGTATGTAAATGGAATACAAAAGTCCCTTTTTCTCTATACATATGTTTAGTTGTAGGTTGGTTATTTCAACGTAGCAAGGTAATTTTACTACTTGTACTCGTACCATTCTTGATTCCAAAGAGAATTAAGGTAAATACGTAAAATGTTGAACGAAGGTATCAGATAACCGAGTCGCTTTCTTATTATAATTTTATCGGTATAAAAGTGCACTTACACGGATAAAACCACAACATTATTTTATAACGCGACTAAACATACATAGTTGTATTCCATAGAGGGCTAAAATTATCGTTAAATTTAAATTTAAAACAATCTGGGCGTTCTCCCAGCATGAATACGTTAACAAAAAACCAAAATTATACGAGGAAGTTGGGCCAATAGCTGGGTCATTTATTACCTTACGCATACAAGAGCTTTTTAAACGCGAGAAAAGTAGGAAAAGTTGAATAAGATTTTGCTCGTTATTTTTAAGGTAGTTTACCTGGTCGGTAAATAATTTCGGAGTTGAGTGAAAAATACGTAGAGAGATGTGAGTATTGGAAAAAATTGAAGAGAATTTTTCTCAATCAATTTTCAGAAATCGGAGCCGGATTTTGGGGTTTATTAGCAAAATAAAATTTGCCATCTTGATAAAAAAAAAGCCTTCCTTATTTCACCCCTATTTTTAATTCTCATTCAAGTATCGAAGAATCGAACTCAGCAAGGATAGAAAGTGGATTTTGCGAGAGAAAAAACGCCATTTCGAGAAAAATGTAATAGGGCACCTCACGCACCTGTCATTTATTTATAGATATTATGCCATGTTTTTAAGCTAGAGCGAAGTAAGGATTAAATTTCTTGCAAAAATATGGGTTAAAAAGCTGGAATTTGTCTGTTTTTTCAACATTTTAATTCTCATACACGATTTGGAATCAAAAAAAGTAAAAAAAACACAATTTTTCACCTTCCAAATTTTGCCACTCTAGGTATATGCCAAAATAATGCCTACAGATATTCGTAGATACGGCCCTATCATAAATCATTTCGAACATTTGAAAAATTTGAAGTGATCGAGTATTTTAAAAAAAAAAATCAACCTCCAGAGCAACGAAAAGAAGGAAGATCAGAGACAGTTTGCACAAGATTTTCAGGGAAGGGGGGAGGGGAAGTGAATCAGTTTAAAAAAACAATTTTTTTAACAATAAGTAGGTACATCTGAAAAATTGAATACAAATTGACGTGTTATGAAGGTCTTTGAGCATGGATAAATCAGAGACTCGCACGTGCGAGCAAAGCATACGTAGTTACAAACTTTTGATTATACTTCCCCCTTTTTCGGAAATTTAAATTTTCCTTGAATCCCTTTCAGAGACGAATTTTTCAATATTAAAAATTCTCTTGTATCCCCCTGAAAAGCTGAATTTTTTAATTTTAAAATTTTCCTATACCTCCCTCCATGGATGAATTATGCCAACTTAAAATTCTATCTGTAGTTCTGTACTCTCTTAAGAGATGAATTTTTTAATATTTAAATTCTCCTGTACCCCTTTCAAAACTGAATTTCAGATATTTGAAATTTTTTCTACACCCCCTACTTGCCTACTCGTGTTCTAGCGTTACAGTGATTCCTTTTCTCTTTTGCTGGAGTTTCAAAATTCTTCCAGTACTCCTATCAAGGACTGAATTTTATCATTTTGAAAATCCTCTTGTGCCCCCCTTCCAAGTTTGTAATTTGTAATCTAAGAAATTCTCCTGTACCTCCCACCAAAGCTAAACTTTGTATTTTTCAAAAATTCAAAATGAAAGGGAGAACATTTTTTTTAAAACGCTGAATTTTTTTCAAAATTTTTCCAACTTCCAAGAAATTTTTTCTCAACTCTGAAATTTTTCTCCCTAAAAATTTTATTCTCACAGGTCTAAAATTTTTCTCCGAATATTTTTTACTCGAAATAGTTACTAGCACCTGCGATGAAGATTGAAAACAGAAAAAAAATTACCATCAAAAAACACGAAAAAAATAAGAAACGACGTAAGATGACTTTCGAAATGAAAACTTTTCTCATTTCTCATCCTACAATTTTTTCACATTTTTTCGTCGTTTTTTTTACACAACGGTAAAAGAAAAAAAATATATGTTAAAAATATTCAAGTTTTCTAAATAATTTTTCAACGCTAATTTTTTATCTCTAAATTTTTCCACCTCTCCAGAAATATTTTCTTGATTGTGAAATTTTCCCCTAAAAATATCATTCTCAGGTCTGAAATTTTTCTCAGTTTTATTTTTTTACTCGAAATACGTAGTTATAGACCTAAGGTAAAGATTGAAAACAGATTCAAATATTTTACCATAAACGGCTCAGAGGATGATTGAAATCGAACCATTTTAAATCGATTGAAAATGGTCAACCCGCAGCGAAGAGACCAACGCAATGGGGCGAGAACCACAGGCAATTAGGCATATTTCTTAGTTTCTGAAAGAAGGCAATTTTCACGTCTTTTCAAAAATTTCTGGACTACAAAAATAAATTATTTCAGTGTTCAAAAGGAGTACCGGTAATCGAAATTTAAATTAAAATAATAATTTTATCAATGTTTGTTTTTCATAAACTATTTTTTTTTTAATAATAAAAATTTAATTTATTTAATAATTTTTTTAGAATCGAAAAATGATCGTAAATAACGAAATTGAAAATCCTCCTTTTGATAAAAGAACTTAAACTCCAACACCAAATATAACCCCCCTTCCGACCCCCTCCACACACTGGGCGTAAAAGTCTTGGTAATTACACACGCCCAGTATAATAAAATCTAATTTAAAAAAAATACAGGGAGGGGACCATTGACATTTATCCATAATTCCCACGTACAGAAAATAGTAATTTTCATCATTTTTTCCGACTATTTAAAATTCAAAAATTGATTTTAGTGTTCTGAGACTTTGATTAAGAAATCACCCTAAAAATAGTTGTATAGGAGTGAGGAGACTGAAACGGAGCAAAGACCATTGACACTTTCCCATTTTCAGCTATTTTCTGGTGCAATGACGGGCACTAATAAACTTTTCGTCAAGGGAGCGTTGAAATTCAATTTTTGAAATTTTCAGAAAAAATGAGGATTTTTTTCGAAATCTCACGACCACATTCGGTTTCAATAAATCTAATTTCATAATGTAAAATATCAAAAGTCCCTACAAATCAGTTCTTATGTCAATTCAAAACAAAAAATTGATCGATAATCCATTTCGATAAGCTAATGGGTAGTTCAACATTATTATTATTTTGCAAAGAGAAAATACAAGTACCATACGTACTCGTATCCCCTACAAAGCTATACGGTTATGCAAATAATGATTCATTCGTGCAACATGAACGTCTCGATTTCGTAACCGGCGCGATGATTTTTTTACCAATCACGACAGATCAAAGAAGGGTGCAAAGGGATAAAAATAATTATAAAATTTAAAAATGATGTTCGAGTAGGTATGTACTTCTACATATGTACTTGACAACTAATTAAATATAATAAGTTATTAGAAAAACAATTACCTGATTGAATATCAAGAAAATGTAATCTAATGGTATGGAACTTATTAAATCTAAAAAAAACCACGTCCTTAAATAATTTTTTGCTATAATTTTTGGATCTAAGATCACTTGTTCGGCATTATCTTGCTGCATTATACCTGAAAATAAAGCAAAAACGTATCGATTCACTCAAAATTTAGGGATGAGAAACTACGATTTATCTAATCTAATGGATAATGAATATTCAAAATATCCAAGTGTTCGTCTGATTTAGACATTCAAAAAATCTAATTCTTCTTCTGATTTAGACATCAGAAAACTTCACAAGGAACGTATTTTTGAAGCTCGATTCAAAATAACCAACGCAGCGCAATAATAGGTGCTATACAGGGTGGTCCAGTTGAGGTGTGAAATATTGAAACCTCGTATTCTACTTATCAATACGAACAAAAAATGTCATATTCAACATGGGCCCAAAACGCTTTCTTTCTGAGATATCGCCGAGTAAAAAACTGGAAATTCGGCAACGTTGCGCATCGCGACGCCCGTAAAATGTTGCGTTTAACGAGACGAGCGTCGGGGTTACTTACGCGGAAGTTAATTACAGCGTTGCCACAAAATAAATTATGCTAATACCCTCCATTTTTTTGATTTTTTAGAAAAAAATTTTAGGCGAAATTTTTTTATAATAATGAGGAATCATGAGAAATCATTAAATTCGATTATTATTGTAATTTTGTGGGATGGTCGAAATTTAATAAATTGATTACTCAGCATCCAATAAATAAAAAAAAACAGAAATTTGGGTTAATAGGCGTTAAATAAGTAGTACTATCCCTAAAAGTGAATAAAATTTCAAAAAAATGATTTCTTGTTCTTGTTCGACCATTTTTCTGGTACAGAAACACATTTTTTGCTTTAAAACACTTACTTATGAAAAAAAAAATTGGTATACGTTTCTATGGACCTCCTTTCACTTTTTCCACCACCTACCCCCGAAAATTTGCACTGCTAGAGCGAAAATTGCCAATTTTGGGTGAAATCTGGGCTCCATTTAAAGGCGAATAACTCAGTAATGAAGCGTTTATGACCCATCATGTATATAACATTTTTTACTCCAAATGATAAGTAGAATACGTGGTTTTAATATTTCACACTTTAACTGTACCACCCTGTATTTCAAGAAACTGGTTCGGAATTCAAACCAATTAAGTACGTTCTAGGCGTTAATCACACATTCTACAATAATATTAATTTTATTTTTTTTTAAATTGTAAAAAAATTGAAATCCAAGTCAAAGATATCATAAACTCACCGGTTCTAAAATTAACTACAATATCAATAAGAAATATGGTATCGGAAAGGCAGTTGAAGGCAATCCATCTGGTGCTTAAGTCGTCATTAAAAAATGATATCGCTACAGGTAAAATAATTAAATTCGCAACGAGCAGAAGTAACATACATAAATCCCAGTAAAATCTGTAACAAAAAATTACGCAGAACGCCTAGGTAAGTATAACTTTACGTATTTCTTGAAAACGCGAAACAAATTATTTGATTGCCGGATAACATAAGTATAAAATATTTAATCGTATCTACTTATACGTGTAAACTGTAAAGATAAACGGTAAGTATAAATGAATTAATAATGTCGATCTTCAAAGCTCACGCGATCCAGCTAAGACATCAGCTCGATTACGTCGAAATTCGGCGTATAACTATAAGTTGTTAATACGACTAATTTCACGTTTAACCATTAATCGTATAATGGTTCACGTTTAAAAGTTCATTTCCGTTCGCGTGTTTTCAAAAAATTCGCAACAGAGAACAAAACATCCGCGAATACGAGTTCAATTCGAGTTTTAAATTGAAATTTTCTTCTACTTCGCAGCTGAAGAAATTTCCTTGCGTTTCTTACAGGAATTCTCTCTCTATTACGTTACAGTATTTAAAATTTTAATTACTTTTGTTGGAAATTGGAAATTTTTCAACATGAGGTACCTACATGGATACCTACATTCGATGTTTATTAATAAACAGAGCGCGTAAATGAAATTTTTGAGGAAATTTGGCTTTTTATATTACATAATTGGATTATGTATTCTTTCTTTTTTTTTTTTTTACCGATTAGTGATTTTCAATGAGTAAAAATACAACTATCGAAATACAAGTAGTTCTGCATTAGAATGGATTGGAACAACGAACACCTAGGGATTTCGACAAAAATTGGTTAAGTAGTTTACTTTGAGTCTTTAAGTAGAAAACCGTTCAAAAAAAAATTGAACCCTCTAGCCATTGAGAAAGTGGAGCTAGCTAGTAGCTAGAGCTACTAGGGGTTCTCAAAGTGAGAACACTTCTGAAATTTTCGATCTTGTACCTCTCAAAAAAGAATCATATTACATACCTGATACAGAGATTATTATTATTTTGAAATTTTTGTTTTTGAAATTTATTGAAACAGTATTTCTGAAAAATTTTCCACTTTCATAAATTTTACGTGAAATTCCGTAAGTTAAAAAGTGAATCTTACAATTTAGAGAAACGCTTTTCGAGAAATTGACCTAAAAACATATCTACAGGGTGTCAAACAAAATTTGTTGAGCAAAAAGCTTGACTTAGCTTGACCTTTTGGAATGACTTTTTGGATAACTTCTCCGAACAACCTCCCCCCTCCACCAAAAAAATCTACACATTTGTGTGCTCGTAGCTATTTATAGATAATTAAAATTTTAACAAACACATTAAATTTAAAAAAAACGTAATTTTTAATAGCTATATTTTTGAAAATATCTTGATCTTTTGAGTAAATCGGAGTAAATTGGTCAAAAAGCGTGACTTTTCAGGACTGGCATGACTTTTTTGAAAAAAGCGCGACTTATCAAGACAGCTTGACCTGTTAGGCACCCTATAGAATCTACTACCTATTTAAAGCCCATTTTAAAAAAATACCAAATACATAAGAAATGTTTTTTTTCAATCAAAAAAAAGGATAAAATGCCATTATTTCAAATAAACAAACATTTTTGTGAATTTTTCAAAAATACATGTCTATTTTTAAAAAAATGAACATAATATTCATTTTTCAAAAAATCACGGAATTTTGTCTATTTTTCAAAAAACAAGGACTTTTTGTTCGAAACGTCATCATGGTAACCCACTGAAGGTCAATCAATAAAATTCTATACATTACCTATCAAATTTTGAAGATCAAATTTTTATTTAAAATTGAATTTCAGACATTACTTTTTTATTCTTGAAAAATTTGAAAAAAAAACACTGAAGAATCAACAAAGGTAGTTCGAACACAATTTTTTTTTTGGGGGGGAATGAGGTTCAATAATTCCGAATAAAAATTCAAAATTGCCGAGTAAAAATTTAAAAATATCAATTTTTGCAATAATTACAACAAAAACTATTTGAAGCAACATCATGGAAAGGAAAAAACACAATTTATAGAGATCAACGTGATTGAAAATAACATTATGCTTTAACTGGTATGATCAATTGATCATACCTGATTGAGCCAATTTTCAGTCTTGCTCACGCCTCGAAATTATTCCCTGAGTTTTCGAATATATTCCCATTGTTAGAAGCCATGCCCGCTCAGACCTTCACATGCCTGAACATTTTTCTCTCAGTACTTTCTTGGCCCGAGCGAAAATTTTAAAGGACCTCAAATTCAAGGAGGATGTTATTATACTTAAATCAAAATAGCAAAATATTTTTTTTTCGCACTTTGGTAACAAATTTTTAATTTACTTCAATCATGAACACCATTTTTCATCTCCAATCTAAAAAAGTAAAATTTTTACGCAACAAATTTGCTAAATTTTTTCCGCAAAAATCAGCAAGTTTTCATCCCTTTTCGCTTAAAAATGACTCAAATTAAATTCTGAAATTTTTTCAAGAAGAAGAAAATGGACATTTTTATTCTTTAAGAAATTCAAATTAACAACAGAAAAATTTCAAATATAGGCCAGGAAAAACTACTTTGAATCTTGAGTACCTATCTAATTTTTTTCTAATATAAAAAAATTTAGACTCCGAATATTTTCAATTTTCCAGAAATGAGCGAAGTATAAATTTGCAATTTGGGTACCTATTTTAAATGTGCGTATTTTCAAACAAATTTTAAAAGCAAAAAATTTGTTTTTTTTTCAGTTAGAAACAGATCTGGGATTTAAAAAAAAATCTTCACTCCTTTGTCAATTTATTGGTACCTAATTTTTAAACCGAATGCGTGAGATTTGAATTTCCAAATTTTATTTCACCGAATAACAGCAATAATTGCCTATTGTTATTATTCAGCAGTTGACAAGGTTCAGCTTAACATACCTAAAAAGGAAGAAATGGAGGGGGAGTTTATTGAAGAGAAGATCGAAAGGATCAAGCAAATTCAAGATAGTCTGGGAATAAGATTAGACGTAATTTACCAGTAAAATTCAGGTGGGTGGTTAGAAATGATCGGATAAATTCAATAAACCGTGGATCATCAAAATTTTCCAACAAAGAGACGAAAATTTCATGGTGTCTACTGGATCTGAAAAATTAATATTTTTGCTATTTTCTGAATTATTCCTGCCATTT
Organism: Pseudococcus viburni; assembly: GCA_033439095.1. Lineage (NCBI taxonomy): Eukaryota > Metazoa > Arthropoda > Insecta > Hemiptera > Pseudococcidae > Pseudococcus > Pseudococcus viburni. Next base: position 174,814 of record JAVBJF010000229.1, on the reverse strand, counting down.
TCATTCCATTTTTCTCGCTTTAAATTTGCCAAAAAAATAATTTTTTTTTATCCTTCGATTAAATAATTCAAGGTATAAAAATTCTTCCTTTTTGTAGTACATAAAATAATAAATGAAAGTTTTGTTATTTTTTCAAAAAGAATGAATGATTTTAGAACACAAAAATGAGATTTTTTGAAAAACTGGCCACTAATTTTTGGTTGAAATTACTAAAAAATTCGAAAATTATTCAAAAGTTTGAGGCTGGATTTAGGAATTTGATTTTTTAAATAGGTATCCAAAAACTTATATTTGTTAAGTGATTTTTTGTGGTCTCTCAAAATGCGAGGATTCAACATATTTCTGTTTTTTTTTAAACAAATCATTTTCCAGTAAAATTTTTCTTCATTCACTTTTTAATGAAACTGCACAAAGTCAATTTTTACTAATTTGCCAAATTTTAATTCAAAATATAAAATGATTCTACTTATACTTAGGTACCAAAATATTTATTTCATTCACCCACTTTTTTATACTTGATGAATGTTAGTGTTTTTTTTTACTTATTTTTTGAAGAGTCATCACATCATGAAATTTTCTCAACGTTAAAATTCCTTCAATCTCGCGCACAAAAAAATTAAAATAACCATTATTGTAGTACTCATCAACATGAATAAAAGAAGTTCTACAAAACTTTAACCTACCTCTTGTGTTTAAGGAATTATTACATTTTAAAGTCTCTGTATTCAGTCGACGACATAATATCCGAAGCAACTATAATAAATGAAAAACTCCTTCGTAATAATTAAAATTAGATCTTTTATACGACCGATTTATAATTTAGATAAACGACGCGACACGACGGTCGACGGTCGTTCTTTTCATTAATAATTTTAACCAGGGGGTGATTCGATTTGGGAAAAAAAGAGCTATATTTAAATACAGAATTGACTTAATTATTCTGCATCCAAAACATAATTTTCATTACCGCCAGCAAGGACATCGAGAATAACTCTTAATTGTAGAATATTTGTTTATTATGTGCATTTAATAACGCGATTGCGTAAAGCGCCAGAACAACTGGTACGATTAAAAAAATAAAAAGAAAAGGAGGGAAAAAAGGAGACGATTTGTAATAGGTGTTAACCTATCTATGGCTTCGAAAATTACGCACAAAATATTTTCTAATTCATGTTGATTGGATTCTTTTAATGAAAACTTGCCTCTGTTAACATTAACTAACAATGATTGAGTATAATGATAAAATTATACCCGTCATATTTCAACTTGAGAACGCAATTAAAGCTTCAATTAAACAATTATAGTATACTTCAGGACCGCCTGTCTTTGGCAATAGATTTTTCGTTTATGGCATTTTATCTTTTTTTTTTTGCATCTTATTTACAATATTTTAGGTTTCGGTTAAAAAGTCGAGGAAAAAATTTTCAGATTGAAGAAGATTTCGGTTCGAGTGATTTACGAATTTTGTAAGTGGGGGTCACCAGGAAGTGTACTTATTGGGCCTATATTTTGGTCATCGTGTGTACGTATGTCATTCAATTAATCAATGACAATCGTTCATCGACAATTTGAAAATTCGATTATAACGTTCGTTTGAAATACTCGTCTAATGACGGACTATTGAAGACCAGAATAGTCGTTCGTTAAGCTCGTTAAAATTGACCAATTTTCATGAGTTCTATTTTTAAAATACTCCACGCTCCCGTTTTATTTATTTTATAGCTTTATCGATAAATTTGCGTCGCGTGTTACTGTGTGTACTATACTGAAGTTTACAGTCTGTCGTACTACACCCACGTAAATCGCATAACTCAATACGAATGACAAAAGTATGTAGATGAACTTGATAATACAGTTAAATTTTTTTTCTTTCTTTTAAGGACGTGAAATTTTTCCAAGGTCGTTAAAATATTCGTCGTGTGAGTCGATTTTTTCGATCGGCATATTTTATCTCGAGTTTGTTTCTTTTCTTTATCAATGAACTCGAGTTGGAAAATCTTTATAATGAGTTGAACAAAATTTTCCAAGATCTATTTTTGTAGCATTAAGGTACTGGTTTAATTCTACGATTCAAAGTGTCAACAAATTTGAAAATGAAGTTTTCACTTTCAAATTTAGGAAAGTGAAGTGACAATTACCATTTTTTTGAACAGGCCATGAAATGGAAAAAGTATCAATAGTTTTCAATCTATTTTGGCTCCATCATAAACTCCCGTCGATTTTTCCAAATGTATCTCTTTAAATTGTGATACCTATAAATTTTGGGGAATTTCGGTATAAAAATCACTATTTTTTGAAAATACCCGAAATGGAAAATACGTCATGACCCCTAATCTTTTTAGATTTCCTTACATCGTTTCGACCATTTTACGAGCCAATTTTTCGAATAGCTTCTCTGCAAACTACAGAAATGTATTTTTGAATTACCTATGAAAATTTCGGTGAAAATAGACATTTTTTGAAAATACCGAAAAAAAGGAAAAGCGCAATAATAGGGTCCTAAATTCATTTCAATCTCATCACACACTTCCTGAAAAACTGAATTCATGTCTACGTATTATAATCATGACAAATGGACATTAGTAAGGTATAGTTTACCTTGAGAGGGAAACGTTCCGAAAATTTTCTGAGCCCCTCTTTCTCGGTTCAAACGAGTACCGAGCTAAGGGACTTTAAAGTGGAGTCTTTTTCGAAAAAAGCGCGGTCATTTGTCACCTTTGGTTAGTGCTAGTGCTAAAAACTTTGGTCACCCTGCTTCTCGTCTCCTAAAAAGGTGCGCGATTTCAAATTCTACACTTTCCTGATCTATTGATCTCGACATTGAATACCACTTTTTGTCCTCTACAAAGGGATTGAAAACTTTCCCATCACGAATTTTAAAATTTTTTAATTTTTGCAAAATTAAAACTGGACCAGTCAAACACCTTTAAATCGAGCCCAATTTTTTTGGTATTCATAGCACAGCCACCAATTGCACTTTGAGCCACTTACACAATTTTCATGAAATTCAAGCTGTTCATTTTATTGCTTAGAAAATAAAACATTTTTTGGTCATTAAAATGAATCAATTTTTTTTTGAAATTTTTGTAGCAGTGCTGTCAACTTAAATTTTATAAAAATTGGGTAAATCACAATTCAGTTGGCGGAACTGTCATGAAAATTTCTCGAAAAATGCCACCAAAAATTATTCTAGGCAACTCAAAAAAAATTTGCTTGATTTTGAGATTTTCGGGTGAATAATTTAAATTTGGCGAAAATCAAAAAATATTCAATTCGCGATTTGCAACTTTTCAATCCACGTGTGGAGGACAAAAGGTGGTGTCCAATTTCTAGGTCAATGGATTAAGGAGGTGTATAAACGCGTAGCATTACCCAAAAGTTGCAAAAATTAATTTTTTCTCGAAATTTCGAAAATTGCCTCTTTTCTGAAATTCTCTAGCTCCTCCCACTAAAATTTTTTAGAGGTAAAACAACACATTCTAATAATGAAATACATACATAGTATCTTGACCGGTACCTAGTAAAATGTTGATCCGAATTCCGAAACAAAAATAAATCAAAAATACACCATAAAAAACTCCACACATCAAAAATTTCAACCGCTGAAGAATTTTGGCGAATTTTTGAAATTTCAAAATTACCTAATCGTCCTGCAAAATATAAAAATTTGATAAAATCAACAAAAAAAAACTGAAATTTAGCATATACCTATTTTCGACCTCTCAAATCAATTGGAAGCGATTTCGAAACGTTTCGGAGCATCCAGAAAATTTTGGAACTTTTCAGCACTGAAGAGAATCCCATAAAAATGGTTCATTTGAACTTTAGCACCTATAATCTCAGATTACCCATATTAGTGACCTATTTGATCGGTGAAAGTACAATTTTTCAAAAATTGCAACTGCTAGTTCAAATCCATATTTTTTGGCGGAAATTTTTTTTGAAAAAATTTTAAAATACGCCAACAACACATCCATTGAGGTAAAAATCTGAAAGTTGGTGGATACCGCATTTTTTGGAAGTAGTTTCGAGACTTTTCAAATCCTTCAGAAAATTATGAAATTTTCCAGCACTCGAAAAAAGTCCATAAAAATGGTTCATAATGAACTTTAGCATCTATAAGATCGCAGATTACCCATATTGGTGACCTTTTTGATCGGTTAAAGCACAATTTTGATCAGATAAGTCACCAACATGGGTAATCTACGATTATAGATGCTAAAATTCATAAACCATTTTTATGGACTTTTTTCGAGTGCTGGAAAATTTCATAATTTTCTGAAGTCTTTGAAACGTCTGCGCCTCGAAACCGCTTCTAATTGATTCAAGAGGGTCAAAAATTGCGTATGTACCAAATTTTATCTTTCTTTTTGTTGATTTGATCAAATTGTCATATTTTTCAAGGTGATGAGGAGATTTTGAAATTTCAAAAATTCGCTTCAATTCAAGAAATGAACTTTAGTACTTGAAATTTTGGATATGGGATTTTTAAATGTTGTACTGCTGATTTATTTTTGTTCTATTCAAAATTTTATTACCGGTTGGAATACCTTCTTTGTTAGGATATTTTAAAATTTGAAAAATCTAACTTGATGTTTTTTTTTTTTTTAATGGAAATGTAAAGGAGAAATATAATCGAGTAACTGCTTATTGAATATTTGCTTGGGAAATTTTAAATTTAGAATTTCAGTTTTTAAAAATTATAAATGATTTTAAAGCTTTCACACTTCGAGAGAAAACTTTCGTGATTTTTCCAAGATTTTTCTTCGGAAATCCCCTTCTACGCCCTCCCATATCCAAATCCACATTAACATAATTATCATAAATCATACTCCAGATTGATTTCTTACTGCATGTACGTATATTATTTTAGGACACCCTGTATAACAATTTATTCGACGATATGAGCACATGACACGAGCAAACTTGAACGTGACAATTGAACATAAAAGGATTTGTAATTCCGTACCAAAATAATGTTCCGCCTTTATCCTTTCATCACACAGTTACGTAGCCTCAATGTAAGCACATGTGAGGATAATACACACATGTTAGCAACCACGAAGCGAGAAAATCCGCAAAATTATTAGCTACCTTCGGCGGTAATTTATTTCAATATCTCCGGTATCGTATCGATGGTTGAAAGCTTAAAAAGTTGGCTATACAGAGAGGCGTGTATAAAAGTGTGCATAAAAGTCTTAATTTGAATTTTAATTATGTAAACTTTCATTATAAACCTTTTAAGGTGAAAAGTTTGAAGTTTAAATAACGCCGAGTATGGTAATTTAAAACGATTTAATTGAAAGCGGTTGTTTATCCAGCGATACAAATGAAAGCATGTTACTTTTTTACCTTCTTAAAATTATAAACATTCGATAAAATTACGCTGATAAAGCTCAAGCTCGTTTGTATATGGATGAAAAGCCAAATACATAAAACCATTCGAGTTAATAAGTTATTTGATCGCGGTTACATAACGAAAGCGGGTGTCTTTTTTTGAAGTTTTCATTTACCTCGCTGCATAATTTTCCCTCATGCCACAACCTGGTAAACATTATTTTCTATTTTAAGCATCCATTTGAAAGTTAAATTGCGAAATACAAGATGGATCATGACTCTTTAATAGATAATGGGGTTTTTTTCCAGAGTATTTTCCACGCGGACAGTGTTTCTGCGCGATTTATCGTCGGTCTTTTTTTCCCTCTTTTTTTACAAAGACGTTGAATAACATTGTCGTGTTTTATTAGTTTTTCGGCCAGAAAATCCTATAAAATGGCGGTCCTTTGGTTTTTAGATCTTTTGTACGTACCTAGTATCTACCTTATTTGTACCTTGTAAAGGTAGATGCCCGGCTTGAATTTTAAGCCACGTTTCGTGACCCAAAAAATACAATTAAACAGGTATTTCGGCGAAATTTTACACCTTTTTGGATGATGAATCTTTTGAGGTGTCTCTTTTAGAAAGATTGAATGATTTTTCTACGTGTCGTTTCGTTTAAAATCGAGTGAAAAAAAATTACAACGGAAGAAAGCGCCGAGGATATGAGCACCATACATTTGATTGATGGAATTTTCATTACAGTTTAGAAAATACCAGTTTTTCTCGAAAACACATAGGTACAAATGACAAAACTAACAATAAAATGATTCGTTAGAAAATTTACAATTTTATATTAAGACTCATTATCCAATCAGCTCTATTTGATTTAATTTTCATACCCAAAATTCGACGTCTTCTCTGCTTCTTTAATTAAAAATTTCTAATTATATTTCCCAAGACAAAAAATCATCGAAATGAATTATTCATTGGTTCAATTAAAAGTGAAAATTTTTCGCAAACGTTCAAACAAAGCTACGAATGAAATTAGCATCGAGTTTACCAGCGCTACTATCGACCTCAAGTTAATATCCAAAATTACGTGTCTATGGTACCTGTACCTGTACCTGTACGCTATGTAGTATGTAAAAATATCGATTTGACAGTACAACTTTAATACCAATGGGTAAGTGGCTGTTTCAAATAATTGTTATTGTTTCGCTTCAGACATTCTAATTTTCTCAACGTTGCTGGATTTATGTGGCAAAACAAAGGTTAAAATAATTTTTGGCATGCAACATCGATACCTTTGAGGGTACATTACCGACGTATTTTACCAATTCGATTTTATTTTTAGTTTCAATATTTACCTGGTTTAGTTGAAAACTTTACACGTTGGTTTGAATAAATTTACAATTACAATGTTGCCAGTGTTACAAGGAAAACGTAAAGAATGAGTAGAAATAGACGAGGTTTAGGTAGACTTGCAGTAAGTTACATGGAATAGCTTTCGCGAAAATCTACTGGTATCCGGAATTTTTCTAGCTTTCTGTTGTGTTTTTTTTTGAATAAGTTTAGAAATTATTACCCGAATAACACGTTAAAAGGTAATAAGAATGAAATTTTTATCGCGAGCTCTCCGTACTTATGCTAACAAGGGATCACCCCTCCCGAAACCTTTTGTTTTATCGAGTATGAATGGGATTAGGAATACACTTTACATAATAAGAACGTCTTACTCGTACTATTGGCGTAAAAGTGTATTTTTTCGGAAATTTACACCAAATTTACAAATTTTAAATCAATTTAGGTACCTATTGAATTTTATTTTCAATTTTCAGTCGATTTCTTGAGAACTAGAAAACTAGATAACAGCTTATCAAGCCATTTGAAATTTTTTTTTGAAAAAAGTTACATTAAAAAAAAATCATTTTATGAAAATTTTAATTCATGCAGAAATTCGAAAATTGTTCAAGATTTTTTTCAAAAATTTTCAACCTATAAAAAACTTTTTTCTCAATTTTTTTTAAACTTTGTAAAAGTATTTACTAAGTAGGCATACCTACTTTTTTGAAACTTTCATCTCTCAAATTTTTAATGTTTAAAAAGTTTGAAAAATTTAAGACTTTTTCAAAAACCAGATACATAAGTTATTTTTAGGAATTTCAAAAAGTAAAAAACAACTTCTTACTAATTTTTAAAATTAATTTCTTTTTTTTCAAATTTTTGCACGTCTTAAAAATAATTAATTTTTTGGAAAAATTTTAATGATTCCTAATTCTAAAAACAGTTGAACCAGTCATTTGCAAAACAACGTAACGCAAAAAAAGTAAATTTTTCAGGAGCAACAAAAAACATTTTCAAGCAAAATCGTTTACGTTATGGTAGAAATCAATGTCAGAATGGAAAGAGGACGCAAAAATACACCTTTTGGGTCAAGTTTTGATTTTCAAAGTGTCAACATGATTGATTTACAGCCCAATGAAATTCATGGACTTATGTTGTTTTGCAAATGACCGTCATTTCTGACCATTAAAGTTGTTTAAAATTTCACCGGAAGGGCTTCTAAAGTTGAAAAAATATTTAGAATGATGAAATTCGACAAAAGCTTGGTAAAAAGTTCGATTTAACGCACAAAATGTATTTCTAAAACTCCATGAGTCCTGAATTTGGAAAAAAAATTATAAATCCGTAAAATCCGCCAACATTGAAGTAAAAAACTAAAAATGTCACTAAAAAAGGTGACTGCTGTTTAATACCTGATTTTAAAACAATTTTAAACATTATTTAATATTTTTAGATGATACTCGACTTACTTATTCAAAATTATTTTCGAAAAAAGGCGACCTTCTTTTAATTTTTTCGATTTTTTAAAAAGTTAATTTATTGGATTTATTTGAAAACATTCATTAATTTCATAAAAATTTGAAAAATACTTACTTCGAAAAAGTTTTAGTTTTTTTTTTCAAATTTATGTACTTACAAACATTTTTTAAAACTACTTATTCAAACAATTTTTTGAGAATTTTGACAAGTTTCTGGTACTTTTTATTCAAAATAAACACTTCAAATTATTTACAAACAGGATATTTTTGGCGAACTTTATTTCTCAAGAATTGAAACGAATTCTATCAAAAATTGTTTGAAACATTAAAAACCCACTCTTCTAACAGACTGACTTTTCAAAAAAATTTCAACTTTCTTTATCCGCAAGTTAGTTTTTTTAAGAATTCAATTTTTTAGTTTTTTCTAAATTTTGAATTAGGTATTTAATTTATTTCTTGAAATTATGTAGCCTAGTTTTTTGAACAACATGAAGAATTAAAAAAATTTCAAAACAGTTATTTTCACCGTCTTTTAAATTTTTACGTTTTTCGAAAACATTTTTTTCAAATTTGAATTTTTGGTTCAGTCAATTTTTTTTTTACAGATTTTCATTTTTGTTTACTCAGGTCACTCATATTACCTACACAGCACCTGAAAATCAACCCAAAAAATACTTCGTATTACATTTTACATTACATCAGTGCAAAATTGAAAAATGGAATCAATTTTCGTATTAACCTGAGAAACACCGAGTATTGTTCGGTTCGTCGAAAAAGAAATTTTCAAACACGGTAGCAAATAAGGTTACTCTTTTTTCGTTCAAAAAAGAAAATTTTTAATCAACAAAGGTAACGATTTATGAGAAACGTGATACGAATTTTCTATTAGACGATGACAGGATAAAAGAGAGAGCACGATTAATTTCTGGGGTATGGAGTAAACGTTGTAAATAATTATTTTGCCGTTTTGCACATGCTAAGGAGTCCAGCGTCGAAAATAATGTTATTATGTCCTCCTCTCCCGTCCATTTACCAGCTTAATGGAGTAAAACACTAGTGCAAGTATTAAAAAATTTATTTCATAGACTATAGAAACCTACCTTTATCATTATTTTGGGGATATTTTTTGATTTCAGTTACATACAAAAGGAAAATACTTCATATCCTTATTTTGTTCCGGTTACGAAAATTCATAATTTACCTCACCAAAATTACCTTCTAATTCAGATAAAGGCGACGTCAAATTCAACCACGTTTATAAAAGACGCATAAAAGCTTCACGAATAAAATCCAGCATTCTCGTAACTTTCATTGGCGCTATTAAAAATATTAATGCTGAAAATTCATCTGATGATATTTTGATTTTAAGACACGCAGACACATGTCACGAAGAGCAACGTGAAATTTTATTTATGAGTTTTTAACCCATTCGCGAAATTGCTTTTACCCTTCAACATTTTGATGGTTAAATCTTATAGACAATTGCCGGTACATTGGATTTTATTCCACGTTACGTACGTATGGTACGTTACCAGCGGAATATTTGAAAATTTATTTACACCTTGTTTACGATAAATAGAGTCGATAAAATAAAACATCCGCGAACTCTCGAATAATACGAGAGTATTCGTAGAATATGAAATCCACTCGTAAATCTAACACTAGTCAATTTTTATTGCAAACAGGTTGCATAAGAGGTGCTCTCGATACGACGATGGGAAATTTTTCAAATCGTTTTCAACCTCTGTCATTTTAGATGTCAATTTGAATCAGTTTTATTGTAATTTTTTCCAGATATGAATTTTTTTAAATCGTTGCATTTTTTTCTGAAAATAAATTTTGCCAAAATTTTGTACATCTTTCATTTTTTGAGATTGATTTGCCTAGATTAATTTTTCCAGGAGGCTTGTTCTTTAATTTTTGGTAATTTTTCTTGATTTTCTTGAAATTCCCATCAAGATTGAATTTTTTTCATTTTTTTTTACATTTTCTTCATTTTTTTTACATTTTCTTCATATTTATACGAAAATGTGACCCGTTCAGGGGCAGGGTACCTAAACTCGGAAAACTGAAGTTTGCGTTAAAGCCAAAAAACGAAAAGTGGGCAATTTTTTCAAAAACATTTTTTTTGCATTTTCAAGTTGTTCAGATCTTTACGCATCTGTTACTAAAGTTTCACTTCGAATAACCTCTTAGAATACGTCTAAAAAACGTTCAAACAGACTGAAGAAAAGGTATCCAAAATAGGAACAAAATTTCTATGTTGTGAAATTTTTTCTGTCAGTGCAGCCAACTGCAAATTGTGGTAATTCAAATTTATGGAATTCGTCCAGATCTGATCATGAAGTTGCTAATTATATGTTATGGCTAGAAAAATTTACATTTTTTTTCGTTTTTCAATCATCACAAAGAAATTATGGGTAAAATTTTCCACCAGTGCAGCCAATTGTAATCCAAAAAACACCAATGTATGGAATTTACGTTAATTTTAAATCAAGATAACAAAAAACCCTAGAAAAAAATATTTGTTATTTTTTACTCACTCTTACTTCTAGAATTTGATTCTGAAAAAAATTATTCACATTTTTTGCTCATTTATCTACTCACAAATTATCATATTCTACTCAACATTCAACAACACAAACACATCACAAAAGCGAATTTTTCGGCATTCTTGGCTAAAAAAATTAATAAGTTTGACGAAAATGATCAATCAATTTTCTAGGTACAAACCCGCTTAAAATTCATGTTGGCAGCACTCGCTAACGAACTCAAGAATCAAAAATTTTTAATATAATTCGAATCAAAAAAAGATTTTCCTTCAAGCTCCTCATCTTAAACGGAATTTTACTCGTTTAGAATTTTATTCGTTTTAATTTTTTTATACTTTATTTGAAATATTAACCTTATATTATTATAATTACTCGTACATTTGAATAAAATTTCCAATCCGGAGTATTGTGATTTACAATTGGCTGCACTGGTATAAAAAAATTTCCCCATATTTTCTTTGAGATGATTGAAAAACGAAAAAAAAGTATATTTTTCTAGCCATAACATATAATTAGCAACTTCATGATCAGATCAGGACGAATTCCATAGATTTGAATACCACAATTTGCATTTGGCTGCACTGATCAAGGAAAATTCTCAAAAATTTCTTTTCAAATATTTAAAAAAGAAATTACCCGGGGTGGGGTAAAAATATTCAATTTGGGACCAGAAAAAATTTCACAACATAAAAATTTCGCGATCTGCAACTTTTGGACCCCCTGGTAGAGGTTTGAGTTTTGATCGGAGGATGACGGCGATGGTCTTGGGAGATGTAGAAACTCAAATCGCACCTTTTTAGTGCTGTTTCATGAATCTCACGCCATTTTTTCGACCTTAAAAACACAGAAAACCATGTTTTTTTAAAAAGGCGGTGCCCTTTGAGAACCCCTAGCCCCCCACTTCACCTGGGGGGCTCAATTTTTTGGGTAGTCTCCGATAGTGACCCAACAACCCCAGCAAATTTGGTCAAAATCCAAGGTATGTTTTTTTTCGTGCTCCACCCTAACCTATATATTATTTGCCTACTGAAAATACCCCAACTACTCCAACCCCACTGGAATAATAGGTTACTTCAATTTTTCATTAAATTTTGACCCCTCCATTTTTTTCTCCAAATCTGAGCCCCCCTTACACAATTTCTGGATGCGTCTATAGATTTGATACATAAAAAACAGGAGTAAAAACTTTGATCGCATTTTTCTCAGAATTTTGTTTTTTGGAATTCAAGAATTTCCTAACTTCAAAATGTCTCTATCTCGGCGAAAAATCTATCTTAGATGCTCGCCAAGATCTCAATATGTTCCTTATGGTCTCCTTTATTATTTCAACTAAAAAAAAACTCATTTTTGAAAATTCCGACTTTAGGTACCTTTCCCTGCACAGGTCACAAATTATAATCTATCGTTTTCATTAAATTTTTCGACAAAAATGATAAAATTTTATGGCTAAAAATTATGTGATATTTTTTTACCATAAGTATAAATTTCGCCCCCAAAAAAACGAAAAATGAGAAAAATAAAAACAAACACGATCGTCCATTTTCCTACCTCGCTGAAAGTTCCATTCACCCAATTAAAGCAAACATTGCTCTCGAGTCCTGTATCATTAAAAACAATTCTTATTTTCAGTAAAAACAACACTCCTTAACACAACATCATTTGAACCATCGACGATAATTTTTCAGCCAACGTCAACAAGTTCATTTTTAAAACAAACGATGTACAATTTCAGTTCACAATACACGTGTATACATTTAGATACGAAGCTGAAGTTACACCCATATCTACATGTACAATAAAAACATCTCTTATCAAGTATGAAAATATCAACCGAAGTCGAAATACCATCAGCAGATACATAGGTGGAGGAATACATGTAAGCATTTTATTTTACTCAACAAAAACTATATTACCCCAGTTTTATTTATAAAATTGAAAAACTTTTGCGCCAAGTTGTGGAAATAAAAGTTGAAAATACGTACGGGATAAACAAATGGCGATCGTTTAGAAATTATTTTATAGCCGGTAAAGTTGCTGGCAAATGTATTAGTTCAAAGGTAATGAATAATTGTTGGAAAGAATGTACCATCTAGCATCGCATCGTCATTAATCTCGGCGGTGTTATTTTTTTTCTCAGGCCGTTTATAACGATTCTTAAGCATTTTATATTTGTTTTCATTGCGGGAAAACTTTTCCTATATCATAATAACCTTAAACAATGGAAACCAACGCGTCAATGCGAACCCCTGAATTTCGTTGGGAAAATATATGACGTTGACTACCTGAAACATTATAAGAATATTGTTCTACTACGGTGAAAAAAAGCTCGAATGCGGGGACTCTCCTTTTTTTTCGGTTATTAAATGAGTATCTAGTCCACTTCAGCGAAGAATGGCGAAGCATTATATTCGCGAAATAATAAACGATTCAGCGAGAAGAAATATTTTTCAAAATGAGCTACACGGCACCGGCGTCAACAAATGAATGTGCTTAATGATATCTATATTGTAATAATTCAGTTTGTTTACGTCCTGTGCTTTTCGTAGGTATTTTTTTTTATCTCAGTCCCCGCTTGGGTTTTGTTTTCGTTTCTATATGTACGCACAATTACCCCCGAAACCTTTTTTCTTCTTTTTTTCGGAGAGGAAATTAACTCCGTTGTGGGGAAAATTAAATCGAAATATTTTACTCGTATCAACAGATGGTTCGAAGTAGGGGTTGTGTGAATAGTTTCTGCCTATCTATTTAATTGAAGGGAATAAAGATCGGTGGAAAAATAACCAATAAACACTTATTTTGACAGTTGAAATTGATAGTGTTTTGAAAAATGAAAAAATTGGTTCCGATGATTTTTGGGCTTCGATTAGAAGCCCGGGGCTACGTATATGGGGTACCTTTAACGATTCTGACATTGGCAGCGATTTTGAAAAACGCACCAGCGATTTTGGGAAGCACCCTAGCGATTTCACGAAACACCCATGCCATTTTGGAAAATACCCCAGCGATTAGGAAAAACAACCCAGCGATTTTAGAAAAAAAAAAAAAAACAGTGATTTTTGGAGAACAGCCAAGCGATTTCGGAAAACACCCCAATGATTTTGGAAAACACATCAGCAATTTTGGAAAGCACTCCAGTGATTTTCGAAAACGCCCCAGTGATTTTGGAAAGCACCCAAGAGTATTTGGAAAACACCCAAGGGATTTTGGAAAACACCCCGGTAATTTTGGAAAACATCCCAGCAATTTTGGAAAACACCCCAGCGATTATGAAAAACAACCAAGCGATTTCAAAAAACACCCAAGCAATTTTGGAAAGAACCAAAGAGCATTTGGAAAACACACAAGAAATTTCACGAAACATCCCAGAAATTTTGGAAAACACAAGGGAATTTCGGGAAACAACCCAGAAATTTTGGAAAACACACAGGTAATTTTGGAAAACACCCCAGCAATTTTGGAAAGAACCCAAGAGTATTTGGAAAACACACAAGGAATTTTGGGAAACATCCCAGAAATTTTCGAAAACACACAATGAATTCGGGAAACAGACCAGATATTTTGGAAAACACAAAAGGAATTTCAGGGGTTATCCCAGAAATTTTGGAAAACACAAGGGAATTTCGGGAAACACACCAGAAATTTTGAAAAACACGCAGGGAATTTTGGAAAACACCCCAGCGATTATGGAAAGAACCCAAGAGTATTTGGAAAACACACAAGGAACTTCGGAAAACATCCCAGAAATTTTAAAAAACACAAGAAATTTCAGAAAACATCCCAGAAATTTTAGAAACACAAGGGACTTTCGGGAAACATCCAAGAAATTTTGGAAAACACACATGCAGGGAATTTTGGAAAACACCCCAGCAATTTTGGAAAGAACCCAACAGTATATAAAACACGCACGGAATTTCGGGAAACCTCCCAGAAATTTTGGAAAACACACAGGGAATTTTGGAAAACACCCCAGCGATTTTGGAAAGAACCCAACAGTATTTGAAAAACACACAAGGAATTTCGGGAAACCTCCCAGAAATTTTGGAAAACACAAGGAATTTCGGGAAACACCCCGGAAATTTTGGAAAACACACAGGGAATTTCGGAAAACACACAGGGAATTTCGGAAAACACCCCAGAAATTTTGGAAAACACCCCAGCGATTTTGGAAAGAACCCAACAGTATTTGAAAAACACACAAGGAATTTCGGGAAACCTCCTAGCAATTTTGGAAAACACACAAGGAATTTCGGGAAACACCCCAGTGATTTTGGAAAACACGCTAGTGATTGTGAAAAATACCCCAACGTTTTTGGAAAACAGACCAACAATTTTGGAAAGCTTCCCAGTGATTTCTAAAAACACACTTGCGATTTTGGTAAGCAGTCCAGCGACTTCGGAAAATACTCCAGTGATTTTGGAAAACACACAGACGATTTAGGAAAACATCCAAATGATTTTAGAACACAAATTGGTGATTTCCAAAAACACCCCAGTTATTTTGGAAAATACCCCAGCGTATGTATTTGGGAAACACTCAGTGATTTTGGAAAGTACCCCAGCGATTTCATAAAACACCCCCGCGATTTGGGTAATCGCCCCAGAGATTTGGGAAAATATTCCTGTGATTGTGAAAAATACCCCAGCGGTTTCGGAAAGCACCCAAGTGCTTTTGGAAAACATGCCAGCGATTTCAAAAAAACACCGTGTTTTTGGAAAATACCCCAGAGATTTGGGAAAATACCTTAACAATTTTGGAAAATACCTTAACAATTTTGGAAAATACCTTAACAATTTTGGAAAATACCTTAACAATTTTGGAAAATGACCCAGTGATTTTGAAAAGTTCACCCAGCGATTTCTAAAAACACTCCAGCGATTTGGGAAAGCATCCCAGCGACTTCGGAAAGCACCCCAGCGATTTGGGAAAACAACCAAGTGATTTTGGAAAACAACTTGATGATTTCGAAAAACACCCCAGTGGTTTTGGAAAATACTTCAGTGTATTTGGGAAACACTCAGTGATTTTGGAAAACACCTCAGTGATTTTGGAAATGGTTTAAAATTGACCAAGATATACCATTTTTAAACTGGAGTCCAAACGAACAAAATTAACTTGAAAATCACGTTTTAACGTTTTCAACCATTCCTGCGTGCTCTGGTATTCATTTTTTTTAGAAATCCAGCAAGGAGAAGAACCTATCTGAAAATTTAATATTTTTCTTTAAAAATTAATTAAAATTTCAAAATCAATTTTTTTGAATACAATTTGATATTTTTGCTCTACTGAAAAATGACTTTACGACAAACACATTTTTTGATTTCACAAAAATCAGAATGTCTAAATTTTTTTATATTAAGAAAAAAATCACCTGGGCTAGGGTGGAAAATTTTTGAACAAAGTAAACAGTTCAATTTTAAAATTACGTAAAAAGTCGTCACATGAAAAATTGTTAATTTTTGAGGAATAAGTCATTTTCACGATTAAAAATATATTTCTATATAATTTTTTGAAAATAGGTATCAAAATTTTCATTAAAAATCCCTTTTTTTGATTATTTAATTATACTGAATCGAGAGAATCCAATGTGTAACTATATGCTCCATACGATTTAAACACTATTACCACATTTCTATCTACATCGGTACACCGAGTAACGAAAATAAATTCATCGACAGCCAAACACATTCATACAAGAAGGATAATATTTCCCTGAGAGATTGGCGGTATACTCGTATCCATACATACACCTACCTAATTCAATTTACGTACTCGTATGATTTTCATATTCAGTTAGACACATATGTCAAGTAAAATATTACCGCGTTTTCGGAGTATTTGAACTTCAATATGGAGTTTTATACGGTTAAGGTTACATTATTATGAGGACTAATCATTGAAATTACATTTTCATTAATCATAATTTTCAATCATACGTCGTGTTGTTTAATTAATGGTTCATATTGCATAAATCATTAATTAGTGTAATGCATATAAACGAAACATATACGTATAGGCGAAAAGACAATACGTATCTAGCATAATATTTATACGTATAAATGAGATAATTCTGTATTACCTATACGTACATATAAAAGCTTATTCGACATGATAACCTATATCAGGTACCAGCATAGGCACTATTTTTGAAAAAAAAAATCCACGCCAAAAGTATAGGTCTTGGTACATTGTCGTATATACTCATTCGTACCTTCAATATAAGTAAAAGGCGTTTATTACATTTCAAATATAGGAATCAGGTGCGGTACCAGGTATGGTTTCCATTTCCAACAGTTTCGTACAAATAGCAATCTTAGCGTAAACTCAAACCGAGAAAGTTTTTAAAGTTATTTTTTCCCTATAAATGGGCTGCGTGCAATCAGTATAATGGCGAAGTAACAAACCTCTTTTTTTCCTTCTCATTCCGCCCCTAAGGATTTTCTGTTTCTGTTTCGTGTAACTCGAGTAGAGAAATACAAACGCTATTAGAATACAACCGAAGCTCAGATGGTTTTCCACCAACATAATAAAGAGAAAAGCAACTTAACAATCCCGCTACCTCATTAATTGCAAATTGTTATGACACAGTAAAGGTAACCAGACCGACAAAACACGTATGGTACGTATTAAAATGCCTTAATTATACGATAATCGCCGTTACTCGTGTGCATTCGGTGTACTCAGAGTAAAATGCATGAAAACTAAGTTAGGTATCTAATTTTTTTGGGGTGGAGGGGAGGGGACATCGAAAAACAGTCGATATGTATGCGAGACTTATGCAACGACGAAATATTTTCGACATGGTTGTAACATTATGGGATAAATCCTTTTAATACACAACGTTACGTTTAAATTTATACAGTGTAACGAATAAACCCACATTTACGAGACAGTTAAACCCGAGCATTTTATTTTGTAATTAAGTTCCCTCTGGATGGAGTTTTTCAACTGTTTACAACTTACGAGTGCAAATATTCGCGTAGATTTCGAATAGTTGGGTACCTGGAACTCAAATGTACCAAAATATTTGTGTCTGGTTTACAATCGTGTGAAATTTATACCAGTATTTTATTACGTGTACTTATTAAAATTGCCGAAATGAGGATAAAAATTTTGATGATTTGGCGTAAATACCACCTTTTTTTTGTAAAATCCTTTGAAAATTTGTTGAACGAAATATTCGCAGAGTATTGCAATATTACGAATTGAACTTGGATCATGAACCACTCAAATAATTATTTCCTAGAAAAAAACAGATTTTTTTTTCCTCCAAAATTCTAGGCTAAATATTTCTAAAGTGGTTGAAAAATTGCTTTGAAAATAAACATTTACACGTGTATATCTTGGCGCATTACCATCACAAAAAAATTACATAAATTATTTTTTAATGAGCGAATTTGCATTTAAAATGAAATTTACATTTTTTTGACTTCTGTAAGGTTTTAGATCGTTGATGATATCATTCTAGATGAATTTTTAGATCGATAGGTGCTTTTAACGTTGAAAAATCGATAATTTTCCAATGGTCGCGTTCGCATTTCAATTTTCTTTCAAATTTTCTCGACTTCTATGAGGTAATGGAGTATGATGAGTCAAGCCTCTGAAAATTTTTCATCCAGCACAAAGATTTTATTGAAAAAATTAATCATTTTCTGCGTTTACATTCCAAAAAAAAAAAACGTTTTGAATGTTTCACGTCTTTGAAATAATTTTTAATCACAGCTGATTCAAAGTTGAATAATTTTTTCAAGAATTTTGAAATTTTTTAGAATGAATGACAATAACAATAACCTACAAAAATAATCCGTTTCAAAAAATCATCGTCACTTGTCACCTTTTTCCCCTCAAAATTTGGATTTTTTCAAAAACCTCCCCCTTTGAACCGACTTTTGATAGTAGATTTTCAATTTTCAGTTTTCGACATTTAGTCCTCTTTCAATTTTTTTGGCTTCTTAAAGGAAAAAGGGGGTTTTGTAATTTTTTAATATATTTCTTGAAAATAAAAATGAAAAATTGAAATTTCGAGAACCCTACCTGTTTTTCAAAACATGCGAGTCTGGGTGCCAATGTCACCTTTACACTCTCCTCTCATGAGTCATCGGGTTTCGACAGTTAATTTTCAATTTTTAATTTGACGACGCGACGAGGACATTGAAGATCGATAATCAAACTTCTAGTCCTTCCTATAGGGTGTCCACAAATTGAGAAACTGGTTTGGTTCAAAAAAGGGGAGGTCCCGTTTTTTATTGAAATAAAGTCTACACACTGCCGCGATTAAAATGTGATATGTTTTTTAGGAACCGGTTCAGCAGTTTTGAACCAGTTGTCAATAATATCCAAAAAAGTGGAGATATATGAAAAAGAGTTTGAAACAAAAGTTGTAGAGAATTAAAAAACAATCATTATTTGTTCCATAATTTTTTCCCTATCTTTCAACGGAAAGAAGTCATGATACAAAGAACTCGAGTATAATTTTATCCTTTTTAACCCATATAACTCTTCTCCATTTCTGGATGTAAAAAAAGTTACGGAACGTGAAATGTTCAGCTTTCAATTCTCTACAACTTTTATTTCAAACTTTTTTTGATATCTCCACTTTTTTGAAACCGGTGCAAGATGAACCCAATTTTTCCAAGTTTCTTGGGTGTTTTTTTTTTTCAATTTGATAACCAGTTATAAAAAAGTGGAGATATCAAAAAAAGTTTGAAATTAAAGAGAATTAAAAACTGAACATTTCACGTTCTGTAATTTTTTTCATCTAGCAATGGAGAAGAGTTATGGCTGGAAAAAAGAAAAAATTATACTCAAACCTTTTGTACAACTTCTTTCCATTGCAAGATGGGGAAAAAAACTATGGAACAAATAATGATTGTTTTTTAATGCTCTAGAACTTTTGTCTCAAACTATTTTTCATATCTCCACTTTTTTTGGATATTATTGACTACTGGTTCGAAACTGTTGAACCGGTTCCAAAAAAACATCACATTTTAATCGCGTCAGTGTGTAGACTTTATTTCAATAAAAAAAACCGGACCCCCATTTTTTGACCCAAACCGGTTTCTCAATTTGTGGACACCCTATAGAAAGGACTAGAAGTTTGATTATCGATCTTCAATGTCTTCGTCGCCAAAAATACATTGCCGTTTGAACCGTCTCGGTATCTCTTCCCAGTTCTGAGATATTGAGAAGTGTTTACCGTTGACAAGACTTCTGTGTCATACTGTACCTATTAATGTAAAATTATCGTTTCCGATGGTGTCATCAAAAACGTCAAAAATCAATCATTTTTAAATTTATTAAAATGGCCGTTTTTGATCGTTCCATCAAAATTAACAACGAAAAACGACCAAATTCTAATGTCATAAAATGGCCTTTTCTGATATTTTCATCAAAAACGACGAAAACGACTGATTTTGAACATTTAATTTTCAATTTAAATTATTAATTTTAGATTTTCGACATTTGATTTTCGGTTTTCTACTTTTTTGGACCTCCAAATAAATAATGCTGTTCTCAACTGTGTAACAAAATTTTGGAGAAAAAAAATTACGGTCTCCTCTTTTCTTTTTTTGAAAAATTTTCGAAAACAAACCACGGAAAACCGCAGAAAATTTAGCAATAAAAAGAAAAATCTCAACTATATGCCTAAAAGATGTCTACAATCTGTGAAAAAATCAAAATTTTTGAACCACCTCCTTCAAAGATAAAAGATATTGAACCTGTAATTTGGCTGAGGGTGAGGGTAAAAGATTGAAATTTTTTGGAATGGTTTTACATCATGTGATTTTTTTCTCGATAATTTCAAAAACCGATTTCAACATCTTAACAGTAAATGTTTTTTAAGTTTTCGACATTCAATTTTTGATATTTGATTTTTGACATTTAATTTTCAACAATTCTTTTTTGGAATTTGATTTTCATCGTTTGACGATTGATTTCCAATATGAAATTCAATTATCAATTTTAAATTTTTCATACCCGATTTTAGACATTTCATTCTCGACATTCACTTTTCAATGTTTTACCATCGATTTTTAATTTATGACATTCAATTATCAATTTTCAACTACCAAGATTCAATTTTCGATTTTGAAGTCCTTGAACTCTGAAACCAAATATTTTAAAACCCATTGGATGCATTTAGATGGCTCAGATTTTGCTGCAAGATTTAAAAATTGATAGTTTAAGAACATTCGTAAAGACTTTGGCACATAAACGTTACAAAAAAATCAATGATATTCCAATTCCAAAAAAAGTTTTTTAATATTATGACTTTTGGAACGTTGTAGATCAAAGGTGAACTCAGTACCGAAAAAAATTTACGAATACATCCGTTTTTGAATTTGGAACACATTTCGAAAGGGTCTTAAAATTACAAAAACAATTACTTACACAATGTTCTCAATATGTGAACCTTATTTTCTTACATCGATAGGTAAATCCCATAACTAATACATACTTTTTCCCAATCAAAACTCTCCAGATGACACTCCTAAATTGGCAAAAAAACTTTCCCCATCCTACTAAGTCGAAAAATTACACGAAAAACTCCTCTAATTTCAATTTACCACCGCAAACACATTTCGAAAATATCCAAGTCTACCTATGCAAACACCCTAAAACATTAATCGATGCACACGACAATTAAAAAATACCCTCGGCACTGATGGGAAAAACCCATTAAGCACGTTTACGTGACAATTTTCATTCCCAATTCCTATAAACTTTAAAGCGCAATACAATAATAAGTGACTCGGGTATATTTGCGGCACTCAATGCTCATGAATATTTAAATTAAAAAACCATTCTGCTTCGAATCTATATATGGTAATAATTTACAAACACTTTCATCTTTTCCATCCATGATATCGTCTAACGTTGAAAATTTTGGGAAAAGGTGAAAAGCCTTAATAAAACACGACTGACCTTTTATTCCTGAATGTCTATTTTTAGGCGAAAAGTTTTTCACCACGTGAATATTTATGATTTCCGCATACGGTACTGGTACTGCTACTTCATCCCTTTTTCCTAAAGAAAATTCTTTTACGATTTTGAACCTTGATTAATTTGCTTGGTGAGAGAAAAGGTCGTTGGGCGTATTTTGGAAATTTATGCAACTCTGTAGAATCATTTAATATGAAAATCAACTCTGGTAGTTCAACAGAAAATTAAAAATCAAAAATTCGAAAAAATGTGCTATATAAAATGATTGTTGCTTTGATTCATTTTTTTTAGCAATTTTTTAAATAATTTAACATTTGCTTTTCTAATCTAGATGTTATACCATACTTATTTGTATGTAAAAAAAAATGAATAAAAATTCGCAAAAAGATTATACACAACTGTACAGATAAAAAAATAATAATTACATAACTAAGTAAAAAAATGCAACAGACTGCCAGACATTATAACCATGATCTTGACACCTTGAAGAAAACACATAGTATAATTATGATGTATTAACAAATGATTCCGTCTACCTCTTTAACACTTCGCTTAATAAACCGGTTGAACATGTTGATTTGTAAAACTGACCATTAATACGAGTAGCACGATGCCTGATAAATGAGGTAGTACCTAACACCAACGACGATGTTTTTTAATTTAGACTAAATTCAAATGGAAATCCGCGACCAAATGGAAAATATGAACGCGTTAATTAGCAAACATACGAATATACTAAGTTTAACTAACACACCGATATTTTTGGCCCAATTTTACATCGACGAATTTTTTAAACCATAAATAAATTCAGAACAAATAGTACGTGAGCCGAGAATTGAATTCTTATACGTTCCATACTCGTACCTACATTCAAATTTATAATAATTTATATTCCATTTGAATGAAAATCAACGCCGATAAAACAAGGGAATAACCATAATTATACACATAGTGTTTATTGTTATTTGAATAAACATTTTAATTCTGTTTTGAGCGCAATATACACAATGTGAGGTTATCAAGGGCAGTCGTATTCGTTTTATAGGGCTGCCGATTAAATCTCATGTATTTTCCGATACGTTTCCCTTTCCTTACTACAAACCGTACATATAGGGTTATATTTTAGAATTTTTGTGCTTAAAATGAAATACAAGAAATACAAGGGACAATTTACTAATTCCCCTTTTAGAAAATGGAATTAAATTGATTTTAACTAAAATATGAACTCCTCTTTTCACCTCCAATAAGATTCCTCCACTAAATTTTCTTACATTAATTTTTGGCGTTGAAAAATTATTTGATTCATTTTTTCAAAATGTGATTGTAATTTGAAAAAAATAACCATTTTGAGACATTTTTATGATGACTGTTTAGTATAGTTTAGTAGTTCAGGGTGTTCACTATATCTCAGAAATGATTTTCCCTGACTTTTCCAGGCTTTCCAGACCTTTTAAATATGACATTCGTAATCCAGGGGGGGGGGGTAAATTTTTGCGTGATGTACTTAAGTGCATCCCAAAATTTTGCATAAGAATGATATAAAATGCATGGGGTCTATAAACAAATTTTTTTTTCAAAATTATTAGGTACTTTTTACAAGATTTTTAAAATGTTTCTCTTCAGACCAGAAAAAGATTCAAATTCAATTCTAAAAATTTATGAACCCACCCGTCAGTAAAATCTTTGAAATTTGCTGAAAAATCAATGAAATTCGCTGAAAAACCAGTGAAATTTGCTGAACAATCAGTGTTTTTTTGAAAAATCAGTAAAAATCCGCTGAAAGTCAAAGAATTTCACTGATTTTCCCTGTGCTGCAATTCTAATCTATTCATCAGTGACTTTTCACTGATTCAAAATGAGAGAGTACCAAATCAAACAAATGAAAATTCGAATTTCTCCGGGCTGAAAATACAAAAATTTTCTTCTTTACATTTTATTGCCTACCCCCTCCCCCTTCCTCCTTCCCAAAAATTAAAAACACATGCCTCAAATTCATAAATTTACTTATAAACGTGTTCAGCCCAAGCGAAGCTAGGGCGAAAGTTTTGCGAAAAACGATCTTTAAAATATGAAAATTTACCATTTTTTCTTCATTCGGGTTTTCCAAAACATGGCCAATCATTTCGAATTCTGTTCCATTCCCTCCACTTTTTAAATCAACATCGTGATCAAGGGCATCTCACAGCTCATTAAAAAGTAAGTTTCCGAAACACTTGGATTTTAAATAAATTCTGCAAAAGGAGTGTAAATTACCCCGAGCGTAGCGAGTGGAAATATTCTTTGAATAATTCGTAATTTAATAGATGAAGACATGCATTTCAATATCAATTTTATTGAACATTATGGTCAATAAAAAATGATGAGTAAAAAAATCAGATAAAAGATGTAATAATTTGGCCCAAACGGAGCGAGGGCGGAAATTTTTGAAAAATTTAAAATAAAAAAAGCAAAGAAACACTTTATTAAATTAGTAAAGTATCTTTTTTTTTGTATTTTCAAAAAATTCCAGAGAAAATTCCAAAATCCAGACCACCAAAATGCCTTAAATTTTCCCGGTTTTCCAGAAAATGGACACCCTGTAGTTTAGATAGTCGTAGTATTTTCAAGGGTAGTTATTCGTATTTGTTGTTCAAGTAGCTCAGCCTGATTCTAACCCTCGTACATCTCTCCTTCACTCCTCCTTGCCACCATCCCACGAATCCTACATTCCAAACTCGCCTCGTTTCCGTTGACATCCGCTTTCTTTTTTTCCTCCTGTCCCTTCCAACTACCCAACCAGTTCACAGTGTTCGCTTCCTTCGATTGTTCGATTGCCTTTCAATGTTTTCACCCTATGGTCAGGCATGGGTCAGGCTCAGTTAGTTAGCCAGCTACAGGTCTATAATTTACGTAAGTCGCGTTCGCACTCTTAATTCCGGATTTTTGTAGATGATGGATTGTAGAATAAATCTTGTAAATTTTTCACATTCGAATTTTTTCCTACGTCAACAATTGCCTTGATGAAAGAGAACATAATGAGCTTTCGAAAGGTATGATTAGTTTTTGATTTTGTGCAATTTTATAATTCTTCACAATTTTTGTCGTAAATGTAACTTAAGAAAAAAGTTGAGACGAATTATAAAATTGCACAAAATCAAAAATATTCATACCATTTGAAAGCTAATTTTATGGCCTTTCAAAAAAGTTCTTATCAAAGTTTTCTAAAATTGTTTCCTTTTCAAGTTATTAAAAAAAAAATTGGTAAGAGAACATTAAACCATCAATCAGCATGGAGTTTGTAACCCTCACAAAAAAGAATTTTTTAAAATTATTAGCTAACAAGGGAGATACTTACTCCTACTCAAAATATAAAATTTTGAGCCGAAATGAAAATAAATCGAAAGGACATTTAAAAAAAACATATCCAACATTTCAGGTATTAAAGTTCATTCCTCGATTTTCGACGAATTTTTGACATTTCAAAATTACTTCATCATCCAGGAAAACACGAATATTTGATCTAATCAACGAAAAAAGCTGAAATTTGGTACGTGCCTACTCCATTTTTGACCTCGCAAATCGATTGGAAGCCGTTTTAAGAGGTTTAACAGCCTCCAGAAAATTTTGGAATTTTCCCAACACTGGAGAAAAATTCATAGAAATGGTCCATATGAACTTAAGCACCAATAATCGCGGATCCCCTATATTGGTAACCTATAATTGATCACAATTGTGCTTTAATTGGTCAAATAGGTCACCAATATGGGTAATTTGCCATTATAGGCACCAACGTTAAAATGAGCCATTTTTATAGGGGGTTCTCCGGTGCTGGAAAATTCCAAAATTTTCTGGAGGCTTTGAAACGCCTCAAAACCACTTCCAATCGATTCGGAAGGTCGAAAATAGGGCATATGTCAAATTTCAACTTTTTTCTTTGATTTGATCAGGTTTTCATATTTTGCAAGGCGATAAGGTACCGGTAGCTAATGTTAAAATCTCAAAAATTTGCCAAAATTCGCTAAATGAACTTCAGCACTAGAAATTTTGGATAAGGGGTTCTTTTATGATGTACTTTCAATTTATTTTTGTTTCACCTCAAGAGTTGGGATACTTTCTAGTAAGCATAAAAACCGAAGAAATAGATACCAATAATTTAAACAAAATGTGCTTGAAGTTGTAACTTAAGAAAAAAGCAATTTTGGAAAATTTTCATAAGAACTTTTTTGAAAGAGAATAAAATTAGCTTTCAAATGGTGTGATTACTTTTTGATTTTGATCTATCTTATAATTCTTCACAATTTTTGTCGCAATGTAACTTGCGACAAAAATTGTGAAGAATTATAAGATAGATCAAAATCAAAAAGTAATCACACCATTTGAAAGCTAATTTTATTCTCTTTCAAAAAAGTTCTGTTGAAAATTTTCCAAAATTGATTCCCCCTCAAGTTATTTTGAAATATGAGAAAAATATTGATAAGAAAACACTAAACCATCAGCACAGAGTTTGTAAGACCCTCATAACAGAAAAATCCCTAAAAATGATTTCCTATAAAAACCAAACACATCAACGATCTCAACAAAACACTCTTTATCCTCAGATTCGATTATTTTAAGAATTCGATTCGTTCATTTCTCCATTTCGGCAATTCAATTTCACTGGTTACAGCTATTGTTGCAATTTTACTCAAAAGTACCTATCTAAACAATGAGTATGTCATTCACATACTCGACTCTGAACGCTCGGTTTGTATCATTCAAACGTGAAATTAACGTTGAATATTTCAAACTTGTCTATGTACCAACATTGCGCTCTGATACTTAAAATTTCAAACAGAAAGTCGAGTTTAATTTTTAAACAGATTACATAGGTATCAGCGAATATGCTGTTACAATAGATACCTCCTATAGTATACTCGTACCTACACTAAACATAATGAAAATTTCGCTGCGACGTAAAGCCCGACCACACTTTTCCATATAGCGACAAAAAACACCCATAAATACTCGTACCATAGAACCCACCTTACTATACAGGTAGGTGTAAGTATAGTATACGCGAAAAAATATATCATTCATTACAATCGCTGCGCGTTCAAAAGGTATCTACCTATATGAAAAAGAGAAAATTCCACGACGAAAAGATGAAATTAGAATTGGAGAAGCATAAAAACAGCTGTTTCAACATTACTTACATGTGGCTTTAAATCGTATTTGTTTTTTTCCAGGTTTTTCTTTTTGTTTCGCCGATGCGAGATGCCTTCGTATCTTATACTTACTCTTCAGACTCGAACAAATATTGTGCACAAAAGTTTTATACGTTTGTTCTTTTTATGTCCGAGTGAGACTTTATGTTTTTATTTCGTTTGTACGAGTATGTTTTTTGCTCGAGAAGAGTAGGTAGAACGCAGGTAGATGCAGTGTTTTTGTTTGACATAAGCTGAATACTCGAGCTTTTTTACGACTTGTTATCGGCTGGTTTTTAAAATTTGCTCGAGTTAGTTTTTTTCACGCGCTTGTACCTTGCCTGCAGTTTTTATTTCATTTCGAACCATCGATTGAATGAGTGTCTTACTGGGATGGTTTTAAAATTAGTACGCCAGTTTTATTTATTTTTGGATGTTAGAACACTAAAGTTGCCTGAGGTAAACGAGTATGAGTTTGCAATGTCGAATTTTGGGCATTCGCTGAAAATTTCAGGGATGGGAGACAATTTTTATTTTTTTTAAAGAAATACCTGAGAGTATCAAAATAGAACGTCATGAAAAATATGTATAAAAATTGTGAAGTCTACAAAACTATATTTCACTACTCGTTTTATTTCTGTCCGTAACCCCCCCCCCCCACACACACACCTTTCCGACCCCTTTCTATAAAAATCTGTCATCTCAACTTTGTCTTAAGGATGATGCTTTCAGTAGCTTTTTCAAACCTTCATGTGAGATGTTGAAAATGAGATGCCCATCTGGGCCTTCACCCCAATTTATGTGTCTGAAAAAAATGTTTCATGTTGAGAGGGACCGGCTGAGGGTTAGATTAATCCTTGTAGATATAGGCCTCTCCTACCGACGAGGTTTCAGGTTTCAGGAATCAGGGTTCAGATTTCAGTTCTGTTCAGTTTTTCAAAAAAGTCAACAAAATTGACGACTAAATGAAAACTAAACCATGAAATCCATCAAAAATCCATTCATTTTAAAACGACCAGTTCCAAAAATTTCAGGACATCAATGTCATCATAAAGTATAAAAATTAAAAATTGTGATAGGTATTACAATCCTGGAAGGAAAAAAGAAAATCACGAACAAGGTTTTCCAGCCCTGATTTGAATAGGTAGTTGAAAAAGAAAAAAACTTTGAAGTTCAACCACCTTATGAATTTGTCTGACCACCAGTGTTCCAAAATTCCATAAGTATGTTCCATCCACATGGATCCAAACGTTTTCTATCACAATTTTTCAACTTTGAATTTTTACTAGGAGACTCGAACTCAACATTGGATGTCAAATCTTTGGAAGTGTGATATTTAGACCAAAGGTCACCCTTCAAGACCACTTTTGTTAAAAATCTCTGGGGGTAGAGTAATTAATACACTCCCTCCCCTTCTTAAGACACACTCTCTCATTCTGAATTAGTGAAAAGTCACTGATAAACAGTCAGAATTGCAGCACAGGAAAAAATCAGCGAAATTCACCAATTTTTCTGCTAATTTCATAAAGATCACTGACTTTTCAGTTTCAGTGAATTTTTACTGATTTTCCAGTGAATTTTCAGTGATTTTCCAGTGAATTTTCACTGATTTTTCAGTGATTTTTCTCACTGATTTATAAATGAGAGAGCACAGTTCTCTAATGCGAGCTTGTAATAAACTTTTACTGGTTTTTTCGCGAAGGGAAAAAATGGTATAAGTACGTTTCGTTTCGAAAATATCTTGCTTTCCAAATTAAACATTCAATTTGGCCAAATTTATCAACTTTCGAGTTCATGCTTCTAGTACTTTTATAGCTTCTTAAAGGTTCTAATCAAACTAGGAATCTTTTAATTAATATTTTCAATATTTCTGCAAAAATTAAGAAAATCAACTTCAGCAGCTTAAAATTGTCAATAAATTTTTCAATACCAGGCATCATAGTGAAATTTTTTAAGAAAAAAGTAACTTTCAGTAACTTTTATTGACCAAAAGTGACCAAAATTGAAAAAAAGTGACCAAAAAAATGACCAAAAAGTACCGGTAACCAAAAGTAACCAGAAATTCAATTTTTTTCAGGGGACAATTTTTTTTACAAAGAATTTTTTAACCTAATAATTGACAATAATCCGATTTGCATCTTGCCCCCTGGTGCATCCTGCCTCACCTTGCCTTACGTAATTTTTGATCATTTTTGCAGTTTCAAAAAAAGGACAATAATGACTTTGGTTTTAATATTTTTTCGAAAACGGAAACTTGAGAAACGAAAAGGTAGTACAAAACTATTTTCAATATCACATGAAATCGAATATTTTATGGCATTACCGTTCATTAACAGGTATAAAAATGGAACCAATCATTATGGTGGTATTTTTCTCACGGAAATTGAAAAAAGAAAACTAAGAAGAATCGGTGAGATAATGAGTAAGAGATAGGAAGTACAAACGCAACTAGCTCCATTTTTTATCCTTTTTCAGCCATTAATTGCGAATATTTATCGATTCTGTTTTTTATTTTTAAATCGCAAATAAAGTAGAAAGTTTGTACTTCTTCATTAAAATTTAAAAATTTTCACACCTAATTTCCTATGACTGGAAGAATAAAGGTAGCAAAATATATCATTTACATACGTTATTCAATATGGTAGATAGGTAATTCAGTTTTAAAACGAATACACATATTTTCGAGAATTTTGGAACATAACTTACTCATTCAGATACAAGTACATATTTTTCATTCTGATGATGAAAATTTATAACTCACCTGAAACAAAAAACAAAATGAAATTGTTCATTAGATGATATAAATAAAGTTACCTATTTTTTATTCAGCTAGGGCAAAAGCTTTCCGAAAAATCAACTTGGAAAAGCAAAAACTGGCTATTTCGAAATTTCGAGAATATTTCATGGAAACAGGGTATCCCCTTTTCGCCCCCAAGGAACGGGACAATCCATGAATAATTTTTTGGTTCAAGTTTTGAACCATCAATCGCCACGAATTTTTTCGAAAAATGAACAAAGTACACCGTGTCACAGCAAAACACCTCTGGAGCAGCCAGTAAAAATGAACGATTTTATTGCCTTGAATTAGTTTTTCCCAAAATTCAGACACTTAAAATTCATCTATCGGATCAAAAAAAAAATCATTATAAAATGATACCAGAGTAAAATGGGGAAAAATTATAATTCAATGGCCAAATTCGATGATCTGATGAAAGACTTTAGGCGGCAGCGTTGATTCTAAAGTACGACAATAATTAGGCGAAAAAATAGTGTTATGAAAATCAATACTTCCGGTTATTTTTCTGGATAATTTACGGGTTGACTTGGCGCGGTATAAAATGTTTACGAGTAAATTAAACGAATGAATTTTTTTCGTGCCAGACAGGATGAAGTTTCAGTCGAGTATTTGAACCGAACGAAATAATAGCGATGCACCATCGTACAGGGTACACATGGACGACATAGTATAATAATTAAATTCAGGAAACCATCAAGGTCAAAGTGTATTGAAAGCTGACATTTTTTGAACTTTCTCTGCATTATCTGTCTATAAAAACATATAGGCTATTAAAATAATTTGATTTTTTTTCGAGATTGCCATTTGCCTGATTTGCATATATTCGAGTTATATTTGTTTAAATATTTCGAGTTCGTAGATGGAACATAAGCTTAAAAGCGAAACGATCAATAAATAATTTTTCTTTTTACAACGTGTACCTACCACTCAAGGAAACAAAAAAACTTCACACCTTTTTTTTTTTTGAAAATATACGTACTTATCATACGTAAATTCTTTTGATGTTTGAATGATGCTTAAAACTATAGAGTTTTTTAAAACGATCTAGTTTTTATGAAAAATTTTCTTCGCGTCGTGAAACGAGTGATTTTATGGGGTAAAAATTTACTCGACCGAATGTAGGCACTCTTTCTATACTTTTGCAAAATTTAAAGAATCCCTTCTCTTTTGCCGAAAATTCGCTTAATACGAATTTTCACCTTTTCAAACGAGTTTAAAAAAATATACCTAGAAAATTGAACCTAACTTGGCAAATTAAAGACTAGGTAATTAACTCGATGCCCATCGATGCGACTCGAATACGTAAATTTCATCGAAAAGTTCTCGCTTCAATATGCACATTTTAATAAAAACTCGAACAAATAAAAAGAAAGGGAACTCCAGTCGAGATAGTAGCCGATGAAAATCCATACCTCGGAATTTTCAACATTAAAAGTTTTTCATGGATACCTATTTAGGCTCACAGATGAAAAACAAGCCAAAAGTTTAAAATTTATCTCTTCTTTCAGTTAACTTTTTATAGCGAAAGGTTTTTTCGCAACATTTCAACAATTTTCCATTCTCTAGTTAAATCAAGTACTTTAATTGTTATGGGTTTCGTCGCCTACCAGACGAGAATTTTGTTGGCCATGTACACGGCTATAGATTTTTGAAAAAATCCTATCGCAGTGAAAATTCTAGTTTGAAAAAAATTACCTCGCAGCGTGATCTAATTGGTTGTTCATTATCAAATTTGTAATTTTTTTCTGGTCTTTGATGGAAGCCTTATTTGAATGATGAATTTTCACAAGGTAAAAAAATACGCCCGGGGAAACTTGATTACCATAGTTTTTTCAGCGAGTACCTTGAATAATAAAATAATTTTCATTTTGACTTGTCGAGTTTTTGACCCTAATGCCTCTGTATAAATTATCATTCGTTTCAAAAGTTGGAAAAATTTTAAATTAGGTGCCGAAAATGATGAAGGTTTTTTTTACTTATTTTTTTCGCATTGCGATATTCCCCCTCGTTCTCTGAATTGGCACTGTAAATAAATGTAAAGGAAGGGCAATGAAGCCTTCAAGGCTCGATTATCGTTCCAGGAATCCGGTCCAATCTGGTAATATCTGGAATTCAATTTGATAGATCATATTTTATACGAGTAAGTTTTGGCAATTGCAATAAGGATCACCTATGTGTAATGTGCGTATGTGGTACGTTGTCATTACGATAATTTAACGGGTGAAAACGAATTGATTTTTGTGACGGCCAATTGAACAGCGGAAATCCGAGTTCAAATGTTTATGTAAAAGAGTGAATGAAAAGGTATGTCTGTCTCCGTGTGTATACGCTTGTCATGTCTGTCGTGGGGTCTATAGATACTATAATGAACCAACTGCATTGACACGCTATGCTTATAAGTACCTGTATGGTATAACCTGTCTAGAATTTTTTTTTTTCAACATGTGATGTATTGTGATCAATGCCCCTTTTATAATTTTGATTTAAATTAGGTACCGTACCTACTACCAAAAAGAAATATTTCCATTAATTATGTAAGCTTACTTGGTAGGTATTTCCTTTTAGAAACCTATCAATGTAGCGTTTCCATGCCAGAAAGTTTTAAATATTTTTCGAAAGTCCAAAAAATAGGAGTTTTTATGAAAATGAACTGAAATGAAACTATGGCGAATCTAGACGACAATCTCGGAGAGTGACATGGCATTTTGATGTCAATTTTTTGAATTTTTAGGCAGAGAAAAATATGTGAGCCTGGATATAGAAACCACCCTTAGGTGTAAAAAATTGGTTTTTGAGTGGAGGTTCTCCTTTGTTTCTATACCTTCTGAAACGCCCAAAATCAGTGTCAACTCAGAAATCAATTTTTTACACCTATAAGGGTG
This sequence comes from Pseudococcus viburni, assembly GCA_033439095.1. Taxonomy (NCBI): domain Eukaryota; kingdom Metazoa; phylum Arthropoda; class Insecta; order Hemiptera; family Pseudococcidae; genus Pseudococcus; species Pseudococcus viburni. The sequence continues at coordinate 142,338 of JAVBJF010000229.1, read as the reverse complement.
GTTTCTATATCCAGGCTCACATATGTCAAAAAATGAACAAAAATTGAAAAGTTCCAAAAATTTCATCAATGCATACAAGAAATAATTAAAATTCTTTGCAAACTGATACCTAATTTTATAAACCAAACAGGTAGGTTTTTTTGGATTTTACAAACCGCCGATGCAAAATTGCTATCCTGAGGTCAAATTTTTCCACAGAGGTGAAAGCATCAAAACTATGGGTATATTTTTAAAAATTTGCAAATTTTTACAAAAAATTGGAATCATAATTATTTTTTAAACTGAAATTTGAATTGACAAGAAAATTTGATGGAAAAATTTTCAAAGTATTAAAAAATGGCAACTTTTTTAACTCGAATAATTTCAGTCAAAAAAATTGTTGATGAGCAAGATACTCTTAAAACATCACATTTCGATAAAATACATATAATATTTAATCTAAAAATCGAACGTTTTAATAAAAAGTCAAAAAGTTAGGATATTTTAATAAGAAGTGAACAGTTTAAAATTCTATTGAAAAATGATGAAAAGTTAATACCTAATTATTGACGAATATGAAAAAAAAATTACTGACTTGCTAAAAATTTACCATTGCCGCAATTTGATAAATTAATTGAAATTCAATAACCTGAAGGATTTCAGTCAGAAAATACGGTAAACATTTCTAGATTAGGTACGAAGGTATAAAAATTTAGAAGAATGAAAAAAAAAATCAATGATACGTTGAAACGTCACATTTTGATAGACTGTAAAAATTGTTGAAGTTTGACAAGTAATTTTGAGCCATAACTGATAAAGAGTTAAGGCAGGGTGAAATTCTGACCAAAATTTTTGACTATGGGTTTTGACCATCCCTTCCCACGAGTCAATTTTTGAAGTAGCTTTACTTAAAAAGAACAAAAATACGATATTCGACTTAAAATCACTTCAGAAATTAGGTTCCGAAGGTCAAAAAATGCCCATTTCGAATCAACCAGTTCGAAATGTTAAAAAAAATGATAAGATACCTCGTTTTAATTTTTTAGGAGAAGAGGAATTTCATGGGGAAAGGATTTATAATGCCAAAAAAAGTATATCTGGATGCCTCTTTCGTTAAAATTTTGATAATTGGTCGTAACCCTCCCCCCTATCCATTCTAAAGCATAGATAAGGTTATACCCAGAAATTAGAGACACTTTCTCAATATTTCTTTAAAAAGAATTTATGCAATTGAATTTTCCAAATAAGTATGGTATATTTCATAAGTTTTTTTTTGGTACCAACTTGCAATTTAAAAGCTCTCTTCTCCTGAAAATATTTCAATTCTGAAAAATATCTACCCAAAATATTAAGGTTTATTTTGACTCATAATATCCTTTCCTTCCCCTTTTCGACTGAAATGTTAAAAAATATTATAGAATTTTAACATTTGAAAGCATTTTTTTTTTTAACAAAAGAGGTACGTAATGAATGTATTTCTATAGATTATATTTCACGAAACCTCTTTTCCCTTTCTTGATTTATCTACTTGCCCAAAAAAATGGTTCAAAACCTTCCAAGAGACAGAATTCTTCGCTAGCTAAGAAAAACTGTTGTATGGATGAATGAATAAGTAAATAATTTTGGAAACGAACGTACTGTTATTTTCTAAAAAAATTTCAAAATCCAATTTTTATTTCCTAAACGAGATATACACAAAAATTGATGGAAAAAATGTAAGGTTAATTTTCTCAATTTTAGCCTTGAGTGAGAAAAGATCACCTTGACATCTCCAAAGAAATGGAAACAAGAGCAAACAATTCTCTATGAAACAACGCGAAATCATTCCCTTTTACGTCTCATGGACAAATTGATACGAATTTACGAGTAAAAAAAATTTTAACGATAATAGCGAGAGTCATAAACTCATAATATAAATTATAAAAGGATATGCTCCAGCTTGTTATCAGTGAAAAATTTAGGATCGTGATATCTTGATGATTGACGAATAAAATACTCTATAGTTGTAATATGTACTTTAGAACAACTTCATTTTTAAAAATTTTCATCAATTTTCAAAAAAAAAAAATTTTAATACTTTGGACAGAAAAATTTGTTGTTGTTTGTCCGATTTTTTCCGAATTTTTTTTTTCAAAAATGGAAGAGAAATTTTGAAATTATCTCAAAAGTCATCAAAAGATAATGTTGTTCCAAAGCACATAATAAATTTTCAGATCATTTTATTCAATAATGCTTAGGATATCACGATCTTAAATTTTGCCACAGATAACAAGCTATAGCATACTAACTTACCCTTAATTATTATGCCAAAAAGAACAATACAAGGAACACCCGACAGCAAATCGACTTCTCGGGAGAAAAAAGATCAATCTGCATTTTGATGATTTTTCATAGGCGTACTCAGAAATTGTGTAGCAGGGGCTCAAATTTTGAGAAAAATGAGGAGGAGAATCAAAATTCAATTAAAAAATGAAGTAACCTGTTATTTCAGTGGGGCTGGAGTAGTAGCTGGGGTATTTTCAGTGGGCAAATAATATATACTTGCAGATTTGGGCGGAGAAAAATTGAAAAATGGCTATATTTAATGATTTTTTTTTAGTCAAAATTACTGATTTTTTCTGATAAATAGGACATTGACTGAGAAATTAGTAATTTTTGACCGAAAAATTACCAATTTTCAACAAAAATTGTTTTACTGATTAAAAAAGAAAGAATTTTTGCAAATTCAACTGATTCAAATTTAAAGAGTGGTACGTTTATTTAAGAAATAGTTACCGGAATACTGCCCCAAGCGAAGCAAGGGCAACATTTTTTAAAAATAATACTCTTCTTTGACATTTTTATGAGAAAAAATCTCCTTGCCGAGCTTAAGGGAGGCTCGAGCCCCTGACCCCCCATGCGCCCCTGTGGTGGTTTACATTTTTTTCTCTCTGAATGGATTTGGAGTTCGGACTAAGAGATCCATTAGTCCAGCCCAACGATTAAATTGAATAAATATTTATATTATTTTAAGCTATTTAAATAAAATTCCAATAGTAAGAAATTTTAATTTTAATAATAATAAACTCGATAAAAATTTTTATTAAATTTTTAAAATTCAACTATCGAATAATTAAAATTTAAATAAAATTAAGTACCTAATTTTACTTCTCTTTAAACTTATCAAAATACAGATTGGCCCCTTTTCCCTCCAAGTCATCGATAAAATAATACTTCATCGTCATACGATTATTCGCAAATTCCTACCACAACACATCGCGATAAAAATAACCATTTTATTATTTAAAAAGCAGGAAAAATAAACCAATTCGAGGAAATAGTTTGATAAATCCCTGACATTGTACGCAGAAATAGGTCTAGGTATCAGACCGGGTACACAATCTACACATGTATGATGGCTAGTTGACGATTCAGTTCACATAACACATACGACCCGGTTGTTAAATTTTTTCGGAGATCAATTCAGCGTGATGCCGTGCTCAAGGTCGTTCTATTCAATAATCTCTGCAATATTTTTAATCCTCTGGTTTCGCAGAAGCATCTTTTTTTCACGTTGACAAGACAAAACTACACATAAACTAGGTTTCTATTCGTAAATGTCATCGAGCTTCCTCTAAATTCTGGTTTTTATTATAAATTCGAATCGTCGAAAAAACCGCTTATTTTAACATATCGGGTAATTTTCCGTCATTTGCTCGCATCATCACCATCGGTACAAAATTAGCTTCAGCTCTTGAAAAAACATTTCGACTAATTTGTCGCTCTCGCCGGCGCTGGCGGGTTAATAAATATAAATAAAATGAAACTGCGAAATACCAACAACGTAACAATTCCAGCCCGATTCGTTGCAGAATTACGAGTTGATTACATATTAATTGAAGAATACCGGATATGCAATGACGTACTAATAATTAAGTAATCACACGACATACGGTACGTCCATCATCTCGATGTGACGATTAAATTCTGCCTATGTGTATAGAGAAAGCGCAATTTGTAATGCGTTTTCGAAACGGGCAAAAAAACCTTCCATATTTTTTTTCAGCAAGTATCCCGTTTAGATATCGTTTGTGTGTGTTTTTTCCTCGAATTAAAGAAATTTATTAAAGGGGCGTCTTTGTCCGGGTGAGGATAATTAATTAGACGATAATGAGAAACGATTAATAACTCGGGAATTTTTTTTTGAAGTCATAGGCGTAGTTAGTAAAATTATTAATTACTCGGGAAAATACTTACAGATCAGTAGCATCATAAAAGCGTTTTAATTAAAAACGCATTTTTCGATTATTACCATGTAAATATAATTTTTTTACGCGTTTAATCTACAATTAGCCATATAGGGAGTGTAAATTATTCACTATTATTGGTACCTATATTCATTTCCTCGTATATGAGTACCTGCATCTCGTGTGTACGTAAATGAATATGTATATCGCGTAAATTTGGTAAATCAATTTTGACAAAACGAAATTAATTACGATAACGTTTTCTCAAAACGAGAGGATTCACATCAACGATTTTATATAACAAACAATTTACTTGGCAACATAGGATAGGTAGAGTATCCACAGTGACCCACACGATTTTTGAATACAATACTTACTCGAATATAAAGATTCAGTTATTTTATTTTTCAATTTTTTTGAATAATAAACAGAAATTTTATAACGAAAATACTAAAAAACACCTTCATGGGTCATTAAAATATTTCAATGAGTTGTAAAAATTTCATGACGAGTGATCGATGTATTTTTTTCATGCGGTTCTCCGAATGAATTTTTGGGTGACAAAAGAAAAGAGGTAAGTAAGTAAATAGGTTTAAAAAATCTGTAAAATCCCAAGAAGTTGAATACAGTCAATTTGAATTTTTTTTGAGCTCGATGACTTTGAAACTTGTAAAAGAAGCTGGAATATTCGATATTCATAGCACCATTGAATGATTTTTTATGAAAATGTTGAAAATCGGTGTTACCACTTCAATAATGGCTTTCAAAATAGCAATAAAAAATAATGTGGTTTTTACTACTCAAAAAAAAAACGAGCTCAATTTTATTCTTTAGTCACTCGAGTTGAATTTCATATTTTTTGGAGAAATTCGAAAATACTGGGGAAAATAAAAATCGCTCTGGGAACCTCGGTATGACTTAAAGGAAGGCAACGATTATTCCTCCCGCAATTTAGTGTAGGCAAATTAGACAAAAATCAACATTTCTGGCCAGTGAAGCTTTTATTGCAGAAAACTGTCGAGAGAGGTCCTCTGAGTAACCCCTAAAAGTTACCACTCCCCAGACCCCTTGCCAATTTTTTTATGGGGTTCCATCCCCTAAAAAAAGGTTTTTCGCTTCTATCTCCTTTGGATTTGATTTTGGTGTAAAAATAGTTCAGTACTTTTTTGTTTCACAGTCAATTTCCAACATTTTTTGTTGGAAAAATTTTTTTGTACAACGATGAGTAAAGGACATAGAGAGTCCTGAAGGAAGGGGGTTAGGTGAAAAATACTATCATTTAAAAACGTGATAATAGGTACATATAAAATCGTACTAAACTGTATGTTTTGGCCATGAAAATAGTAGTATCATGTAAATTGGTAGTATTAATACCTACTCGACCCCCTCCCCTTCCTATGTGCCCACCCCACCATACCCATTTATGTTTATTTAGCAGTGGCAATATGATTGAGGGTGAGGTGGGATAGACTCGTAGGAAGGGGGAGAGAGCCAAGATACCTTTCTGAACCTCCCCCCCACACCGACGAGTTTATCCCACCTCACCCTCAATCATATTGCCACTGCTAAATAAAAATAAATGGGTATGGTGGGGTGGGCACATAGGAAGGGGAGGGGGTCGAGTAGGTATTAATACTACCAATTTACATGATACTACTATTTTCATGGCCAAAACACAGTTTAGTACGATTTTATACCTATTATAACGTTTTTAAATGATAGTATTTTTCACATAACCCCCTTCCTTCAGGACTCTCTATGTCCTCTGCTCATCATTGTACAAGAAAATTTTTCTAACAAAAAATGTTGGAAATTGACTGCGATAGTATTTTTCACATAACCCCCTTCCTTCAGGACTCTCTATGTCCTCTGCTCATCATTGTACAAGAAAATTTTTCTAACAAAAAATGTTGGAAATTGACTGCGGAACAAAAAAGTACTGAACTATTTTTACCCCAAAATCAAATACAAAGGAGATAGAAGCGAAAACCCGTTTTTTAGGGGGTGGAACCCCCATTAAAAAATTAGCAAGGGATCTGGGGGGTGGTAACTTTTAGGGGTTACTCAGAGGACCTCTATCAACAGTTTTCTGCAATAAAAGCTTTACTGGCCAGAAATGTTGATTTTTGTCTAATTTGCCTACGCACTAATGTGACTATCTTTATACTTAATATTTTTGTTTTTTTAGGAAATTTGAAAGCTGGTCAAAAATATGGCATTAGGTACATAATTTTTTTCACTGAACTACACTCTAAATGAGACGGAAATCAGATTTTTCGTTATAACCTCTCGTGAATCGCTCGAGTGCACAAACTCGCTTTTTACTCCCTCTATAACGAAAAATATCGTATGCAACTAGGGAGATAAAGTGATTTTCGACGATTATGAGTTATTTCCCTGGCTTCGCTCGGGCAATAAACCTCTCTGAGAAAATTTGAAATTTTGTTGGAGGCTCCAGAATGGTATAAAATTCGGTTATGGGACGTCGATTTCACTAAAAAAAATTCTCAAAAACATCAGGAAAATTCGGCGATTTTGAAAAATTTGTCGAAAAATCAAAAAATGAACTTGAGTAGCGGAAGTTTGGCTGCAGGGATTTTGGAACTTGATCCTTCGAAAATCTTACTCTCGTTCAAATCAAATATGTGTAAAGCGGACAATTCGAGTAATATTCCATTGTAAAAGTTGTATTTTTTCAATTTTGAAAATAAATTAATTTTTGATCTTAAATTTTTGAAATTTTCCATTTCTGATACTGGAAATATCAAACAAAAAATCTAAATTTCGATTTATATCAAAATCCAAGGGTAGGGTAAAAATCAAAAGCGACAATTTTATTACACTTTTGAAGTTCGACAATTCAAGCCATACGAAAGATGTTCAAAAAATGGTAATTTTTAGGGTTATAATTTTTTTTTAATTTCACCCTCACTCACTTCGCAAGAGTAGCAATTGTACGCCTCCATTTTCACGATGTTGGTCAAAAAATATAAAAACATATTATATTTTTTTAAATCCAAGTGAAACATGCTTTAAAAAACCTAAATCATTTTTACTAAAAATAAATATGTACAAACAAGAAACCCAAATAATTTTTAGGAAAAAAACCGAACAATCTAAAAAGATTTCTGAAAAAAACAAATACCCAAACAATTTTTAGCAAAAAAATCAAAAATCCAAGCAATCTTAAAGAAGGTTTAAAACAATTAAAACCAAACCATTTTCAGAAGTAAAATAGAACAAAAAATCAAAGTTTAAGAGATAGAAATTTTTAAAAATCAAGAAAAAACTAAACTAAATTAGTATTGGAAAAAACTATTTCAGAAAAAATAAACAAAAAACCAAGAATTCTCAAAAAGTTAAAAAACAGGGAAAGAATTAGACCATTTTCGAAAAAAAAACAAAATCACCTTTAGAATAGGTACAAAAAAAACACGTCATTTCAGAAAAAAAATTACAAATTTATTGGATCATGCCTTAAGTAATTTAATTTTTTGAGGCAAAAAATCAACTATTCAAATATTTGAGTATGTCAAGTTTTTCGTTTTGTTTTTCCAGGAGAGGAGAGGAAAAATCATCTTTAGAAAAACCAAAATCAATAAAATCAAATTATTTTCATAACAGATCATCACCATTGGTCACATCTTTTAACAAAACATTTTGTATTATTTTCAACTCCTCCTTCCCTTCAATGTTCACTTCTCATCGACTTCATGATAGAAAAGGTAATAGAGTCGAATTGAACTATAAATATGCTGAATTATGATTTATGAAATCGTTCACTAATTCTTCTCAATTCCGACCGAGCATACTTTTTAGATCTTTCAAAAGTAAAAAATTCAATCTCGACTCAGCAAAAATTTCGACATCAATTTCTGTTATTTTTTGTTTACTTATCAACTTTACCTCATTCTATAAAAATAAACCCACTATCCAAATTGTATTATTTCCAAACTACGAGTAATTTCGAACAAAAGCCTACTCGAAATGGGTAGTGTATAAAAAAAGACACCCGGCTAACTACATCAACTTGTAACAAAATCTTCGAGAGAAATCGATCTCTAAACTATTCATACGCTGGCTGATACCTTCATATAAGCTACATACACCATAAGCGATCACATATACGCAGTTATTCATCTAGAAACATTACATTATGTCAAAATTTCGACCCTTATCAAAATTGAATACAACATTTTTTTATATTGGTCGACGTTTAATAATTCAGAATATAAATACGCGAAATGATTGTATTGAATTTTGCTTTCTTTCCTTCTCTCGTAGTATCTTGAAACATGAACTTTTTCCATCGAGTTTTGACGTTTTTCAATACACCAATCGTACTCGGAAAATTACAGATGATCGGCAACTTCCACAATAATTTATATAAACCGATATACGTACGTAGAGAACGTCCAATTTTTCTTACGACTCGATACGAATAAATCATCTCGTAAAATTGATTCAAAGATAATATTTTTATACGTTTGCAAAACAAAGATTTTCTTTTTTCTATTGCGGCGCGAATGTAAATTTTTCGTACGAATCGTAAAGATTTACCGAATTATTTTTTCCCCTCGAAGTGCCATAACCAGCCAAAAAATAACAAGCTGGGACAACTAATCGATAAACATTTTTTCCAGATAATCGATAAATTTTCATGCAAAACGAATTCCAGCCAGAAAAACACCGTAATTAAACAGAAAATTAAAATTTTTAATGAAACCGCAACGAGCAGGTTTCAGTTTGAAAATTTTCAGCACTGTCGACGTCCGGATAAAAAAATGTCAACACCGAGATGAAAAAAAGAACAAAAATATGCAGTTTTTTTAAGCCTTCGCGAATACCTTATATTGAGAAAATAGAAATTCTAAATGGAAGCAAAGCTTATTACAATAACCTTCCACTCGAATGCGTCAAATAAAAGCTCAACTTGAAGTTTTTTTCTCTCTATTTATAAATAGAATACATATTTATATTGTGCTTGCGCTCAACTGAACAACAATCATCAGTATGTAGTCGATGCATAACGTTGTACGTATCTGAATCATTTTATGCTACGAAATTCGCTTCTTAATACGCTCTCCAATTTTATTTACTTAATTTTTTATACAAACAATAAAAAATTTATACTGCGATTAAAAGATTTTTCTCAATTCGTTTCACTCCACTCTTGAAAAAAGATAGAAAGCTGAGCTATCAACGTTTGAAAATTCGAACTACCTACTTATGGTACATAAAAAACACGGTGCAAAAAATGCCAATAAAATCTCCTTAAAATCCCATATTTACAGTCTAAAACGTCACTACGTTTGGAAAAAAATGCTCCAGTTGTCGTTCTATGACGTCACGAAGATAGTCACCGACGTGCTTTCACTTTTTAAAAAAGACTTTGCAAGGAGCAATATTTTAACACTGGTTTTTTCGTTTTCTTTCCTTTAAAAAATACTATTCGAAGGTCCGAATCGCAAAGACCTTTTTAACTGAGACTCGAGAAACATGAAACAATGACGATGACGTATTTACAATTCTAACTACACTAGACCATCTGTTTTCCTTTCCCACATGAAAATTTATTTTAAAACTAGCAATTCGTTTTGAAAAAAAAATTCATCGCAAAATTTCACTGCAGGATTCGCATTTTCCTCGATTATTTCCTCGAGAAAAAACTTCACTTCGTGATCGGATTATAATGATGATAATTTATACGAACGATTTTTATGCAAAAAAACAACAAATAGTAATGGAGATGAAACGAAATAAAACAAGGATAAAGTTATTTGAGATAAAAAGCGGAATAATGCGAGAGAAAGACTAGTACAAAGTGAAAATTATCTCTACGTCGTGGTAAATTGCTGTTTTTAAGCTTTTACACGCGAACATACAACGCCTATGTCGATGTCGTTTAATTCTTTATTCTGAGCCGAAGTTTTCCTTTCTCTTCTCTGTCATTCGAAGATATCCCGTGACAAATTAAAAATTTACTTTAAGGTCAATGTAGTATTACAATTTTATTGCAAGATGGTACTTTTTTTCACTGCAGAATTTCCGAACAAGTAGTTTGCTGTGTTTTCTTTCGAGGAGAGACATTTTTGGGACGATTTTCACGACGATGATTAAAATATGAAGAATTTATAGAATAAATTGATAAAAAAATTCAAGTAAAATTCGATCCACCAGTAGCCATTATACCTATACTTAAACCTGTCGTTATGTAATTTTTCAACGAATAAGCCGCTGGAAAGAAATTTTTGAGAAATCTTAGATACTTATTAAAAATCGTGAGCTAATCCTGGAGTATTTTCTACTGAAAATATATAATTTAGATTACAGATATGGGAAATGAGAGAAAGGTATTGGGAAAAATCAATATTACGTACGGCTAATCACAGCCTGGATTAGCCTACTGTTAGCATTACAAGTTTATGTTTTAAAGGTATAAGGTGAAGCTCTCTCGTTCAACTTTTTGAAACTTTTAGAATTGACGTATAATCTTCGAGGATTAAACTTTTCATTCAACTTTGCAAAGCTAATCAAGCCTAAATGAAAATTTCGCTTTTGTCACATGCGGAACATGTCGCTTGCTTGTCGATGTAACAATTGAATAAGTGCGTAGATATGCCAAAAGCGAATCGAAATTATCGTTAATTTTATCTAAAAGTTCGACTATTATAATTTTAATCCGCACTTGGAGATTTGGTTTTGCATTCGAGAGAAGGGTTAAATCGAGTTGTACTCTCATTTTCTTAATTACCTACCTACCTACCTACCTACCTATAGCTGAAAATTATATCATGCTTGTAAATTATTAAACAATTGTAGTTCTATGTTTCAGTTCTTCATTTTTAATTTTTGATGTAAATATTTGAAAAAAATAATTTCGAAGTAATTTCAAATCAAACTGGAATCTGCAGAATCAAAGGAATTTTTGATGTTAAGAATCAGAAAATAAATTTCTCAATTTTTTTATATTTTTGTCTTCATTTGTGACCTGTCACAAGAAATGCAGGCTTTAGATCCAAAAAATGAAAATCGAGATTTTGATGGATTCTGATAGTTCTTGACGTGTAGAATCCTATGGCGAAGTCGAAAACGTTCGCGAACGATTCATTTCGTTGTTAATGGAGGGTTAATTTTTAGGGGAAGTAGAGAAATTGACCAAAAATTCTGATTTTTTAATATGTTGAAGGGTATGTTACGTAGTGGCTGTGTGCTTATTTTCAGTTCAATTCAGTCACCTTTGTATGAGTTATTGCAGTTTTCACGATTTTGCAGATGGAAAAATCAACTCATTTTTTTAAAAAGATGTGCTTTTTCTCAAAAAACTGCGGTAAAAATCATTACTATCGGTGGCAAGGAGGAGGGGAGGGGCGAAAAAATATTCTGATTCAACTCGTCTTCCTACCTACTAAACATCTCTCTCCAGCAAAAATCACCTTTTGGATCTAAGCCCGTTTTTCTTGTGACAGGTCGCATTTTATGAAAATTTACATAATTATGTACTTTACTTTCCGCGAAACTCTCTGTCCTACAATAAATTAAGAAAAAAATAATGTTGCAATTTCGTTCAAAAATTATTTTCTTTGACTTTATCAAATTTCTTGGACCATTTTTTGAAGTTTTTCAACTGGAATCGATTAATTCGTTTTAAATTCCACTTTTTGGATTTCATCTAATATATTTTCTTCATGAATAGGTATAGTATAAATACAAGCAAGAAGAAAGGGGGGAAAGAGAGGGTAAAATACATTGTTTACACAGGATGAAACTGAAACAATAAAATATCAAAGAAAATTTACGAGTAATTTTATCCTGTAACCCCTCAATTTGCAGGTTTTTTACATAAGATTTTTTTTCAAAAATTATTTTGCAACTGGATAATGAGGTGATTTCTTTCAACTTATATGAGTGCTTTTTCTTGCCATTCATTTTACAGAAGAGATTCTTGTAGAATTCTGCGTTCTCAAGTGAGTTCAAATTTCGGTCGAAAAAAGGTGGGGGGGGGGTAATTTTTTTGGAAAATGTTTTGGGACTGGTAAATTTTATAAAATTGAGACACTCCGAAGAGTGGATCGAAAAAAAAACATATCCTGGATTCAGTGACTTGAAAATTTTTTGGCCAGTACGAAATTTTTGCAGCGATACTGCCAACTGATATTTTATAAAACTTGCCAAGTCAAAATGCAGCTAGCAGCATTGTAATGCAATTTTTTTCAAAAATTTAATAAAAAATTATTCTAGGTGACCAAAAATTTGTTTGGCTCGATTTTGAGGTTTTTGCAGAAGCGTATCCAAGGGGGGGGGGTGTCTCAGACACCCAGCCTCTCCCCTAAGGTGTCAGGAACTATCGTGAAAAAATTCCTTCTTGAAGTACTAAAAATCAAATTTTCTCAAAGCTTCGCCCTCGTTTCGCTCGGGCATGAACGAAATCACAATTTTATAACTAGTTGAATAAACTATGCAAAAAAAGCCTCCTTCCTGATATTCTAAATCTCCATACCCACATTGCACCCTCTCAAAAATATCTTCTTACGCCACAGCTTGGATTTGTTAGGTATTGGGGGGGGGGGGGAGGTCGAAATAATTGGTATATAAGTTGATAGTTCCAAAATTACATTTTTATCAAAGTTGTTTTCCTAAACACCCTATGCAAATCGCATAAGATTTTATAACACCTGTGCGACTCCTTAATATTTATGAAAATAATTCAAAGTTAGAATTTAGTGTTTTTATAGTAAAAGGAAATTTAGTAAGGGGGAGGGGAGGGGGTTGAACTCAAAATTTCTCAAAAAATTATGAAATTTCGGATCCCTTCTATGCGAAGTTTCTGGCTACGCCACTGGATTTTTGAGTAAGTAATTTTAATTTTGGTAAAAATTAAAAAATCGTAAAATTCACCATCTGCAACTTTTCAACCTCTTTGTGGAGGGCAAAAAGTGGTATTCAATTTTTAAGCCGATGGTTCAAGGAGGTGTAGAAACTCAAATGGGACCTTTTTATAGGAGTACCCGAGGTTCCCCGCAGGTGGCAATACCTAAAAAAGGCGAACCCCCGCGTTTATTTCGAAAATGAGCCCATTTTAAGGTCTCCTGGCTCCGTCTCCCTCTGGGCTGGGGGGGCTCAATTTTTTGGGAGAGCTCTCCCACTCGACGCAAACTACCTCATCAATTTTCGTCATAATCCAGGACTTTTTTTTCAATATTCCCAAATGTTCGGCTATTTCTATCAAAATGTAAAAAATTTGATTAAAAAACAAAAGGTCGAGAACCTACGATTTTAAAGCTTTTCTTCAAAAGCAAGAATTGCGTGATTTTTCAGTACTTGAAAACTATTATGGTACATACTTTATACATTTTGGTACAGTCATTTCGTTTCGTCAAATCTCCCCCTTCTCTCCCTCTTCCTCACACACCACATTCCAGCTTGAACCTTACCCGTACTCAAACCCCTCGAAATGGCACAATTTATACGATTTTATCACTCAAAAAGTTCAAATAACTCGGCAAATATCCACCTAAAAAAAATACGAAAGCGAAAACAAAGGATAATTATTGATCAAGATAAAGCTAACTTCCGTCATCAATTTTTTCACGTTTTTTTATTCCAACTTTTATATGAATTATAGACCTACAGAGACACATTATTCATTACGAGGTGTATAAATTTGCTTGTAAATAATGCCTTCGTAGGGGGAATGAAACCCTATTTTATACTACGATCGCTATCAAGTTTACACCTGAGTGTTGGAATATTTTTCTTTGCCTTTTCCCTCAACGACAACGTCGTAATTAATACACACTATTTGTCCATCGGATTGAATATTTTTTCATATGGTAATTTAATGTATTTCAGATCTTCGCAGAACTGATTCAAACATAACGAGTGGGCTCGTTCTGTTTATCATTATTTTATGGTAATGACCTCTGCATCATTTATTATCGCATACTTATTTCCTTTCCTTTGACATCAATATCCACGAATCGTACTAATTTTACCAATTTCATAAACCCAAAGACGTAAGCACTGAAAAAAACTTCCTCGTGATATTCTTATTCCTGTTATTTTCCAAGTAAATTAGGTAGAACACAAATACCAACAAATTCATGGCTCGAGACAAAATTAACATTAACACAATTTTTTTCCCATTAGGCACCTACAGCAACGTTGCCAAATCCACAGGTATCCGAATGAAATTAACCAGTCAGAATACTTGGCCAGAATAGAAAAACTAATCATCGAGACACCTTTGTGACAGGGTAAAAAGAGACGAATCAGCTATACATTTCGAAACACCCCTATTACATTATTGTCAACTCGAATGAAGCAGAAAATTTACTCGGGAGTGTATCTAGCGCTGAAATAGGTTTACGACAACCAGTACGAATTTATACTTTTACCTTGAACGCTGTCATATATATTTCGCTTGCTTTAATAAGGTTTTTCCGTTATGGCTAAGCCCCTAAAACAGACAGATACTAATTCTTTTCAATTTCTATCTAATCCGCGTTAATTGTGTAAAATAGAAAGGCATCCCAGATGACAAAATTCTGCGCCTTTGAATTCCCCTCCTTTCTAGCTCGTTTTGGATCAGACGTATACGAAATCAAAGTGCGAATTTTCATCAATATGATGTCGGTTTAGGTAAAAAAAGGCGACAAAAAAATGAAATATGAAAGAAACCCCCCGTTCCGCCATTGTCCCAAACTTGGAAATGCAAACATAATAACGAACTGAGCAAGGTAACATCTTAAGGACAGATTTTTCTATCTAGCGAATATAATTTTATGCAAATAAACCAACGAGATTACATTTTGCCTCGAAAAAGCTAAAAAATAAAAATATTGACATGTTGAGGTGATGTACCAACGTAATACAACACGTAAGACGTCAGTTGGTGGCAATAATGATATTTTCTATAAGCAATGTACATCGAAGATTAAATCGGTTGCGTTGTAAATGAAAGAGAAAATGGTACATCGATAAGTCGACTATTTCGTAACGATTTTGGTCTGGAAAATAGATTTTTAGCGTCGATAGTCAGTTGATTACGTAATGTAATGATATGATTAAATTCACTTTAAATAAATTACATTTCGTATCTGGGTCGAAAATCTTTTTATTCCTTTCATAAAACTCTTTTTCTTTTCGCATCCAAATTACGAAAATTTCAGCGAAACAGAAAAACCACCGACAGATTCTTTTTAATGCCATCGAATCAAATTGTATTTGAAATTTTTCTACCGGAAATTTAAATAGCGCGCTACCGTTGGAAAAATCAACACTGAGATCTATTTGTGGAAATTATTGTACCCCGACAAAAATTCGTACTGCTTTGGTTGCATCAAAATGGCCAGAAATAAGATAAAATCATAATAATACCGAGACAATATTTCGTCTCATTTCACTCTAATTGAAATTTATTCTAAAATTAGTCAATTTGAGGTAGCTAAGGATTTACGTAAGTAACTACCAACCAAAGTGATATAAATAAGCGTCTCATTCGATTCTTTTTGTCGTGGTTTTAATAAAAATATATCAAATGAGATTTTCTTCTCGAGATTTCATTTATTTTATTTTTTATGAATTTTTTATTCGCGATATAGGTAAATTACCCATGGAAAAAATACTCACCGAAGAAAAATTAAAATATTTTTAATATAAAAATAAACGTATTTTCTTTCGTGTACTTTCGACAAAATACCCTTGTAAAATTTTTACTCACGTGTGGCGCAAGAATTCAGCTATTGCGTTTTTTCTTCAATTTAAAATGAAAATTTTTATTAATTCGAATTCTTATTTCGCATTAATGCTAACTAAATACGTCATCCTTGTTTATTTTCAGTATTGTAATTTTACGGATCCTCGTAAGTACTGTCATTATTAAAATTCTTCTTTTTTTTTTACTTAGGTAAGTAGGTATAGAAGACTCATTTTCCTTGTTAGTGAAATATCTACTCGTGTTCATGGTGATTTTTTTTGGAAAATTTTTTTTCAAGAACTTGGGTAGATTAAATTTACTTACCTACTTACACGAATCCAAATTGAAAATCTCTCTTTTTAAAAAAGGGATCATTTGTTGTTGGGATTAGTCATCTCATTACTTGAACGAGTATTTCTTTAATTTTAATACAATATGGTACTTCCCTCCTCCAGAACTGGGGATTTTTTAAACAGATAGGTATACTGGATCTAGGTACCTATTTAATATGGGTACACAAAATAGCAGGCGCCAATTAGATTACTAAATAATCGACGCCCCGATAAACGACCGCACAGAGGCGAATTACAGTTTAAATCTTAAAACTCTCGAGTGCTGCGCCACGACCAACATTATAAATAATATATATGATAATGAGTTTAATTTACAAATAAAGGAATTCTATGTTCTTCGCTAACATATAAATTCAATCTAAAACCCATTCTTTTCCTTCATTTTCTTCCGATTTTCTTAATTCATTTTCTAAATTGAATTTAGCAGCTCGAATTCGCGCCCGAACGAAACAAATCAAACATCCATAGGACTGGAAAGAATACACGAGAATGTACGTACTACGTATTCATCAAGGTAATTTGACCGTATCTTAGGTCGCAGATTAGAGAAAATTGCATTCAATATCGATGTACAGTGAGTTTACGATAGAAAGTAATTCATCCCCTATCTTGAATAATTGAATAAAATTACACTTTTTTGGGGAGGAGAACAATTTGAAAATGTTTTTGAGGAACACCAATGAATACTATATTTTTTTTCACTCAATTTGATTGAATATTTATAATAGGTTTGTTCGAGCGCTCCGAAATTATGAAAAAAAAATCGTGAAATTCATAATTTTTTTGTTTACATTAACCAAAGGTGCGTTCTCACCAAATGCCAATGGTGTAAAATGCTCATTTTTTCATAGTAAAAAATAAGTGGTTACCTATCATTATTTTCTAAAACTTCACATCTATTAGTGTGAAACTGATAAAAATAATTGAAAGGTATCGTTTCGTGTATTACGTTTAAGCACTAATTTTATCGTCATTAAACAAATTTTGCAAGAACTTATCAATTATCATCGAAAAAATGGTAATGAAATTTTACATGTATAAAAGTCAGTGGTAATGGGTGACCCTTGTTAGTGGAAAGGCACCCTGAGATTTTCTGAAAATTATGAATTTCACGATTTTTTTTCATAATTTTTGGAGCGCTCGAACGAACCTAAGATGATAAAAAATTTCGACGTTAGGAAAATTAAATAATTTTTAAACTTGAGAAATAAAAAAACATTCAGCATTTTTCAACAAATTAGCGAGGGGTAAAAATTTGATAATCACAACCTTAAAAAATAATCAATTTTTAAAATTTGCTGACCTTAAAAAATTTGAAAACCATCATAAATATTGTTTTAAAGAAGCTGGTAAGTAGGTATAAATGCAGGTATTTAAACAAGTTTGAAAAAGAAAAGACCTTCAGAACCATTGTAAAAATAAAAAATCCAAAAAACTTTTTCCGATCCCGCGAAGAAGTTCGAAAATCCAAACATGGCTCGGGTGAAAATCTGTTTTCATCATTAGATTTTTTAAATTTCATTGAGCTAGTTCCAAAAATTTTCAACGTTTTTAATTTGGATGCTCCGTAATGAGGTTTTGGGAAAAGTGAAAGTGAATATTTCCAACTGGAACGAAAAATGAAATAAGTAGGTAATTAAAATTTCACCAGTATCTCCCTCAAAAAGTGAATTTTGTTCATTTAAATTTTTTCTGCACCTCTCCCTCTCCTATTAAAGCTGGATTTTGGTAAATTAAAATTTTTTGTCCAAGTACCCCAGTCCGGAGCTAAATTTTTGTGATTTAAACTTTCCCATGTACCTAATTTTCTTCACAGCAGAATTCTGAACATTGAAAATTCTCTTGATCCCCCTCCCCCTCCATTTCTGGGAGCCGAGTTTTGGTAGTTAAATTTCCTGAATTCCTCCCAGAGCTGGATTTTTTTCCTAAAAATTTCTCTTGTACCTCTTCAGAGCTGAATTTCGAATATTTAAAATTTCTCCTGCAACTTTTCTCAAATTGAATTTGGAAAATTAAAAATTCTTTGTATTTTCTCCACATTGACCTGAACTCTAAGAATTTAAAATTTCTCCAGTAATCCCCTCCAGAGCTGAATTCAGAATATTGAGAATGTTTTTGTACCCCCTGCAAAGCGTAATTTTAGATTTTTTGCAATGCCATTCTTTAGAGCTGAATTCTGGTACCTAACTCAACATTTCTCTAGTACTCCCTCAAAAGCTAAATTTTAGATATTTGAAAGTTACGCTGAACTAAGTTAAGTTTTATTGTTGTGCCAGTGATTCCCAGGGATTGTGGTGGTTCCAGTGGTTCTAGTTGCCTCAGTTGCTCCATAGTCCAGGCATTTTAGGAGTTGACCCCCCAAAAATTAAAGCCTGATTTTTTTTCGCGTTTTACGTTCGTAATGATCCACTACACAACATACTAAAATGGACACCCCCACAACCCTCCGCTACCCCCAGGGGAGGGGTAAACGTCCGCTGAAAACCGGTTTTTCGTGAATATCTCCTCAAATAAGCCTCAAAATTGAAAAGTAGTTATGAACAATATTGTTCTACGCGTAATTTCCTATCGGAAGGGTTTTTTTCTTTTTCAAAAACACTCACTTCCTTGACCAAAAATTAAGGGTAAAATCACCTATTTTTCAACAATTTACAGCATTTTTGGAAAAAATCGAAACTTTTGGAAATATCTCCTCAAAAAAGCCTCAAAATGGAAAAATGGTTATGAACAATCATGTTCTACGTGTAATTTCCTATCAGACAGGTTCGTTTTTTTTCGAAAACATCCACTTCTTTGCCCAAAAATTAAGGGTGAAAAACGCCTATTTTTCCAATATTCACAGTACTTTTGGAAATAATGAAAATACGAAGCTGAAAATATCGTTTTTGAATCCTTACGACACAAAGAAATGTTCGTATCACCAATAATCATCATAACATCGCGTTTATAGTACTTTTTCTTTCCACAACTTCGATTTTTTAAATGCAGTATTCAATTTCAATAACCTCCTTTATAATTAACGGTAGGGGTTGAAATTTTTGCGGTGACTTTTTTTTTTGAAATACCCTACCAGCCTGTATTAAAAAAATACTCATTTTGGGTACTTTTAGCTTCGTATTTCCATAATTTCCAAAAATACTGTGAATATTGGAAAAATAGGTGTTTTTCACCCTTAATTTTTGGGCAAAGGTACGGGTGTTTTTGAAAAAAAAACGAACCTGTCTGATAGAAAATTACACGTAGAACATGATTGTTCATAACCATTTTTCCATTTTGAGGCTTTTTTGAGGAGATATTTCCAAAAGTTTCGATTTTTTCCAAAAATGCTGTAAATTGTTGAAAAATAGGTGATTTTTACCCTTAATTTTTGGTCAAGGAAGTGAGTGTTTTTGAAAAATAAAAAAACCCTTCCGATAGGAAATTACGCGTAGAACAAGATTGTTCATAACTACTTTTCAATTTTGAGGCTTATTTGAGGAGATATTCACGAAAAACCGGTTTTCAGCGGACGTTTACCCCTCCCCTGGGGGTAGCGGAGGGTTGTGGGGTGTCCATTTTAGTATGTTGTGTAGTGGACCATTACGAACGTAAAACGCGAAAAAAAAATCAGGCTTTAATTTTTGGGGGGTTTGGTACATTTTTTCTCTTATTTGCCTGGACTACCAGTGATACTAATGGTTCTACTGGTTGTAGAAGTTCCAATGATTTTAGCAATTGAAAATTTCTCCTGAAAGTACTGTCCTCCAAAAATGAATTTTTGGAAATTATAATATTCTTTTATACCACCACCCCCCCCCCCTAATTTGGGAATTCTCCAATGGTTACTCCTCTCTAGAGTTGAATTTTAATAATTCAAGATGTCTTCTCTATCTTCTATAGAACTAGATTTCTGTAAATTGAAAATTTCTCCGCCCCTTCCAGAATTAAATTTTGGATAACTATTTAAAATTTCGCCTGTGGCTTTCAGAATTGAATTCTGAAAAATTTAAATTCTTCTACACCTCCTCCAAATTGAACTGAATTCAGAAAAAAAATTACCCTCTCCAGAGCTGAGTTTCGGTAACTTAAAATTTCTCCAGAGTTGAATTTCAGAATTTTAAATGTTCTTTTGTAGGCCTCGTACTTTCTGGTGTTCTAATACCTAGTTCTAACATTTTCCCGACTTACTCAAAAATATAACATTCTCCAAAAATGTCAAAAATTTGATCATCCTCAAAAATTGACCGATTTCAAATTTGGCTATTTTCCATTTTTAAAAAGCTGACAATTTTAAAAAGTTGTATTTTTAAAATATTTGCACCAATAATTCTTAAGTTCTCAAAAGTTTGATTTTTTTTATTTATAAATTTTGAGGATAAAAATATCATACCTATATCTAAAAATACCTCATTTAAAAATAATTCATTCCTATTGAGGAGGGAAAACGGTATATTTCAAAAATCCATCATCAATCACGTAGGAATTAAAAATAATACTTGTAAATTAAACTTGCTGCCGGAAAATCCGAAAACAAATCGAATTATCCACGTATTTCTTGCATAAAAAATAAATAACCCAAAAATAATGAAAATCTCGCGATGTAATATCACCTCATACACTCGTAACAATACCTTGCCTCGTAAAATAACACATAGGTACGACGAATATGCTCGAGAGAATAACGAAATCAATGCTAAAAACTCCGTTCAAGTTGACGGTAAAACTATACGAGCACTCTCGAGTCTTCATCAGAATAATAATCTTTTCGCGAAGCGCAAAACAAAAACAGCAAAAATAATGTATACGAAAGATCGGCGAACTTTCATATTTAACATGATAACAAACTGGAGCGAAGAAATTGACGATCGTTTTGATGATTACAAATTAGTTCCGAGATGTTGCATATACAACTATGTCAGGGTTACGAGTAGAAAATACTCGAAACTGTTTAATAACAAGGTAGTACATAATATATCATAGTCGATTGCAAAGTTAATGTTTATAAAGTGACTGAAATTGAAAATTTCCAACTCTAAAATATGATAAAATGTTCGTACACATATTAAGTACCTAAAAGCTTCGAATATTTATTTACATAAACGAACCCTAAACATCGTAAAACATTTATACGTCAATAAGAGATTCCATACACCCGCAATTTTAATTACGAAACGAGCTTTGCACCAGCACAAGCACGTCAAACAAATCCGACATCGGAAACTTGGAAAATACCTGGATAGTTGCAAAGACGCTTCATTACTTCCGCAGCATCGTCAACATTTGCCATCATTTTATTCACTAATTAACCGGACCAAAGGGAACAAAAAGCATGGCAATTGTTTCGGCGTCCACTTATTTTAATTAACCAAATGGATTTTACGTGGCGTACGATTGGCCCCCACGACCTATGTATCGGTATTAGTAGGTAAACATTTCTCCAAGTCGAAGCCGCCGCACTACCTACGTATTTTACTCAAATTCGCTTATATCTTTTACCACGTAACTAATATTCCTAAATTATGCGGTATCCGCCAAACCATCGCAGTAACTAATCCTTTGTTAATAAAA
The DNA here is from genome assembly GCA_033439095.1 of Pseudococcus viburni. Classification (NCBI taxonomy): domain Eukaryota; kingdom Metazoa; phylum Arthropoda; class Insecta; order Hemiptera; family Pseudococcidae; genus Pseudococcus; species Pseudococcus viburni. The sequence goes on along the minus strand of JAVBJF010000229.1, from coordinate 120,535 downwards.
TGTAATCCAATTTCTACCTAACTAATCTCTTAAAATAACAACCTCTTGAAACCATTGGTTGGTACTTGGTACTAGGTATCTATACAAATGTATACTTAATTCTATGAAATTATCCCAGCCCCTTGCTCTCTGAAGTTTCTTTTTCGCAGCCAATCGTTGCTAAACATTCACCACCTGCGGTAAATGCATTATAAATAAGGTATTGATACACTGTACCGTGTAACCCGGTGTATGGACACCGCTGAACATGATTTAAATGTCAAAATAGCGTCATTATTGCCGTCCTGTCTCGCGCAGTCAGCTTCTATCATACAAAGTGAACCGTTAAACGTGTTAAGCTTCGGAATATTTGTTCAAATTAAGTACATGTTTATATTGACATTCTATACTAACAAGCGACCATTTAGAGTACAATTTTCCAGGAAAATGATTACATGTTACCGATGTTCTCATAAAGCTTAATTAATTTAAATCAAATATAGTTTTTGAGTTGAGCAAAAAATTTTGCCTAGCTAATTTATTATTTTGTTTTTAGTTCAAATACACGAGATTAATTTATTGCAAAGATGAGGCATAATTTTTGACTAAAATCAATTTTCAGATGCAACGGTTTGGTTTCACATTGAAAATGTGATCGTCTGAAAATTCAATGTTCAAGTTTCAAAGAAAGTGCAGTAAAGTGAAATGATATTCATTAATTTTGCATACCTATTTTTCATTAAAAGCAGCCCTGAATTTTCTAAAAAGTATAATCAAAGGTTAATGACCTTTTCTTATACCTACTTCAAATGAAACAGTGCCTCATCCAAATATCACGATTTTAGTTGCAAAAGTAACAAAATATAAATAAACTTCGCAGAATTTCTTCGCAAAACCTAAAAATTATTTTCCAAGTGTATACTTTACAAAATGAACATGGTAGAGAATCATTTTTCAAATGCACATGTGCGATTTTTGTTGCATAGTATACCACACAGAAACCTTCAAAAGATAATTGTAGATTTTTTAAAATGTGTCTCACACACGTTTTCTAAAATGTATTTTGCAAAAAATCGTGTAGATTGCAGAATTCTTTAAAATATTATCTACTGAGTAAGACTTTCTACAAAATGGTTTATGTAAATTAAAGTATAGAATAATTATGCTGAATTTTTTCACGAATTACATTTTGTAGAATTTCACTGCAAAGATGATTTTCCTTTAAAATGTGTAATTTGCAGAATTTTGCTTCAAAATATAATTTGCAGCATTTTGTTGCAAAATGTAACTCTCGAAGTTTTGTTTTAAAATGCAATAATTGCATTTTAAAACAAAAATGGGCTTTTGCTGTAAAGAGATATTGGTAAAAATCTGCAGCAAAATGTCACTTCTACAATTTTTTTGCAAAGTATAATTTGCAGGCTAAAAAATAAAATCTCCAGATATTTGCTGTAACAACACAATTTACAGAATTTCAATCCAAAATTCTATTGCAGAATGTAATAAAAATGCAGAATTTCATTGTAAAGTTTCCTTCGCAGAATTTCTTTTAAAAAATGAAATTGACAGTATTTTACTACATAAAATGCAATCCGCATTTATCTCCAAAAATTCAGTTCACAGAATTCACTGCAGAAAATGTAATTTGAAAAATTGTTGCTACAAAATGCAGTTTGCAGAACTTTCCTGTAAAAAAATGTAGTTTGTAGAATGTTCCTGCAAAAAAAAAGGAGTTTGCAGAATTTTCTTGCAAAAAGTGCAGCTGGTAGAATTTACTGCAAAAAATTCATGTTGCAGAATTTACTGCAGAAAATACAATTTGAAAATTGTGGCCAAGAAATGCAGTTTGTAAAATATTCCTGCAAGAAATTCAGCTTACAGAATGTTCCTGTAAAAAATGCAGTTTGCAAAATTTACTGCAGAAAACGCAACTTGACTTTTAAAAATGCAGTTTGTAGAATGTTCCTGCAAAAGAAATGTAGTTTGCAAAATTTTGCAGTAAAAAATCCAGTTTGTAGAATTTTTTTGTTGCCAAGAAAATGTTTGTAGAATGTTACTACAAATAAATGTAGTTTGTAGAATTTCTGCAAAAAATGCAGTTTGTAGAATTTCTACAAAAAATGCAGGTTGCAGAATTTTCATGCAAAAAATGCAGTTCAACAAATTTTTAAATTGCAGTTTGCAAAATTTTTCTGCAAAAAATGCAGTTGTAGATTTAAAAAAAAAATACAGTTTGCAGAATTCACTGCAAAAAACACAGTTTAACAAATTGTAGAAAATGCAGGTCGCAGAATTTTTCTGCAAAAATGCAGCTTACACAATTTGCAAAAAAATACAGTTTGCAAAATTCACTGCAGAAAACAGTTTAACGAATTTTTAAAAAATGCAGTTTGCAGAATTTTTCTTCAAAAAATGCATGTAGAATTTCCTTTTTGAAATTGCAGCTTACAGAATTTTCTGCAAAAAAAATACAGTTTGCAGAATTCATTGTAGAAAACACAGTTTAATAAATAATTTTTCTTCAAAAAATGCATGTAGAATTTCCTTTTCAAAATTGCAGCTTACAGAATTTTCTGCAAAAAAATACAGTTTGCAGAAAATTCTTTAAGCTGCAATTTTAAAAAGGAAATTCTATGTACATGCATTTTTTGAAGAAAAATTCTGCAAACTGCATTTTTTTAAATTTGTTAATGCTGCATTTTTGCCGAAAAATTCTACAACTGCATTTTTTTAAAATTCGTTAAACTGTGTTTTCTGCAGTGAATTTTGCAAACTGTATTTTTTTTGCAAATTCTGTAAGCTGCATTTTTGCAAAAAAATTCTACAACTGAATTTTTTGCAGAAAAATTCTGCAAACTGCATTTTTTACAATTTGTTAAACTGTGTTTTCTGCAAACTGCATTTTTTACGTAAAAAATGCAGTTTGCAGAAAACACAGTTTAACAAATTGTAAAAAATGCAGTTTGCAGAATTTTTCTGCAAAAAATTCAGTTGTAGAATTTTTCTTCAAAAATGCAGCTTTAACAAATTTAAAAAAAATGCAGTTTGCAGAATTTTTCTGCAAAAAATTCAGTTGTAGAATTTTTCTGCAAAAAATTCAGTTGTAGAATTTTTCTGCAAAAAATTCAGTTGTAGAATTTTTCTGCAAAAATGCAGCTAGCAGAATTTTCTTCCAAACAATACATGTTATTCTGCAAAGAATGAAATTTGTAGCACCTACCTTTAACGTTATAAAATTAAATTGACATGATGGTAAAGTACACTACTACAGAACTTCTGTACAAAATAAATTTTCAGAATTTTGCTGTAAAGTGTAATTTACAAAATTTGTTAACTTTAATGTACACCGTTTTTTGACAAAGTTTAAATTACTTTATCAAATCAGTCACTAGATACTCTTTGCAGAAAATTTTCTCAACGTTCGCTTTCCAGAATTTTTTACAAATTGCACTTTCCTGACTTTGTAAAAAAAATTCCGAAAAGCTCTTTTCATTATATGTATTTTTAAAATATAGATAATCATGCAAAATCTTTCGAAAAGTACTCCTATTCACACAATTCTTTGTCCTTTTACAAATGTGCTTTCAAGAAACTTTCACAAAGTTAAATTTTTATAAATTCTTCGTGAAGTGCACTTTACTATTTCTTCTAAAGTATGCAGATGCACTTGATTATTGTGTGCTCTTCCCGCATTTCGATTCCCAACTTGCCACCCATCTAGATACCGGTTCATTCCACATCACACATTCAAACGAAACAATTAAATTAAAGCCTATTTCTAGCAAATTGGAATTATCGTTGACGAGAAATTATAATATACGAGTATTACGGCGAGCTTTCGTATCGGAATTCGTTATCATATTTACGACCTTGCTACGCAAACCATCATATAAGACGATTCGGCTGCGCAGAATTAAATAGCGACAAGTTTCTAAATTGAAAGGCGTTATACGAGCAGCTTAAATTCTGTTGCGGTCAACAAGTAATTGACACTGACGGCGAACTAAACGAATGAACATTACGAGTTACGATGGCGTAAATATTTAGAAAATACATTAATCTCGTCGTTCGGCATGTATGCTCAAAGGCAACACCTCATTTTTCCTACACATATTTCGCGGCTCCGGCCAGCTCACCAGAGCTATACCGCACACGAAAAATATATGTACGTATCCGTCGTGCCCGTACCATGCCGATCCCGATGCCGCCCTATATAAAAGTTATATGTACCATACACAGGCGTTATATGGGAAATTCAAACCTATTAGGAAACCACGTGCTTGAAATTTATACCCGTTTAGGTGCCTTTTTTAACCCATTGTCAGAAATTGGAAATTATTACCGGCTGCGGTGCTGTTCGGCTTCGGTGTTATAAGGAACGCAGGTACCAACCTATGTACTTTTTATGTATCGAACCCATTGATTAATTTTTTGCTACCGCGTTTACCTATACGTACACCCAATCACGGCCGCGCCACACTTCCGATCCTATCGTCGAGAAATATGACTTTCACGATATAAATTCCCTTTCCCACTTTACAGTCCGTATTCGAAAATCTAATCGTACGTAGATTTACAAAGTGCAAAATGAAAATCGATTAATTATTTTTCAATCGTTCCTAACCGAGCGATGTGCTCTTAGGTATATATGATGCAACTAGGCGAAAAAATTATAACGTCGCGTCGCCATCATTTTTTATAACCTGGTTAGGTCGACGATATACTTGTTGCGATAATAATTACTTCGGTAGCGTTACAATTATCACGGTTGATTAACCAATAGGTAAAAAAAAAACGCAAATTGCTCTATGTAATGAGGTGCAACATCTAATGCCTGATAATAAAGCGGCGTGTTCCATGTTCGTGCACTTGAGGGGAAAAATACATCATCGATGTTCAACCTTTCTTTTTTATATGCATTTATTGCGATATTTTCAATCAGTTAGTTGGAATATTTTATATTTTCCCCACAAATTGTACAAATGAAAGGAGGAAGGAGCTAGAAAAATTTAAAGAATTAAAAAAAATAGGTTCCACTTGACAGAACATTTTCACAATGCTGAAATTCTCCAAAGAAAAGTTGGAAAAAATGGTACCTACATTTATTTGAGAAAATTGAAAATTCTGTTCAGGGGGGGGGGGGTGAAGAGTTAAACTCATAAATGGAAAAAACCACCCCAAGATTTTTCCTAGTTACCTCCAATATGAGGGAAAAAACAATTTTTCTTCAATCCTCACATCTCATTTTAAAAAAATTGCTGGTCCAATGAAGTCAAATATACACAAATCACAATTGTGAAAAATTTACTGAAATCGAAGACCACCAATTTATCACAAAGACTCAGATTCGGTTTTTCATTAGCTCATTAAAATTAATCAAAAATCACAACCGGTTAGAAAATTCATAATGGGGAATTACTAGTCGAGCAATATTCGAAAAATTGTTTGATTAAAATTTAACGATGGATTAAAATTTTCAGTAGGTAAGCCAGAAATTTTGCATAAATATGGTGAATTCCTCGATGTCAAGATTAATGAACGTTATTTGTTAATCATGTAATTTATTAGTAAATGGCCTTCGGGTCTTCCCCACAATAACAAAACAAATTCAAAAGAAGGTGGAATCTAGTTGAAATTATATGGTAAGTGAAATCTTTTAATTTACTAAATTACAAAATTTTATAAAATTGAAATTAATAAAAAGTTTTCAATTTTTTCAACACCTAATCATCAAAAAATTATAAATTGAATAGTCGGTGCATGCCATCACAAAATAAATTTCCGGCTATCTGATCGGATCACAGCGTTGTAAGTATTACTCAAGGATCCACTCAAATTGCACGGGCTTGTAGAGCAATGATTTTTCTGTTATAATTCTTTTCGTGCCAATAATCATAAAAGCTGATGGGCTAAAAAATTTATTTTTTGAAATGTTCCATAATATGCAAGAAGTTTTATCCAAAAAATTTTGAAACTCATTGTTTGAACAAACTTATATAGGTAAATAATTCAAAAATAGAGATTGAAAATATCTTGTTAACCAAGGCCAGACTGAACAGGGAATGAGCAAACGGATATCTTGATCCCACTCTCCCGTTAACACAAAATTGCATATTTTTTTTTTATTGTGGTAAGTAAGGTTCGAGTTGACAATTTGAGGAAAAAGATTACCCTTTTTTGAAGAAAATTTACAGTTTGAGTCGGAAAAAATGTCACTTTAGTCAGAATCAGTTTTTGTCCCTCCAATCATGCCAATTTGGATTTATCCCCGTTACCAACTAGGATTTTAGAAAAAATCACAATTCAGCTTTTTAGGCTCCTGAAACCAACTACTAATGGGGAGAGCAGGGGGAGGAGAAAGCGCGGCAAGGTGGAAGGGGGAAAGAAGAGGAAGAGAAGGAGGAGTTGAGAAATTCGAAACGAAACAGAATTTTCCTTCAAAATTTAAAATTCAGAAACAAGTTTTCAGTTTTACTCGCATTTTTTCCGTTTGAATGGAAAATGGAAAATGACATGAAATGATTGGAATTGAAAAAATTCTTTGGAGGAAATACTCATTAAAATTATGTTACTTATTTGTATTATTCTAGCTGTTATTTATACCATAAAAAAAATTATAAAGAGTATTCGCTTTTAACCTCCCTTTCCCACCCAAACAACCCCATTTCTTGCAGGGTACTATTAGGTCAAAAACACAAAAAGTTACCGTGGATGTATTTTTCAAAAAAATATCCAAGTAGGTACCTAAATAAATACTTTTAATAAATTTTTTTGGGAACCCTTTTTCTCAAAAATTTATATTTTTCGATGATTACCTACTTGAAAAAAAAAACAAATAAAACTACAAATCAATTTTTTTCAATTTTGAAAACTTTTAAATCCATAAAAATTTTATTTTAAAAGAAAAATCGAACATTTTTTGAAATTTTTAAGAGGTATTTTTCATCTTGAAAATTGAAAAATTCAAATGCAAGCAATTGAACCAGAGAGAAAATATCAAGCGAGTAAGGAATAAATTTTACCAAAGAATGACTTTTTTCAAATTTTACACACACCAACATGGTTGCTACTATTTTTCAAAAATTATCTTCTCTGACTTGTTCAAATTTTTCATATCAATTTTCCAATTTTTCCAGATTTTACCTAAGGTAGTACTTATTATGCAGAAATAAGTTAACTTCTAATTTAACCAGTATTTTTAGTCCCTGACATTTTTTTTTTTTTTTTTGGGGGGGGGGGTAATTCTTTCTGCTTCCTAATATAAAATTTTTTCAAAAAACGTCGTACAATTGTTCGAAAACACTCTCCTACTATAACCAAGATTGAACCTCTGAAAAAACGAGTGGGGGTTAATTTTTCTGATCGAAAGGGAGGTCACAAGATTGTAACGTTGGAAAACTTCAATTCCGTCATTTTTTTAATAATTTTGGTAATGTTGAATGGAACGAGATTCCGCAATCCCGCCTCCTGCCTATTCATAAGTAGGCACGTCTAAGGTTTCATAATTTTGGGCAAAGTGAAGGTAAAGATTTTAAAAAATTAATTATTTTCAAAATTAAATTGATCACTTTTGCAAGCTACAGTAAGAAATTTTCAATTGTAATTTATGAAGAAAATCAGACATTTATACAGGATGAAACGATGAAAGCCTGGGAAGACTTTCACCATCATAGGGAGCAAGGAGGGGGTAAGGAGATTGAAAATTTATTTTGAAATTTTCCAAACTCCTTCCAAAAAAAAATCCAGAGCTGAGAAAAACTAATTTTCTTTTAAGGAGAATGGTTGAATCATGATATTCTGAACTGAAGTTTTAAAACAATTCCACGAGTAAAGTACAGATTCCAAAATTGTGACGCGTCATGAGAAACCATACCTTAAGGTGAAAAAAATGTTTTCAAGAAAAACGAAAAAATATGTCGAAAAGTTTATTTTTATCATATGTGTACGTGAATCTAAAAAGGTCCCACTTTGTCGGGATTGAGTTATGACCGGAGCGTAATACTAGATAAAATTTCGGATCATTTAAGACCACTACGAGGCTCCATGGTGCAAATCTCTCAGAGATACGCGCATTTGAAGTTGAAAGTTCAAAAAACACGATTTCGAGAAAAACGTGTTTAAAGTTTTTGAAAAAAAAAAGTATTAAAGTTTCAACTTCAAATCCGAATATCTCTGAGAGATTTGCTCCATAGAGACTCGGAAAGGTCTCATTCGATTAGAAATTTGATAGATTTTCAATAAAAATGTATGCCGAAACAATTTTTACTCGATATAGATCATGAACAATTCGAAAACTTTGAAGTAAAAATAATACAAAATTGTAGGCTGACGTTTCTCTCCATAGTAGCGAAACGCAAGGTCGGATCGAGATGCGGTTTGCGGCATTCGAAAGAGCAGGGTTGCCACTATCAGAAACGTCAAAAATCCCAAAAACGTCATTTTCGACCCAACTTCAGAAAAATCGCTATAACTCCGTAAATAATCCCGACAAAGTGGGACCTTTTTAGATTCACGTACACATATGGTAAATGACTTTTTCCCGGAAATGTATTCTCGGATGTCTGAAGAACATTTTAAGCACCTCACCCACTTGTTTTCGTCGTTTTACTGCTTCGTACGAGCGTTTTCATCATTTTTCTGAATAATAAAGATTAAACAGTTTCATAATTTTTTTCAACTCTTTCACTCTTTCGCAAGGTTGGTTACACTGGGCGACGAGATATGGACCTGAAACTTGCACCATTGAATTTCTCGTGAAATTTTACTACCGAACCACCAATTTTTCATTATAGGTAATTTGATTTCCATACCTTCATAAGTCGTAGAAATTGAAAAAAATGTAATGAAAAACTTTAAGAGCTTTTTTCTCAAAAAGTTGTTTTCAGCACTTCTCAACTTCAGTGTCATAACTCGGTGAGTTTTGCTCCGATTGAGCTGCGGTTTGCTCCATTCGATTCCTCGTACATTTTGATATCAAAAAATGTCAAAATTTCATTTTTCACTCCCTTCACCCTAAGGTATGGTTTCTCATGACGTGTCACAATTATCAAATTTTTCCAAATTTATGAAATCCTTTTAGTTTATTTCCAGGTTTTCCAAAAAGTGACGACCATGTTTTAAAAACAAATAACTTTTCTCAGCTCTCAACTCGTTAAAAGTGATACTTCAAAGGTACAATACACAATACGAAATTCCTCGGTAATTTCACTACTATTACCACCCCTCGACCACTCCACAAATTTCCATAATTCTAAATTCCCAAAAGCTCCGTCAAAGGCTAATGATAAGTACATCTATTTTTTTTTCCAGATATTTCGTATCACGAACGCCCGTTCCAAAACTTCAAAATAATAAGGTCATTGACACCGTCGAAGAACTCGTCTGCAAAGTGCCAATATCGGTGGAATATTTCAACGTAGGTCTATTCAGCGCCATCAAAAAGGCGAAATGAACATTTCAAGTCATTAAACAAATTCAAATGGGTGGCGAAAAGTGTCTGTCGTGGTACAGCATAACGTCACCATTCAACAGGTTACTTTTGACAAAACTTAATCCGCGTTACTTTAGGCATTACAAAGCTCGGAATATGGCAAACGACACGACCGTCGCGTCGGTTTCATGCAAATATCCTTAAATATCCTCGCTCGTTGGTATCTTAACAAGATCGTTAAAATTATACACCCAGGGTACGAGAATACTGCATAATACCCGACGTATAAACGCGTAATATATGTAAGAATGCATCGAGAATCTCTATTAAAATTTCGCAAAATCACTTACCGAAAACTGGAACAAGGATGAATAACCCAATGGCCGGTTTCTTTTTGCCTAATTCTTTCTTTCATGAGGGCCTTTTTGCTACCGAATAATTTCATAGCCAATTTATTATCGGTGGGTTGGAAAAGGGCCTGGAGTTGATTTTTGATAAAACTCTGCTTGCCGGTATCCGGTCCGGAACCGGCGCCGGTGCCGCTTCCGCCTCCGGCCGAATTCGAGACGGCGTTGGTACCGGCGGGTCCATTGTGATTGCCCATTGGTCCGGCGGGTCCGAGTTCTTCCTTTGGCGTGCCGTATAAGCTGAGATCGTCGCCTCCAAAATGCACTTTACCGCTACCACCGCGATGGTTCATGGCCGAGCCGAAAGACGTATTATCGTGAGGTAAAAAATCACTCAAAAGTAACGCCTCATCGTCGATCGCGGTTACCAAACTATCAGTACATGTATTCGTATTTTCCATAGAAATTTTGACGGAGTCATGATCGACGCCGCCGCCACCACTACAAGAGCCTCTGTTAATAACGAATCCACCTAGACCGAGTCGATGCAGCTCCTCGACGGACTGATTATGACTATGACTATGGCTATGACTTCGGCTGTTGTTGTTACTAATGCTGCCGTTAGGCTGCTGCTGCTGGTTATGGCTGCTGTTGCTGTTGTTGTTGGTCACGTTATTGCCAGTGGTAGCGGCGACATTAGCGTTCGTCAGCTTGTGAGCGAGCACGCGCTGAAGTTCAGCCGCCGCCGCCGCGGATCCTGCTCCTGCCCCCTCCGATCCTCGCGCACCGCATTGTGGCTGCTGTTGCTCTTCCCTGTAACACGAGAAACGTCCTGAGATATTAGTATTTTATCGGCGGACCCGAGTCGGAATATTAAATTGGCAAAATGATATCCAATTTGGATGAATTTCGCGATCGTTACGACCGCACGCGATGAGAAAAAAGTTACTCGCGACGCGACGCTGAGCGAGAAACACAAATTTCACGATGTGTGGTGTACCACGTATCGTGATGCCCCTCGCCCCGCCACGTCAAGTTTCTTTGTTAAACTCTCGTTTACTACTGTTTCGCTAATTCAACACACTTTCGGGCATTTTTGCGAAAAATTCGAAGTTGATGCTTGAGAATATTAAATTCTAAAAACTCAACTCAAGGTACTTTTGTAGACACAAATTTGAAAATTTTTCGCAGAAAACTGCCAATTTTCACTATCAGGTTTTAATTAACAAAAATGTTGTTTTTGGAATCGAAAATTTTCAAAATAATTTTCTATACAATCTTTTAAAAAAGACTCAAAATTTCTAGATGAGAGAATTTTTTTAACTTTCAAAAAAAATTAATTAATCTTTAGAAATCTTTAGAAAAAAATTAAAAATTCTCCAGAATTGAAAAGCAATTGTTCACTCTATAAAAAGCTTTCACAAAAAAATCCCTCAAAACTTGAAAAAAAAACTCAAAAAAACATTCTCAACAAAAAACAGCTCAAAATTTTACATTTTTTATTTTTTATAAAATTATTTTCTTCAAAACTATAGCAAACAAATTTTTTCATTGTGGACAAGAATGTTTTTAAAATTTTTCTAACATAAAATTGTTCAAAAATTTTAAAATAAAGTAGGTATTACAAAATGTCTAACCTGGCTGAAAAGGGATAGAGAAAGTAGACAACTTTCTCCCTCTTTCCTTCATACGTAATGGGAATTTGTATTTCAAGTTTGGAAAATGTAAGTTCGAGTTGGAAAATTTACAGAGATGAAAACCCTTCGTTTTGGAACATTTTTTTGAAAAGAGATGAAAGAAGAAAAATACATTATTTTCGAGTTCAAAAAATAGGAAAAAATCAATTTCAAACAAAAAATTTTAATTGAATTTTTTAAAATTGAATACATGCAACAAGAAAAACTATTTAATTTTACGCAATGCAGAGCTGTGGTGGACCGGGGGGAGGGGCAATGAGCCACTTCCTTTCCCTTCCTCCAATAAAATCATTTTTTCAATCGGGAAAATCAGATTAGAATCAGAAAATTCGCAGAAGTGATAGGACTTCAGTTCGGAATATTTTTGGAATAAATTCGAAAAAAATTAAAATATTATACTTTCTTTTTAGAACGAAAAATCTAGAAAGTTTGGTGTTGGAAAATTCTATTTTTTTTGCTCTATCTCATCAAAATCATACATTTTAGCACGTTCTTGTTTACCTGCCTACTGATGTTTTTAATTTTTAAGAATGAAAAAAAGAAAAGATGCAAATAATATTTTAAAAATTTCAGAAAGTTTTTTTAACAAAAAATTTCCAAGTTTTTACTCAGAAATTTTTTCAAAGTTTCAAAAGAAATTCTTGTCAGATTAAAAAAAATTAGAACTAAATTTTTCTAAAATTTAAAAAAAAATGTAGGCACCAGGGACCAGATGAGAAAATATGCTCAAATTTTTACAAGATGGTCCATCTGAATTTTTTCAAAGAAAATTAAGATAAAATTCTTACATGGAAATGTGCAGAATAAATTTTCAAAAGAAAAATGTTTGATTTGTCCTCATAAGAATATGTTTTTATCAGAGTGTCTACCGATTTTTCAAAATCAAATTTCGCGACTTTTTTCCAAGGTATCTATTATCTACCTCTCAATGTGACCCCCCCCCCCCCCAAGAGAAATCAACGAGATCAAATTTATTATAGAAAAAATTTCATACACGGTAGGAAATACGTCATTAATTATTAAAAAATACAATTTTTCACAAAAATTCTTTAAAAGAAGAAGATAAATAGTTACTGCCCGAGCGAAGCGAGGATGAAAATTTTTACGAAAAATCATATTAGAACGGAAAAAATTGTTGATGTTGATTGAGCATTTACCTAATAAAGTATTTTTAACATAATAGAAAGCTCGCATGACACCGGCTGATATCGATTTGGCGGATTTTGACCCTAAAATTGAGAAATAAATTCATGGGAAGTCTGAAACATTAGCAGATTACCAATATAATGATGTGATTATTTGGCCCGAGCGAAGCGAGGGCGAATTTTTTTTTGAAGAATTTATTTTAAAAAACAGCAAAACAGAGACATATTTCCAAATGATTTCTCCTTCTGAATTTTTAAAACATCCCACTGAAAACTCCAAAATTCTCCATTTTTTTAGATCTCCCTTTGAAAATCCCAATCGTGATCGCTACTAAGTCTCCCACACGAACATATTTTTTCCGCTTCAAAATATTCAATTGTCTGAAATAGAAGGGAAGAAGATTTATAATTTAAGAATGAGTTTTGAAAATTGATGAGCCCGAGCGAAGCGAGGGCGAAAATTTTTAGAAAAAATGTTCAAAAAGATGAAATTTCTTTACTTTTTCTGTTTTGTACGAGGCGAAAAAAATTCAAGTACCTAATTTCGGAAAAATTCACGACTTTTGATGAATTTTGGGTCAATTTTGCGACTTTAGCGAACTAAATCAAAATTCGCGACTGTTTCACGACTTTCTCGACCGGTAGACACCCCTGGTTTTTATACTTTTTTTTTCTTTTTTTTATGGGTTCGGACTACATGGTCCATTAGCCCGCCCTTTAACAACGCAGCATGAGTTAGTACTTCTTCTATTAAAATCTTTGAAGGAAAATTTCATCAATGTCTTTGGAAGAAAATATCATTGAAATTTAAAAAAAAAATTTATCGATGTCTTCGAAAGAAAATTTTATCAAAATTACTGAAAGAAAGTTTCATCAAAATTTTCCAATCCCAACAAACCAGCATTTTGTCAACATTTTTGAACGACATTTAACCAACATTTTTGAATAAAAATATGTACATATTATCAAAATCTTGAATGAAAATCCTATTTTTACAAGACACCTTTTCAATATTTAATAATTTTTACATAAAGCTGTTTGAACACTTTTTTGTACGAATAACTTTGAAAAATGTTTTCAACAAAAAAAAGTGGAAACATAAGAAAATGTTCGGATCAATGTCCCAGCATCATTTTCAACCAAACGACGCCGCGCCGGAACGTGTCCAATCAGACCAACGATAAGTCCACCGTAAAGAACAAACAAACATAAGTCCAACAATAAATGAACTTTTGAATTTTAGAATTTTTCCAGAGTAACAAAAGCTTTTTTCCAACAACACCGAATGTTTTTTTTCAACTTTGACCAGAATTTATCAAAATTCAAAAGTTCTAATGTCATTAGACTCGTCTTCGCGTGTGCTTGTCATTTCCAACGTCTGCTTTGCTTGACCAATTAATTATTAAACCCATTTCCCTTTAGTATTCAGTTTTACTAAACAATTTAAGAAAGCGATTCTTATTTTTAATTTTTCTACTCGATTCGAATTCCACGTCAAATTCAGTTTGAGAAAACTTAATTAGCTACAAAAATCAATACTTTGTTGTTTTTGTAAAATTTATGGCAATATTGCACCATATCGAGGTCTTTGACCCCAAATATTCTATAGAATTTGAATCCAACTTGAAAATTTGTCATATAAGTGAAATATTATGAAATGTGTTTGGAAAATGATAAAGCAATTGACTTTTGTTTTACTGTCAGCAATAATCAAGTTTTTGTATTTCAGTTTTTCAAATGAAAAAAAAGACAATTTCTGCTTTTACAAAATTTTCCTCTCCATTCAAATTATTCCTCTCATCACCATAACTTTCCCGATACTTTCCATTAAATATAGAAAATGTCCACATTCATTTAATTTTACAAAATTTCACGCTCCGTTTATTAATCCAGCCATCCAATACTCTAATCAAAATACACCCTAATCCTATACAATTAACGCAAATTACTTTCCAGCTTCATTTACGACATTTACGTTCTCATTGCACACCCATGCGACCAAATTTGCACTCAAATCATCGCGAAAGTTTGCAAATAGACAACTGCACCATAGTAGCAGGATAATTATCACCTGACGCGTGCGTATTCTGATGAGTGAACCGACTCGTGAACAATTCCATACACCGGGTTCTGGTTCGGGGTGAAAATATATCAGTCAATTTGTGCATACGAATATAGACAGGTACGCGAATAAATTACAACTCTTTATTGTCACGCTTCGTATCTATTCGTCGATCGAGTTTAAAACTTTGAACCGAACACGAATGATTACTCACGTAAAATCAAATTAAACTTTGTCACAAAGCACGATAGTGGTACTCGGGATATGGGGAACCGGGGAAGCCGAAATGAGAAATGTACAGCAATTCTGCTCGTTTAAACTATAATTTCCTCGCGAGTTACGTAAATGTTATAGCTACCTAAAAGTACCTACACTTTTGGGCGGAAGTTATCATGCTTGACAAGCTATACGATTTAAGTGGAGGAAGAACACGAAATGATCTCGTATTTGGATAGATATACACAAGAGACGAGGCAAAGGATACGCTTAAGTATCTATTTTGGTTACCCTTATATCTAGAAATTTTTCATTCGTCGATTTCACCAACTCGAGTTTTAAATTAGGTACATTAGGAAGTGTAAATTCGTATAAGAGCTCGATAAGAATCCCATTACTGCGAAGTCTGCCTTTTTGCCAGCTTCTTTATTTAAATTGGGAGATAGCTAGGTCTATTTTGATTCATTGAATTGTCTACTTATTACTTTTTTTTAAATTAATATTGTTCTCAAAATAGAATTTTTTCACTGTTCAATATTATTTTCAATGATGGTGCTGCGTTTATTCAAAACGATAAAAAATTAATTACGAAACCTTATTAGTAAAATTTTATTGCATTTTTCATTTCACAATGCAACAAAAAAATCTCATCTTTATACGTAATAATGAATCGATGATAATTACATTCTTTATTATGTATAAACTCCGTAAGTTATAATTTTTTCCCCTCTCGATACGAGTACAATAAAAGGTGCACAATAAAAAATCATCTTTGTTAATTTGACAATATATTTTTAAATTACTTCAAATGTGTTTATCAATGCGCAATTACTCAGCATTAAATAATTAGTCGACACTGTTCGGCGTAAATTTACATTTATTATTACCAACATTGTCGAATAGCTCGCGTTCATCTAATTCGTATCGTATACTCGGCTCGTGGTACTAATCAGCTTATAGTTAATACTCGTCTATATATCATGGGTAATTTTTGCTTAAAATTCATTCGACTAAAGAAGACGATGGTTATTGATAAATCGAATTATAAACCTTGTCTGCAGCATTGCTTGACATTTTTCTACACATTTTTTATTCTTTCTTTTTTTTTCCTCCAACAGTTTGCTTATGTACCTGAGACGTAAACGATGCTCATTAATATCAGTCCCACCGCGATGTGTATGTCTACGTTGAATACCTACACTGAACGAAATTTGTCTTCATTTGGGTGGTTAGTTCTTATAGGTATAAGATATATTTGCAAAGGAGGGTTTATTTATTTGATCTACGAATTTATACGCAATTAATTATTTTTTTTGCTATGAAATATTCGCTCACTGTTTTTCATTTCATTTGCATTGAAATTGAATTCACACTCGGGGAGGAGGGAATTCAATTTGAAAATGTTGAAGACGAAGAAACCGATGATAAAAACTTTCAGGGCCGGATCTGTGTTTTTGAGAATGGAGGGGCTTTTTTTTGAGAAATTACCCTCTACAGTGCAGCATTTATCAACTTTTTTCGAATTTCAATGGATCTTTTCTGAAAATTGTTCTAAAACGATTTCAAAAAAAGTTATAAAAATGATAAAATTTTTTGGTTCATGTTTATTTCTCCTTCCGGCATAAGCTCAAAGTTTCAATATTTTTAATTTTTTCCAAAAAAATGTTGCGATCTTTTTTTGTTTTTTTACTTTGTATTATCACTATTGAAGAGTATACAAATTTCCTGATTTTTACGATTTTTTTCAGAGACAATTTATCCAAAGGCGCACCCAAAGGGGACTTCAGCATCCCCCCCCTCCTTAAGCTCATCAGAGAAATTTTTATCATAAAATGCCAAAAAGAACTGCTTTTACTCTCTAAATTTAAATCAGTAAATTTTGGTAAAATTCGTACCTATATCTTTTAATCTCAGACAATTTCCAATTTTTCAGAAAAAATCAGTAAATTTTTTCCTGAAAGATCATTTAATTGATTCAAAAAAATAGAATTCCACCAAATTTTACTGATTCAAAATTAGATCGGCGTTTGTTCCAAAGATCCCTAATTTTTTAATTTTTCTGGCTCAAATCTGTCTATTGAAAATATCCCAACTATCTATTACTCAATTTTTTAGATAAATTATTACCCCCCTCTCACCATTGTTTCTTCAGCTCAGCCCCTCCCTTACTGGGTGCGCTTATGCATTTATCTACACGATTTTTTATATGACAAAAACTCTAGGGATAATTTGGAAGTGAATAGATCTCAAAAATTATTACTTGGGATGTGATAATTTTTCGGAATTTGATTTTGCTAGACGTAGGACGACCCCTGACACCATCTATTTTTTTATGAATTCTCAAATTTCTATGCATTAACGTCATTACCCTGTAAATTGACATTATTCCACAATATTTTGAGAACATTAAAAAAATGTAAACCAGGTTGTCCACAATATTTCAGAATTGATTTTCCCAGAATTTTTCCAAATTTCCAGACCTTTTTTAGACTATATTTATTAACCGTGGGAAGGGGGGATTTTCAATTCTGTCACATGGTAATGGTCAAGGGCATCAGTACCTCACCAAAAAAACAATTTTAAATGAATTTTCCAGATGTCACACAGCATCTTAAAACTAAAAATTATAGTAAGTATAAGGTAAGATCGCCTAATTTGGACCCCTTTTTGTTTTTGGGCTATAAAATGGCCCCAAAACCCCCCAGACCCCCAAAAATGAAGTCAGGAAGTAGTCTGAAGCCTTGACTACCCCTATATGAAAGCACAGCCCAAAATATTAAAATCCCGATTTTTGGCGAATTTTTTTCCAAAAAGTCAATTTTGGAGATATCGAATTTTTGGGCACCTAATTTGGACCCCCTAAAAAATTATCAGAAAACGATGTAAAACATCGTAGATATGCGTTTATTTCAATTTTTTTTCAATAATTTAAACGAGGAGAGCATATATAACGTGCATTATTCGAACATTCTTCAACCGCAGCATCACAATCTTCGTGACACCACATGTAGCATTTGGAGCACTTTATCCAATCTTCTCCTTTTGTGTCGCGTTTGTAATCTCCGCCACAAAATTAGCAAAGTTCTTCACATTCACTTTATGAAATGAAACTACGTAAATTTATGCTTTGTTTTTATCATAACATAGGGGGTCCAAATTAGGCAACCCACTCAAAAAATTTTCAGCTCGACTTTCCTCAACTTAAGAAAGCTCCGATGACAAAAACAAATATGGCGTTAGATAGCCCTTGAAATATAGTTTCTGGACATGTATTCGTAAAAATTCTCAGCGCACTTTTTATACGACTTATTTTCAATAATAAAAATCATAAAAAAAACTTTTCGAGAGAGCGAAATCGTTTTTCGTGTTTATCTTTTTTTCTTGGGCTTGTGGGTGGTTCCTGTTATGCCAGGCGTGTTTCTCGTGTAAAAATGGTATAGTATGATTTTTTCCGGCTCAATCGAGCCATAAACGGACGAGATCGGCCGGGGGTCCAAATTAGGAGAGGGGTCCAAATTAGGCGACCTTACCTTAACCTTTTTTTAAATGAGTCAAGATTTTAAAGAGTGGGGGGGGGGGTGAAATTATTTATATCAATTTTTTCGGTTTTTCTCAATAGTTTGAGCAATTAAAGAATCAAAAATCATGGCTTTTTGAAAAAAATTTCTAAAATCAAAATTTATATCAAGTAGGTATAGAAATTGGAAATCGTAATCCCTGATTGACCTTATTTTTTGACCAGGGATAGATATTTTTTTTAAATTAATTTTTGTGTTTTCCAAATTTTTTGGATCAATTTTTTTCAAATTTTCTAGGCTTTTCAAGAGAGTAAAGTTTTCAAGTACCCAGTGAATTATGGTGAGTAGGAGTAGTGGTGAAGGAGCAATGATCGTCGTTACATTCAAACTTTCGATGAAGTATACAATTCCTTGAAAATTTTCTACTTAAAACATTTATAAAGATTTCTGAAAGAATTTTTTATGAATTTTTTTTCGGGCGGAAAATCAGAAGGAATCATTTAGTGTCCAAATGAAGCGAGGGCCAAGATTTTTTTGAAAAACTATTCAGAAAAAAAATTACCCTTTTTATTCGTTCTCAGAATGCTATTGCAATAGCATTATATTTCCAAGCGAAGTGAAGACTAATACCCTTGAAAAAGTGTGATTTTTTTTTGATACGTATACTCAACTTTTTTTAAAATTCGTCATTCCAATTTAAAATAAACATATGGTGGACAATTTTCTATTTTTTAATTAATAGACTAAAAAATAAACGTTTATTGTTTTTGAAAAGCAAAATGTGAATGGCAAAATTTTCGTGAAAAAATAGGTACCTGTAAGCCTGGATGTAGAAACCACCCTTAGGTGTAAAAAATTGATTTCTGAGTTGACACTGATTTTGGGCGTTTCAGAAGGTATAGAATCAGAGGAGAACCTCCACTCAAAAACCAATTTTTTACACCTAAGGGTGGTTTCTATATCCAGGCTCACACATATGTTTGAAATCAGTAAATAGACACTAAAAAAAATCATAACTCATATTCGGTGTTTTAGTAAATGGGAGGGGAGGATTTTAATTTTTTGTTTGGTCAAAAGTATGACGACTTTCGTATAACTTGTGTGACCTAAATCAAAAATGATGACTGTATGACCCTGTATCCTGTAAAATAAAGGAAAGTAAATTACACTCGAGGGCAGAGAAAATTTTTTTTTTGAAAAATTCACGATTTAATGGACGAAGACGAAAGTACATTTAAATATCAATTTTTTTGTTTAATGTGGTTTTAAAATACCCAATAAAAACCATCACATTATCAAAGAATGGAAAAATTAAGGCCAAAGCGGAGTGAGGAAATTAATTTTTGAAACATTTACGACGTAATGTGCAGGGAAACACTGTCCAGACGATTTATCCTTTAGTATTTTTTTTACAATATTTCAGCGAAAATTTCGAAATTCCCTGACTTTTACAAGTTTTTCAAAAAGTGGACACCCTGTATAAATCTCTCCCATCCGTCCAATATCCTAAAATCATAATTTCTACTCTTCTGAATATTTCAATATAAGGCATCAAACACAGATTTTGGAAAAAAATAGTGACTTTAGTGACTTTTTATAGGGCAAAAAATGACCTATTTTCCGAAAAAAGTGACCAATTTTTCAATTTTTTCTCATAAATAAATACAGTTTCCCCCTATTTTTTTCATAACTCAAACTGTATATCTCTCTGCAATAGTGTTGAAAAAACTTTTTTTCTGAAGATTTTTTTTATTAATAAATCTTTGTTAAGGTATCAATCAACAAAGCTGGTGAACTTTAAGTAGGTAAAAAAAGATTTGATGGGACTTTTTTTTAAAAAGTATTTTTTTAATTTTATGCAAGAGCTGTAGGCCATTTGAACGAAAAAAAGTGACTTCAAAATGAAAAAGTGACCAATAGTGACCCTTTGACAAAAAAAAGTGACTTTCAGTGATCAACCTTGAAAATAGGGGATCAGTCACTAAAAAATGGTGACTCTGTTTAACGCCTGCAATATGAAAATTCATGCACCACACTAGGCAAATTTTGATAAAAACCATGTCATACTCAACGCTAAAAAAAATTAATAATCATGAAAGTTCACTCGACACCAATTTATCAGCCCGGATTACATTAAACGATCACTCGCAGGTATTTTAATCTCGCGTAAAAATGTTTCATTCGCGGATTAATCTTCATTTAGAAATAATTTTTCAAAATAAAAATACCGTCTATAATTTTTGCTAAGATGAAAATCAAATACCTTGAAAAGCGTTTCTTTCGACACGACAAATGAATTTTCCACTCGAGGGAATATTTTCCGGCGACGCGAAAAATGAAAATATTTCAAATTCGCGCCCCAACGCCGCGCCACCCTTCGACATAAATGGAAAAACGTGGTACTGTATTTGGTAAATAAAACAAAGTTAGATCAGGTCGCGGAAGATGAAATCATTTAATGAATAAATGGGACGCACGAGGTGCGGAAGTGGAAACAAACGATGCGATGTGTCGCAGTCGCAGCTCACCAGATCCATGGCGTTTATTTGGATAAAGTTTCAGCTCACCGTACGGTTATATCGTTAGTTGTACGTTAAGGACAAATATACCTCGAATACAGCAAACAGCATCGCTACGTACAGTATATTTTCAAACATCATGGATGAAAATTTAAAAGCACACGTAAAGGTCGTTCGATGACAATTTATAATTAATTTTCACAACGAAATAAATTGCTTGCCGAATGTAAAAACTGAAGAGTATTTAGTCTTTGTGCAAGTTACCTTATTTTAAACGCATCATATGAATTGCGAATTAATTTATTTGAAAAAGTTGAAATTTTCAAAGGTATAGAAGACTAAAAGATGTCAGCGAAAAGAGGCATGATGTGTTGAGATAAATTTTCCTTCAAGTGTGTTACACTTGAAAAAATTTATTTTTCCAAGGATTTTTTTCACGTTACGTTGATAGCGGTACATTTAGCAGTATTTTATTTTTCTGTCACCAGATGGAGGCAACGCTCATTCGTATTATGTTACGAGTAAAAATGACAATTACGTTTTTATGGCACGACTAGAATCTGGAGTTGAAAGATCGACTCCGCATTTTACACAACCATGTGTCCGAAAGCGTGAAAATTTTCAATTTTTGACAAAATTATCAACGTACTAGGTCAGTAGTCCAGGCATTTTAGGAGTTGACCCCCCAAAAATTAAAGCCTGATTTTTTTTCGTGTTTTACGTTCGTAATGGTCCACTACACAACATATTAAAATGGACACCCCCACAACCCTCCGCTACCCTCAGGGAAGGGGTGAACGTCCGCTGAAAACCGGTTTTTCGTGAATATCTCCTCAAAAAAGCCTCAAAATTGAAAAGTAGTTATGAACAATCTTGTTCTACGCGTAATTTCCTATCGGAAGGTTTTTTTTTCTTTTTCAAAACCACTCACTTCCTTGACCAAAAATTAAGGGTAAAAATCACCTATTTTTCAACAATTTACAGCATTTTTGGAAAAAATCGAAACTTTTGGGAATATCTCCTCAAAAAAGCCTTAAAATGGAAAAATGGTTATGAACAATCATGTTCTACGTGTAATTTCCTATCAGACAGGTTCATTTTTTTTTCGAAAACACCCACTTCTTTGCCCAAAAATTAAGGGTAGAAAACGCCTATTTTTCCAATATTCACAGTATTTTTGGAAATGATGGAAATACGAAGCTGAAAATATCGTTTTTGAATCCTTACGACACAAAGAAATGTTCGTATCACCAATAATCAGCATAACATCGCATTTATAGTACTTTTTCTTTCCACAACTTCGATTTTTTAAATGCCGTATTCAATTTCAATAACCTCCCTTATAATTAACGGTAGGGGTTGAAATTTTTGCGGTGACTTTTTTTTTGAAATACCCTACCAGCATGTATAAAAAAAATACTCATTTTGGGTACTTTTAGCTTCGTATTTCCATAATTTCCAAAAATATTGTGAATATTGGAAAAATAGGCGTTTTCCACCCTTAATTTTTGGGCAAAGAAGCGGGTGTTTTCGAAAAAAAAAACGAACCTGTCTGATAGGAAATTACACGTAGAACATGATCGTTCATAACCATTTTTCCATTTTGAGGCTTTTTTGAGGAGATATTCCCAAAAGTTTCGATTTTTTCCAAAAATGCTGTAAATTGTTGAAAAATAGGTGTTTTTTACCCTTAATTTTTGGTCAAGGAAGTGAGTGTTTTTGAAAAAGAAAAAAACCCTTCCGATAGGAAATTACGCGTAAAACAAGATTGTTCATAACTACTTTTCAATTTTGAGGCTTATTTGAGGAGATATTCACGAAAAACCGGTTTTCAGCGGACGTTTACCCCTCCCCTGAGGGTAGCGGGGGGTTGTGGGGGTGTCCATTTTAGTATGTTGTGTAGTGGACCATTACGAACGTAAAACGCGAAAAAAAAATCAGGCTTTAATTTTTGGGGGGTTTGGTACATTTTTTCTCTTATTTGCCTGGACTACAGATACATCTGTTTTATAAAATACCCGTTCGTCCATATTATAAAATTTCTTGTCTAGAAATCAAAAGACTGGAAAATTCGCGAGAATTGTACAATTTCAGCGTTTAATTTCACCCTTTTGTATAAAATCGGATTCAGTACTACGAATTAGAACGTCTCGTTACGTTGATTCCTATACTTCTAAGTATTTTCGCAAATTAAAAATAATTTTAGATCCGGTGGATAATCAAACGGGAAAGAAACTTTTTTTTCTTTATTTAGTTAATACCGTGATGGCGAAGCACCTGAAAGTATTGCCTACGAAAAGTTAACAAAGAGCTTTCGTTTTAAGACTATGTTAAATAAAAACACGTCATTACGAAACTTACGCTTACTCGTACTTATACTTCTTTGCAAAGGTAATCTTCTTTGCGACATCTAAGCACTTTAAATTCATAAATTTCTTTTCCATCTTTTCTTAACTTTTATGAAGATATTAAATTTTATGACTTATCCATTGGTACTTGGCGGTTTATTTGGTGGTAGGCGTAAGAGAAGGGAAGAGAGGCGGAGTAAATAAGATATAACCGCCGAGTTATCCAGAGTTGTGCTTTTCAACCCGAAATATATCGGTTGATAATGTTTTCAGGCGTTCAGAAATCATAAGCGTAAGGAATACGTTGCAGATAAGATTGTTTGTAGCTTGCACTGAAAAAAAGAATTTAAAAAATCGGTTTTCTACCACTCTTTTTTCATCTACGTATTTTTATATTTCTTCGAAATATTTTCAATAGCAGAATATATTTTTACTTTGAGATATCGGTGAATAATTAGGTAGGGAAATTTAATTGTTATAGACTAGTAAAGAACCTTTTTTCAATAGTTTCAAACGATATATTCTGCAATAAATATTTAACTAGTTCTGAAAAAAATTCAAATCAAATTAAACAATTGAAAAGTGTTCCATTCATCAATTCGAATCTCAAAATTCATTTCTGAATTTCTTCAAGCTTACAAGGGAGCTACCCGAAGTCGGACACGCGAAATGAAAAATTTTTTCACAGGCTTGTAGAGCATCACCAAATACTTCCACAACCAAAATTTCAGCCCCTAAAGTTGAAATGGGAAGGAGCTATGAGAGTTTGAATTTCAAGAAATCGCCTATACACCAAAAAATTACAAAAATCTAAATAACTCGCGTTCTTATGGCGTTTAGGAGATGGATTTTATACCACGAACTGCCCTCGGTATAGGCCATCTGAAGACGGGATAGTCGCCTAGGTTCGCGTGTAACATCAGGGGGTGGGGGGATTTTCACTCATACAGTGGTCGTTATTACAATTTTTCTACATCACGCATAAAAGGTATGAGTGAAAATCCCCCCACCCCCCCTGATGTTAAACTCGAATCTAGGTGACTATCCCATCTTCAGATGGCCTTCCTGGTATGAAATCCATCTCCTAAACGCCAAAAGAACGCGAGTTACATATTTAGATTTTTGTAATTTTTCGGTGTATTAGGCGATTTTTCGAAATTCAAACCCCCATAGCTCCCCCCTATATAAACTTTAGGGGCTGAAATTTTGGTTGTGGAAGTATTTGGTGATGCCCTACAAGCCTGTGAAAAAAATTTTTCATTCCGCGTGTCCGACTTCGGGTAGCTCCCTTGTTAGATGGATAAAAAGGCGACTTGTCCAACTATTTTTTTGAATTTTGGTAGAAGGAAGGAGATTGCGAAAATCTTGAAATTATATTTTAAAAAAACTCTATAAAAAAATTCACTCTATAATGTGAACTCTCGTCATCCAAATGGGTCAAGTATATAGCCATTATATGTTTGAAATTTGAAAAAAAAATACAACTTTTTTTTCTTGTTTCTTAGATATTTTTACACTATATTTGACTAGAATCTTTATATGACTAAGACTTTTTCTCAGATCAAAATTTTTGTGAGCGTTGGGTCAGCAAAAAATCCATTTCTGATTAAAATAATTAAAATATAAAATATACCGTACGTAATTCAAATTCCAAATTCCAAGCTGAAAAAGTCAACGGTTTTTTTGAATTTTGATGTAGAAAATGAAATCTTTTAAAAATCGGAATAAATTTTTAAAAAGTTGAAAAAAAATTAAAAATTAACATTTCAACTTTATAAGCCTTTATTATCATGTCTCAGAAAATATTGAAAAATCATGGATTTATATTTACAAAAGGTCGTAAAATCAAGAAAGGAAAAATTAATATTTTAATTTTTGAAAAAATTATAGCTAAATTCTTGGGTATTTCCAACCTTTTATTCTAAAAAAACGTTATTTTCAAAATTCAGGGCGAAAACCCAAACCAAAGAAGTTAATTATAAAAAAATAAATTAAAAAATGCATTTTTAATCAAAGAGACGAAATTTTAGAATTTTGCAAAATCGATCTTCTGAAAATGAATGTTTTTTTTGCCAAGTTTACTCGAATGAAATGAGGGATAAGAGAGGGAGAAATTGAGTCAATCGTCTGGACTTCATTTAATGTACCAACTTTTTATATTGGTGCCTCCTTCACTTCCCTTCCCTTCCCTTCCCTTCCAAAACGTAGAAAAATTCGATAAATTGGAGCGATAGGAGAGGGAGAAATTGAGTCAATCGTTTGGACTTCATTTAATGCACCAATTTTTTATATTGGTGCCTCCTTCTCTTCCCTTCCCTTCCCTTCCCTTCCCTTCCAAAACGTAGAAAAATTCGATAAATTGGAGTGATTAGTATACGCTCATGTATTTACCAGAATTAAGGAAGAAACTTGAAATTTTTTTTTAATCATTTTCGAAAGTAGAATTTCCAGAACTTCCTTTCCAGAGCTGCATTCCAGGAATGAAAATTCTCTCGCACTTTCCTTTAGATCTCAATTTAATCAATTTAAGATTTTCCTGCACCTCTTTCCAGAACTGAATTTTGGAAATTTAAAATTTTCCTTGTGTACCCCTCCAAGATTGAAGTCTGAAAATAGAAAATCCTCCTCCCTGTATCCTACTCCGGAGCAGAATTCAAAAAATTGAAAATCGGATCCCCTGCAGAGCTGAAATCTGATAACTTGTACTTTCTCCAGTACCCCCTCCCAGTTTTCTTGGATCTTTCAGAGTTCCAGTGGTTCTAGCAATGCCAGTTATTCCAATCATTCTAGCCTGTACTCGTCTCCCCTCCAGGGTTATTCACCCCACTTCTTGAACTAAACCTACGCCTCAAGTTCGAAATTCGATTCGAATTTTTATTTCATAAATGTTGTCTGGAGGTTTTTTTTCGAGAGATCAATTTTGGGATCATGGAAAAAAAATCAAAAGTTCATTTTTAAACACCAAAAATTAAATATGCCTTCGGATGATACGGCATCTAGTTCCATTTTCTAGCTAATTCATCGATTTTTGATTTTTTTTCTACAACGACAATTTTATCGAACAGGGAAAGAGATTCAAAAATCTATGAATTGGTTGGAAGATGCAAGTTTGTACCTTATATGCAAAAAATACGCATATTTAAAGGTACCTACCTATTTTACTCTCTCAATTATAAATCAGTGAAAATTATCGAAAATCACTGAGAAACGGTCAGAATTGCAGCACAGCAGAAAATCAGTAAAAAAATTTTTTACTAAAAACAAATCAGTGAGAAAAATCACTGGAAAATCACTGAAAATTCAGTGAAATTTTTGAAATTCGGTGAAAAATCAGTAAACATTTTTGAAAAATTAGCGATTTCACTGATTTTTCCTGTGCTGCAATTTTGACTATTTATCAGTGACTTTTCACTGATTCAGAAATCAGAATGAGAGAATAAATGTTTTAATTTTTAAAAATGAATTTTTGAACTTTTTTCAGGGTTCCTAAAATTGACTTTTCAAAAAACGACTCCAGTCATTATTCATAAAATTCCGAACTCGTGACACAAATTGAAAAAAAAAGGACCCATTTGGTGCAAACCATTCACTAAATTTTTAGCTTTTTAGGGGTTCCCAAAATATCACAAAGGAAAAGTCCAAAATCGAATTTTTCTCTACATATAAGTGTAAAAGTTTGATCCCACGCACAGTGGTTCAACCGGCAATTCTAGCCGGACAAAAGTCGAAAATGTGATGTTCTCAAAATCCTAAAAAAATGCTGGGAATCCCTTTTCACAACTCTGAGACACTTGAAATGAGGGTTTAGGAATGTCTCCGACGTGTCTACGAAAGTAGGCAGGAGGTATGAGTTGTGCAACCCCCACTATCATCCCTATGTGTTACACATATTACTGTTGCGCATGTTCGTTTTATAACAAAGAAGATGTCGTGTTTTACGTTTAGGAAAATGTATTTATGCAATAGTACACAATTAAATATAGTATTTATGATGTGGTAATTGCAAATTCGTCCAGTTGTTTTATAATGTTTGTAATTCCAGTTTCAATTTACATCGATTTTCTTTGAATACAAGAAAGTAATCAATCATACAAAAAAAGTTTCAACTTGGTTCAAAAAACCAACACAGAATTCGTGTTTTGGGTATTATTTTACACTATTTAGAACTGGAATCAACCACAGCGACGTCCAGCAGTGCTGGAAAACCAGTGTTATATCCAATAAGAGTATTGCAAAAAAATATGATTTCAGAAAATACCACAAAAAGGCTAAAATTCAGTTTACTTTTTAAATTTGGTCTTGGATAGGGGTGGACAAGAAAAATGAAGAAAATGTTGAACTTTGGAATCTGTGATCAATAAAACATTGATTGCAATGTATGACATTGAAAATATCTATAGGTATCTACCAAAAAAAGCTTAAATTTTGTCCATTTTTTAAATTTCAAAATGAAAAGGAGAGGATGGGTAAAAAAAACGAAATTTGGGATCTGAGACCAACAAAAATTCAATTTCCGTACATAACTTGAAAATTATAAGTACAAAATTTTACCAATTTTTTTTTAATTCAGGTCCAAAGGGGGTGGAGAAGGGTGAAATAAAAAAATAAGTCAAAATTGGTAATCTGCGACCCAAAAAACCCCGACTTCCATATATCACTTGAAAACTATACTAAATTTCACCAATTTCTTATTTTTATGCTCCGGGGGGGAGGGGGAGGGGGCAAAATTAAAAAATAAGCGAGAATTCGAAATCTACGATCCAAAAAACCCTGATTTCCGTACATTACTTGAAAACTATATCAAATTTCACCAATTTCTTTATTTTTAGTCTCCGGGGGCTAGGGGAGGGGGTGAAATGAAAAAACAAGTGAAAATTTGAAATCTACGACCAAAAAAACATAAAGTTGGGCTATTTTAATCACTTTTGTATTGAATTCGACTTTTGTCCAGCTAGAATCGCTGGTTGAACCACTGTGCCACGGTAATTTTAACAAGATGGAGATATTCCAAGAATTTCCAACCATAAAATTATTTTTGTGAGAATATATTATGTATCTATGAAAGAGGCGCGATCCAAAATAAAAGTTGCAAAATTTTTGAAAAATTTAAATCCCTTATTTCCCCCAAAAATGATCAATTATCAAAAAATTGCCCCATATTACAAAGGTACGAATTGCTATACTTACTTATCAGAAAAAGAAAAACATGTGAAGGTTCTAAAAATTTTCAACTCAGGAAACCCATCACATTCCAACATGAAACTTTTCGGTATCTACGTCCGTTTCGAATTAAGAGCATCACATACCATAAATTTAGGGAATACATCATTAGCCCAAAATCAATTCTTACAGACACTTTTTCTTTTTCAAAAGCACTCACAAATACTGTTTAAAAATGCAATTCTCACTAAGGACATCACGTCCAAGATTTTACAACAGACCGACCCTCATCCATCAAGCACAAGCACCAGAACTTTTCTCAATTCCAATCGATTTTTCGACCTTGATCCAACCAACGTGATAAAATTTTCAACCAAAAGGTACCCAAGTAAATTCTTCCAAAATGAAAAAAATTTGTACCAACACAAAAGCGAAACCGGATAAACTCGTTCGACGTAGGCGAATTTTCCCTAATACCAGCGTCGCATTCGAGTAACATATTCAAGATGCAGATTACCGACGAATCGAATATGTACAACTACAAATACTACATAAACTTAGTATATAGATGGATTAAAATGCGGGTTTTAGGTTATTGTAACCACATTGGATATTCATATAAAACTGGCGAACAAAGTACATACGTATTAGATACATTTAAAATTCTACAAGGTACACAAGAGAGGGCAAGTTGAAAAACTTGAAACGCTCGACCGAAGTACTTTTGTCGGATACACCGGTTAATCTGCGAATAAAGTTTTTAACAACATTGAGGATGGGGTAAACAAACGTACCGTGGGCTCTGAGCTGGCTATGTAAATGTATAAGAATTTACACGACTCCTTCGTTAGCCCGACTATACTACTAATACAACTCCGACGTGTGAAATATAGATGTTGTCGGACACCGGATTTAGGAACACGCTCGGCTACCGATGAGCTAATTAAGCGACGAATCCTTTGAAAATTTTTATTCCCAACAAGAATCGCGTAATCAGTACTCATTGTTATTGCAGCTCATACAATGCGATGGCGAATACGAAAAATTAACATGTGATTTTTTTGCCTATTCATGTCCATGTATCAATACCCACAATATAGGAATTCCGCATACGGTGAAATGATCGCAGCGTTGGGATAACCGATCATGCGATCTACATACGAATACTACACATACGACCCCTAATAACGAGCCCTTTTCAATTTTCAATGCTCTAATTTAAGCGAAAACGATAAAATACCAACATAATGGTAAAAGATCGGCCGCGTACGGGCCTTTGCTATAACATAATTCAAAAGCTTTAATATCTGATTGGTATGCGGCGAATGTTCCATAATACGAATACGTATCGGCCTATACGCGTTTGATGAATTTGCTAATGGACCTTCTTGGCGAAAAATTACCTTCACTACCTCTACACTTACGCATATGGATAAAAATTACGTACTTTGCAAATAAAATTTACTACGGAGCTATATTTGTAATGCAGGATTTCGCATCGTTCGCGCATACAAAATACCCAACTTTTATTTCAATTTTTTTTTCTGGAGACCGCAGCACATTTAACATCTAGTCGCGTACTACGTGTTATAAAAACGACCCAAATTTTATGTCAATTGTCGTGCTTCCAAACACTTCGTAGAGATTAAAACCTCTCGTCACGTTACCATCGCCTTCGAATAACCAGGCGATAAAGTTACGCTGATGATGTTTTAACGAAAGATGAAAAAAACCCTCTAATGGGTCGTATCTGCGACAATTTGCCGAGGTTTCGACCTTTAATATACCAATTTCGCGAAAAAAACATCGTGTTGGATTCGTCCGATACTGGAGTAGTTGTTTTCTTATATTGAGAGCATATTTTTCGTGAGAATAGTTCGATAAGTGCAGCTTAAGGGGTGTTTTTCCTTAAAATGGTATCACGTGTAGCAGGGACGAACCAAAGTTGGGTTATTGGCGAACAAAAAATTGGAAAATTTCGACTAAAATGGGATTTTTATGACGTTTGTCGCTCAAAATACCCTTTTTTATCCAAAACAAAAATTTCTTCGAAAAAGGGTCATCATTTTGGAAAAATTTTCATCTCAACCCTAATTTTCCCCACTGAAAATACGATTTTTTCATTTATGGGGGAGGGGAGGGGTCTCCTACCTAAAAAAAAAAAACTGGACGAATATTCAAAATCACCTCTAAGTATACAGAAGTTTTTAAATTTATGAAGGTTTTGAACTATATGCGAGTTAGATTTTCAATTTCCAAAATAATTTTTGGGACTAATTTCTATTTTTCTTTAAGTATGCCAATATATTTTTTGATTTTCAGTTTTCGATTACAATTTCGTTATTTTTATTAGTGGATGGGAGAGGGGGGCTGGCGAGAGTACATCATTCCATCGGCTCCCATTTACGTATCGGGGAAATGTTTAAAAAAGTATTAAACATTATTTTTCAAAATTTGGATAGAAAATGGTTAAATCAAGAGTAAGCTTACAAATAAAAGTATTCTAAAATTCCACCGTTTTTATATAGAAAAAAAATGAAAATATTTCCCCCCCCCCTTTCAATGTTTAATTACCGGTGGTCCTGGCTTCATTTTCATTTTTGTGATGTTTCACTTGAAATCCAAATTTCACTATACTTTAGATGGTAGGTAAGAAAAACTTGATTCAGATCTTTTGCTTTTTCAGAATATCGATTTTTATTCTCGATTTCCTATCATTATAAGTTTTGATATAAATTCTCTTTATTTATTCAGTTTTTTTAGGTTTGATTTTTGATTTCTAGATATTACACTTGGTTTTTGTTTTCAACTTTCAAGTTCATAATAACTAATGCACCCATTACTCAATTTTTTGAGTTTGATATTTTCAATTTTTTTTGTGTTCAAAGCAAGAATACAGAATTTTGGTCTGGATTTCAATTTCATCAATTTTCATAGTTTTTGGCCCCCAAAATACGTAGTAAGTACCAACCTAATGTTGGTTTTCAACTTTGACTTGAGGATTTGAGATCTATTTTTCATTTCATTTTTTTGAAGGAGGTAGGAGGATTGTTTTTGATTTTTATTACGATTTTACGATAATAGGTTTGTTCGAGCGCTCCGAAATTATGAAAAAAAATCGTGAAATTCATAATTTTTTTCTAATTTTATCGTCATTAAACAAATTTTGCAAGAATCTTATTAATTATCATCGAAAAAATGGTAATGAAATTTTACAAGTATAAAAGTCAATGGTAATGGGTGACCCTTGTTAGTGAAAAGGCACCCTGAGATTTTCTGAAAATTATGAATTTTACGATTTTTTTTCATAATTTTTGGAGCGCTTGAACGAACCTAATGCTTTTATTTAGGTTTTCAGAAATAATCGAATTCAAATTTTCAGTTTCATATTATTCAATTACCATAGATAGTTTCAATTTCAATTTCTTTGTTTACTTATTTTCCCCTTGGATTTCAATTTTATCAAATTTATTCTGATTCTTATAGCTTTCAGTCCTGAAAAAATTAAATTTATATTTCAAATTAAAATATGGATTTTCAGTCATTTTTTTCGATTTCAAGTTTATGATTTTCAAAATATGTACTGATTTTTTAAATTAAAGTTTCCAGGAATAATTTTATTGTTGAGCTTCCATTTTAGGTTCCGATTTGGTTACTTCAACAGTCGGTAAATTTTTGATTTTCAATTTTGGTTCTAGGCCTCAATTTTCCTATTTTTGATTTCAAAAGTAGATCAATATCAGTTTTCAATTATGTAAAGCGCATTTCATTCAATTATCAGATTAGATTTCAATTCCTCATTTCTTTATTTTTTGAAAATTTTGGTTCTTGGTGTCCAGATATTTTTAGTGGTTGATTTTGGTATCACAGTTTTCATCATTTTATTTTTCGGTCATTGTCAAACATTCTGGAGTTATACATAGGAAAAGGGTACCTACAATTAATTTTAGTTTTCAAATATTTTTATTTTTCTTCTTTTTCATTTAAATTTTTGGTTTTCGATTTTTAGAATATTCCGTTTCAATTTTCGATTTCATTTATTTGTTTATTTAATTAATCTTTAATTTCCAATTTTTAAATTTTACAATATCGAATTTGGTTTTCATTGGACAAAACTTCAATATTTGATCTTCCATTAAATGTTTTCGACAATTTGTTCAAACTGACTTTGGTTTCAGTTTTTAGCGTTGGAAATTGAAAAAAAAACGAAATCGATATTTAAAAACCAAACCGACTAAAACACTGATCACTTTCAACTTGGGTTCCCGGTTTTCAAAATACCATTGATCCGTGATCTTGAGATAATCAAACTGACAATGACGCCTTAAAAGAATCAATATTCTCCAAAATTTCAAACTAAATTCTTTAAAAAATTAAAAAATAGAGAGACTTACACGTCATTTTTTATTAGAATAACCTCATGTCAGCCTTACCGCGACAAATCCCTGAATAAAAATCAACTTTTCAAAAAAATTGCACGCTTTCTGGGCAAATTTTTGGAGTCTTTACAAAAAATTTTTCAATGTTCGAACTCGTAATTCAATAAAATAAAAAAAAACACATTGCTACATAAAACGACACGTCACACAATTTTTCTCACTTTTCCAAGTTTTATGCATGGTGACGAGGGGTAGAAGAAATCGCAATGCTTCCAATTGAATTGCGACTATTTAAAACTTTTACTCGAAGAAACACATTATTACTTCGTTAAGAATAAATTCAGCCGAGCGCTGAATGGATAATCCTGATTACGAATTCAACTCGAAAGAAGGTGTCATACTATTTCTGGAATTACGCAGATGAAAAAAAAAAACTTAGGTAGAATTGAACGAGACCGACAAACTTTTCAGAGAAAAAAAATCCGTCGAGTAATATAAACGAACATTCGGAGAGAAAAAATTCTCAAAGCATATAAAACAGGAAATTCACCAGAAAATACGTAAAGTCGTATATAGGTGCTTTAAAAAGAAAGAAAGAAATTAAAATATTGACATTTTCTCGTAATACCTGATAAAAAAAACGTGATACTTCAATACATCTTTTTTATTATTTTCGCAATGCCATCGGTTTAAAATACGGATATAAAATTTAAATTAGCAAAATTTTCTCGTAAAATACGACTTTTTTGCTTTAATATTTCATCGAATTTTTTCGCCGTTGTTACCCGAGCTCGAAAGGCGAAAAACGACTAATAAATTTAGCACGAAAAAACAGACTGCATTCCCAACCGAAAAAATTATTTTATACGATTCTACTCTGTAGTTTTTCACATACCCAACCAAACCGAATAAAAATTACCAGCAGAAGTTTTATTCGTCGAATATTCTCATCATTACCCTGGTACTTTGTATTTACATGTTCACGTTGTTCCAACCACTCAGATTTATTATCTTTTTTTCCCTAACAATAAAAATAATTACGATCGTCCAAAAAACTCGCAAAATAACCAGACCACGATATTTTCGAGAGAAAAAGACGTAGCAAATCATCGAAACAAAAAACATGTAAATGTAATCTAGAAATTTTACAGCACCAAAAACATAGGTATAAATGGTACTTGGAAAAAAACTCTAGGCATAATCAACAACAAAAAAAAATAACAAAAAAGTAATGAATTCTGTTTTCATTGTCGTTGCAAACAGAACTGAATAAACCCAACGATGCTATTTTGTAGCATACGTAAATCAAAACGTGAATAAATTAAGTTTCCTTTTACTTCATCAAATATAGAATAATCCATTATGACGACTTTTTCAGCCTTTTTACTTTTCTTTACCACCTTCTTTGCGCGTTTTTGAAGCGTGATCAAAAATTTACCAAGGAGATGATCCCGCCAACGGAATTTAAACTTCGATATTTTCCTAGCAAATGAAATTTATATCGTTGATTTTTTCATTTTCTCATCAAAAGTTTATTTATTCGAAAACACCAAAGATACACTAAATTTATTTCTGCATTTTTTTTTTTTGAAAATAAGCAGCTTCGAGCTTCGAGTATAAAATTGCAAAATACTCTTAAGATGACGACGTCGGTTCACCCACCATAATGTTTTTTCGCTAAAAGTAGACTTTGGGTACAAAATACAAAAGAAATTTTCGCTGTGGGGTTTAAAAACCACGAGAACTTATCTCACTGACGACGAAATTCGTTCAAATAAAATTTCCGGAAACGATGATAAACAATTGAACTAGCCACGGTTGGCAAGATTTGTCAACTTTTTACACAGCAAGAAACTTTTACATCAAAGACACTCGACGGGCAAAATGAACGATATTTATTTTTCACACAAATGCAGCGAGAAATATAAGAATTTCAAATTTTCTATCGAATTTTCGTAGTTTATTTTTCGACGTAAAGTATCTACTTCGACGAATGAAGACGAAATACTCTGCTGGGGGGGGGGGGGGACGGACGAGGAAACGAAGATAAAATAAAGTACGTACGTCAATTATGCTCGCACATCGTTAATTTTTCATCTCGACTACGGAAAATGGGTTTTCGAAACAAATTATCGTTCTTATTTGGTAGGCACCTAGTTCAAATTTTGAACTTTTCCCAAATTAAAAATCGAATTGAGTTGCTACTTTTTTCAACGTTTGGATACTTTTCATGCTGTGTTGATATTTGAGCTGGGCTAATGGACCTTGTAGTCCGACCCCCCCCACACACAAAAAAAAATCTAATTTAAAATTAATTTTTCCTATTTACCTTTTTTTGACCTTGAAATTGGTGAAAGAAAATTAGCGAATGAGTCATATGACATGAAAGAAAATGTTCGAGTTTCACAATACGATTAAACTACAAAATCAGGATACATTGATTAATTTTTTGAAAAAATTCGACGTTGAGTCAGCTCGAGTCTCGAAATAAATTTCCATACGAATAAATAGACCAGCATCAATTTACGAATTATGATTCGAGAATGAGTACGTATTATGAATCGAACATAATAAACGAATACCGCATGCCGACTGGATGCCTTCGATTCGTCCATTTTGACATTTACAACCCTTCGGCCAGACTCGATTACAATGCACCAGAGAATTTCATCGATACCGAAGCATCAAAACGAATCGCATAAAAGAAAGGGGGAGAAAAAAAATGCATTTATAAACAGAGAACAGCGAACGCGAGGCCATCGATGAGAATTTTTTCAAGCACAGCATGTTCGTATAATTACAACGTGAAAATTTGTAAAGCGTAAAAAAATCTTTTGTATTTTGTCATCATCAAACAAGCACACCTAAACTTTAATCAAAAGCTTTAAATTTTGCATTTGTACAAAAAAAAACCAATCAGCATCGGTACACCACAAAGGTTATACAAAAGGGTATCTCATTAGAACGAAATTAAAATTCAACCACGTATCAAATAAACACGTTAAATTGAGAATACTCGTAGAATATTTTTCACCTCCTCCGTCTCGTGCCAATTAAATCGCGATCGCGATAATTCGCGCGACTTTAATTTTGCAATGCCGCGAAAGAAAGCTCGAAGCTAGAAATAATCTTAGCTGGGAATCTGCATGAGGTGAATTTTTGAATAAACAGGATACTTTGAAATGGAAATTGACTCGTATCCGCATACGGTAGTTTTTAGACCAAGTACTCGGCTACTTATTGCAAAACGCTTTAATAAAGCTATTATAAAATGACGAAAAAGCAACTTAACCTAGTTCTCTGCTTTTTTCCTACCACTAAAAGTCTATTCCGCTACCACTAATCGTTGCTTTAAAAAAATTCTACACTTTGTTCGCTTCGGTCGCGTATGTTCGATGAGTGAAAAAATATATGAACTGTAGCGTGGCGTGGTATAGACTACGTTAGAGCTGAAATGAATTTGTTCCAATTTATACCTTATTCTCAGCTTTCCTAGAACTAGGAGAAGTAGTCGAGAGGAACTGTATTATGCCATATTTGAAATAAATCACGTGTAAAAAATTATTTACCAATTTTGATTTTTCGAGTACGTAGTTTTAAAGGATGAAATTTTCCAAGTAAATTTATTTTATAAAGAGAATATTCTATAAAGTACATTTATTGGTGAAAAATTCGTCTAAATAAAAAATTCGAGGAGCTAATTCAGTAAAACAAAAGAGCAAACTTCTGAAATGGTTTTTTGTTTTTCTCTCTCTTAGAACTGCGAGTAGTTACTAGTAGGTATGTCTGTAGTCCATAAACGAATAATTTTAAGCAAATTGGCGTTGGAGGGTGGGAGGATTACATCATAAAAATGACGAATGATACCTAATTTAAAAAATTCTCAAAAGTAGAAACAATATTACATACTTATAAAATATTAAATAATTTTTTTCTATGCCAATGTCTCCAGTCTGTAGGGTTCTCTAGTATCTAAAGTCTTCAGTTTCTTGTTTCAACTCGATTTGAACTTCTCTTCTGGAAACCTTGGGTCCTTCTACTTTAGGATAATGGGCCAAAGTTTTCGTTGTCAGTTTCTTTAATAGTTGAGAGAGAAGGGATTCTAAATTAGTATGATATTATGAGCTTTCAAAGGAATGTCATTGGGGAAACTCTTCATTCATTTTCGTATTTTTTTTAGGTCTACTCTCTTCGTATGAATCAGTGGAAACTCACTGATAATTAGTCAGAATTGTATAACTGGGAAAATCAGCAAAATTTTTTGATTTTCAGTAAATTATTGCCGATTTTTCAAAGAAATTCAGAGATTTTACTGGCTTTCCAGCGAAATTTCATTGCTGCAATTCTCACTGTTTTCCGGTGATTTTCGACAATTTTCACAGATTCATAAATGAAAGAGGAAGCTCTATCCTTTGACATTACAGTTTTAAGTTTCAAGTTCAAAGTTCCAAGATTCAAGTTTTTAGGTTCAAGTTTTAAGTTTCAATCTAGTCTACAGTTTTCAGGGTCTCTAGTCTTTCTAGTCTCTATGGTCTATAACGTCCCCATCCTCTAGGGTCTCCAGTCATCAATAAATACTTACATAAGGGAAGAAAAGGCAGGATACACCAACCTAGGCCAAATGTTCTGCCAAATCCATTCAAATTGGTCAAATTTTCTGATTCTTGCAACAAATTAAAGTTCAAACATTTACCTTTCATTTCGCTGAAAAAATTCCATTTTGGTGCATACCTCAACGGCAACGCCGACAGAATTTTTTGAAATTTTCGCTTTTTTTGCATCCTGCCTCATCCATGAGGCAAGATGCAAAATGCCATGGGGCAAG
This sequence comes from Pseudococcus viburni, assembly GCA_033439095.1. Lineage (NCBI taxonomy): Eukaryota > Metazoa > Arthropoda > Insecta > Hemiptera > Pseudococcidae > Pseudococcus > Pseudococcus viburni. The sequence goes on along the minus strand of JAVBJF010000229.1, from coordinate 82,910 downwards.
ATGCAAACAGTGAAGACATGATGAAAAATCGTGAATTTTTTTGTAAAATTTACTCAAATACATTTGAGGTGGATACTACAGATTTAAATAGAAACGTAATTTTTGAAAAGAGGTATTTATAATTTATCCTGCCTTAATTAATTTTCTGATTTTTTAGGCAAACTTCTGATATTTTTGATATTCTATCTAAAAATTAAAGCAAAAACGTGATATCCTGGAGAAAATATCACAAATATCAATTGGACCATCTTTAGTACCATATGTGACTTTCTCGGAAAATTCGTATTTAAAAACAATGTTTGCATCCTGGCCCTTTTTCAATTTGCATCTTGTCCCACTGGCACTATTTTTCTTCAAAGCAATGTATACTGGGAAGAAAATATAGGGGAAAGTGCCAACCAAATACATCATTCGATAGGTAATTGAATGTACTTAGATTGCAAAAAAATTACCTAATTTTTTTCAAAACTTGAAAACATGATATTTTACAAAAATTAAATTTCAAGAATTTTACGAAAATCAAGTAAAATCACAGTATTGATGATAACTCATAGGTAAGCAATCCGTCAGGTTTGTAATTTTTTTATGTTTTGTGTCGAATGAATACCCATCCACCAATTGCCCAGAAAAAAATTTCAATCACTTCACTGACGACAATAAGCCAATTTGCATCTTGCCCCCAGGTGCATACTACTCCACCTTCTCTTACTTAGATTTCACCGAGTAAAATTTCATCAAAATTTGATATTTGTGACCCGTGCAGGGAAAAGGTACCTAAAGTCGGATTTTTCAAAAATGAGTTTTTTGGCTTAAATGATAGGGGAGACTATGCGGAACATTTTAAGACCTGGATGAGCATCCTAAGTCAATTTTTCGGTGAGATAGAGATATTTGAAAATTAGAAAAAATCATGACTTTCAAAAAAAAAAATAATCGAAAAAACACGTTTAAAGCTGCGTAGAGGTCTGAACTACCTAAAAAAGCGAAAAAAAAATTTTGAAAAAAATTGCCCATTTTTCATATTTTTGTCTCTAACTCAAAATTATGTTTTCCGACTTTAGGTACCCTGTCCCTGCACGGGTCACATTTGTTAATTTAAAAATTTTTGTAAAATATTTATACAAATGAAAATAATGAACTAAACAAAACCTGTTCAATTTTCAAGTGAACTTACTCGTAGTGACTAAAGTGACGCTGAATTCGGAATTTTCCTCCGTTTCATTAAATTTAGAATTCAAAAAACTCGAAAATTTTGCCTTCAGATTATTACCACATTTTTTTTAAATAATTAAAATCTTAATGTGCCACGAATTTTAAAAAGTGAACAAATTCTAAGTGCACCTCCTTTTGAAAAAAACGTTGGTTTTTGCGTTTTTTTAAACAATTAAAATTGTGTGAGAAGCCTTCGTAGCACTTAAAAGATGCGATTTGAGTTTCTACATCTCCCTAAACCATCGCCATCCTTCTCCGATCAAAACTCCGACTGCCACCAGGGGAGGGGGGGGGGGTGAAAAGTTGCAGATTGCAATATTTCAATAATATTAAATTATCACTAAGCTGGAATGATTTTTTTTTTCATCGGGTACCTAAGTGAACAAAATTTTTTTTCAACCACTGAAAGTGAATTTTGAAAAAAAAATGAAAATTTTATACACCAGTGCAGCCAACAGCAAATCATAAAATTCCAAAATATGGAATTTATATCGACTTTGAATTGATTATTTTTTCGCCTGAAAATATTATGTCTTTTTTTCAATTACTGAAAGTATATTTCGGAAATTTTTGAGGAAAATTGTGTATGTCAGTGCAGCCAGTTACAAATCGTGACATGCTACACTATGGAGTTTACGTTGACCTCGAATTAATTTTTTTATCGTTTGAAAAATACACAATAATTTTGTTTTTAATCATCAGAAATAAAAATTTTAAAATTTTGTACGTCAGTACAGCCAGTTGCTAATTGTGATGTTCCGATATCTTCAAATTCGAAACGTTCTTCTATTGTTGGGAAAAAATTGGTCCAATCACTTGACGAAAAAATAATGGATTCGAGTTCATAATATCAGAATATCACAATTAGCAACTGGCTGCACTGACGTACAAAATTTTTTATTTCTGATGATTGAAAACAAAATTATTGTGAATTTTTCAAACGATAAAAAAATTAATTCGAGGTCAACGTAAACTCCATAGTGTAGCATGTCACGATATGTGACTGGCTGCACTGACATACAAAATTTTCGAAATATGTGACCTTCCAGGAAGAAACCGACCTTCGGTCCGAAAAAAAATTAAAAAAAAAGTTTCTCAATCAATCCAAAACAAATGATAATCATTGTTTTGGATTGATTGAGAAACTTTTATTTTAAATTTTTTTTCGGACCGAAGGTCGGTTTCTTTCTGGAAGGTCACATATACTACTTTCAGTGATTGAAAAAAAAAAAATACATAATATTTTCAGGCAAAAAAATAATCAATTCAAAGTCGATATAAATTCCGTATTTTGGAATTTTATGATTTTGCTGTTGGCTGCACTGGTGCAAAAAAATTTTCAATTTTTTTCAAAATTCACTTTCAGTGGTTGAAAAAAATTTTTGTTCACTTACTCGATGAAAAACATCATTCCAGCTTAATGATAATTTCATATTATTGAAATATTGCAATCTGCAACTTTTCAACCCCCTGGTAGCAGTCAGAGTTTTGATCGGAGAAGGATGGCGATGGTTTAGGGAGATGTAGAAACTCAAATCGCATCTTTTAAGTGCTACGAAGGCTTCTCACACAATTTTAATTGTTTAAAAAAACGCAAAAAACAACGTTTTTTTTCAAAAGGAGGTGCACTTTGAGCACCTCCTGCCCCCCTTGCCCTCTCGGGGGCTCAAATTTTTTTTGTGAAATGATGAACACTTGGTGTTCGAAAAGCTTTGCTAAATAAACTTTTTTGGAGAAGCAGAGTTATTCTTTCCATATTATTTCTCACACTTCTCGTTATTGGTACTCTATTTATTATTATTTCTCCCACTCAAAGTAAACCACCCCACCATATTTGGTCAAAATCCAAGATATGTTTTTTTTTCGATCCACCCTAAAGTTTATATGTGGGTATTTCAACAAATCTCTTTTTGGATATTTATAAACAAATCAAAAGTTATTATTTTTTCTTTCAAGAAAAATGCCTTTTGAATGTGAAGCTAAAAATGTTGAGAAATATTAAATTTTTACACAAAAAATTAAATCTTATGCAATTTTTAAACATCTATTTTTTTGCATATAAATGGATAAATTTATTAAAACTGAACGCAACGAATACAAATTTTTCTACCAAATTAAAATTGTTCCAGAGGCCTAAAATTAAATCCGTTTTTTCTAATGTTTCAGTCGTTTTATCACAATCTTGAAAATTTGGATGTTCGGAATGAATATTGTGAACTTGATTTCTTTTTTCACCGACGTTAATAAAATTGCATAACCGGTTCGCCGTAAATTTTCATTACATTCCGGGTCAACGACAGCCTTTCAATTTCCTCCTCTGTTCCAATTAAACTCGGTAGATGCTATTTTAGCTCAGAATTGTTTAAAATGTACTATTTTTAGCATCCGTGTTTGCATATTTCCACCCTCGCAACCCAAGCAACGTCATACAATAAATACGTAGGTAGGTGCACGTATTTGTTTCCGCGATAGGTACGTAATCGCGCGTAAGCAACGGTTGATTTCTTTTTCTTTAATCAAAAAATGAAAATACCTTCGAATAAAATATTCATTTAGTTCCGATTAAAGACGACAACAACGAAAGAAATGAACTCGAATAAAGTATAACTTGACACGGCACTAACGCCGGGTATTGGTCGTTACCTGCTATATCTAAAATACACCAAGTGCCGGCGCCGTATTGTCGTTTGGATTACTAAAAGTAACCAATACTGGCAGCGACGTTTAATAAACTAAATACTGAGGTCAGCGGATCTTGCGTGACAGAGGGGCTGCCGCTACCATGCCGATGCGGCCAACAAAACGTATAGGTCTATCGTGGTAGTCTGACGGTATGCATATTTACAAATCGTGATAACAACCCTTAAGTAATATGGTTTAAAATAAAACACCAAAAATCTGCCTCTATTTTTGGAAAAATTTTTCCACATTAACATAAATATTTTTCTCGCGTCATCGTCATCGATGAAAGAACCGTATCGGCCAGATACCACCCACCTTTCTTCAATAACGCATTTTCGTCTGCGTGTAGAAATCTACCCGACGTCGGTTTTTGGTAATTTTTGAAACGGCGGCGAGACGCCGCGCCGTGTCTAAAACCGTGCTCCCCGACCTCGTACTACATCGAGTTGTGAATTTTTCCTTTTTTAAAGTATCGATTTAAAATAAATTCTACCCATATATTCGCGTGTTCGACGAAAGCTGTTATTATCTATATCATGGCGAAAGAAGTGTTTTAACGAAAACTAGTGTGCTATATACGATATGCAAGTTTCTTATAAAACTAATGGATAACGTAATCGCTCGATACCCGCCGCAAATTCGGATTACTTTCGTGAAATGAAAACCTCTATACGTTCGTAATAGACGAAAGTGGAAAAAGTTGTGCTTTCTCCTAGCTGAACCATATACATATGTAAGAAAAAGCCAGTTATTTTGCGTGATTAACTTTAAGAACCATATTACCGGCGATATGGTTCATCGTATTAAAAAATTTAATACTCGAAAGATGATTTCAGACAAATCATACATATTGTTTCTCAGATATTCGAGATATTATTAGTCCAATTGTTGGATTATGGTATTTAGGTATGTTATCAAGAAAAGTAGACCAAAAATTGGTGATGACCTTTCAAGGTCAATAAAATTGGAACACGATCGACTTAAAAATTTAATAAGATTTCGTAAATTTTTCATTTTTCCCATTCAAAAAATAATATCATTTTTTGAAATGTCTAATTTGGTGCTTTTCATATTTGGACAAATTGTCTTGCGTATTTTTCTGGCGAAATAATAAAAACGCAGTGATTTGCAAAATGCTTGACACAAAATTCATAAATAACCACGTCGCTGGAAACTTAATTCTGTCCTTTTTCGACCAATTGATTGAAAAAATTTTTAATTTATGTTTTTCCAACCTTAAATTTAAAAAATGAAAAATATTGATGAAAAATTTCAAACTGTACCAATTGAAAAAAAGATGCCACACATACACCATAGAAAATTTCAATTTAAAAGCATAGGTATCTAATTCAATGTTGCAAAGTGTTTTATAACAAAAGTACTTCCTTCGAATCGATGAATAGCCAACCCACGGAGGATTCGTTGGCCCTTTTTTCAGAAAGTTGAATGGGAGGCGGAAAGTTGTGTTCAGTTGTCGAAAAAATCTGGTAGAAATTTCACCGCCTTGACCCTTGTCCTATGACTTTTAAAATCTAACTATGAAAATGAAAAAAAAATTGAAAAATTAAGGAAAATCGCCAAAAATAGTAGATAAAAACATAAATAGATGTTTTTATTCAATAATGTTCACCTTACCTTTTCTGGGGTACTTGGAAAAGTCACTTTTTCACGTCTTTTAAATTCACTCTAAAAAATTGAAAAAATTACCTAGTTTTGAAAAAAAATTTCTAAACCGATCTTATACAATGAATATTTTTTTATTCAGATAAATAATTGACGACGAATTTCCACAGCTCCTTCTTTTGGTTAAATTTTTCAAAAAAGATGCATTTATAAGTGAGTATTGGTTGTGTTTTTTCCAAAATTGAAGAAATAGTGGAAAATTACTACAGATGATCAGACAATTTCGAATTTTTTTTAAAAATATAGTAATTGTTTTTGATTTTAGGACGTGTACTACTGGGGTATCTGAATTTTATAACTTTACATCGCTTTTTTAAAATTCTTTTTGACTTTTATTTTTCAAAAAAAAATATAGTAAGAATCTAAAAAAGGGGTGCAAATTTTTTCAAGAGCAGAGAAAAATAAAATAATGAAGAACTCTCGGTGATGCTCAAACAAAAAAGAAAATTATTAAAAATTCGAGGAAATTTTTCATATAAAATCATGACTTTTTTATGACCTTCATTGATTGATTTTTCTACTCTCATGACTTCCATGACATAATTTATTCAATTTTTTTCAAATTTTATGACTTTTTCATAATTTATTGACGTGGATGTCTTTGAAGAGTGATGGGGGGGGGGGGGGGTCATTCCGTAAATTTGTCCGACACTATTTTGTCTGCAACACCATTTCTCCGGAATATGATTTCAACATTTCTGTAACATCTTGAAATTTTTCCAGACTTCAGAAAACAAAAATTCAACGTGAGAGATGTGAAATATGAAAGTTTATTAAAAAATTACTAGGTATACTTAGGTATCGATTAGTCAAAATTTTTTCAAGTTTTTTTTCGTCCAACAAAATGTCATTATAACCAATCTAAAGCCCGATTTTGAGAACCAAGCACTACTTATTCAAATGTAGTAATACACAGGTAAGTAGATATGCCTTTGTATTAATGTAATGATAATGAGGATATGTACTTAATTTTGTTGCGGTCTTTTGGATTTCGGATTTTAGCTTCGGCTTTTGGATTTTGGCCTGTGGCATTTTTTCTCCATTTTCTCACTTTTTTCACATTTTATGACTTTTTAAAGACAACTCAAATTTATTGACCTTTTCCATGACTTTTTTTTTCAAATTTAGCGACTTTTTATGACTTATTTCAGTGACCTTTTATGACTTTTTTCAAATTTAGTGACTTTTTAATAACTTTTTTAAATTTAGTGACTTTTTATGACTTTTTTTTCAAATTTAGTGACTTTTTTATGACTTTTATGTTCGGGAGACACCCTGCATTAATTTTCGTGTGCCATGTTTGTCAACATCTTTTCAGAAAAAATTCCAATTTTCTCTATTCTAAAAAAAAGTACTTAGATTTCAAAGGTAATTGAGCAAGAGTGGGGGTTGAGTCGAGAGATGGAATTTTTAACAAGTCTTTTTGTAGTCAATATGCAATTTCCTGACTTCCTTCACTCAATTTTTGAAAAAAAAAAAAACTAAATAATCCGCTTTAATGTGAATGTTTTCCTATAGGTACCCTTGAAATTGTACAGATAATTTCGTCCAATGATAATAATTTAATTTTGGATCTATGAAAAATGGAAATATGAATTTTCAGACGAATTTTTCTTACACAAGATGCATTTGTGTGGTTATGATAGATGGTGTAGACAAATTTTCGTGTCTTACAAAAAAAATTATGAAAATTAGGAAATTCGTTTTTTTTTCTGAATGTTTAGGCTTTTTCTTGAAATGAACGCAATTACTAAATTTAAGTAGGTGTTTTAAAAAGCACTAGAAATAATGCTTCTTTCAATGCTACAACTGCAACGTTCTACCCATGGAATTAGGCCAGTAACACTATAGAAAAAGTTAACATGTATCAAAAAACAATTCTGCAAAATCTTATTCTGCTTAGGCAATTCAAAATGAGACAAAATATGCATTCTCGTGCTCAAAATTGAAATTGACTGCTAACTTTTGGGTTGATGAAGAAACTTCAATTATAAAACACCTGTATAATTTATGCATCAAATCTGTGACAACCAAAATTTATCAAAATGGGTAAATATTTTAAATCTGTGACTTAAACAAATATTTGAATGATTTTTTCCTCTTTACAATACCAGATAATTCTATGATTAAAAACCCGAATAAGATTACAACGATTGAAAATCTCATCTTTATTTTTATCTGTTCGGTTTAATTTCCTCATGAAACATTCGATTTAATTTTAAAAAAATTAATTTCTCAATGAGATCTCACCATAGAAGTCTAATTATCGAACTCTCAATCGTGTAATCTTGACGAATAACTTGAGATATCAACATCCGATAATAAATATGATGAAATATACCACATATTTTCATATCCATTTCCGTGTTCGTGACTTTGTGAAAATAGAAAGTCAACGGGTTCTGTTCATATATATTTCAAATGTCGTTGAGTTGCATCGAATCTACCTACAGTTGTGATTTTTGCTAGACCTAAATAATTATTTGTACTCAAAATTTTTATATGCACACGAAGTTTTTTTCGAAATAAGCAATAAATTTTGCAGTTGTTCGATTTCATTCCTTGACATCGAAATCTCATACTGCTCGATCAATTCGTCAATGTCGTGACTGGTCAGACGTCATATTCATGGTGCCATGTTCCAAAATCGATGAAGAAAAGTTTCTAATCTCGAAAAACTATAGCGAAATAATATTGCAACATCCTTTATTAACCAGAACACGATCCAGAAAATATTCGACATCGGAATTACATCCAGCTATCGTAAGTAGACATCTAATACCGTAACACCGTCGTATTTTGCACATCAATGCAATGATCCAGAATCGAAGAATAACATTCTACCTGAAGAACTAAAGTTTCGGATTTGAATTTAACAAAACGAGATCCCGAAAACAAAAAGTAATCATCTGCATGCAGAAAATTCTTGAAAGAAACCGGAAAGAAAAAAACCTTATCATCTATAGTTTTTTTTAAAAAGTGTCATGCCCGCTCCTTCATCTATAGTTATTTTTATTTGTAATGTTGAGGAAATCAAAAAACTTCATTTGGACAGATCGTGCAGTTTTTGAAAAGAAAAAAAAAAGATTTACTAAAATGAGGAAGTATTTCAAAAAACAACAGTTTTTTCGTCGTTGCGTTTTAAAATACCTAATCATGTTCTATCATTTTTATAATGAAAATACCTCCTCATTTAAGATAAGATTCATCTTGATCCTTACCTGTTGTTCCGATTTATACCCGAATTTAAATTTTTTTTAAAACCTACATAAATTGAACATATGGTCCAGAATATTTCGGTAATTAGAGCTCTCTAGGTAGGTATCTTTTTCGAAACAGAAAATATCCTGAATACAAGGTAAAAACAGCATTCTCATTTTTTTTGCCACATATAGATCTATAGAAAGTGGAAATAACTTCGAAAATAATAAATTCTGTATTCAACCAAAGCTTGGCTAGAAATTTACCCCATGATCAAAAGTCTGCACAATACCTTGCCTGGCTTGCTTCGCGGAACATCGAAAAAATTTCATCTATAGCTCATTCCTCTGGTAAAATAAAATTTAATGATACGCTCTGAATTATGAACAGATATAAATTTTGGTAAATAAAGTCATCTTTAGGTATAATATTTACTGAATTCTCTAAACCTGATAATCTCAAGAACTGGGGAGGAAAAAAAATACAAATCGCAAGTTGTAATCTTAATTGATGAGAATACATAATATCCAGAACAAGCGAAAAATTTAGGAAAACTGCAAAAATTGTGGAGATATGGAAAACAGTTCGAGAAAAAAGTTGTAGAGAATTAAAAAACAATCATAAGTATACCTTATTCACTCTGTAACCCATGTTAATTTTAGATTAAAATTGGCATGAATTACAGAACTGAATAAATTCAGTCTCAGCTTGTTGGTTATATAGCACATGCAACTTAAATAATATTACATGCCAACACCTAAAGTTTAAATTAAGTATTGGATTTGCATTGAAATAAATTTTAAAATATCTCAGTCAATCTGTTTGAAGATCAATGCTACTCACGATAGAAAATATTAGCAAACTTCGATGAACAGACATTTGGGGAAAAAACTTCAAAATTTTAACTTCTTTAGGTATCGGTATATTATAATAATACCTAGAGAATTACTCATAGCAATTGAAAATTTCCCACAGATCTGTGCCATGAAAGATGTTTCCTTTACTCTTAGCGTAATATTTTTTTCAACTTGATTTGAAAAAAAAAATTAAATATGAAATTGAAAACCATGGATGGAATTCTAAATGAAAGACAGTAAAATTTCAAATACCATTACATAGGTAGAAATATTTTTTGTGCGAGTAGATGATTGATTTTGTAGGAGTAAAGTAATCTTGCATGAATTACCATTATGTTGATTTTCATACTTTGCGAGAGTCAATCCGAATTTTCCGCTACAATAAGATGTTGACGCTTTGATTTGATAAGTAGGTATTATTGAAAAAAATCGTATGTGTATTTATACCTTCAAATGAGTAAAATCTTAAACGAATTTATAAAAACCACTATTTTTTAAAATGTTGACAAAAATTATCAAATGCTGTTATTAAAGAACCAGTAATGAATAAATTAAATGCCATTATTAAACCATTTAAAAATGATTTGACCAGAGATGATTATGTTGAAGCAATTGCTAAAATTGTAAATCCTAAAGATATATGTGCAGCCTATCGTAAGAATTTAATATTCAACTTGTTTAGTTTATTTTCTATTACTGTGTTAGGAATGCTTGGACACACATTCGAGATTACAAATTCCTAACACAGTAATAGAAAATGAACTAAAAAAGTTGAATATTAAATTAGAGTCTCAGATTAAAACCATGACAGCTGGCTTTAAAAATCCACAGCTTGCTCATATCTTAACAGATAAAAATCAATTTTATGTATCTCCAGATTTAGCATCACAAATTCCGGAAACCATAGTGATTAATTTACAGCAGTAATAAAATCATAAATGTAGAAAACATAGAAATATTTATGTGCTTAGAAAGAAATGTCTATTGGTCACTTTTGTTGAATATCTGACTTATTATATTTGTATAGCTACCTACAGATATGTTGTAAATATATCCAAGTATACATGATGTAAATATGAAACTAATAAACTTTTTATTCGAACAACAAATGAAACTTAATTATTACTTTTTAGATCGTGGGGATTTTTTAATAATATAATCGTAGTAAAATAAAATTAATTGGATTTTCGTATAGATTTTTCATCCAAGAAACTTACTGTGAAAAATATGAATGAAATTCTTTGTTTTATTGTTTCACTAAAGTGAACCAAGCCTTCGCAAATAATCAGATCAGAAATAAATATTTTCAAGTAGTAACTATCCCAAATTCATGCTCAGGAATAATCTTCAGAAATAACAATTTAATAACAGAATTCAAAGTTCTTCATTTTCATTATTTTCAATCAGTAGGTAACCTAATTACTGGCTGAATGGAGCAGGACGACGTCTCAGTCAATTTTATAATTACCTACATATGTGAGCCTGGATATAGAAACCACACTTAGGTGTAAAAAATTGATTTCTGAGTTGACACTGATTTTGAACGTTTCAGAAGGTATAGAATTAAAGGAGAACCTCCACTCGAAAACCAATTTTTTACACCGGGTGGTTTCTATATCCAGGCTCACATATATGAATTTTTTTTCCACCAACCTCCTCATTTTTTTTATTTTTCACGAAAATGTCAAACAAATCGTATTTTTTAGCGATAAAATATATATTTGAAATCAAGTAGGTACATTTTCAATTGATTAAAAAATTTCACATCAATGCCTAACATTCAACTTTAGCCCAGTCATTTTAGGTCTGAACCTCTAAAAAATTCTTGCGCCGCTGAATTTCTCATTATTTGTGTAGAATGACCTCCCAAACAACATACTAAAACTTGCATCCCACAAGTGTCCGGCTACCCCCGCAAGAGGGTAAAAACCACCCTCAAAACCAGTTTTTCGCGTTTTCCGCCGAAAAAACAACTTAAATCAAAAAATGTCAAGAGTAAAAGTTTTTTTTACGTTGAATTTCCTATAAAAATACTATAGAACTTTTTCGAAAATTTTCATTTATAGGCCATTTTTGAATGGTTGAAAATAATGGTTTCTCAAAATTTACAATTTCTTTCATTTTACGAGGTTATACGGTATTTTTGGAGAAAAATCATAAGAAACAAACTTATTTTACATTGAATTCTCAATAGAAGACATCCCTCAGTTTTTACAAGCGGTCAAGGGTGGTGCGGAGAGCGTGGTAAGGGATGAACGAGGTTGTTTTTCATGAAAATACCAATGGTGGTAGGACTAATTAAGTAGAGTGGAACAAAAAAAAAAACACACCCTGAATTTTGATCAAGTTCACAGGGATGTTTGTTTGGAGTTGGTAACTCGTCATAAAAAATTTCAGCGCCTTAGCTCAAAATGAGGTGAAGCCAGGGGTTCATAAAATAGGGTCATTTTTGAAAAAATCACAGTTTTTATAGGGTAAACTTCAACTAAAATGACGCAGGAAAGAGGGAAGGATGCTAAAAAAGTACAATATGACGTACTAAAACTATTTTGATGTAAAAAATAGAAAATGTTGTATTTTAGTGCTCCCATTACGATGGTGAAAATAAATTTTTGTAATAAAAAATTGAAAAATGTGAGCAAAAAATATTTTTTACAAAAATCGGGAGTTGGAACCACAAAAATGAAGAATTATCAATTTTTCATTTCAAAAATAGTTTTTTACCTCAATTTTTGAATGTTGGTTGAATTTCGATGACCAGGGGAACGTCATTTCATTTTTCAGATAACTTAAAACCATTATTTTCTAACGATCTGTAACTTTTGAATTTGCAGAGTAAATCCTAAAAGTGGGTTCGAATCAAGCCACCAATGGTTCGAAGAGGTGCAGTAACTCAAATTGTACTTTTATGCGCCCCTTTCCCCCCTTTTCTACGTCATTTTAGTGGGAGTTTACCCTATAAAAACTGTGATTTTTTCAAAAATAACCCTATTTTATGAACCCCTGGCTTCACCTCACTTTGAGCTAAGGCGCTGAAATTTTTTATGACGAGTTTCCAACTCCAGCCCCCTTGGGTTTGTGAATACCATTCAAAAGTCATCTGATAGGAAATTTGACGTAGAATAAGTTTTGTAGACCTCATTTTTGCTCTAGCGCCAATACTTTAGCAGTTATGAGCCAAAAACCTGATTTAGGGGGCAAAGATCCACAATTTGGGGGAGACGCACACACCAGACGGGACCGGACACCTCAGATTCATGTTCAGGGCATGAAAATAGACCATTAAAGCCAAAAATCGGTTGACCGCCGAGTCTGTCCTTATAACCCCCTTTTTTTGGCTAATCCTACTAGACTAAAATGCAAACGAAAAGAATGTCGTACCAGGTTTCCCGCAAAAAAAAACCTACCACAATATTTTGAAAATATACATTAAGTAAAAAAAGCAGGAATTATTTTTAAAGCATAATTTGTTTGATATTCCTCCCCCTTCCCTATTTCCACTTCAATTCACTGTTTACACTGGTCGACACGATTTTTGTATCTGGGTTCCGATAGGGCTGTTGAAACTACGTCATCCTTATCAAAAAGTGTGATAAGGAGCTGGTGGGAAAAAGGAAAAATCATTCATTTCGTATGTATTTAACGAAATTTTCATAAATTTATCAATTATTGTAAAAAAAATGAAGTTTTGTGACTATTGTGAAAATAATAAAATTCGTAGCTAAGAAAAAAAATACTTTGAAAATTCAAAATTTTCCCACAGTTCAATTGTGACGTCAGTTTCAACAACCCTATTGCCAAATTTTGATCGCTTTTTATGAAACTAATGAAGAGAAATTTTTTTTTGACCAAAATTTTCTTTTGGGAGGAGGAGGTCAAAAACCTTATTTTTTAACCCCCATCTTAAAGCAAACTTTTGGTGTACTTCGATGCCTAGAATCAGAATTTAGGCATTGGAACTGAAACACAGAATAACATTTTTTTGTCGACTAGTGTTATCAAATGCGCATTTTCTTTTTCTTACACAAAATTTAATCATTCTCAAAAATTATTATTTTTTATTATTAAACTAGACATCAATAAAACCGAACTCGAGTGAAATGAGCAAATTTTTTTAATACATTACTAGGGGGCTCCGCCCCCTAGGCCGCTCCGCGGCCTCAACCCCTGGCTCGCGCCCTCGCTTCGCTCGGGCTGCTCGCTTTGAAATTTTCAAAAACATTCGCCCTCGCTTCGCTCGGGCCAAATTCATCTCCCTGGTCTTTGCATTTTTCTCAAAATTTATGGCAATTGTGAAATAAGCAATGGAGTAAATAAAAAACGGAAAAAGTTAACCCCTTTAAAGTCATTTTTGAGCTCGAATGAACTGATTTAATTGATTTTCAAAATTTTCAGTTATGTTTGCTGGAGCTACCTTCTAGTACACAAAATTTAGTAGGGTTGAAGTCCAGGATAGGTACGTAATAAAAAAAGTAGGATCGTGGGACCATAGGGTAAAAACAGTTTAATTGATGCAAGTATTATATGTATACCTAGTTGAGAAAATTGAAATTGAAGTTTGGATTTTCACCGATTTTCCACTCCCCTCCCTAACAAAATGCCTTTGAAACATCTAAATAAAATAAATAGATGCTCAACAGTTTCCTAAAACAATGAACACAGTACAAAAATTTGGAATAGAACAATGTGTCAGTGGAAGTTGGAAAGGCATAGCAGGTTAAACGAAGTGGTTTGGCTTTGGAAACCGATTTTGACCACTCTTACGCGCCTTGACTCAAGTATTTTTGAAGAGAGAGAAAGAGAGGCTAAACTGTGTTTTCTTTCATATTTTTCGCTGATTTTTGCCTTTTTGAAAATTTTGAACTCCGTCCTGTTTTGTAATGAAGGGTCAAAGTAGCAATGGAGTTTTTTTTTTCTAAAATAGGTGCTATTTATTTATAAATATACCATACAAATGTTTTGAAAATTTTTAAGAAAGTGGAATATGATAGAAAAAAAATTATATGACGAACCTGAGCTGCAAGAAATGTGTAATATTTTTCTTATGATAAATGCATTTCAGTTGTAACAAAAGTAAAGACAGACACAATGGTACATAGTAGAAAAAGTTGGAAAATTTGTCTCAGGTAAAAAAAGTTGGAAAATTTGACCGAAAAAATAAATTTTTGGGAAAATGTTTTCTTTCAGTAATCACAATCAATTTTTCAAAACTTTGGCCCCACTGCGTTTGGCCTTATTGTAGATATTTCATTTAAATCCACAAAAATGATTTTTTTTTTGTATTTTTCCTCAAAATTATTTCAAGTAATTTAATTGTTTTTTTTTTCTCAAACACTTGTTTTCGATGTTTGAAAATCAAATCTTTTAAAAGCTTTGGCCTCGCTGCGCTCGGCCTCATCATATTTTCCCTTCAATCACATTGAAACCACAAAATTTTAAAATTAAATTATAATTTTTCTGAAAATTTTCCACATCTACTTCAAATTTTATAGGTTTTTTTTTAACTACAATGAAATTACTCACGGAAAAGCAATGTATTGAATGAAAGGGAGAAGTGGTCAAAAAATTTAGTTCGGTCTGAAAATTTGTGCCATCCAACTCCTTCCTCAAAAAAGTAAGCCCGTTTTATGCCTGAATAAGTTGATTTTCAAAATTTTTCAACCTTTTTCATTTTTGATCTCTCAAATCAATTAGAAGCGGTTTCGAGAAGTTATGGAGTTTCCAGAAAATGTTGGAATTTCCCAGCATTGAAGAAACTCCTGAAAAGTGGTTCGTATATCTAGGGTCACGCTAGTGACCCCCCCGCCCTACAATGTCAAAAACGTAAATGAAAACGTCGGAACCGCGTGACACTTAATATTCTCTGAGTAATTCGGGCACAGTTTCCGTGATTTTTTCGAATTTTCTAATCGTTTTTTTTCCTAAATGAATTAATAAATTTGAAAAATTTCAACGGTAATATTATTTATTTTTCAAGTTCTTTCTTTTAAATGTAAAATAAAATTGATCCATAAAATATTTGCGGAGATATGGATTTTGGTTTTTGTTCAAAGTTGGTTGTTTTGGTACTTAGTTTACCAAAAGTTGGGCAAAATTGGTCGGGTCAATATTTTTGAAATTTTGGGGATGGGTATTATTCATCCATGCGGAGATACTGACGGAGCCAAATTTTGAAAATTTTGAAAATTGACCCTTCACCCCCCCATTTGGAGCCCCAAAATTTTGAAAAACGGAAAATTAACCCCAAAATCGTGTTCCTTGCGTGAAAATGCATACACTGTCGCAAATTTCAGGAAATTTGAACTTTTTTTGAGCTTTTTATAGAAGCATAAAGTTTCTAAAAAATGTGAAAACTGACCAAGTTGAAGCTCCGAATAATAAATAACTGTTATTCGTTGAGCTTCGGCAATAGCAAAAGCGATTGAAGACATGTATAAACTATACATGTCTAAAATCTCAAATCATTTAAAGCTTTCTAAAGCTTGTTATCCTTGTTGAAAATTTGTGTTAATTTCACTCATCATAAAGTTGCAACACAACATCGACTAATTCCTAGCCGTTCAAACCATGAAACGGCATCAGGTGCTCTCGGCTGCTCCCGAACGTGTTCGTTCGACTTGTATCAATTTTTTGAGTATTTTTACTGCAATTATTACGTACGCAGAAACAAATATACAAAATTAAAATTTTTCAACTCCGCCAATATGAAAATTACTCATAAGTAGTATGTTGCATTACCCAGGTTAAAGTTGCATACTTGCATCCTATTTTTTTTACTTCATCATTTTCAATAATAATTTTATATTAAGGTATAACTAAATAAATACTGATATTAGTGATATTTTTAAATTTCAATCTTAAACGTTTGAAGATTAATTTCTCAATTCCCATACCAAGTTACAAATTTTTTTGGGGCGAAATTCTTCTCACAATCACTGTTAAAATTCAATTTCAAAAATCAAAATTGCCTACGCGCTACCTATGCTTTTTTTTTAAACCGAACTTCAATGGAATTTAAATTTTAAATACGTCCCGAGAAACCACATCGTGATAAATCGGTACAAATAGATCTCGATTTAAGACGATTTTTTTTACAAAATCGACAGAAATCGAGCTTGTAAAAATTCCGCCTTTCTCGACTCGATTCGAGTCGATTTTAAACGAAATTGTTTTTTATCAAAATTTTTCATACAACAACTTCGTCTAAAATCGTCTTGATACAAGTCGATTTCAATCGTTTTTTAAGAAACCGAAATATGCTTATAAAATAGAATAGATACAAGTCAAACGAACACGTTCGGGAGCAGCCGAGAGCACCCGATGCCGTTTCATGGTTTGAACGACTAGGAATTAGTCACAACATCGTAATCGTAAAAAAAAGAACACAAAAAATATCAACAAATCGATTTTGTATGATCGAGATATCGATATATCTATCGATATTATCTGATTCATGATAAAAAGCTGTGTGATAATTGGTAAGCATTATTTTTTTAATATACTAGTTATTTGATTATCAATTTATCAGTTATGGATACGAATTTTATTTTACAGATTTCGAAGATATTATTTGTCTTCAATCCCTAAGAAGAAACGCTCAAAGGTTGTAAACAACGGTATTGATGCATCGTGCCAACAAAAAGAGTTAGTTATAAGCGTACAAAAAGAGGTAAATATCTAGGGATAAAGACACGTTTTTATTTCAAGGCCAAGTTTATACCAATTGATGCTTTTCAGTTACAAGAGAAAACAGAGCAACTATCTCAGTTAACAGAATCGAAACTATACTTCAAAGAAAAACTGCGCTGCGAAGCTCAACTCGTTGCTCATAAACAGAAAGTATTGAAATTACAAACGGTTATAATGATAACGAATTCTTTTAACGAATACACTTCATCGCTTCAACATCTCCGAAGAAATACACCTTATGAGAAAGAGCAGCCTCGCGCATAAAGTTAGTTTTTGTTTATTCTGTTACTAAACTAGTTTTCCTGAGTCCTTATTAAAAGATGTTTCGTAATGCAATAGAAAAGCTTTAGTTCTTGTAGCTCCAGAGAGCTCGGAGTTATTTGATTATCAATTTATCAGTTATGGATACAAATTTTAATTTACAGATTTTGAAGATATTATTTGTCTTCAATCCCTAAGAAGAAACGCTCAACGGTTGTAAACAACGGTATTGATGCATCGTGCCAACAAAATGAGTTAGTTAAAAGCGTACAAAAAGAGGTAAATATCTAGGGATAAAGACACGTTTTTATTTCAAGGCCAAGTTTATACCAATTGATGCTTTTCAGTTACCTACAAGAGAAAACAGAGCAACTATCTCAGTTAACAGATCAACTAATTCAAATGAAAAACTTCGTTCATAAGATTTTTCGAGATGACGAAACAAAGGATACTCATCCATCCGGTTGCAAAGAAAGTAAAAGTAGCGAAAATGATTTTTTTGAATCGTATAGTCATTAGGTACGGAATTCATTATACATACGATATGTTATCCGTTGGTTACTAGTTTCATTCTACAATTTATCATATTCGCAGCCATTGCTGGATCTCAAAAAATCTACCCTGTTGATAATTCTGATATATCGCGTTTTATACCGTTGATATCATCAGGTGAGTTGGTATTCATCGTGACGAGTGTTCAACTGGTATATGCAATTCATTCCTTTTTTTTTCTTCTTGTTTTTCAGAGAGAACAAAATGACCCGTAAAATAGAAGTAGTCAAATTAAGAATCGAAAGTGATAAATTACCGTTCAACGAAGTCGATATTATTATATCCGAAGGGATGCGTTATTTCCTATTTTTCGAAGGAATGCTGGATAGTTTAATTTATGCTAGAGACCGTTTATTAAAACCAGGAGATTTATTGTTATCTGATAAATGTAATTTATTTTATACATTTGTGATGCTCATGATTTAGGTATTTACTTTTATAAGATAATTAGTGGTTTTGAATTATTCGTAGAATTTACTTCGATCGATCGACTATTATCACAGTATTTTTCTAGCTTGGATATTTTGGTTCTAGTTTCGATCCAAAAATTCAGATAAATCGCTGTGTACAGTAAGTCGGTGTACTTGCGAGTACGCTGTTGTGAATTTTCCGACGAAATTATTTACCTCTTTTGTAACTACGATTTATTTTTTGTCATGGTTTCCTTTAAATAAGACGTTCAAATTTTTATGAAATAGTCGAAAGTTTAATCATGTCTTATAAATTTTCAACGCATTTTAATCTCTGTTGGGTGAATTGAAAAAAATTTATACCCGTAGATTTGTGGAATAGAAAATTTTTAATTTTTTTAGATCTCACGAAAAAACAATCCACATAAAAAAATATGAAATTAAGAATCGAAGATCGTTCTTATTGTGTTCAACGTCGAAATAAATATTGAAAAATGGTCCGTCGTTGGATCTCGTTCTCAACAGTTGTTTTAAACAATCCACATAAAAAGATATGAAATTATGAATCGAAGATCGATCTTATTGTGTTCAACGTCGAAATAAATATTGAAAAATGGTCTGTCGTTGGATCTCGTTCTCAACAGTTGTTTTCATTTTGACCAAAGTGTTGGTTGCCCATGAAAAAAGTAAGTTTGTGAATCTTTGAGAAAAAATTCTGGTAACTTCTTTATTCGGACGTTTTGGGTGGTATGTACCTGCGTAGAAGTCCCAATCAATTTGGAGGATTATCTGCAACCTTTGGATGTCGGATTCAACCCCAAGTACGATGAATTAATCGACGATGGAAAGTTGTGCTCGCGAAATTGTACAAAATATCCTGAAGCTCGTATTTGTTACTACATATATGTATGTAGAAGTTTGAAAAATTTTGAGCAAAAAAGTTTTGATTTGAAAAATTTGCATTAAAAAAATTTAAGATTAAAGAATTTACGTTGAAAAAATTTTGAAATTCTGAATGTGAAGCTCTACATTGAAAAAAATCAGAAAAATATAGAAGTTTGTAAAATTTTGAGGAAAAAATTTTAGACTTGAAAAATTTGTGTTGAAAAAATTTTTGAAGCTTATAAAATGATTATACAGGAAAAAATTTGGAGTTTGAAAATTTAAAGTGCAAAATCAAGCAGACTTTGAGAAAAAAAAACGCTCACGGATCACCACCTACTGTAAATCCGTGAAACAGGGCTAAGTGTTTTTTCTCAATTCCACTTTTTTCAACACTTGATTTTTTTCTCAATGTAATTTTTTTCCAACACTCAATTTTTTCAATTTGGGAAAAAACTAGTGTTGAAAAATTTATAGAAACTACTTCCAAGTTCAGAAAAAATTTTAGTTTTGAAAAAATTTCATTTCTGAAAAATTGTAGTTGTGAAAGAAATTAGTTGAGAAAAAAATTTCAAAAATTAAATTCAAATAATTTGAACAATCGACTACGTATAAAAAGAACTGATATCCGCCAAAAAATTCTCCAAAAAAGAATTGGTTCCCCGCCCTCCGGGGGCTGAAATGTGAAGTATTTTATGGATGAGCTTGTCAACTGTGAGTTAGTTGCTGGTAAAGAATGTATTTCATTATCTACGAATAATTTGTGCTAAATTTAACTTCTGTTCAAAGTACTTTGGTAACAAAATGTTATGATTTATGACGGGGAGTTAGCATAACTTATCTCCGAATAATACAATACCTACCTGTCTAGTTTCAATTCTTGTTCATCATAAGTATTTTGGTAATAAAAAGTTCTGATATCATGGTGAAATCCGCCCTAACAAAAAAATTCTCCTACCTCTGGGAAACAAAGTGAAAATTTTTTAATGGTAAAATGTTATGATATGATGGCAAAATCCGTGAAAAAAAATGAAAAAAATTCTGGGGCGGACAGAGCTCTTGGATTGAGGTTAGATTGTTAAGATTATGTAAGAGCTCTGTCCGCCCCAGAATTTTTTTCATTTTTTTTCACGGATTTTGCCATCATATCATAACATTTTACCATTAAAAAATTTTCACTTTGTTTCCCAGAGGTAGGAGAATTTTTTTGTTAGGGCGGATTTCACCATGATATCAGAACTTTTTATTACCAAAATACTTATGATGAACAAGAATTGAAACTAGACAGGTAGGTATTGTATTATTCGGAGATAAGTTATGCTAACTCCCCGTCATAAATCATAACATTTTGTTACCAAAGTACTTTGAACAGAAGTTAAATTTAGCACAAATTATTCGTAGATAATGAAATACATTCTTTACCAGCAACTAACTCACAGTTGACAAGCTCATCCATAAAATACTTCACATTTCAGCCCCCGGAGGGCGGGGAACCAATTCTTTTTTGGAGAATTTTTTGGCGGATACTATATATATCCTGTACCATGAGTGAAAAATGTGTACACCTGTACAGTGGATGTGCGACGTGTGTCGAGATATTACCTTAACTACCCCTACCCCGATTCAGGTAGGTTGGCAGTTGACACTGTATGTATTGTCAAACTACCCCAGAACTACCCTCGCCAATTCACCACTACAAACGCAACACTCTGTAGATACGTCACTCACATCTCTTCCAGGTCGAGAACTCGTTTCTGCACTAACACAAAGCTAGAGTTCATGTAAATACAATACTAACACTTCTCCGTTTCCAGAAACACAGTTCGCGAGGTAGACGGTTTTGATTTTTTAATATAGAGAGATTTTTTTAAAAAATATTATTTTCAAGAATGAAGTAGGTACAGTATTTCCAAAAATATGCAGCTTTTTGGATAAAATTTTGTGGTTTTGAAAAATTCTCAAAACTTTTTAGTGAAAATTATAAAATTTCCTGATTTTTTCCAAACTGTTACTTCCATTTTTTTCAAAATTTTAAACTTGACTGAAAAACTTTTTTGAGACGTTGAAGTATTTCATTACTGAAATTTGCAGCAAATGTGGATTTTTTTGTTTCTCGAAATGAAATGAAACTCTGATTTTTATTTTAACCATACTCAAATTAATTTTCAAGTGTTATGGAAAAATTCAGAAATATTGAAAAAAAATCAAAATTTCGTTGAAAGCTTCGAAATGACCGAAAATGATGAAATTCGGTTCCAAAAATTCGATATCAAGTAGAACCCTATAGTTTCCATCAAATTTACTTACTTACTTAGGTTAGCCAAAAATCGAAAAAACAACTCGAACAGTTGGAATTTCGGTCACAAGGATTTTGGAACATGCTCTTTCAGAAAAATATTCTTTCGTTTAAATCCGAACCAAAAATTTTAAATAGCTCCCCTGTAAGCTAATTATGTTCACCGAAAAGAAAAACAATTATAAAAAATGAATATTAATTCCAGAACGTAAATGGCCAACTTCAAGTTACAGGTGAATAACACCTGTGCGCAGCTCTTTCTCTGTAAAAGTGTAAACGATTTCACGAAGGAAAAAAAAGGGTCCCCCGTTTAATATCAGAACTTAGAAAAGTTAATTTATAATTACATAGCACTTTGACTTCTGGAGCTTTACAGTGAGCCATATCTGCTAATATACGAGCAAGAAAAAACCATCATTCAATATGAAACGAACATCGAACGAGTAAACATGCCAATTTAAACCCTCGCTAATGAAAGATGAAACACACGATATATAGGATAA
Organism: Pseudococcus viburni; assembly: GCA_033439095.1. Classification (NCBI taxonomy): domain Eukaryota; kingdom Metazoa; phylum Arthropoda; class Insecta; order Hemiptera; family Pseudococcidae; genus Pseudococcus; species Pseudococcus viburni. Next base: position 60,682 of record JAVBJF010000229.1, on the reverse strand, counting down.
TAAACCGATGCCAAATATGTAGGTACATGGTACATGACGTAAACCCGCATAGCTTTTCCATAACATAACCCATTCTCGTTATTCGAATTTCGAACCTTGTTAAGATTATCAATTGCATCGCGTATGTATAGTTCATTTTCATCAGATTAGCAAACGGAAAACAGATTCGATAAGTATACAACGTTGATATATATTTTTCAGCCGTGTTCATCCATAGGAATTACCCTTAACGAGCGACGCGACGTTACCAATCACATTCGAGTGTATCAATTTACCTTATCATAGTCCTACGTTTACCTGAAACATCATCACCATGCAAATATACGACTAGTATCACCTGTACCAAATATATAGGTACCTACGTAAGATACAAAAAAGCAAAAATATCGCGCCATCGATACGCCCCCATGAATATTTATAACACCGTCGCGTCACGTCGCGCCACACAGCCTCCATAATACATATTTTCTCGCATCAATTTCAATTTACCCTTATACGTATTCGTAAAGCAGAAAATTCATATAAATTACACCTACAACAACTATCCAAATACTAGCACACCTATACCCACTCGTACAATAATATGTGTATTGTATAGAAAAATACTGCAAAAATAATCGGCTTAATTTAATCGTCAATTATCCTCATGATCGGGTACATATGGATGGGGAAAAAAAAGAGTAACGGTTTAAGAACCGAAAATAAATAAGTCTACGTTTATGAATTATTCAAAAATATTTTCCCTCGTATAATTCGAATTTTATCCCCATATTTTCTATATCGCCGCATCGTTATATGCAAATTTTAAACCTATTTTCTACATTTTTCTCCACACTCGAAATCGTAAACTTTATTTCCACCTTCGTTACCTAGATGAGATGCTGCTCTGGAGGGAAAAAATACCTAGCACCTTTTTTTTCTTCCCTTCGCGTCCGGACAATGCTTTTTCGCTTTCTAGCGAAAGATTATTTTCTTCTTTTTTAAAACGTATTGTATGAAAAATAAATAAACAAATGGAATAAACGATACGGTAATCTTTATATTGTTATTTCATTTTCACGCGGGGCTTTTCTCCTGATGTATTGTTCGGTTTCGAAGTGGAGTTCCATTTCTCGAAAAGAATTTACATTTTGTTTATTATTTTTAAACTGGAATCGAAATTTTAAGCTGGCAGAAAGCAGTAAATGGAACGAAATCGAAACTGAAAGAAACCGAAACCGTCTATTACTTTTTTTATTCTGTTTTATTTGCAAGTTTCGGAGCCATTTTTGATACAAAAAATTATACAAAAGTACAAACGATAAAAAAATCCGAAAATTATGAACAGTAGGAAAGCTCTTATATTTAAAAGCTTGAAAAATTGAAAATCAAGAAAAATGGCAAGAAATTGTTGGAATTTTCATCGTAATAAGTGATTTTAACCCTTCAATTGCGTGGTGGGAGGAGAAACCTGTTTTACGTTTGAAAAAAAAGAAATGGTCGAAAGAACAGGTAAAAATTGTTGGAATTCTTATGGCAGAATAACTCGTTTTCCTTTGGTTTAATGAAAGGGAACGTGCCATTTTGAATTTACAAAAAATTAGGTCGTCAAAAAAAAATGATAAATAAGTCGGTCTTTTATTGCAAAATTACTTTTTCTTTGATAGAGTGTGGTGAGGTGGGGTAGATGTAGATTCAATCATAAACGCACCCAAGGGGGGTTCAGGGTTCAGGGGGCTCGAGTCCCTCTCTCAGGCTCGTAAAGGAGATTTTTCATTGCAAAAATGTGAAAAATATGCATTTTTTTCTTTTTAAACCTGATTTTCCAAAAAAATTCGCCCTTGCGAAGTCATTTTGTTTCTTGAATAAACATACATATAACTCACTAAATATGAATCAGTCTTTGATGAAATCACGTCTATGAGAATCAGTGAAATTATTTTTCACCGATCTTTCAGTCAAAAATAACTGATTTCCCCAATCAATAATTTTGACTGAAAGATCAATGAAAAATCACTGATTCAAACAGGTAAATTTTACTGATTCAGATTAGGAGTGTATTGATCGCCTGTTCCAAAAAATTCCGTAATTTTCAAATTTTTCTTTGCTTAAATTTGCGTGTGTATTATCAACCTATTGAAATTAACCCGACTACGCTAGCACCACTAAAATAACGGCTACTCAATTTTTTCATTGAAATTTGATCCCCTATTTTTTTTGAATTCTCAGCCCCTCCCTTAAATAATTTCTGGGTGCGCTTATGGACTCAATTTCACATTCAAAAAATATGACTATCCCATAAAAAACAGCTAGGTAAAGATTGTCAGAACTTTTATTCCAATAAAGACTTCATCTCCTTCAATTGAGAGAGACCAAAGGAGGGGATGGGAGTGTTCTTTGCAATTACAAAAAAAAAATGAATGATGAAAATTAGTAAAAATTGTAATTTTCATCTCAATTACCCCTTTTCCTTTGATTGAGTGGAGGGGGAAGAAGGTATTTGTACAGTTGCAAAAAACTGATGACCCAAAAAAAAAGATACAACATAAAAGTTGTTGAAATTTTCGTAGAAATCTCTCGCTCGCTTTCTCTCTTTCAATAGTCAAATGAAAGAAAAATTGTTATAATACATAGAATCCCAAATTATTTGAGTATTTTTTTCTGCTATTTTCATCATCTTCTTCCTCCCCTTACTGAGGAATTAAGAAAGTAAATTCTCATTGCAAAAACAAAAATTTTCATATGTACAATATTTTCCCGAATCGGTTTTCCCGAATGGCCATTTTCCCGAATACGTAAATCCCGAATCCAGAATCCCGGATATCAGTTTCCCGAATACCAATTTTTCGAATACATAATTTTCCCGAATATCTAAAGACAGCTTGTATTGAAAACGAGAAGGAATGTTTGCCGAAGTTTTAAAGTTCAGGGGTAAAAATCGACTTCTTGAAAATTTTCGTAATTTTTGTAATTTTTGTAATTTTGTTTTGTAGCATTGACTGCAGCGTTTAGGGACAAAACTTGGGCGAAAATCTTGAGAAGAGGGGGAAAAAAGGGAAGGGAAAACCAAAATTCAGTCGACTCATATTTTTAAAAAGAGAGAAATTTTCCAACCATGTTGTACTGAAATCAAAAAACAAATGATCGTGATTTTTTGTGTTACTTTCCTTCTCTTCTAAAAAATGGGGAAAATTTTGAAAATTTCATTCAAGATCGCCGCATTTGGATATTTTACAACTTTTTTCACCCCCCCCCCCCCCCCACCTGTATACAGCGTTTAGTACGATCTAAGTTCGAAAAACGGGTTTGCTTTATGTAAATGGTAATAAAAAATTAAAATTGTTATTCGGGAACAAAAGCATACGGAAAAATGGACATTCGGGAAAACGACCATTCGGGAAAATGGTAGGGAACGTACCTATCCATATCTAAAAACCGAAACCAAAACTGAAATAGGAACACGACGAAAGAAAACAAAATGTACTTTCTACTTTAAATATTTATTTTCCAATTATGTACTCAAATATTCGGGGAATAATTAGCAATGAGATAGTAAGATGATAAAATACGAACAGAAACCGATCTACTTAATTATTTCGGTTGAATTTTTTTTATCAAATAAACAAACTAAATGAAGTTGAAATTTTTCAATTGTGACTTAATCGTTTTCCTTGTTTCTCTTAACTATTAATTAATAAATTTTCTAGGTGTCGGTGATTCTATCAACGCGATCTGGTATCCAATGGGAACAACCATGATTCCTTTCAGTAGAGCAGTCAAAGAAGCTGAGGGGAAGACCGTTGTCCCTTAATGTGGAAAATGATTCATCGAATGATTAGAAATTCGCAACTTTTGTTAAAACAAAACCTTTCAAAAAATTGCTCTCGAGCCTATATTACTGCAAAAATATAAAAATATTTAGGAAAATTATTCTAAAAATCGCCCATTGACATTATTGTTTCTCCTTATTTCGGAGCCGTGAGAGAGAAGCAGGGGTGCAAAAATGGCATTTGCATTGTACCCACATTTTTTCGAAGAACCGGCTGGGAAACCGTAGAGAGCTTGCAGAACGAGAGCCTTTGAAAACTAGAAAAATTATTAATGTACCTTAAACAACCTTAACAGACCAATAACTCAACAAAAATTTGGTAAATATCTGATGGATTTTCAAAAAAATTGACAAATTTCTGAAAAAATAGGTAAATCCCCCCCCCCCCTCAAGAAAAATTGTAAATTTGTAGTAAAAATTGGTCCGAAAAGATGATTTCCTGCAAAATTTTCATCATTTCAAGCATATTGTCCACGTGCTCCAAGAAAAATATTTGGTAATTTATAAATTTGCGTCAAATAAGTACCTAAGGACATACAAAATGTTGGATGCAATTCGATGAAATTTCCAAAATTTGAAAAAATTTCTCACCTTCATACCAATAAAAATTAATAAACGGAGTTGAAAGCGTGAAAAAATGATTTCTTAAAATTACAAATTTTTCAAATTTTTTGCATTGTGAATTCAACAATTAGTGTTGAAAATTTTCAATAAAACTAAAAAATACCTGTAAATTCTGGCTCGGAGACCAGTGCTAGCTTTCATTAACTCCCCCCCCCCCCTCCTCACCCCAATGAAATACTGAAAACATGTAAATTAGACCATAAACTCATTCAGTGGAACATAAATTATAATGGGATTTCATCACTTTTGATAATAATTGATTTACCCCTTCAAATCTCAGAATCTGCAAATTTATTAACACCAACTCCATATTGCAATAACGCAATAATATTATCAACAATAACAGTACCTCTACCTACCTACTTTTCCTCAACATTTTTACGAAACTTTCAATAGACGTGATTTTTGTAACGTCACAATTTTTTGGCTAATCAGAGAGAGGTAGTAATCTGCACTCTGATTGGCTGATAATCTTATCATCTGTGAGTTTGATAATTTTGGGCGCAAATTTGTCGTATTTTCTATTACAATCACTAGAAGTACGAAAAATTTAGAAAAAGTAATTCTAAAATCGGATTCTACAGGTTGAAAAACCAATAAATCATTAACGCATCAACGGTTTGCATGCTTTATCTCGAAAAAAATTATGCTTTATCTCGAAAAAAATTGAGATATTTATGACTATTTTTTGATTTTTTTGAAATAACTTGAAAAAGAAGTAAATTAGACATTTTTCATAATAACGTAATTGGAAGAGGATTAAAAAAGCTTTCAATTGATACCATTACCATTCGATTTTATGCATTTTTGAAAATCGCTAATTTTTTCCCATCCAAATTTACAAAATATCAAAGTGGCACGAAATCGAATGGTAATGGTACCAATTGAAAGCTTTTTTTATCCTCTTTCAATTAAGTTATTATAAAAAATGTTTAAAATTACTTCTTTTTCAAGTTATTTTGAAAAAATCAAAAAATAGTCATAAATATCTCAATTTTTTCCGAGATAAAGCATGCAAACCGTTGATGCGCCAATGATTTATAGGGTTTTCAACCTGTAGAATCCGATTTTAGAATTACTTTTTCTAAATTTTTCGTACTTCTAGTGATTGTAATAGAAAATACACCAAATTTGCGCCCAAAATTATCAAACTCACAGATGATAAGATTATCAGCCAATCAGAGTGCAGATTACTACCTCTCTCTGATTGGCCAAATAATTGAGACGTTACAAAAATCACGTCTATTAGTTGAACAGATGACAATATTTTCATAAAACTCATTCCACAATCAAATCACATTTAAAATCAAAAATTTATGCAATAATTTTTTCCAACCATTTTCGAAAATCAGTCGTTTTTCATCCATCTTGCCCTCAAACCGGATAATTTCCCAACAAACCATCCATTCCAATCTCCCTCGCAATTCTCTCTCAAACCCCAGTATTATTTTTATCCCGCGCAAACACTCAATTCGGCACACAAAAAATAAGCCAACTTTCTTCTAAAACCAATTAATACACACTCGAGTACGATACATAAAGAACCCCGGCTCTCTTCCTCGGTGAAAATATTAATACTAAAAAAACACACGCATACTCGAAGCACACACTGAAAAATAAAGTTTTAATGAAAACCCACTCAAACGCCTGCCATGTTTTTGAAGTTTCTCTAGCAAAGCTGTTATTCCGTTTTAATTTCTTTTCCTTTTTTCTTGCTTTTTTTTTATCCCGACGAAATTCTGAAAAGCGCAGCTTATTACTACAATCTGTTCTGTGCTTTGAACGACCTTACGAAATATTGCTTTATACCTACGTCTCGAGTTGAGCAAACATACTCGCCTCTTTCAATTCATCTTTTTTTTACTTCTTTGGGTACCTACTATACAGTATATAAAAGTATAAACTAAGTGGCAAATGAGAAATGACGTACTAAAGTAAACGTAAACACCATTCGAGAGATGATTTTAAACGGTCGATTAAATTTAGTATTAAGGTACCTACGAATATACGACTTCAAAGGTCTCTCTCCTTTTATACAATTCAATAAAGCGATAAGGATTTTCCAATTTCTTCCCTGCTTTTTTTTCCCCAGCGCCATTCTCATAGACACGTATCGATTTGCGGTAGGTTATGTACATAGATATAATAGAATTACCGGTGTTAGGTCGAAAATTACGAGATTACGGACGAGTATCCATATCCAACATCATGGCACATTGATTTGGGGAGAAAAAACGCGTACAAATCTACAGATGAAATTAAAATTGGCTCAATTTCAACGACATACTCGTAAATCGTGCGCAAATAAATTACAACGACGCTGGATCGGGTTGGTTGCCCCGGATTCACTTTCAATATACGCGCACAGGCTCGGGCACATAAAGTACTGCGGGTGCTAGGTCGGTGTGAAATTAAATTCGAACAAATTGGTCGTCGGATTCACTGGATGGTATGCATCTCGTTACAGAGAATCGGCATCGTATCGCGGTACTTATTTACATACGCGAATGAGCATTCAAACACGAGTTGATTAGCATTTAACATTACACAGCAATCATTCGGCAGAACAAATCTAATCGTCGACGACGATTCGTAATGTCAATAGCGTCAAAATCATACATACGAAATACAAACCGGCTATAAATACGAGTACACAGCAAAAAAATACGAAGAAGCATTTCGAAACGAAATTCCGAGGATGAGGATTAACAAAACCAGCGACAAAAACTACTCTCGATCATGACATGGAAATAAAACCAAGCTTCTGCATGATATAAAATACGTACGTTCCATAAGCAGAATTAGTATCGGATAATTCTAAATTAGACGGGCCACTTTCGTTGCATATTCCGGACGAATTGGCGCTCTGTCTGGACTGTGGCGGTTGTTGCTGGGCTTGAGGAGAGTTCGGGGTCCGCCGAACGCGCCAAAACGCGAAATTGCGAACCCTCGAAGAGAACGTGTGTCGCGCCGTGACTTTTGACGAGGTACGGAGTGCGCGCGTCTTGGACAGCCGCTCCACGCCAAAATGGAGCGACTACCAATGCAATTCGCGCTGCGATTGGTCGACTGGCGATGAAAAAAAAATTCACAGCGAACCAGAGTCACGAACGATTTGGTCGCCGCCGTCGCGTACGTAACGTACGTGGCGAACGCGTTCTGCAAAAGCACGTCTTTTACGTGCAAATTCCAACGTGTGAACTAACTTGATGACGACGATAGCGAAACGAAGACAGGAAAAACCTTCTCGACCGCATGTACAAGTCTCGCTGACGCCACGCCGTGCATGTATCGTGGTGCTGTACCTCCAACGCCTCGTCTTCGGTGTACCACCGGTGCTCGCGCATCTTCCAATCAACTTGCACAATTTTTTTTCTCTTCTTAGTTAACCTCTAAATTTACTATTTTCCAATTGTCGTAGTCGGCGAAGTTGCTGTCGGTTGGACCACCGGACCAGGGTCTCGGAAAGTGAACGAATGTAAGGTTGAAGTCTTCGTAGATGAAAATTTAATTCTAATAGATCAATTTTTTCTCGCTCGTTAATCCCTCCATTTGCCCGGTCCATGAAAATAAAATATCCTGTTTTCTCGCCAGCTCAAATTGAAAATCATCGGAGATACCGCACAGATTTCAATTAACGAAATTCAACTAAGTAAATCCTTCCGCAAAATGGAAACAACTTTTACTCATTTCGTTGCGAATTACGTTTTCTCGTCAAGGTGTTCTCTTCGCTTCTCCTGTACTTTTCTCTATTTTCGGTGTACTCGCGTTTTGCCAGGAGATTTCCTCAATTTCCTTATTGCCCATTCAATAATGCACGCACCATGGTATTTCAACTCTTTGAATTAAATTTATTTTACAAATTTGTCTTCAGTTATTTTGACATAGATATGTCTTATGGCTGGGAGCCAGAGCGATTCGACAAGTTTTTCTTCGGAGCAAAGATTTTTAAATTATTAAAATATCAGATAAATGAATCATTTCCATTTTTTCAATTTATGAAGTTTTTTTTATAAAAAATGTCATTATATCAATATTAATCAGAATTTTTTCTAGTTGTTTTTTTAACCAATGGTCTTGAAATTTCAACCTTCAAAATTTAGTCTCACGTTTCATAAATTAAGCACTAGCACAAGAACATATCCATGTTAAAACCCGATTAGGACATGTGTCCTACCCTATTTCTAATTTGGACATGATGTTCCAGAGTAACTCAAATTGGATATAGTGTCCCAAAAAAAGTCAATTTGGACATAGTATCCCAAAAAAACTTTACTTGGGTATGTTGTCCCAAAAAATGACAACGTGGACACAAGTATCTCAAAAAAATCAATTTGGACATGAATCGCGTTCATTTCTAAAACGTGATATCCAACATTTTTGGCGAAATTGAGGTTATTATCGTTTTCAATAGTATTTTACCTCAGAAATTGAATGATGGTGGACATTCATTTGGTGTCAAATTTTTATTTGTACTCTCTCCTCAACCTAGGAGTTTGTAGTCAGGGTTAGAAGTTGAAATAACCTTAGAAATAGATTCTGAGGGTCAAAACACACACATTTTGGTATCTCATTCCAAAAATTCTGTAACATTTTCAATTTTGCCCTTTTCCAACCCATCCTCATAAAAGTCCTTTTGGTTTTTGTTTGGTAAAATAATACTGAGAAAAGACTCGGTACTCTCTCATTCTGAATCAGTGAAAAGTCACTGATGAACAGTCAAGATTGCAGCACAGAAAAAATCAGAAAAAATCACTGATTTTCAGAGATTTTTCACTGATTTTTCAAAAAAATTCACTGATTTTTCAAAGAATTTTACTGATTTTTCAGTGAATTTCATAAATATTACTGAGTTTTCTGTGAATTTTTACTGATCTTCAGTAATTTTCACTGATTTATTACTATACTGCAATTTTGACTGTTTTTCAGTGATTTTTGATGAATTTCACTGATTCAAAAATGAGAAAGTAGGTCTAAAAAGTAAAAACATGGTTTGTAGGTCTAGGTACCTACCACACTTTAATACTGGAACAAGATTTTTGAATAACAAAGTTAGTTCCAAAATGTACCACATAAAAATTTGAAACCAAAACGTGATGTGCAAAATTTTGTGAGTGAATAATGACAATATGAAACGAACAATGTTTATGTTTAGGGAATTGGTACACAGCAGTACAATCTTTTAAAAAACAGTCCCCAAATTTATCAGCTTTTACAAGTACATACTTAATAATGCAGTTTTTTGCAGTTTTCTCAAAATTGACCCGATCATCTATTTTTCTAATCGCTTTTGATTCATACTTAAATAATACATTTCCTAAAATGATATTTTTTGGCCACATAAAAAAGTCATGCAAACACCCAAAATCAAAAAAATCTACTTTTGAACATTTCATCATTCTTTTGAGAGGAGAGGGGAAGATAAACCACAATCCAAAACGAAAAAGTGTTCCTGGGGTGTTTTTTTTTCGAAGAAAGAAAAATCAGTTGGATTATTATATACTTGGGGCCAACATTCAAGAAAATAGCCAATTTGAATTTTCCGAGTGGCGCAATGGGAGGAGAGTCCTAAAAATCTCCATTTTGACAGGGAATGTTCTCCCGAGTCAGAATATATTATGTTTTTTTTCCTTGGGCATTGGTGTGACTTCATTCTATGGAAATTTGAATATTATTTTTGACATGGATATGTCTTGGGCATGACGGGGGGGGGGGGAATACGTGTACTATTGACATAATGACATTTTGTTAGACTTGAAAAAACTTGGGAAAAATTTGGATGATCGCTGATATGTTGATATTCTGTTAGGTTACAAAAAAAAAAAAACTTGTAAAATTTTGACCGAGCAATACAATGACTTTTTGTTAGACTTGTATTTTAAAATGTTTAAAAAATGAGAAAAAAATTGAAAATAAGAAACATTACCTCATCTCTAAGAGTATATTTACTCTCTCATTCTGAATCAGTGAAAAGTCACTGATAAACAGTCAGAATTGCAGCACAGGAAAAAATCACCAAAATTCACTTCGCTGATTTTTCAAAGATTTTCACTGATTTTTCTGCTAATTTTATAAATTTGCCTGACTTTTTAGTGAATTTTCATTGAAAATTTTTTCACTGATTTTCTCCAGTGCTGCAATTCTGACTGTTTCTCAGTGATTTTCGATAATTTTCACTGATTTATAAATGAGAGAGTAGGCATATCCATGATCTAAAATTTTTACCCTAAAAAAAGTGCGTTATTTTACCAAGTTCGACCATTTTTCGCTTTGAAATGGCTCTGAGAGCACGATAATTGCTCAAGGGATACCAAAAAAGCATTTTTATGAATAGATGAGTTCATTTCGGATCTAAAAATGCCAAACTTTTGAGAAACGGTTAGCACCATAGCGAACTATGAATTTTTCCAAGTTGCACGTTTGGACTAATTTTTCTAAGTTTTATGCAAAGTAGGCTTAGCGCCAAACGAAGGCAAAATTATTCCAACATGAAAGAAAAATTGAGTATAAATTTCAAGGTTTGGTTGAAAAAAGAAAAGAAAAAACGGGACATTTTGACATTTTTGACAAAAAAACAGCATAAAAACAAAACTTGTAGGACTATTAGACATTTTAGAGAGGCCTGAACCTAACTTTTTATTGCGTTCTTTCGAGGTCATATAACAATTTTTTTCAATTCCCACCTTTAAGTTTCCAAAAAAAAAAAACCAAAAAAAAACGGTCACCTCACTAGAAAACTGCACCAATGTTTTTTATGGGTAGGTAATGAAAAAATTCATCACCTCAGAGGAAATTTTATCAAAAAATTTTCTGATTGTTTACTGATTCCAAAAATGTCGAAAAAATTATATTTTAAAAGACCCCTTCAAAAATGAGGGATAAATGTATAAAATGGTTGTTGGTGGTATTTTCTAAATTATGAACAACTAAACAATCTTACTATAGAATCATTTTCAGAAATTTCAATTTTCGAAAAATACAGATCATAGTTGAGAGTGATAGTTCATATTTTTTTTTTAGGTCTATACACAACTTTAAGGCTATCCATCCCCCATTTTTTAGCTTTCGACAAAAATCAAGATATTAACCTATGTATAGTAGTAGATACCAAAAAAAATCGCGAATACGCTTCATTAATCTGATTTTGGACCAAATTTGTTTATATTTTCCTTTTTTACAATTTTGACCACTTTCCACTCATCTAAGGGAATGGAAATCAGTTTCATAGCAATTTCGATCAAAAAAATTGTTTTTACCCCATTTTCATCACTAAGATGATTTAAAACGGAATACAAATATCAATGATTGAAATTCAAAAATAATAAATTTTAATACAGTACAGCTTGGGGTCATTTTTTTCATTTTAGGATGAACATAGGCTCTTCTTTCATATCCGTTAGAGAGTGCTTGTTTATACCAGAACAATAACAGCAGATCTAACGTAATGCACCCATTATTTGCGGCAAACTGCTTAGGCAACTCATTCAACATCACCATAGTTCGATTTTTAGCGGACTTCCCGCTCTAGCGGGAATCCGCTATTGCGTTCATAAGGGTTTATTTATTTATTTATTTATTTGTTTGTTTGTTGAAGCCTTTTTTTCTGACGCGATTTCTCTCGCTAAACTGAACAGATCGGGCTGAAATTTTTACAGTAGGTGTAGTTCATGCAGGAGAAGAGCTGATTAGTTTTTGGTGCAATTCTGTGCACAGAAAGCTGAGCTTTTCAACTTTAAAGCTCATTTTTGGGACATTTCTTTCTGACGCGATAACTCACGTTGGAGTTGACCAATCGACTTGAAATTTTTACAGTTGTTAGAACGTGCATGGGAGAAGAGCTGATTAAAGGGTACCCCCGGTTAAGATAGGTGAATCGGCCTAAGAGCTACTTTTTGAAACTAACCATCAGACATTATTAGGGACCCCAAAAAATAATTTTAGGCCGTATTTTCAACCCCCCACCTCACTCCCCTTCACCCCCACCCCCCAAAATGTCGAATTTTCGTCAAAAAATCCTATCTCGGAACCTAATGAACCAAAAATTCTGAAATTTATGTTGTGTATACGGAGAGTGGTGACCAACTTTTGAGAATTTTTTCAGATTTTTTTTGCACCGCCTTCTAGCCAAAATCCCACTTTGAAAACTTGAAATCGCTCTAATTTCGAAACTAAAAGACATACATTTTTTCTTTTTGGCACAAATATAGTCCTACATTGGTACAATATAATGATATTTTTTTCAGATTTTTAGCGTTGGGAGAACAGACGAAAAAATGCAGTTTTCTATTCAAAAATGCTCATTTCGTCATTCACGCAACCAAAAAATTTTGAAAATATTTTTATAGTATGAATGAGGAGAGGTAACAAATTTTTGAGAATTTTTTATGAATTTTTTTGCAATGCATTCCAGCCAAAACCCCACCCTCAAACTTTTAAAATTGCTCCAATTCCAAAACTATAAGGCAAACATTCGTTCTACTTTTTGAAACTAACCACCACACATAATTAAGGACTCCAAAAAAATTTTAAGATGCATATTCCACCTCCCATCTCACTCCGTTTCACCCCCATCCTCCCAATATTTAGTTTTGTCAAAAAAATCCCATTTTGGTACTTTAATTAGTGATGGGCGATTATTAATCGATTATTTCAATAATCGATTAATCGACCTAAAAAATAATCGATCTCGATTAATCGATTATTTACCAAAATAATCGCACAATCGATTAATTTTTATTTTTCATTTTTTGAGCTGAAATTGGAAAAAAAATTGCAAAATAGGGGAAATTTTGAAGCAAATGTAGAAAAAAAGAGCTTTGCACTAATTAATGTGTATTTTTTGCCAAGTTGTCATATTTTTTTTGAAATTTTAAAAAAATCTTTGGCATGTGGGGCACTTTGAAAAATTCCTGAAAAATTTTCACAGACCTCAAACTTTTGACTTTGAGGTAATTTATGAGGTCCATGGAAACTTTAAGGGAATTTTTAACAAAATTTTGGAAAAATGGGCCAAAACAATGAAATAATCGTTCAAATTGCCTTCTGCGATTATAATCGATTAATCGATTATTTTTCCCATCGATTAATCGATTGTCGATTATTTCAAATAATCGAATTTTGCCCATCACTAACTTTAATGAACCAAAATTTTGAAATTCATTTTTTTTGTGCATGCGGAATGATAATCAACATTGAGAACTTTTTTAGATTTTTTCCACCGCGTTTTAGCCAAACACCCACTTAGAAACTTTAAAATTGCTCTACTTTTAAAAGTAAAAATACCCTCTCATTTATAGATCAGTGAAAATTATCGAAAATCACTGAGAAATCGTCAGAATTGCAGCACAGGAGAAAATCAGTGATAATTCACTGACAAATCAGTGAAATTCCTAAAATTTGCTGAAAAATCAGTGAAAATTAACTGAAAAACCAGTGAATTTCGCTGATTTTTTCTGTGCTGCAATTCTAACTGTTTATCAGTGACTTTTCACTGATTCAGAATGAGAGAGATTACATTTTTTCTTTTTGGTGCAAATATGGTCCTTCTTTGGTACAATATGTGACCGTGGCAGGCAGAACCGACTTTAGTTGTCAAAATTTCAATTTTCACTTGTTCCAGAATTTTATACTCTGATGCCTCGAAATTGAGTAGAAATCCACCCGAAGTCCCAAAGTTTGAAATAAATTTATAAGCAGCAAAAATGTGAAGTTGACTATGAAAAAAATCAAACAAAAAAAATACAAGAAATATTTAAAAATCATCGTAAATCAACTAAATCCGTAGTTATATGTACTATAACTGAGAGCTCGTAGGTAGGTAGCTAGGTAGTAGGTACCTAGGAATGGTGTTTAACTGTTTAGGGTAATTTGTAGCTTATTTCAGCAGAAAAATATAGGTACTTAGTTGATAGGCTATACAAGCGAAGAAACACTTCCTGGCCGTATCGCATCGCTAATTTTAAAAGTTCGTATTTTGAAAACTTGTTTTTGCATGTAAGGTCGATTTTTCCCGACACGGTCAAATATACCTACTGTTAATTTTTTCAGAATTGTAGCTTGAGAAGAAAAGGCGAAAAAAATACTTTTTTCTATTCAAAAATACCCATTTCGCCATTCATACAAACTACAATTTTTAAAAAAATTCGTTTTTTTTGCAGTGCATTCTAGCCAAAACCCACCCTCAAACTTTGGATTGTTCCAGTTTCAAAACTAAAAGATACCTATATAATTATTCTTTCTGTGTAGTACAGGGTGGGGCATTAACAACGCAACCGAAAGTTTAAATCGCCACCAACACAACCCAAATGATCCAAAACATTCGATTCCACCGAAAATGGTAACTTTGGTCTTTCCAAAAACGTATAAAACCATTGCCATCGAAATCTGAAGTGAATTTTCGTCACGAGAGAGCAAAGCGTAGGAAGAGAACGTGCTTTACATTTGAACATAAACATATCAAGTCTATCAGAAAAGCAAAGAATTTCAATTTCAAACACTTATTCTGACTCCGTTGCACTTTTTTTTGATGGGGCTGCCTAAAAGAAAGAGTTTCCTCAACTGCTCCACAAAATTTGGATGAATTACGTGCTAGAATTTCGGAAAAAATCAACAATATTAGTGTAATAACTTCAAGAAAAGTTTTTTGTTTTTTGTGACATAATTATTGCATTATTGCTCATAGATGTCACTTTCAACACTTCTGACCTTTTTTTTTACTTTCTAACTTAGATTCTAACATTTTTTGAAAAAAAATATCAATTTTCATTCATAATTTGAATTTTGTGAAAACACGGTTGCGTTGTTAATGCCCCACCCTGTAGTTGAAGGGTGGGTTTTGGACTAGAATACATTGCAAAAAAAAATCTGAAAAATTCTCAAAAGTTTGTTCCTCACGCTGCTCATACCTTACCATATAAATTTCAACGACTTTAAATTTATTGAGTGGGTGTTTGGCTAAAACGCGGTGGAAAAAATCTAAAAAAGTTCTCAATGTTGATTATCATTCCGCATGCACAAAAAAAATGAATTTCAAAATTTTGGTTCATTAAAGTACCAAAATGGGATTTTTTGACAAAACTAAATATTGGGAGGATGGGGGTGAAACGGAGTGAGATGGGAGGTGGAATATGCATCCTAAAAATTTTTTGGAGTCCTTAATTATGTGTGGTGGTTAGTTTCAAAAAGTAGAACGAATGTTTGCCTTATAGTTTTGGAATTGGAGCAATTTTAAAAGTTTGAGGGTGGGGTTTTGGCTGGAATGCATTGCAAAAAAATTCATAAAAAATTCTCAAAAATTTGTTACCTCTCCTCATTCATACTATAAAAATATTTTCAAAATTTTTTGGTTGCGTGAATGACGAAATGAGCATTTTTGAATAAAAACTGCATTTTTTCGTCTGTTCTCCCAACGCTAAAAATCTGAAAAAAATATCATTATATTGTACCAATGTAGGACTATATTTGTGCCAAAAAGAAAAAATGTATGTCTTTTAGTTTCGAAATTAGAGCGATTTCAAGTTTTCAAAGTGGGATTTTGGCTAGAAGGCGGTGCAAAAAAAATCTGAAAAAATTCTCAAAAGTTGGTCACCACTCTCCGTATACACAACATAAATTTCAGAATTTTTGGTTCATTAGGTTCCGAGATAGGATTTTTTGACGAAAATTCGACATTTTGGGGGGTGGGGGTGAAGGGGAGTGAGGTGGGGGGTTGAAAATACGGCCTAAAATTATTTTTTGGGGTCCCTAATAATGTCTGATGGTTAGTTTCAAAAAGTAGCTCTTAGGCCGATTCACCTATCTTAACCGGGGGTACCCTTTTGATATCGATCCGTGCTTTGAAAGTTGAGCTTTTTGAGTTCAAAGTTTATCCAGTTTTTCGAAAATATCTCGCGAACGGCACATCGTAGAGGAAAACGGAGGCCAAAAGGATAGTCAGGAATTTCACGCTCTACAACTTTGGTTCTGAGGACTTTTTCTTGAAAGCTCACCATTTACGAGAAAATTGAGCTCAAAGTTTGGAGGCTTGTGATTGGTCAACTTTTCTGATGCGATTTAATCATATTTCTCAACAATGGGTCGGCAGATAAAATATTTTTTTGAACCCTTGCAATACCACCTGCTGCGTCGGCATTTTTAGACCAACACAAAGACTGATTTTATGGCCCCTTTGAGGCAGTGGTCGGCAGATAAAATCTTCATCAAAAATCGATATATATTATAAAATAGAAGACGTTTTTTTCCTAACGCGATCAATTCAAAACTAAAGCACGAATCCGAAAAGTAAATACACCATCGGAAAGAGCTCGACGAGTAGATGGTTTAAGGCGCAAAAAGTTTCAGAAAAGCTGGCTCCAAAGCTGAGAAAAATTGACTTAAAGTTCCATCCCCTCCTTCCCCTCCCGCCCATCAAGGCAAAAACCAGTTTTTCGTAAATATCTCAAAAAGCTCTGTTCAAATCAAAAATCTGACGACACACGACACTCTACCGAAAGCAAATTTTACGGGCTACAATTTCGGTTCTCTTCAATTTTTGCCAAAATCGCTTCGTTTTTTAGATATTCCTCAAAATGTGATATCAATGTACTACCCTCCCTTCCATGATGTAGATAAGTGGTGATGACTCACTCTCGGATTGCCACCTCATAAGTCAGGGTTCAAACCCCGACCGGAGAGAATTTTTTTTTCAATTTTTTTGTGTTAAATAATTTTGTTAATATCGAATTACCCCTAACCGAATCATTTTTTTTTAATTTTCAAGGTACCACTTTCCATTAATACCCTCTTCCTTTAATGAAAATCAATAAGACCAAAGTTCAAATCCTATTTGAATAAATAATTTTTTTGAATTTTTTTCATGGTAAATTACCAAATTTTATTAATTAATTATTTTTTTTTTTCAACTTACAAACTTTAGAACGAATCAATTTTTTAAAAAAATACCTCAAGTCGAATTTTTGAATTATAAAAAATAAATTTCAATTTTTTTCAACTTACACAAGTTGAATTTTTTTTGTCTTTAATTATTTTTTAAAGATAAAATTACATCAGCTAAATCGATTTTTTCCAATCTACCACCTTCCATTAATTAAAAATGTCATGTTTAAAACTCCAGGTCGAATCATTTTTTTAAATATCCCTCTCATGAATTAAAAATCCGATCAATTATTTTTTTTTTAAATTTCATGGGTCAAATCAATTATTTTTGAATACTCCCTTCTAAAAAACTTGATCAATTGTACTCAATTTCACATTTTCAACTGCATTCAGCTTAAATTATGAATTACATAGGTACTTTTGTAAAATTTTCTTAGTTCAAATCATTTTTAATTTTTTCAAAAAAAGGTACTTATAGTTACTCAAGTCAAATCATTTCTTCAGTTTCTTTCAATATCCCCTATCCCCTCCCATCAATTAAAAATTCGATCAAATTAACTATTTTTATTTTTTTTTAATTACAGAAGTCGAATCATTTTTTTCTCTCCCATCAGTTGCATTCAATTTTAATTACATGGGTCAAATCAAATTTAAAAAAAATTCCTCTCCCATTAAGTAAAAACTCAATTTTAGTTAAATGTATCCAACTTATTTTTTTTTTTCAAAAATTAACAACCTAGGACGAATCTTTTTTTTAACACCACTCCCATTAATTAAAAATTAGGTAAACTGTACTAAATTTGTACATCAAATTTTTTGAGAAAAATTAATTTTTTTACCATTTTTCAACAATTACACAAATCGAATCATTTTTTAAATACCCCTCCCCATTTAAAAGCTTGGTTCCACATAAACATAAATTACATTTTCAACTATTCAAAAATTAACAACCTGGGACGAATCTTTTTTCTAACACCCCTCCCATTAATTAAAAATTAGGTAAACTGTACTACATTTTGTACATAGAAATTTTTGAGAAAAGTGAATGTTTCTATCATTTTTCAACAATTACACAAGTCAAATCATTTTTTAAATACCCCTTCCCATTTAAAAACTTGGAGGGTTCAAACCTCGGATGGAGAGAATTTTTTTCAATTTTTTTGTGTTTATTTATTTTTTAAAGATAAAATCACATTTTTTCTACTTTTTTATGTTTAATTATTTTTTAAAGATAAAATTAAATCAGCAGAATCAATTTTTTCTAATCTACCACCTTCCATTAATTAAAAATGTCAAGTTTAAAACTCCAGGTCAAATCATTTTTTTAAAATATCCCCTAGCATAAATTAAAAATCCGATCAATTAATTTTTTTTAAATTACATGGGTCAAATCAATTATTTTTGATTACCCCCTTCCAAAAAACTTGATCAATCATACTCAATTTGAAAAACTATTGATTGATTGATTGATTGATTGATTGATTGAAATATCCCAGATTTTAAAATTATTTTCTACTTAAATAGCATCAGTTAAATTTTTCTATGCCAAATCATTTTCAATTTTTCTCCTTTTTAAATTACATAGGAAGACAGGTCGAATTATTTAAAAAAAATCTCTCCCATTAATTAAAAACTTTATTGGTTATATACAACTTAAATTAAATAAGTAGTACATCAAATTTTTTGAGAAAAATTAATTTTTCTTATTATTTTTCAACAATTACACAAGTCAAATTATTTTTTAAATACCCCTTCCCATTTAAAAACTTGATCAATTGTGTTTCACATTAACATGTAGGTAATTATTACATTTTCAACTACATATATTCAAAAATTAACAACCTGGGACGAATCTTTTTTTTAACACCCCTCCCATTAATTAAAAATTAGATAAACTGTGCTAAATTTGAATTTTATTAGTTACCAAGAAAATTTTTTGCCAAAAAATATGGATTTGAACTCAAAGCTACGAATTTCAGCAAATTGTGCTTCAATAGATCAAATAGATCATCAACACTAAGATATTTTAAAATTATTTTCTACTTAAATAAGATCAGTTAAATTTTTCGATGCCAAATTATTTTCAATTTTTTTTATTTTTTAAATTACACAGGGACGCAGGTCCAATCATTCAAAAAAAATTCTCTCCCATTAATTAAAAACTTCATGGATTGCACTCAACTTGAATTAAATAAGTAGTACATCAAATTTTTTGAGAAAAATTAATTTTTCTTATCATTTTTCAACAATTACACAAGTCGAATCATTTTTTAAATACCCCTTCCCATTTAAAAACTTTATCAATTGTGTTCCACATAAACATAAATTACATTTTCAACTATATTCAAAAATTAACAACCTGGGACGAATCTTTTTTTTTTAACATCCCTCCCATTAATTAAAAATTAGATAAACTGTACTAAATTATAATTTTATTAGTGACCAAGAAAATTTTCTGCCAAAAAATATGAATTTGAACTCAAAGCTATGAATTTCAGCAAATTCTGCTTCAATAGATCAAATAGATCATCAATGCGGGCAATCTGAGTTTGTAGGTGATATAGTTCATAAGAACTATTTTTATTGCTTTTTCTCCGGATCTGGGCAATTTCAAAATTTTTTGAAGGCTCCAAAGTAATTCATTACCTAATGTTAATTAAGGAGAGGATTATTCAAAATATAATAATCCGACCTAGGGTTCAAATTGAGTAAGTACAACTTTTGAAAAAATTGGTCAACTTTTTTTATCAATAGGAAGAGATATTAAAAAAACTGATTTTACGGGGCTCAAATTCAATACAATTGATCAAATTTTAAATCATTTAATGGGAAAGGCATTTTAAGAATTGATTCGACCTATGTAATTCAATAAATCTTGAAATTAATTATTAATTGAGTTGTGAAATAATGGAAGGGGACATTCAAAACGAACTAATTTTACCTGAGATTCGAATCGAATACAAATTTCAAAAAATTTATTGACCTCCAAAATTAATTTTTTTCAAATTATTAATTAATCGAAATGTTCTCAAATGAAAGGAATCAATTTTTCAATTAAAAAATAATAAAAATTTCAAATTTTTTCAACTTACAAGGATCGAATAATTTTTTCTCAAATATCCCCTCCCATTAATTAAAAATCCAATCAATTGTATTCAATTTGTTAACCCCAGGTCGAATCAATTTTTTTTAAATATCTCCCTCCCCCACTAATATATCAAAATTCGATAAATAGTACATATTCAATTTCAACTTCAGTATCCACATCAGTATAAAACGAATATACGTCGATTTCCGTCCGAAGGACGGGTTAAAAGCTAGTTCCTTATAAGGCTTGAGCTCAAAGTTGGAAGGCCTGTGATTGGTCAATTTTTCCACCTCAATTTCTCTCGTTTAACTGAACCAATCGTTTCGAAATTTCTGTAGTAGGTGTAGATCGTGCAAGAGAGAAAATGATAATTTTGTGGTTGTAGGTGTAGATTGTGCAAGAGAGAAAATGATCATTTTGTGGTTCAATTCAGTGCATAGAAAGCTGAGCTTGGAACTTTCAAGTTCATTTTTGTGATCCTATAATTCAAGTTAGAGTTGACCAATCGACTTGAAATTTTTACAGTGGTTAGAACGTGTACAGGAGAAAAACTGATTAAATTTTGAAGTCGATCCGTGCAATGAAAGTCGAGCTTTTAAAACTCAAAGTTTATTTAGTTTTCGAAAATATCTCGAAAATGGTGCATCGTAGAGAAAAACGGTGACCAAACGGATGGTTTAGGAATTTTAAGCTCTACAACTTTGATTCTCGTGAATTTTTCTTAAAAGCTCACCATTTTCGAGAAAGTTGGAAGGGTTGTGATTGGTCAATATTTCTGACTCAACTTCTCTCGTTCAACTGAACCAACCATTTTGAAATTTTTACAGTAAGTTTACATCGTACAGGAGAAAACCCGATTATGTTTTGGTGTAACTCTGTGCATAGAAAGCTGAGCTTTGAAACTCCAAAGCTCATTTTTCTGAAACCTCCCTCTGACAAGATAAATAAAATCAACCGATCGATTTGAAATTTTTATGGTGATAAGAATGTGTTTAGAAGAAAATCTGATTGAATTTGGAAGGCGATCTAGCATAGAAAGCTGAGCTTTTGAAGCTCAAATTTATTCAGTTATTCAAAAATATCTCGGAAACGGTGCATTGTAGAGAAAAATGGAGCTCAAAAAAATGGTTAGGAATTTCAAGCTCTATTTCTCATGAATTTTTCTTAAAATCTCACGTTTTCGAGAAAAATGAGCTCAAAGTTCAAAAGCTTGTAATAGGTCAATTTTTCCGACTTGATTTCACTCGTTTAACTGAACCGATCGTTTTGAATTTTTACAGTACATGTAGATCGTGCAGGAGAAGACCTAATTTTTTAGGTTAAATTTTGAGCACGGAAAGCTGAGCTTTGAAGTTTTAAAGTTCTTTTTTGTGACACCATAACTCAAGTCAGAGTTGATCGATCGACTTGAAATTTCCGTAGTAATTAGAATGTGTATAGAGGAAGAGATGATTAAATTTTGAAGTTGATACGTGCATTGAAAGTTGAGCTTCACAAGTTCAATTCTAGTTTGTATAGAATAGGAAGTCCGCTCTTTTGATACAGTGTGTCTAGTTTTTCATTTTACTTACCGATGGTTTCAAATAGATTTTATATGTTATTATTATATAAAACAATTTCAACATACGGATTTACGAATACCTGATAATTTTTTCAAATTAGATTAGATTATGTTATAACTGGCTGGTATTCTGCAAATGAAGATTTAATTTCCCACATGAAAAATTTATTTCGCAAATTCACTCCTACGAGAGGAAAAAAAAATCCCCTCCCAAATCTTCACTCAGTAGCCTACGAAACGAAAACGTTCAAACGTTAATCGAATTTTGAACACATTAAAAACGTTTTTTCCAGAAAAACCTTCATCATCCGCGTTTCTGTCATGTCGCAGTGGAAAAACTCAACCTTCTTGTCATCCACAGTGATAGTCATAAATCAGTATTTTTATGCCGAAATGACGTCACCGCAGAAACGAGAACCAAATCAAATGGAACTCGTAAGTCGTCAGCGAAACTAGGCCCTTTAAGTACATCAACCTTGACGCGAAGAAAAATCGCCTCGTTTCATCTTGGCGAACTTTAAAAGCAGGCTACATCGGCGAATAATGCGCAGTCACGTCTTAAAAATTGGCGGCACTTGTAACTAAATTAATAGCCAATCGGAAATATCTGCGAAATGATACATTTCGTTCGGCCGCGCTACCACCGTCGCAGCGCAAATTCACGCTATAACTTTTGATTTCCTTCGACGCGTAAATAATGTAGCATTTTAAAAGATAATTCGATTTATTCGCTAGTCGAGTGAAGAATAAAGTAACAAAAAATCCGACCGGGAAACCGTTTTGAACGAAAACCCATACAGACTTATGTCTTATACGATCATTGTACCTAAACCTAGGGGATCCCTTTCTTTAATGGCACCCCACAGTCATCATTTCCTATAACCTTGAAAAATCTACAGGAAAAATGGCGTTTTTTTAAACGACGACGGCGTACTCGACGAACAACCTAAAATAAAAAAATACATCTAACACACCTTGTATATAATAGTAAAAGTTTTCGCTAGATTCGTTGACTGACATAAATCTAAGGTACTTCCGTTAGAAATTGTGCATGAAGTGGGTTTTCCTTATAAACACAAAAATTCCCCGACGTCCATTATTTTTCATTTCGAAGCTTAATGTTTAAAGGTTTTATATAAAATGGTGTTATTTATGAATCCGAGAGATATACCAACGTACATACAAAGGCGCGAAAAAAAATCACAATTGTTTTCAACGCAGGTGTAAGGTACCTATACGACGTAGATTAAAATTTAATCTATTAATTTTTTGCACCTCCTTGAGAATTTAGACTTCTCGCGTTAATATGAGAAGCGTAACCTACTCGACTGGTATAAGAGACAAGAAAATTTTCACGCTCGGATGAGCACAAAAAAGTACTTTTAATTTGCCGTCTCCGAACAATTCCACGTACCTTTATCAAGAGAAGTAGGAACTGGTATATACAATCACGTACAAATAGTATAACCACTTCGTAAGCATATTTCTTTTATTCAGTTATATTAGCGTTGATTCTCAGCCAATTCAGGAAAAATGGTAAAAGTTTGCCGCTTTTTGGCACACGACCCTAGTAATTCGAAATTATCGCGAATATTTACATCAATTTTTCACGCTGCCAACAATGTTAATTGAATTTACATAGGTATGCGACTACGCGTAAGTACATTTAACTTGACCACCAAGTTGCATACGCAGGTTGAATTCTCGAGATTAAATACCCACTTATCGTATTCAAACGAAAAATGTACCAATTTATTTTTGTATTTTTGGGCTCTAAGGGCGATCGTTTCGCTCTTTTTTCGAAATTTGAACGATCTGGTAAAAATTTCACTGGCTACTGCCAGTTTTCCCGAATCCCGAAATCCTGAATACTTTGTTTGCCGAATTCTGAACATATCATTTTATTAAAAATTTATTTTATTTTGATCCACTACGCAGTGATATATGAGCCAAAGTAGGTATATGTTCTATCCTTTAGAAAATTTCAAAAATTGAGATATTTAAAAACTAACAATTTGGATGAGGATCAAAAATCATTGCATGCAGATTTTGCCTAATTAAAAATTTGAAGGGGCAAAAATTTATTTAAAAAATCAAGTATTCGTGAAATTGGCAACACTGTTTCCCCCACTCAACCTTTTCTACATATTTTGAGTACAGCGTTGACGCTGTCCCTTGCCGACCAACATATTAGGGTGGATCGAAAAAAAAACATATCTTAGATTTTGACCAAATTTGGTGGGGTGGTTTACTTTGAGTGGAAGACTTCATAAAAAAATTTTGAGCCCCTGAGGGGCAAGGGGAGGGGAGCAGGAGGTGCTCAAAGTGCACCTACTATTGAAAAAAAGTTGTTTTTTGCGTTTTTTTAACAATTAAAATTGTGTGAGAAGCCTTCGTAGGACTTAAAAGATGCGATTTGAGTTTCTACATCTCCCTAAACCATCGTCATCCTTCTCCGATCAAAACTCTGACTGCTACCAGGGGGTTGAAAAGTGGCAGATCGCAATATTTCAATAATATGAAATTATCACTAAGCTGGAATGGTTTTTTTTTCATCGAATAAGTAGCTTTGTTCTTTTCGAAACTCCGAGCGACTCTGTTTTCTTTGGTATTTTACTCTTTCTACACTTCCTAATCGAGGTGGTGTAAAAAGACCAGGGTTGTTACTCTGTGAAAACGAAAATAATATTTTTTTTGTCAAACTCGAAGTATAATGCTGAAAAAAACGAGAATTAAAACGTGAAAAATGACTCGGAGTTACTCGAAGTTGCGAATAGAACAAAGCTAGTGAACACAATTTTTCTTCAACCACTTAAAGTGAATTTTGAAAAAAAAAAATGGAAATTTTGTACACCAGTGCAGCCAACAGCAAATCATAAAATTCCAAAATACGGAATTTATATCGACTTTGAATTGATTATTTTTTCGCCTGAAAATATTATGTTTTTTTTTTTCAATCACTAAAAGTATAATTCGAAAATTTTCTATGTCAATACAGCCAGTTATAAATCGTAACGTGCTACACCATGGAGTTAACGCAGACCTTGTATTAATTTTTTTATCGTTTGAAAAATACACAATAACTTTGTTTTCAATCATCAGAAATAAAAAATGAAAAATTTTTCTTTGAAAATTTTGTACGTCAATGCAGCCAGTTGTTAATTGTGATATTCTGATATTCTGAACTCGAATGCATTATTTTTTCGTCAAGTGATTGGAACAATTTTTTCTCTCAATCAATAGAAGTACGTTTCGAATTTGAAGATATCGGAACTTCACAATTAGCAACTGGCTGCACAGACGTACAAAATTTTCAAAGAAAAATTTTAAATTTTTCATTTCTGATGATTGAAAACAAAATTATTGTGTATTTTTCAAACGATAAAAAATTAATTCGAGGTCAACGTAAACTCCATAGTGTAGCATGTCACGATTTGTAACTGGCTGCACTGACATACAAAATTTTCGAAGAAAAATTTCGAAATATATATATGTACTTCCAGTGATTGAAAATATTTTCAGGAGAAAAAAACATCAATTCAAAGTCGATATAAATCCTGTATTTTGGAATTTTATGATTCGCTGTTGGCTGCACTGGTGTACAAAATTTTCATTTTTTTTTCAAAATTCACTTTCAGTGGTTGAAAAAAATTTTTGTTCACTTACTCGATGAAAAAAAAAATCATTCCAGCTTAGTGATAATTTCATATTATTGAAATATTGCGATCTGCAACTTTTCAACCCCCTGGTAGCAGTCAGAGTTTTGATCGGAGAATGATGTCGATGGTTTAGGGAGATGTAAAAACTCAAATCGCATCTTTTAAGCCCTACGAAGGCTTCTCACACAATTTTGATTGTCTAAAAAACGCAAAAATCAGCGTTTTTTTCAAAAGGAGGTGCACTTTGAGCACCTCCTTCTCCCCTCCCCTTGCCCCTCTGTGGCTCAAAAAAATTTTATGAAGTCTCCCACTCAAAGTAAACCACCCCACCAAATTTGGTCAAAATCCAAGATATGTTTTTTTTTCGATCCACCCCATTATAGGCAACCCTTCGTTCAGATCAATGCAAGACAATGTGGAGCAATTCCTCTCTAAATTACGAAAAAAACGTTGCATTCCGGTACTTTTGGGTCACTCTGTATCTGTATCAATAACTAAGTCCATGTTTTGTAAAATTTAGACTTTTGAACCTCCTCCTCAGAGCCCAATTTGGGCCCAAGAACTAAATCGAAATAAATACCATATTTGAAGTTGGTGAAGTTTTGAATTTTAAACTTCCTTCGGAGTCCAATTTAGGTCCAAGGGCCTAGTTATTTTAAAAATTGAATTAAAGTTTATTGCATAGAAAATAAAGTTTGTCAATTTTGCGATAAATATTATTATTTTTTGAATAAATTTTACTAGTTTTGTGAATGGTGACTTTTTATTATTACGTTTAATAAAATTTATTTTTTATTTTTTTGAGTAAATTTGTGGTGAAAAGTACCACAGTTGTGGCAAAAAAAGTACCACAACTGTGGTAAAAAGCATCACAAACTCGGACTGGATAAGTTTTTCCACAATTTGTAGTCAATATCACCACACTGTTCTCTCAGTGCATAATTCAAAAAGTTATTGCAAAAAAACCAAAATGTAGACTCTTATTACTCCCAAAAATGGATTAAATTTTCGTAAACTTCAAATTTACCTTTCTTGAATATTTTTCGGCTCAAAACCAAAAACGCATGAAGGCCTAAACTAAAAAAGAAAATATTCTGAGAAATTTTTCGTCGTTCAAAAAACCTCAGGAATGGATTTTTACGTTATCAAATTTATTCGAATTTAACGTACACGATAAGGAGAGATTTTCATTCTGCGGGGACTATCTTTCATTCAACACTGTCGTCGCACATTCACGTTTACGAGCCGATATAATACACGATGGTATATTACATTGATAAAATGTCTGTATATTCTATAAATCGGTACCAGCGAAGCAGCGTAGTCGCGTTTCACAATGATATCCTATGCGAACATGTAACGTCATATACGCAATTTAAATGTCAAAATTTCGTCAAATAACTTATTTCACTTTTCATATTGTCAGCTTATCCGCGAGCTGGTTTTTTATCACGTTTCCAAAATTGCAGACGCAAAGTTGGGTATGGTATTAAAACCGAGGGTAAAATCATCGGGCAGAAAAACGAAAATTCGCTCGACGGCGTTATTTAAGGAGACGAAAAAATGACAACGTATTATACACCCGAAGGTATCGTTCAAGAGGCAAAAAAACTTTAATTAAATAATTAAATTAATAAGATACTCGCGGCGGTATTACAATAAAATAACAAGCTAATTTAGACGTCGAGATTAACGTGGTTTAGGTCGGTGGCTCTTTTTTTTTCGCGCTGGCTCGTTGAAGTAAACGCGTATATATAGGAACATTAGCCAGCGCAGGATTTAATTTTAATTAGTAGGTGCTCGTAAGTCGACGTACATGAGGTTTTACGTAGCCCGACCATACCATACCATCGCAGCGACAATAAAATTAGCCTCCTATGTACATATTTTTCGTTCCAGTTAGGGCTATTTTTATACGCATAAAAAATAACTCGTTTTCGGCGCGATGAAAAGATAACGCATGTATTAGCTAATTTCATTTCACGTTGAAACCTTTATCGCCTTTTCTGGCCGTGAAATTTTCGTCCAAGGTGTTATTTTTAAAAAGGGGAAAAAATTAGCGGTACCATTAGCGCGGCGCGAAGGCAGCAACGTAAACGTTTTCATTATTAACTCTGTCAATTAAGTAAGCTAGAGCTTTTATAAACTTTATAATTATTTCTCGCCATATATCGGCCGAATCCGGCCTTTAGTATTTTGGCGAGCTTTTCATCAAGTATAATACAATATTCAGTTTTTTTTTTTCGGCTCTCGCAAAAGAACCTTATAAAAGAAGCAGCTTCGATATTTTTCGGTATATAAATCAACCGAGCAAATTCTTCATTTAATCCGGGGGTTTACGTCAAAGTTGAAAAGTTTGACGAAAGAACTTGTTCGTCGGCGAATCGTAAAGCAAACTTAATTGAAAAATGTTAATCCAAATTAAACAAGTCACGGTTAATTACGATTACTAAATGAAAGAAAAAAAGCGGAGGCGAGCGAAAAGGCGAATGTCTCTTGATAAAAAATCATCATTAGGACGTTTCCGAGTAAAAATTAAGATACAAATTTCAACAGCGAGCTTTTATTCTGGTAAGTTTTCCGCGACGACGACGTTATCGAATCGTGTAATTTTTTAAAATCTTTGTACTTATACAGGATGTGTCGGTCGCAGTTCGCCGCCTTCCGAACGGTAATGCAGCAACCCAAACTACACGAGTGTAAAGAGGTTTGCCAACTAGCAGATTTCAAGAGGCATGCTTATTCAACCATGAAACGTAACTTATTCCATATTGCAGATGGACCGAATTTGTCTATAACCTATTTCGTGTGAAGATTCTTTTTGTTTCCTTGTCGAGTACAAATTGAACGAGCTACGCCGAGTTTATAGATTTTTTTGTACTTTGAATGTCTGTGTAATCAATAATCATGGCTTACGTTCAATTCTGAAATTGGAATTTTAAAAAAAAGATACTTTAACGTAGCTTATTCCTTTAGGATTTCAGAAAAGTTGAGAAATGTAACGTGTACTCTTTTAGAAATTTTTTCGTAAAAATTTTTTAATTTTTCCAGAAATGAAAAATTTATAATTTTTTGATATTATTTTTACTTTATCCAATTTCAAAGCACAACCGATTTCCATCTATTACATAAAAAGAAATCTGATTTTTATATCGAAAGTAAACTTTAAAATGGCAAAATACGAAGAGCTCGACGAGAAGAAAACTTGAGGCACAAATAGCTTCGAAAAAATCGAGATTTGAGCTAAAATAAGTCACGATGAGGGGTGACAACCTTCATATAGCACTTGGTGCTAGTGGCAACACGCTGAAAGTATCTGACGCCCATAGGCGGAGATAGAACATAACTTTTGGGGGGGCTTGTGCCCCAGTTAAAAAGGAATGAAAAACACGAAACAAAAATGTTCATTTTCGATGACCCCCCCCCCCCCCTCTAAAAACCTTCCTCTATTTTTAAGCAATTTTTTGCTGAATTCTTTTTTGAAGACGTTTATCAAGCCCGAGCGAAGCGAGGGCGAAAATTTTTGAAAAAAAATCCAAAACTGAAATATTTTCATTTTTTAAATCAATATTTTATTACTTATTGAAGAGGAAGTGAAATCTTCAACCAGTTCAACTTCCATTTCTTATTAAATATTTTAGACTTAATATGCCCGAGCGAAGCGAGGGCGAAGATTTGAAAAATTGTCAATTTTTAGAAAGAAAACAATTTCATTTTTAATGGTTTGTTGAGTGAATAAATCCATACTTAGGAGTAAAAATTTCGTCCTTTTCGAAGTTTTTATAACGAAATTTCGTGCTTTTTTTGTAGTTTTGAACAAGAATAAAAATTTGATTTTTTTTTTATTTCTTACATTTTCGTGCTAGTTTGCAATTCAATTTGCTGATTGCTCATAGCACCTAATTATTTTCGTTAGATATTAAAAAGACCATTTTCGTAGCTTGAAAAAACAGGAAATTCGTCACATTGATAATTTATCCCTTGAAAAGTAAAGGTTCCACATGCCCGAGCGAAGCGAGGGCTAAGATTTTAAATATTTCCGATTTCCAGAAAGAAAATAATTCCATTTTTAAAGGTCTGTTGAATGAAAAATTCCATTACTTTGGAGTAAAAATTGCATCATTTTCAAAGTTTTTCAACGAAATTTCGTGCTCATTTGATACTCACGAAAATGATTTGGGGGGGCTAATTCAACATTTGGGGGGCTTCAGCCCCCCCATGCCCCCCCCTGCTAGTGGCAACACGCTGAAAGTATCTGACACCAGCAAGAAGAATTTCCAATTCTTTTTAAAATGAAGGTACCAATTATTTATTAGCATCGGGTGGTCGTTGGCTTACCAAAATAGTATCATTCAAGCAGCTGAAGCAGCAAAATTCAAATCGAGACTGGAATTAATAGATTTTGTTTTGAAGAAATCCTTTTGATTTTTTAGAAGGGGAATGAGAATTAGTTTCTGGTGCTGATTTAAAATTTTCATCTAGGTATTAATTTTATAATTTTTTAAAATTGAATATTTGGAAATATTATTTTTCCAGAATTTTGACTATAACTTTTTTTAAAAATTAAATTTGATAAAAAAATTTTATGTATGTAAGTATTTAATTTTCATTACCTACCTAATTATTATTATTAATTTTTCGAGGATTTTTAGTTCGTTATCGAACTACATTCATGCTTCACTGTTGAAAGTATTTTATGTTGATATTGTCTCTCACCGTAAGCAAAATAGTTAAAACTGATAATTTTTGGAGGAGGGAGGAGAGGTCAAACGCACAAATTACCTTTTTCTTTAGCGGGATTGAACCTTGAAAATTCTGGCAACACTTTGAAAAAATCTACGATGCCACCGCTCGCGCTGGTCATGGTAAAGTTTACTCCCGTTCAGAAAGGCCAAGAGATGGTTTTTCGAAAATATATCAAAAAGGGGGCATCAATTCGCAAATCTGATGAGATTTCACCAAAAGTAAATTTTACACGCTACAATTTCGGTTCTCTTCATTTTTTCCCAAAAACGCTCCGTTTTCGAGATATAGTATCTACTGCAAAAAGTACTCATTTCCAAAAATTTCAGAGTTGAAATTCTGGCGATCACTGATGTAATGTGATGACATTTTTTTAGCGCGAAAAAACGTAAATCAAAAAAAATAAATGTAACTTTTGAAAGTATGGTGAGACCAAAAATTGAACCCCTTTTTAAAACCATGCGTCTTGAACACAATTTTGAAAATAAAAATAATGAAAAAAAGACATCTCGATAAAAAGTCATCAAGTGAAAAAAAAATTATATTCGAAGAACTTACAGGGTGTCCACTATACCTCAGAAATGATTTTCCTTGACTTTTCCAGGTTTTCCAGACCAATTTTTCGAAATTTTCCAGACCTTTTAAATATGTTATTCCTGAAGAATGGAGAAGGGGTGGTTTTTTCGCGTGATGAAATTGTACAGAAGAATGATTTAAATTGCATAATGTCCAACAATTTTTTTTTCAAAAATCATTACTTCTTATGAGATTTTTAGATGCTTCCTTTTCCGGCCACAAAAACAACTTAAATTCAATTCTAAAAATTTTTGACGCCACCTCCCTCTCAACTTGACACAAAAACTCGAGACCTTGAATTTATAACAGAAAAAATTTCAAATAAAAAGGAAAAACTTAGGTGTCAACCAAATCGTGAGACTAAAAGTTCGGATATTTCCAGTCTGAAAATTCAAAAATTTCTTCACAGTTCAATACTCCCTCCAAAAAAATACGTGCCTTTTGTCTCTAAATCGTTTCGGCTTAGCCCAGTAAATAATAGATCGATGAGGAGTAAAATATCAATTATTTTGATGAGATATATAAATGCGATGAGCTCGAGCGAAGCGAGGGCGAAAATTTTTTCAAAAAAAAACTTAAAACCTTAAAATTTTATCACTTTACACCCCAGTAAAGTTTCCTAAAATGTGACCAAAAAAAAACAAATTCTTTTCCATTCCCTTCCCTTCTTTTTCAAAATCGTGTGATCAGGGGTATCATTGTACTCTTTTCTCATTACATTTTAATAAAAAGTACTTCTTCAAAAAAAAAAAACTCTGTACAAAGAAAATTTGTTTGAAAACTAAATAATTCAATAGACAAAAATGTGTGTTTAAATATCAATTTTCTTGTTCATTATGATCAACAAAAAATGATACATAAAAAGTCAATTGAAACAATTTGACCCGAGCGAGCGGAGCGAGGGAAATTTTTTTTGAAAAATTTATAATAAAATGAGTCTAGAAACTTCAGATAATTTATTCTTCTTCTGGATTTTTATAAAATTCCAGCGGAAATGCCGAAAATTTCAAAATTCCCTGACTTTTCCGAGTTTTTTTTTTCAGAAAATAGACACCCTGTCTTACATTTTGATAAAAAGTCATCTCAAACTTTATGTTTTCCAAATTCTGACAAAATTTCATCAAGTTAATGGTATATTCAAAGGCTCCAGTTAAACTGAAAACGGGCTTGAATATCTGAAATTATAACAAAAAGTCGTCAATTGAAAACATTTTTCAAAAAATCAATCATCCAACATTTTATTCCAATCATTTCTAAAACATATCCTTTCAAAAGCTTCTGCTCTAAAGCAAAACTTGTGTGATTTCCCTCTCTTCCTCTATCCCCCCCCCATGAACCAACAAACTTTTAATCTTTCAAGAAAATAAAAAAATGAACCCTTAACTTAATGACGTCATCAAAGTTTTAATCATTGTTAAATCAGAAATCAAAAAAGCTTACTCGGTTAGATAATAATGGCATGACATGAGAAATATTGAACATTATTAGGTACTATGTACTTACGAGTCAGAGAAAACAATTCAAGAAGAAATAATAAGTACAGCAACTCACCTGTAAGCAGAAACACAAAAATTTCAATTAAAATAAATCTTTGAAGGCAGATAATTTTAACATAAAAACTGATGACCGATTAATTAGGGATGAAAAATGAATAGTTGCTTTCAAAAAAAGATCGAAATTTGAGTTCTAGACTCAAATACACACGAAAATATTATTATAATGGCAAAAAATCTTCAAAAATAAATTTATTAGAATAAAAGCAAAAAAGTTTTGTTTTTCAAACTTGGACTCCTCTTTAGAATATTTACCTAAAAAACTGAAAATGAGTGTCTCAAAATAAATTCTAGAGAGACCAAAAACTCGCTCGAATAACTGAAAAAATAATATTCTCATTCGGGGTAGGAGAGGGGTAAAAACGACGATAAAATTAGAACCTTCGGACCCAATTTGAGATACACCTATTTCAGCATTATTTTTCGTATTTTCGCACAATCCTGTGCTTATTTATAACCCCGACTTCACCGTGTACGAGAATAACAAACGTGCTGTGAAAACAACAAAGCTTCTGGTGCAAATAAACGTGTAAAAATGTATAAAATGAAAACAGATGATAATAGGAAATGACCGAATGCAACGACCAAGACCAGCGATTCTACACAACACCAAACACGAAATAAGATATAAACACGGTTTTCTGGCCCCTTTCGTAGTTGCAGATCTTCATACGTACGTACATTCAACGCAACACCATCTGACACAAGTAACCGATACGCTTTGATATTCAAGCATCCATCCGACAAAAATATATTTCAAAAAAATTCCACATATCGTAAATTTGTAGGAGAAAAAAATATCAATTCTAAATACGAAAAAGCCCCGAGGAAAAATCGCGTAACGTTTACGACGAATGTTTTTTTCTCTCATACCTGATCATTTATTCGTGAATTTATTATTTTCATTCGTTCTGTGTTTTTTCAACGTAAAGAAAAGTTCCATATACAAAAGTTGCACGTATTCGTAGACTTTCTATTCTCTCACTAAACTTTCCAAATAAACTTTCCATCTCGATAAGCTTCGGCGCGTTTTAGTAAAAAGTCTGTTAAATAAGTATTTTGAAAAAAGTTGTCAAAAAAATAACGAAAATCGATGAATTTGATTAGAATTATTCCATTTGAAATTTCATTAATGAGAAATTTTGCTAAAAAATTATTTTTTACGAATCAAGTAATTAAGTAAATGATTAAAAGTGATTAGAGAGATCGTCGTACTCCGATTGAATAATTTCGAATAACAGACAGAACTCGATACTTTCTTTACGAGTTTATTTAATCGATTTTCAAGGTCATCAGATTTAAATATGGCAATATGGTAATGGAAATATTCTATAGAATGACTTGGTTTCTTGGTATTATTACTTTGAAAAATTCTCGCAACTTTATAGGTATTAGAATCACAACAAAAATTGATATTTATATTATACGAGGCAGGTCTACGTATATGGTATAAAAACTACACGCGGAGGTATATAAATTTTTGTACGAATGGCGCATAATTTAGACGGTAGCATCGCAGCTCATTTCCAGGCGTTATATAATCACGCGGGGTCGTCCCTCGTTCGGTATTTATCATTTAGCAACGCCCTCCAAATAGATTTTCAAATTGTTTCTAATTACGAAATATATTACATTAATAATTTTACCATCTTGTTGCCCCATTCTAAATGGAATTTATCGATCAATCAACCTTATTAGAGTTCAACTTCGTACCAATGCGGTCATTCGTTTGAAAAGTGTACCGCAAATTGTTTTCGTTATTCGAGCATTCGTAGCATAGATATGCACGTGGTACATGTATGTGTACGTAATATTACAACGAACGATTTAAATTCCCAAGTACGTACGTAGGTTTTAGCTTTAATTCTTTTCTGCATGAAATGCATAATATTAACAATCGCGATGCGGTATATCGATCATGATATTGTATAGAAAACATAGGTACGTTTATATAAAAGCAATGTACTAACGTAAGTTACATATTCCTAATTTCTTACACGTACAGATTCAGAACTATGTACCTACAGATCTACCTACGGAAGTTATCATTGCCTTTATTGGTCTGTATTCTCCTCCTTGTTCTCGTAGGTATGCAAACAGGAAAGCTCGTTGAAAGGTGTTAATGAAATTGCATACTCTGTTTGCCGTAAATCCAGCATCATTTCATTACTATTCATAACGTTAGCTGCGTGCGGGGCACAGAGGGATATTTCTGGCTTCAAAAATAGAATTTTTGAAACTACGGGGTGGCCGAAAAATAGATGCAGGTGAAAAAATGCTTAGCAAAAATTCCCTAATTAACTTATCCAAAAAATTTCAACTTTGGCAGCATCCTTGGTCCATTACTATTCGAACACAGGCCTATTCAAAAATTCTCAATTATTTTTGAATTTTTTATGAAAAATAATTTGATTTTCGCTTACAATGCTATAGCTAAACGTAGTCGAACGAAATTTAAAAATTGCGTGGAATAAAATCTAGGAATTTCTGTGGATAGGTTGACGACTTGACGAGTTCCTCAAAAGCTTGGATTGAACCCTGTTAATCTGAAAACAGTACGTTCAATTTTGAAATAAGGAGGATTGCATTTCAGCGCTTCACAAATTGGAGTCAGGTGATTTAATTCAGCATTATTGAATTAATGCTCTGGTTCAAGGGAAAAATTGCGCAATATTGAATTTTTTCGAGTTATAAATTATACAGAGATTAGAAGACGATCTATATTAGTAGAATATGACCAAAAAAAATTTACCCCATCAATAATAATTTTTTACCGAAATTTTAAATTTTTTTGGGGAAGTAATTTTCGTTAGATTTGTGAAAAATGAGATAACCATACCACGTGATAGCCAATAAAATTCCGAAAAAATGAGAGTAACATGAAAAAATTTCGTTCATAACTCTCCGAGCAGTGAATTTTCAAAAATGAAAATTTAAAACACATGGTTTCGAGAAAAACGAGTTCAAAGTTTTGTATACTTTTTTTTACGTTTTTTCAGCATAAAAAACGAAACTGTGAGAAAAAGAAGCATCCTAGCAAAAAAATGAATAGAACCAAAATTGTAGAGTGTAAAATTTTCTTTCAGTATAGTGCACTTCGTGTATCTATTTTTATGAAAAGTGATTAGTTGGCATGTTATTTTAAAAAAACTGCAATTCATCAAATTTTCACATTTTCACATTTTTGACATAAAACTCGATTTTTTGAGAAAAGAAAGCATCCTAGAAAAAA
The DNA here is from genome assembly GCA_033439095.1 of Pseudococcus viburni. Classification (NCBI taxonomy): domain Eukaryota; kingdom Metazoa; phylum Arthropoda; class Insecta; order Hemiptera; family Pseudococcidae; genus Pseudococcus; species Pseudococcus viburni. Next base: position 24,965 of record JAVBJF010000229.1, on the reverse strand, counting down.
AATGAATAGAACCAAAATTGTAGAGCATAAAATTTTCTTTTAGCTAGAAGCAGTTAGTTTTTCTCTAGGGGGCTTCATTTCAAAGATATTTCACTTCGAAATGTTCGTGTTAGATCCTACTGCGTCCCTTGCAATGGTAAAGTATCAGATCATTCTGCGTCACAGAAAATCGCATTTTTCTGTTACTTGCGAACTCGGTCGAAACTTTTGAAACATATTGGATGAAAGAGCATGAAATTCTCTATCCGAATCGTCCAAAATCCGAAAAACAACCATTTTGACGCGAACATCTGTTTTAACATTTTTATCGAAATCACGTTTCTAATGAAGTGGTCCCTTTGAATTTTCATTTCCCTATAAGTACAGGATGTAACTTATCGGAAGAAGTGAAATCGAAACTTGATTTTTGAACTTTGGGAAACCTCAAATCCAGAAATTTCTCACGGGGTGGCGGGGTGATCTTTTAGCATTCTTTCAATACTTGAAGAGAAATAATTCGAAAGTTTTATTTAGACCTCAAAACAACCTTGTAAAAATATCCCCCTGTGATTCCACTCTTACTCCTCCTCAATCGACCTTTAAATTTAACTACGTTAAAAAAATGAAAACGTGATTTTTTTTTAAAAAAGTAGTCTTAGTTTGAATTTTCAATTTGTCTCCATTTTTTAGGAGCTCTTCAAAAATATAATTTTTTTGTGTAGTTCAAATATTCAACAAAAAATCGAAGAAATATTTTGAAAAAAATTATCTAGAAATGATGTTAGTATCAGTATTCTAATTTCTAACCCATAAAAATCATCAACGACGATTTTCTATCACCCTTCTACCTTCAAGCCATTTTTTTCAAAATGAAAAATGCATTATGCATTGTTCGTGTATTTCCAAAAACTATAAAAAGGGTGGAAATCATGGCCAACGATTTTTATGACTTGAAATATTCGTAAAACACTAATATCATTTCAGGAGAAATTATTCCACACATTTTTAGTAACTACCTATGAAATTTTTTACTGAGAATTAAACATGGGGTAAAAATAAAAAATAAGGGTTGGTGGTTTTTTGGAGTAAAAATATCCAATTAAAAATTTCAAACACCTTTTTTCAATTTTTAAAAATTTTTTGAGGATAGTCGAATTTGAAGGCGAAGTGAGGAGAAATAAAGGTGATAAAAGTGTAATCAGAGGGTCAAATTTTCAACAAGTAGTTTTTAGTTCTGGACTAAAAACACAAGTTTTGTGCTAGATTTTACGACGAAGGGGGGGGGGCAAAATTTACTTTTCACAAATTTGTTTATGAAGTGAAAAAAAATCAACTTAAAAAATTTCAAATGAATTAATTCAAAAATTCTGTAAAAAGATCTGGAAAAATAAATTCAAAAATTTTAAGTTTGATTGAAAAAAAGGAGAGAAAAACAGTATACTTTGACATTTTCGAACCAAAAAAAAAACAGGACTTACCTGACGTGCAAAGATACAAAAATGTGCATTTTTTGTAATTGCACATTACTTACTGAACACTTATAAATTTTCTAATTATTTTACACATTTTTGAATAATTTTGTGATTTTTTGATTCCGAGAAAATATTTAATACAGATTTTTTCATCTATACCTACATAAAAATTTGTAAAAAAAAAGCTTTTCTCAATGAAAATTTTTGAATAATTATCATTTCGACAAATTCGATACAAAATTCGGTGAAATATGGGATAAAAAAAACGCAAAAATTATTGGAAAAAAGTGTAGATTTTTTTTGCACATTTTTATACCATAGAGCTTACTCTATGTTTATACCTCGTAAGTATACATACACATCCAGTTTTAGTTGATTAAATCCCAAAATGAAAACTGCATTGCAATGTAAGGAAATCGATTTTATCTCTGAAAGTTGAATTATGGTGACTCATGTTGAAAATTTGATTCAAAGTTGATAGTTCTCAAAATTTTCGTAATAAAAATTCATCTTTCTCTTCCCTACCGAATCAATACTTTGCTTGGGTGTATCTTTTATATTTTGCTTTGTTTTTTTCGAAGCTGAAAGTTAATCGACCATGGGCCATGTAAAAGTTTTGTCTAGACTTTAAAACGACATTATAAAAGTTTCCCCTCCCACGATCATCATTGTTGTATTGAAAATTTCAATTGATTTTCTTTTTCAGAAAAACCGTGGCCAAGATGGACGTAATTTCAAATATTTTTATCCAAAACAAATCTTTCGTGTGATATTTTCTATTTTAATTTTCAGCCCTTCTCTCTTTTTTACCACAATTAAGCATAAAAATAGCTTTTTCAACTTTTACCTACATAACTATACCTATACAAATTTCTCGAAAAATATAAAATAAATGTATTTCGAGAAAACTGATCTCAAAAGGCCACAGTACCGGTAAGTAAATTTTTTACAAATTTTTAAAATTGTACGTCTGCAAATTTTTAACGAATCAATGGAATTTTAAGGATGTTATGACCAATTGACCATTGCGTTAAAAAGATCACTGTGGGAAAATAAGAAATTAGTAGAAAATCTGCCTTCCAATATTCACGAAATTGCATAATTATTTAAATCGAAAAAAATGGGGTAGAGGAGTTAAAAATTTTTGAAAAATTACATTTTGTGTCGGATCAATTTAAAAAATTCCATCAGATCCGAGAATTTTCATTTGTTTCCCCTCCAATAAGGCCAACTTCCCCACCCTCGGTTTCAAGACAAATTGGGATTAAAACACAGTCAACATGCATTTTTGGTTGAAAAAATATAACACTCGGTCTAAAAATTTGCGAGAGTAACGAAAAAAATGGGTAAATTTTCCATTTTAAAATCGACCTATCAAACTGTTTTCCCCTGATCTTTCATTCCAGTATTCTTATTCTTTAATTTCTCAATGAATTAAGTGCATGCATCGAAAATTATTTTAAAATGGAGAATCCAAATCCGAATAATTTGAAAAAATAATTCTAATCCAATTTTCATTGTAAGAAATTAATATGTATTGTTCTTATCGCAAAATTTAAAGTCGTTACAAGATGTTTTAAGATTATGCAATTTAGCAATTACAATGGTTTAATCAACTAGGTGCATCTGCACACCATAGTTTGAGTAATTAACTTTAACGCCGATGTAACTTTTTTTGTAATTCTAATTAAAGATACCTACCTAGTTTCATTTGAACTAATTGGTATGCATTTTTTTTTTCTAAACCGAATCAAAGTCTAGAATTAATTTTTTTTGCTAACCAAGCAGCTTAATTTTTTTCAACTCAATCTAGCTATCTTTTATCTTGACATTTAAATATAAGATCCTAAGCTCAAAATGAAAGGATAATTTTTTCTCACTATTATTTAGAAGGATTGCAAAATTAGACGATTGAATGTGAATTTTCAAAATTGTAATTTTATATTTTGTGTTTCTGGATTTTTCAGAACATTACATTTTCTAAATTGGAATCGAATTGAGTATAGATATTTGATTATATAATTCAATTATTGTAAATGCATATTTATAATTCGATATAGTTGCCAAATTTTTCATTTTGAAGATTTTCTTCGTAGGTCAACTAGCTACGAAAAAAAATCGTCTCCAGTTTTCGAAAAAAACATCATTTTTATTTACATCTTCGAAAATACATATTACCATACCACCTTGTAAAATACTAAAGCTCTTGGCGCAGAAACAAACTCCGGTTGCTTAGTTATGGTTATTTTTGCGAGGAAATATTGGCAAAACAACGATACATCAGATACCACATTCTTGAAATAAGATAAGATACCTATCTCGATACACGACGCAAGACGACGTTTCATCGCCAATTCGATACCGAAGCGAATTTGATATATTATTCATTAGAACGTAGCTAAAATATACTGAAAAACATCGATATTTCAATTGTTATTTATCAATGTACTGCACAAAGTATACAAACAGAAGCGTCGAATATCTATTAATTCCACCAGCAGCTCATGATTTATCAGTTTGGCTGACACAGACACACATTAATCTCCATCACCGTTTGCATTATAATTACAAAAATTAATATTTGATTGATTCGAATTGCGTAGCACGTAATACAGATAACTACCTTACAACACAATCCATCAATTAACAATATTTACGGGGGTATTATCAAGTGTCAACTGTATTTCATTCGCATTAACACACCACCGTGTCAATTTACCACAGTTTAGGATAAAATTAAGAGATGCGAAAATTTAAATTAAATTTCCTTCGTTGATCGAAAATATCCACTGGCGAAAAAAAAAACAGGGTTAAACGAACAAAATCAGTCATTGAGTCTCGTTTTAGTAGGTATTACAAATAAGGTAATACTTAGGTACATCTCTTAAATCATCAATAAAGCATCGAACCGAGGCGAAAAAAATTCCAAATGATACACCTTTCGCTATACTTACACAATTCATCAAATACAACAACTTTTTGGTACCTATATCGTATATTTATACACATAAATCCACTCTCAAACGATAAAATATTTTTACAAACAAAGAAAAATACCCCAAAAAATCCCATAACGAAACTAGTAAAACGAGAAATTTGCGTGATCGGTTAACGAAATAAAATGCAAATAAGTTGTCAGCGAATATAAAGGTAGAACGTTACACACGTAACTGAAAGAAGGTCGATTTCATTTGCTTACTGTTTTCATACGGCCTTGACTTTTCTTTTAATTTTCACCATGCATCATAGGCACCGCTAATTGCATTTTTATATCTTTCAACTTTCATACGTCAACTGTAGAAAATTTTGTCACAAGGGTTCATCTAGAGAACTTGGATTAAATGTGTAGGTGTGATAGTGAAGGAATGAAAAATCCACGAGTTTCTTTGCTATGAACGTTAATATTTCTTATTGGGGTCTAGGTACTTAACAACAATCGATTTATTTTCTTTCAAGTTTAAAATTAAGCCGGTAAAATTCGCGTTAATTTATCCCTCGAGTTAGTTTAGGTTTATAAACACGCGATTATTTTTAAACCGATGCGAAGATTTTTTCACCATGGTTTTCACACCATTGCCGTACCTGCATAGATAGGAAATTAAAAATTAGGTGACGTCTGCCACTCGTGTTTCGCCAATTTTTTGAATAAGGTAATTGCTGAATCAATGTTGTGTTTTGATGTAAATTAGGGTAATTTTCACGGCTAGAAAATTTGCTACAACTCTTAAAGTTACTTTAGTTTGAATATTGAAATTTTGGGTAGGAACCTAGGTGGCTTGTTTTATGGAATTTTACAAGAGAGGTTTCCAAACCGGTAGTAAAATTTTTGGCCAAACCAAAAATAAATCGAAAGTATATCATAGAAAAACTCCATATCCAAAATTTCAGGTGCTCAAGTTCATTTCTCGGATTTTGGAGAATTTTTGACATTTCAAAATCACATTAACAAAAAAAGCTGAAATTTGGTATATACCTTATTTTCGACCTCCTGAACTGATTGGAACCGGTTTCAAGACGATTCGAAGCCTCAATTTTTTTGGGAAAATTTCCACCGATTAAAGTACAATTTTCTGAAATTTTTAACTGACGAGTTAAATCCATATTTTCCAGACAATTTTCCAAAAAAAATTTAAAATACGCCGACAGCGTACGAATGGAGAAAAATTCAAAATTTGGTGTGTGGATATCCTATTTTTGACCTCTCGAATCGATTGGAAGCGGTTTCGAGGGGTTTTGGAAAATTCCAGAATTTTCTAGCGATTCCAAAACGTCTCGAAAGCGCTTTCAATCGATTCCAGAGGTCGAAAATAGGGTATCTACCAACCTTCAGTGTTTCACCTCAACGTGTATATTGTCGGCGTATTTTTAAAATTTTTTCAGAAAAATTTTCTGTAAAAAAATATGAATTTGAGTGCTTTAGCTTCAATCAATCCAATGGAACATCAGTATGGGTAATTCGCGATTATAGGTGCTAAAATTCATATGGAACATTTTTATGAACTTTTTTCAACAATTTCTAAAATTTTCTGGAGGTTCCGAAAAGTCTTAAAACCGCTTCCAATCAATTCGGGAGGCCAAAAAAAGTATACACGATTTCAGGTTTTTTTATTGATTACTTAGATCAAATTTTTATATTTTGCTGGGCGATGAGGTAATTTGAAATTTCAAAAATTCTCCAAAATTCGAGAAATGAACTTCAGCACCTGAAATTTTGAATATTTAAGATACGCTTTCGATTTATGTTTGTTTTGGCGCAAAATACGTCGAGTTAGGATACCTCCCTTGTAAAAAATTTCAATAGAAAAATGATAATTTTTGACATTTTTGTAACATTTTGACATTTTTCCAGACATTATAAAACAATAAGCGATTTCAATGCCAATTTGATATTTTTGTAACTTCTCGATATTTTAACACCAATCATAATAATAAAACCGCATCATTGTGTCTGCGATTGTTAAAATCTGCTTTCTCATTCATAAAATCAATGAAAATGATCGAAAATCACTGGAAAACAGTCAGAATTGCAGTACAGTAATAAACCAGTGAAAAAATTCCACTGAAAGTAAACAGTGAAAGAAGTTGTTGAAAAATCAGTGAAAATTCACTGGAAAATCAGTAAAATCTCTGAAATTTGCTGATTTTTCTTGTACTGCAATTCTGACTATTTATCAGTGATTTTTCACTAATTCAAAATGAAAGAGTGGTTTCAAAAATTTGGGTCTCTTTTTATAAGTACCTAAGTAGATTGACCTCCAGCCCCAACACTATAATGTTCATGTTAAAACTCAATCCAGGGTGTCTAACAAAATTTGTTGAGCAAAAAGCTTGACCTAACCTAACCTTTTGGAATGGCTTTTTGCATGACTTTTCCGAGAAACCCCTCCCCAAAAAAGTTATGAGCCTATACGCCAGTACCTCCCCCTCCAAAAAAACGTACGTATACACTTGTGTGCTTGTACTTGCAGCTATTTATAAAAAATTAAAATTTTAACAAACACATTAAATTAAAAAAAAAAAACGTAATTTTTAATAGCTATATTTTTGAAAAAATCTTGATTTTTTGAGTAAATCAGGGTAAATTGGTCAAAACGCTTGATTTTTCAATACCGGCATGACCTTTTTGAAAAAAGCTTGACTAATCAAAACAGCTTGGCCTGTTAAACAACCTGCGATCCCAACGAGAAATTCCAAATTTTTTCTTCTACAATCCCCTCAAAACGACACCTCCATTCGATTACAGAAAAGAGAGGAGATCACGAAAGTATTTCAAAAATTTACAAAAATACTATCTCAACTTTTTTCAACTTGTGTGCAATGTTTTCTATTTTTTTCAAGTTTAAAAATTACCTACTCATCTTCAACTTCACAAAACTTTTTTTCGAAGTGGTATTAGAGTAGGTATTACAAGTTTTTCCGGAGAAATGTAATAAAATATCTAAAAATTGAAAATGACATCGAATCACTAAACCTTCGTCAAAAATTTTATCACCGACTGCAGACAACGCATTAAAATTCAAACCAATTTTCATTCAGAATCAATACAGAAAAAAAGGTAAATTCAACTTTGAGTAGTATTTTCTCAAATAAGGTACCTCTGATCGTATATCGAACATTATTTTTGAATTCAGCGCATCCGAAAACCATGAAATCTATATGTATGAAGCATTCTTATCACTTTCAAATTCCTCTCCCTGCCCCTCCCCCACCCTCACCAAATGCACATAACAAGTTCGATATTTGATAATCAAATTGAATCGTGAAAATGATTTTTCGATGCTCAGAATAAATTTGAAATCCAAAACCGTGCGCTTAAATAACGATTAAATTATTTTCAAAATGAGGGATGGGGGGGAGGTAAACCGCTGAAAAGTGATAACATATCGACATGTATATCGATTTCATGGTTTTCGAAGACGCCTAATTCAATTTGAACGTCCATTTTGAGCCAGGATTCGATTTTCAAGAAATACTGCCAAAAAGACATCTTTGAGAAAAATTATTTCCACCGTTCAGACATTAGATTTAAATAAACCATGCTTTAAACGGTAATTTAGTAGTCTCGCATTCATTCTTATCCCTTGTTTTGTACGAGTCTATATAAATACTCCAGTCAACCACCATCTTAACCAGTATAATTTTTGCAAATTGGCTCAATCAAGCAAATCTAACCCAATCTGCAAAAAAATTTCCTCGCGCAGGTGAAAAATTACCCTCCAACGTAGAAAGTTATTTCTACAGAAACATCTCCGAAGCAATAAATTACCCTAAAAGATCTATTACTATTCGGATTGATATCCATTAATAATGAAAGATCGACTATAACGGTCTTGGAAAACACGAGGTAAAAAAAACACGCTGACCGGTAACGCGTTATCGATTAAAGGGGGTAAAGTAAAGTAAAAAATACAACAAAATGATAACAGCACCGGCGACATTATTGAATTGAACAATAAACGAACAACGAAGCGCATCGTTCTATTTACATTTTTCTCGCTTTCGAAATCACCTAATACTTGAGCGATTGTTACATCGTCGGACAAAGAATAAAATAGGTCGTTTCGAGAGCACCGCGCGCGCCAGGACCCGTGCTAAAGAGAATTATTAAAAAAATGTTGCGGAAATAAGTGTATAGCGAAGTATTTCGCCGATCAACATCAGCAGCATCATTTGAATATAAAATCTAGACGCTGGATTTGCATTTTAAAAATATTTATTCATTATTCCTCGTATAACAAGATACTGCAACGTGAAGAATATGTTGTGATTTTACTCTATATTTAAAAAGCCATTATCTCAACATTGTGTTTTTCATACGTACATCGCTGCGCATTTAATTCGCGGACAAAAAAATGCTCGCCTTAACCCGCTTACATCGTTTTTTTTACGACTTTCAAGAACTTTTATATCTACGTAAAACTTGCCAAATATATTTTGCACTTGCCATGTATACCAAGGTATAATAATCGACGCGACGCGAAGCAAAATGTAGACGTTTTTATTCTTGGAGAATTCTACACTCATATGATACGTAGGCCTTTAGATATACCATTATATCGACACAATCATTTCAAATCTATTCTATAGGTTGTATGCGTTTAAAAATTGATTTTTTTCAACCTTACAATATGGAGATTTACTAATGCAGTACCCATACTTTTTTTTTTTTTTCATTGTCGATTATCCTTAATATGTTCTTTTGGTTTTACATCCTGTTTGCTTTAACATACTTCCTTCCATATGAACGAATGTAATGGCTTGCACATTTCTTTGTCGTTGTGCTGTACGGCTTTCAGTTATTTTTCCTCTCTTTTTTTTGGATTTTCGCGTCTTTTTTTTCTTTTCCTACTTTTTTTTCATTTGGTAAATCATTTTGCATTCGTAGATGAAATATTTGAAAGGATTACTTCGCCAGATGTGATGAAAGGTTAGTTACATTTGAAAACCGAGTCGACTCGGTTATTGAAATTTTTCATTTTGAAATTAAAAAATAATTTTTCACCGCGTGTTTTTCTCTTTAGTATTTTTTTTGCTGCGCGTTGTTCTTCGCTGAATAATTATAAAAGAGAAGAAATGATTAGGATGTTGGTGGCAAAGTACACTAATTATTCTTTTCGTGATTAAATCACTTCAGTAAGTCATAAAAGGTATTTTAAAGCGTGAATCACCAAGTGAAATTCCATTTGCCAGCGAATATTCTATCGTTGCGAAAATTTTGAAAATTTTCCATCCCTGAGTGCTATATTATACGTTTTTCTGTTGGTTTTTTTTTGTTATTATTACAAAGTTTTGACATGCCATCCTAGGAGATTACATTTTACTATACTGTACCAAGTGTTGACCTATTTTATGTCATATTATTATAAGCTCCTGCTGCATATTTTATTGAGAAAGAAGCATTACATAATGAAACCTGAATTTTGCGATGGAAGAAGATGAATATCGAACGTAGTAAAAATTTGATAATGAAATAAAAATTTTGAAGCTGAGTTGTTCGATTTTATCCCGCAATACTAGGCCATAAATGTGTGCAAAAGTTGGTTTTAAAACTTATAAATTTTCTTCAAACGAGCTAAATTTGTCATAAAGTTATTTCTAAAAAAGTTGAAATAATGAAGAAAATTTCTAAAAGTTGAAGAAAATTGAAAAAATATGTAAGAAAAATTTTAAAACCCTATTTAAGAAGTATTTTTTTTTCAAAAAAAAAAACTCTATGTCTTTTAAAAGATGGAGTAAATTTTCAAAAAAATTGAAAAAATTTAATAAACTCTCAAAGAATTTAAGTTTTGCTTTGGAGCGAAAATTTTTATTAAATCGTGGATACTGGATAAGCATATTTCAAAGATGACGAAATTTTCTCTTTATTCTAATTTTAATTGATATTTCTACGTTATTTATAACTTTTCAAATTTTATCAGTCGCCAAAATTTTTCAGAGTTTTGACCTCCAAAACTATAATATTTCCATATTGAAAATTCAAAAAACTTCATTTAAAAAAAATCAGAAAATCGCTTCAAAATGAGAGTTTGCCCCTGATTCTTTTTCAAGTTATGTTTTTATAATGGGAATCTCCTTCAATCCAGTAGGTATGCAGCCTATCTCACTTATAGAAGTTTGTGTGTTTGCTAACCTATTAAATTGCAGGTGCGAAATATGCTCCTTCAGTAACATTAATTGATTTTTTGAATTTTTTGTAGGTGAGCAATAGTATGTACAATTATGATTTTTTTATTTTCATCACTTTTGTTTGAAAATACTAACATAAAATTATGTACTTTTCAATGAACCTGTCAATATTCAGGAAATGTATTTCTCGACTTCTGTTCTCTCATCCTGAATCAGTGAAAAGTCACTAATAAATAGCCAGAATTGCAGCACAGGAAAAATAAGCGAAATTCACTGATTTTCAGCGAATTTTCGCTAATTTTTCAAAGATTTCCATGGATTTTTTTAGTAAATTTCAAAAATTTCAGTGACTTTTCAGCGAATTTTCACTGATTTTACATTTTCTTACTGATTTGTTTTCAGTGAAAAAAGTTCGCTGATTTTCTTCTGTGCTGCAATTCTGACTATTTTTCAATGATTTTCGATAATTTTCACTGATTTATATAATTGTGAGAGTCTTTTTTTCAACCTTCACCAAGACTTTTTGAAAATTTACGTTTTTTATCCTCCGTGACTTTGCCCCCTCTCACCCTTCAGCCTTCACACACAGAAAAAAATGCTGGAATTTTTTCAAAAAAAAAAGTCTTCTACTTGTCTAGATTTTTTAAAATGTCCAGACCTAAGAGAGAAGAAATCGTAAATTTTTTGGGTGCCATTTAACTGCACGGCAGAATAGAGGGTTTGCACGACAAAAAGTAGAAAACTAACGACAAAATAATGGAACAAACGACGAAAGAAAGTTATCACATCAAAACAAATGATTGAACCACAGAAAATAAAATCGCACGTCAAAATAATATATTCCAGCGACGCGACGAAACAAAAAAATTTAATGAACAATAAAAATACTTTTCTAACGACTGCGTTTGCAAAGACAGATAAAATTAAATCCACAACGAAATTAAAATAAAATTCACGACAAAATTGTACTTAAAAAAACAGTGAACACTATGTCCATCTCAAAATTACGAGTAGTTTCCGGACACCATGTCCAGTTGAGTTTTTTGAGGTAGTACGTCTAAATTGAGGTCTTTGGAACATGCAGATGGAAAGTTTTTGGACATTGCGTCCAGATTGAGGTTTTTAACTTTGAGGCTCTATGTCCATTGTCCATTCCCAAAATTAGTTTTAGGACACTATGTCCCAATTTAGTTTTTTGGGATAATACTAGTACATAAGTATGTAATTCTAAATTGAGTAATTCGAAACGTCTAAATTTAAAGTTTTGGGACATGTATCCATGTAAAAATTAGTTTTAGGACACTATGTCCCAGTCAAGTTTTTCGGGATATTATTTCTAAATTGAGGTATTTGGGATGCCTAAAGTGAAAGTTTTTGGGATGTTATGTCCAGATTGATGGTTTTGGGACACTGTGTCCATGTCAAAATTAGTTTCGGAACACCATGTCCCAGTTATTCAGATTGGGACTTTTGGAACACTATGTCCATGTCCAAATTAGTTTTAAGACTTTTAGGTACCTATCTCGTCGTGCAAATCGTGAAAACATTATTTCGTCGTGGAAAAAATTATTTTTTCGTAAAATTATCGTTCATTCACATTAATTCGTCGTTCATAGTTCGTCGTGCAATTCTCATTTTTTGTGTGGTGAATTCCCATTATTTAGTCGTGATTCAGTTGCGCCAATCTCGTCGTGCAACCCCTTTTTTTGTCGTACAGTTTTATATTTCCCAAATTTTGAAATAATTTTCCGGCTCAAAATCGTTCATAATCTTCGAAATAATGCCAATAGATAAAGATGATGAAAAAAGTTTTGATTTTTTTTCATTAGAGACTTCATGTTTTTGAGCAAAGAGAAGGCTAAACATTCCAAGATTATAATTTTCAGCAGAAAAAATGATTGTTTAACAATTTAAACATCTCTATTTTAGATGAACGTTCTGAATTGTAAAAAAATTGAAGTCAGTAGATGAATTTATTGAATCTAAAAGAAGCAAAGGTGTAAAAGGTTTCTTTTTTCTCGTTTCGAAATGAAAAAGTAGTGTCTCGACATTTTTAATCTTTTCATTTCTTCAATTTTTTTTTACTGAGATTTGCACAAATTTTCCACTCTTTTCGTAGGTAGCTTTTGTTCTCATAAATTTCTCAATTTTTTGCGAATTTTTAAGCGAAATTCTTGTTTTTTTTCTGTTTTTTGACTCACTTTGAAAATTTTGTTTTATAATATACTTTCTCGAAATTTTTTGACCTGGTATCTTCTATGAGTCTATTTTAAACAAAAGAAAAAAGGTCCTTATCAGAGTAAATACATACTCGTAATTCAGTATAAAATAAAATTAACCCCTGGAATTTGAAGTTCACTTGCTGGATTCAACGCTGTACCTCATTATAAAACACTCTGCAGTTATGTTAAACAATCCCATTTCCAAAGAAATTTTTAAAAAAAATGTCAAGATTCGTTTCGGATGTACCTTTAAAGACAACCTTTTAATATAATTCAATAAGAAACATTCGTCTCAAAAAATCTTGTTTTCTCCAATGAAGTGATTCTTCCAAATAAATCGCCACTAAAACACTTCAAATGAAACTGACATCACGTAAACTCGCAATAAAACGATTAATGAGGAAAATTATATTATTTATTCAAAAAACAAAAACAACGACAACCCTTTTAAGAACGCTTCCATCACTCAATCTGGCCGAAAATAGCATACTGAATAAATAATAAACACGTTAAATTTCAAGTGCTCATATAAATTTAACTCCATCTGCTTCGAAAAAAATAAACAATACTTAGGCATAATTAGTGAAAACGTTGGAAAAAAGTTTCGCATTCTTTAAATATTTCTAGTGAATTTTTCCCTAAAGACAAAGTTTAATGAACGTTCGAAAAACTGTTTAAAGAAAACTTTGTCGATATAATGTTACTCTAGGGAAAGACTCGTTCGCTCTGGGAAAGTGCGATTTTGATTTTGGCGTAGAAAAAGCTGTGATAAAATCGTACACTCTGAAAATACGAACATTTTTCACTTTCAAAATGAGTCCGAATAAAACAAAATTTGATTAAAAATTTTCTCGATTGAAAAACGAGATAATAATCGGGACGAGAACAGCTCGAAATTCGCATAAAACAAAACTAAAATTGATGATTGGAAAAATTCGAAACGAGGCAGCGGGTACTTGAAGATTATCATATCATATCAAGTGCCATCACAGACTACCAAGGTGGTTAAAAATTTGGCATTCGAAATTACTTTCAAACTACGGTATAAAATACCTATTGAATAATTAATGGTAAAATGTATAGGTAATCGGAGTTTAAAGCATCATTTATCTTATTTTACACCGATTAGTCGAATTTGAACCAGAGCTTTTCATTACTATACCTACATTAAGCAGGCTGGTGCCAAAACATCTGATTCCTTCTCACGCTAGGCAACGGTAAAATTTACCATTAAGGAAGTTAAAATGGACCCATTGCGTTAGAATATATTTATCGATGCATTACGGCGCAGACTTCATTTAAAGAAAATCCTTCGTAGCTCACTTCCCTGCACCTTCCAACACCTACTTGTATTCGTCTCGTTAATGGAATTTTACTCCTCGCAGTCGTGAATTTATTTTTAAAATAAACAATAGTTAGATAAATGAAGGATAAAAAATCACTCGAATACTATCTCCGAGAACCACATTCGTGACGCAAATGTTTCATACTATTTCTCTTATAAATTTTTTATTTCACGTTGCAATCGAGTCGAAGAGAAAAAAATCTAAAATATTGATACTTCTACGAATCGCTCGCTCGTTCAGTCTCTCCTCGCTCTATCCATAGGCAAAATGGAGGGAAAAGCTTACACGGTGGTTTTTGCTCAGCAAGATATGATGAGAAGAAATCATTTACAATCATTCGGCTAGAAAGTGTGTAACGGTATTTTTTCTCTCTCTGTTTCGATTATTTCCTAGTTGGGTGATAGAATTGATGGCGAGAAACTCACGAATGGGGCAGTTCGGTGTAGATTTCTGGCTGGTAAATTTCGGTGCATTGTTTTCGAGATAGAAAAGTATCGTTCAAAATAAATAATTATTACGAAGATTGTTCAAAAGTAAGGTATAAGAACGATTAAAGAAAAGCTAAAAGAGATCGAATTCTGAGTAATTTTCTCAACTAAAAAATTCATCAATTTTTCGAATTTCTATAGATTTTTGAAAAAATTCTTTCCAGCTCTTGTTAATAACTATTTCGCGAATTTTTCAGGTTTTCGGATCCTTGAAAATATTGCTTCAATCATGTCTAGACTTTAAGAAGAATATAAAAATAATTTTCCACACAATATAGTGGGTTCCTTTGCGACTGAAAAACTTACAAAAATTTAAGATTTCTTCGTCTGATTTTCTAACAATTTTTACCAATAAGTATATTATTTACTTTTCTTGAGGGAATTCATTAAAATTATAATTTTTTTAAATAGAAGTGTATAAGGTGCAGTGGGGTAATTGCAAAATCGGGGTATTTGCAAAATCAGTTTCTGGAGGTCAGTTAACATAATTTTTGATCGCGCCACCTTTTGGTAGGTTAAGGCACATCTATTACCTATATACTCACTCAGTTTGAACGAAAACGGTGCACGCATTTGCTTTGTGGAAATGTTTTTATCAACATGTGTCAAAATCACTCATAAGTAAAGTTGAATCAGTTTTTTTCAAAATGGTCAAAAACGTACAAAGTAAAATTTTTTTGAACAGATTTTTGTTGATTAATTATACTAATAGATCTAAGTTAAAGCTATGACTATCAGTTTTGAAAAATTTTCATTACATTAGCGGAAAAATGTGTTTTTGCATTTACCCCGAAAAAGGTCATGCGGGGGCAATTGCAAAATCGAAAATATTTATCATTTTATTTATACTCTCAGAATTTTTTAAACGATTTTTAGATGTAAAATGGGTCGAAAATACAAAAAAAGGAATACTAGTCCTTCAAAAGTGTGAAAATTTATATTAAATTTTTGATATTTACTTACAAAATTTTGCCATTTTTTGTGTTTTTGGGAGTTATTATAAAAATATTGTTCAAATTTCATCAAAATTTTGTGTTTTCCAATAAAATACGTCATACTTATCACAAGTGATCATTTGTTTTCAATTTTTAGCTCATTAAAAAAAAATAAAAATAAAAAATGAGATTTTTTCACTTCCTTAAAAAATTCTTTCTTTCGCGGATATCCCCGACAAATTTTGATCAAACGAAGGTTATGAGTATATTAAAAGGTAGTAAATTTTACGTAGATTCCGATTTGACCATCAAAACTGAAAAAAATGAGCACCTTCAGAAATAATTTACGATTTGGCATTTGCCCCATGGCGGGGTAAATGCAAAAACGCAATTGAAAAATTTTAAAAGTTTATTTTCTCATAAATTTATGAACTAAATGATTCGAAATTTTTCCCACCAATAGAGAACCCCTTGAAGTTTGTGTGACAGAAATTTCAGGTTGATTGGTGCCATAGAACCGGCACAGTGAACCGGCAAAATGTCACTAATCAAAAAGTGGTTTGCAATTGCCCCACTGCACCTTAAGTAGGCAAATTTATAAAAAATTTTGATGACTGAAAATCTGGAAAATTCATAAAATATAAATTAACCTGGCTTGGCAGGGAAAAAACGAGAGAGAATTTTCTCCAGTGAAAATTCAAAACATTATAGTGAATTTTCTTGAAAACCAAGTATGTTGATTAGTTGAGGAAAATACGCAGAAGTCGAAAGCAGTTGATTTTTTTTCGCTCTTCCAGCTTTTCTGTAATCGGTAATTGGCCGGTATCTACCTCTCAATTTGACCCGACCCCCCCCCCCTCCAAAAAAAAAAATCAACAAGATCTACAGAAAAAATGGCATACACGGAAGGAAATACGTCTTTTAATTTTAAAAAAAAGACAATTTTTCACAAAAATTTTCTAAAAGTGAGTTATTTAATTTTAAAGAAGATAAATAGGTACTGCCCGAGCGAAATGAGGGCGAAATTTTTTTTGAAGAATTAATTTTTAAAAAACAGCAAAAGTGACATATTTTTAAATGTTTTCTCCTTCTGAATTTTTAAAAAATGCCACTTAAAATTCCAAAATTCCCCAATATTTTTAGATTTTCCCTACAATGGACACGATACTTCCTTTGAAAATCCCAATCGTGATCGCTACTAAGTCTCCCACAAGAACATATTTTTTTAGCTTCAAAATATTCAATTGTCTGAAATAAAAGGGAAGAAGGTTTATAATTTAAGAGCGGGTTTTGAAAATTGGCGAGCCTGAGCGAAGCAAGGGGGAAATTTTTTAGAAAAAAAAAAAATGTTCAAACAGGTGAAATTTCTTTACTTTTTCTGTTTTGTACCAGGTGAAAAAAAATTAAATAATTTCGGAAAAATTCGCGACTTTTGATGAATTTTGGTTCAATTTCGTGACTCTTTCGCGACTTTAGCGACCTAAATCAAAATTTGCGACTTTTGAAACCGGTACACACCTTGTATACATTACTTTTTGAATAACTTTGGTATTTTTGAAACGTCTCAAAATCGACAACGTGATAAAAAATCTTTTTGATTTTCAAAAAATTGAAAAAATTTCAGCAAGGTAGATATTTTTTCAAAATTTTGCATTCTAAAATGTGCTCATCCTGAATCAAAAATTTCCTCGATATTTTCAGTAAAAGCTGCAGCTTCTTCGAATTTTCTCACAAAAAAGCCATACCATTATCAAATTTTCCTACTCGACCATAATTTCCCAACTCAAAATGTAATTTTGCCAATTTTCTAGGAGGAGGAAAGACAGAACTCTAAATTGCAAAATGATATTCATCTCGAGAGAAATGGATAAGTAGGGAGAAAATGTTGAAAGAAAAATAAACGACGAAATCCATTATACGCGAGACTTTCCATCATTAGAAAATTTGCAAAACGAAAAAAAACTACGATATTTTCCTTTGTCAAAATAAGATTTAGGTACTTTTAAAAAAATAACAGCCAGCGTCGCACGTTTGTCTCGCGAATAAGATGAATAAACATTCCTAAACGTTTTCTATTTCCGAATAAACTCGACTCGGTAGTTTTTGTATGGGCGACCTTAGGCGTAGGAAATAAGCTAATAAAATACGAAAGCTTGCACGATTCGCTTACGCGTGAAAATCTCCACAACTTTGCATCGCGAAAAGGGGGTAAAAAAGAAACACGCAAATCAATAACGCTTCATTTGTTTTAGTCCGTATTTTTTTCGAGTTACACTTCTCAACAGCTTTTAAATATATACCCATGTTGAAGAAAAGGAGGAGGGGGGGATCATGCATCGATCGTACGTCATTATAGAATCAATTCGAATAAAGAACGAATCGATTTAGCTCTAAAATATCTCGACGTTAATTACAATAATTATAATAATGTATCGAACTAGGTCTTTTGTAAAGTTAAATAAATTTACTTTCGTTGTTGGGAAACTTTCTAACGTCGCTGTCTATACTTCACAGCTCAAGTGTTAAAGTTTAATTGCCATAGTTGAAGATATCAAATAAATTCGATAATTACCGTCTAGATACGTGTATTCGTACAGATACGTACACATGCACACGTTCGACTCGACACGGTACAACATTCCCAAACGATAGGTACTATTTGCCAACTTCCAAGTCAACATTTAACATCCGTATCAAAGTCAATCTCCAACAATTACGCCAATTTTAAACTCCCATATTGCCGCAGTATAAGAAAAGCCAATACAACAGGAAAAAAAGTTGTTAAATAAACTATCTCGCAGCTAAACCGAAAACACTATAAAGTTGTACTTTAATACATCATACACAACTTGCGTTCACTGCTCGCCAACAAACCAGATTATTTACTCGTTTAAAATCAACTTCCCGTATCGAGTATTTTCATTTCTCGATGGCACAGTAAAAACCGGCGGCGTGGCGTAGTTCATAAATTTTCATCAATTTCCAGTCGCGTTTCCGACACGTCGAGTTATTATTTACTTATTTCTTCGTCATCTCGAACGATTCAACGTCGTATGCTTATACAGGATGTTTTATTGTTGGATAGCACCTTCGATCAGGGGAATAGGCAACTTTTCTTAGATTGGAGTGGATATGTTTGCATACAGTTCGATTTTGCTGGAACAATATTCTAATTCGAGTTGATGTACAGTAGGGTGGTCCTTATTTATACTTGATGAAAAAAAAATCGAATTTTTCTCGCACCCCCCCCCTAAAGTTGTTCCTTTTTATGAGAAAATAATTCCCTGAAATTTTTGGCCCCCAAAGTTAATATTAACACGTGCCTGTAAGCCCCCCAAAATTCCAAAATTTGAATAAATTGAAAAATACAGCGAAATTACTAAAATCTTAAATTTTTGTGCCAAACTCATTTTAATTACTTAAATTTTCATGAAAATTGGTTTTAGAAAATTTTTGATCCCCTTCCCTTACAAATAAGTGGTACCGGTATTGTATTCAAAAGAGCTAAACAATCGATAGGAGGACGTAACCCAGCGAAAAATGACATAGGCCTTTTTTGCTGAAAATGGTCTAAGACCAAGTCCTGGGCAAAATATAATCACCCGACCACCCCAAACCTGTTTCTATCCCCCTACGGTGGATCAAAGTCCCCCGAAAAGGGGGTTTTGCTTCTCCCTCCTCAGATTTTAATTTTTGGGTGAAATTAGCTGAGTAGTTTTTTAATCTGCACCACAATACCTATACAAAACGCATTTTTACAAATTTTTTAGCAAGGGAGCCAAACCTCTAACCATCTTTTGGGGCACCCCTTTTTTTATAATGAAGCAATTTCAACATTATGGGTGTCGATTCCATATGAATTAAAGTTGCTAAACGCAGATATTTCATCATTTTTGAGTTCTACCACGAATATTATTTTTCTCATTCCAGTGAAACATAATAAATGTGTAATAAAAATTCAGTTGATTTTTGGAAATTAAAATTCAAGAATGATTATTTTAGCAGCATATTGAAATAGTGTTCCTGTATTGCTTGCGAGTGGCTCGCGGTGGCTAGGTTTTCAAGTTTACAATGTTCAAGTAAATGTGGGATTTGCTCAGGATGACTTATATGTATGTAACTGATTTTTTTCATTTTAACAAGATTGTGTTTAATTTGAAAGACAACGTTCAGGAACCGCAATTCATATGGAATCGACACCCATAATGTAAAAATTGTTTCATTATAAAAATTGGATTATTACCCCGGGTCAGTACAGCAGATATGGACTCGGTAATGATCTTGAAAATTTTTATTCATCATCAGTGTTGATCAAACCAAGTTGGAGTTTTCTGTCATAAAAAATTAATTTCCCTACAGAACACACTTATAGGGGGTGTGAGTATGGGTAGGGGTTGTTTAGGGAGGGATGGAAATGACAAGTTAGCAATGGGACGCTAAAAAAAAATTATTTACCCCTATAAAATTACAAAATCGGTACATTTGATCCTTTGCATTGATTTTAACTGCGATATTTCTTTAGGCCCCCTGAAGATGGTTATTTTTAAATGGTCATAGATCCGGCCCCCTTGACGCTAATTTTTTTTAAAAAGACGTTTTGTAGGTATTGCGGTATAGATTTAAAAAAGCTACTCCCAAAATTAAGATCTGAAGAGGGAGAAGCAAAAACCACATTTTGGGGGCCTTGATCTACCGTAGTGGGAAAAGCAACACGTTTGAGGGGCGGGTCGTTATATATTGCCCAGGGTATGGTCTTAGACCATTTTCAGCAAATAAGGCCTTCAATAATTTTTCGCCGAGTCCACCTCCCTTTGGAGCTACATCGACTACACTACACCTACAGAAGATTGCCAAATTTTTACCACTTTCAAGACTCATTTAATCAACATAGGAGGGGGCTAAAATGTTTTTTCGAGTTTTTTTCATGAATAATGAATTACTTGGAGAGGTTTGGCCACAAAAATTTAAAAAAAAATTGTGATAAAAATTTGTATTTTTTCATATTATATTGAATAATGAGAGACATTAAGGGGCTTACAGGCACGTGTTAATTTCAAAAAAATGAAAAATAAAAAAATAGGGAATTATTTTTTCATAAAAAGGAACAACTTTGAGGGGGGGTACACAAAATTTCTCAAACTTGAAAATAAGGACCACCCTATGTACAGGTAGAGTAACAGCATAGAAAAATCAGTGAAATAGGTATAAAAAATCGGTCATATTTAAAGAATACTAATTTTTCATGGGATTTTCGCCAATTTTTCTTTGCTCTGCACCTCTGCCAATGAGTTTATGATTTTTTTTATGATTCGAGAATGAGAGGGTCAACAAATAGGAGAAATTTCTTACAATTTTTGAAAGGGTGAATTTTTACGGGTTGCCTTCTCAACTAAAGATTTCCTAATTTGAAAATGTTAATAAACTAAAATAGAAAATTTCCACTCAGTATATGGACGACGAACAGAAGAATTAGAATATTAGGAAAATAATTTAAAAGTGAAACGTACGAACTACTTTTCTCAAACATTGTCATTGTCATTAGCAAAAAAAAAAAAAAATTGATGGATATGGTAAACTGTAGTCGAATTACGAAGATCGGATCATATTTCGAATCTCGAATAAATTTCTTACGTACTCCCTACTCATGTAGGTATTTATGTTTTTCAACTCCCTGAGCCAAATTTACTTACATCGAAGAATGATTCAATCTTTCAAAAATGATTAGGGGTTATGATTTTATAATAAAGAAGGTCAAGTTTTTGTCTAATTTCAACTTCCTTTAAAAATATTTCGATTATTTTTTTCTACAAGGGATAAGTTTTAAGAAGATATAAGACTTCTATGGTATATGGTAAAGTAAAATAAATGAAACAAGACAGGGAGTGAAAGAGTGGCGGGCTGAATTAGTAGTACGGTAATACCTAGTCGATAATTTTCATGTTTTAATTACTTTATTTAATTATAGGTAATTAGAATACAATTCACAGCAACAATTCCAAAACCAGTATATAGGGATTCTTAAGGATTTTTTAATGTCTTCCTGCTGCTTTGAGACATTGAGACACTTTTGTACAAAATTTAGAATTGAAGAAAACTTCCCTCAAAATTCCCGTGAAAAAGTATTCCAATCTCACTGAAATGTTTCCTATACAAATGCATACAATTTTTTAAATTTTACAAAATTTTTTTTCAAAATTTCGCTTTAAACGATTAAAAAAAACTCGATATAAGTATTTAATACATGGTTAAAACTATGAAAATTTTGGATAATTTGTTTTAAAAACTTTTCTTTAGATATAGGCACACCAAAATAAAGTTATTTCTTTGAAAAATCACTTTCTCTTCATTGTAGTCGTGGCGATGCGGTGCGGTAGCGTGAGAGGGAAATTTTTGATACTCTATATTTAAGAGGTACCCTAATCTTCAAAAAAAATTCAAAAATTTTGAGGACTAGGATATTTTATCATTCTTTACCCCGGAATACACTTTGATTTGAAAAATGAGAAAAGTATGAAAACAAAAATAAAAAAAAGTAAAAAACGTTTCCTGTAAATTTTCAAAATCATATATTTTTCAAAAATTTTGGCAGAATGTTACCAAATTTATAAATCTGCTAATGGTTTAAAATGAGTTTTTTCCTTTGAAAAATCAGAATGACTTGGTAAGTAAATAAACTAAAAAAATTTATAGCTCGGAAGATTTTATAAAAAATTGACAAATTTTCAATTTTTCCACATTTTCAGTCAATTTTACAAATTTTAGACAAGATTTGACCAATTTGTCAAAAATTTTGCCTATTTTTGAAAAAATTCGATTAATTCTTTAATAATTTGCCAATTAAAAAAATCGATTGAATTTTATGTTCTCAAAGTAGAAAACGAGATTTTTTTCAAAAATACGAAATTCAGTTGAATTCCTTTTTGTTCTCAAAATAATTACAAGACATAATTTTAAAGAATAGGCATCTAGTTAGATTTATCATCAGTAATTTGGAAGCCCAGGTTTTTTTTAAAAACAAAGTATTTTTTCGAACTTTTTCGCACTTTTAGACTCAAATTTGAGATTTTTATTTTTCCAAATCAACTGGAATGTTGAAAATTTTCGTTTTTTCGAATAACTTCCGAGCTGAAAGGGTCAATCATGATACGAAAAAATATTGACAAAATTCTTGGATCCCCAAAACAAGCAGGGGTGCGATCCAGGCCCTGGCCCAAGCCCCGAGCCCCGGAGAGTCCCAATTTTTTTGTTTTGAAGCCCAATATTCAAGCCCTGAAACCCAAAAAACTTCATTTAACGAAGCCCCGACCTGAGCCCTAAGACCATTTCTCTGAAAACCAAGCCCTAAATGTGAGCCCTGAGCCCCATATTGTGATCGGGGATTTCCGGGGCTTTTCAGGGCTTTCTATGAAAGTGTTGAATTGTGTAAATACAATCGTAATTACAAGTTATTTTTTGTAAAATTTAATAAAATGAGTAAGTTATGTAATCTCTCAATTTACAAGATTAATTAATACAAAAAATCTCATATCCCTATTAAATCCCAAATGATCTGAAATGATCACTCATCCAATAATATTTCCTTATTCAAGAATAATTACAATATTCAGTTCATATTCCGATTTATTCAATGTATTTAGGTATTTTAGGTTCTTAAGAAATTGGAACAGCAAAAAAATTCGAAGTCAGCAGTTGGTTAATTGAAAAAGGTAAAAAAATTAAATTAAATAAATAACTGAAATAGAATTTTTTTAGCTGTTAAATTTTAATTTTTTTAACTAAAACTGAAAAATCTGAAACTGCATTGAATGTGGGGAAAATTTTAAGGGGAAAAATTGCAAGCCCCGAACAGTAAGCCCTGTGACCGAACCCCAAAATTCTCAGGGCCCGACCCAATAAATTATTTTTGGAAAGCCCAAGACCCGAGCCCCGAGCCCCGAAGACGAAATCGTTCGGGGCCGCACCCCTGAGGACAAGTATATTATGGAAGTGAACATTCAAAAATGTGTCCTTGAATATCAATTTTTTTATTACCTACTAAATTAAGATCGAAAATTTGCGATTTATTAATGTGTCTACGTAGGTACAGGGACCCGCAGAATTTTTTCAATTTTTTCGAATGATTTTTCGTCAAGCTACTAGAAGCGTTTTAAAAACTTGAAACGGTCGTTTTGTAAGGAAGCTTCAGAGATACAGTCACCATTTTTTCACAAAATTTTTTGAAATTGGTTAGAGTCGATGGATCCTTTGAGGTTATTTGAAATTTTCATAATTTATTGAGCTCCTTCAATGGTCCACAACCCTTCAGCTATTTTTTTGAAAAATTCCAAGCTTGAAGCAAATTTTGTTCTTTGTGCAGCCCGAATAAAATACGTAGAATCTGTTTTATTTTTTTATTTTTTGAAAAAATTAATGAAAAACTGTATTTCGAGTCGAGAGTGACTCAAAACTTGAATTTTCATCACATAATTTACAACTCGCCGATCATTTTTTTAATCCCAATACCAGATGGCGTTTCAAAGGATCATAACTCATAAGCAAATTATCTCAGATTTCCTCGCGTCATTTCGTAGAATTTTGAGGGAACGGAAAAAATACTACGTTAATTATTCCAAAAGAAGAAACATCCAATCATAGCACCTTTATCGTCCTTGAATCACGTCCCAAGCCTCAAAAACCTCATAGTGTAAAGGGTAATATGGCCCACTCTCCCTTCCGCGGATACATGGCAACCCTGCTCAGCCAGGCAAGATTCCTTACCCTAAACGTATCTCACTTACGTAAGGTACCTTTAGTATTCTATCCACCGCGAACTAGGCGCGTCCTGCTTAGGATACTCACCCAAGTGAAGCTCTAGCTCTGCCTTCGGCGACCGCGATCATGCTCCGTAGCATAGATCGCCTAGGGTTTCTAAACATATGTGTTAACGTAAATGTATGTGTATTATTTTTATAACCAATTCGTGTATACAAACAGTATCGATTATTCGTGTAACGTATGTGTATGAGTGTCTTATTGAATAAATCGATTATACACGAATCAAGTGGTGTCGCGATCTAATTCCTTTGTGTCTATTTACTTATACGAGATCGCGAATCGGCGAGTACTACATCATCACCACTACCGTTAGCGAGTTACCGTGGTACGGACACCTCTGAGACCGCGCAATCTCTGTAGATGAACCAGTACCCCTAACCCTAACATTGGCGCCCTGGCAACGTGGATCTAAAGCTGAAATTCAAGGGTAGCTCCCGAAAAATTGACCAGCACCAGTTCCACCAGTGGGTCCCCCACACCTAGAGGATTTCCAAGGCGACGAATCCTCCGAGCTAGCTCAGAACTGTCGAAATACATCCACAGTGGAGAATGGAAAAATGGTAAAAATTCATCTAATCGAATA